>OW285236.1:19126987-19816530 GCA_935421215.2 Melolontha melolontha | reverse complement strand
TAGAATAGAGATAAAGGTTTACAATTTAAATATGATAATTAAAATTTCGATATACATGGTGTTAATTTGAAGCGAATATTATTTAATTCTAAATAACTAATTTGTACATATATTTAAGAAAAACACAAAAATTATTGTTCTCGCGCTTAATGCAGATATTGATTGTAATAATTTATACCCGTCCAATACCGTGTATAAATGAATAAAATTATCAAAGATTGATCAACTGTATCATTTTCAGGTTGTATCAGGTGTCGGAATGCCTGATTTTCGACACACAATCTATTTTAACAATAAATATGTCTTCAGGAAAACGTAATCAAAGTCAAAAGCCATTTCGTTGTTATATATATATAATAATACACAAAACCTTAACATATGGTAGCATAATATATGCTCTATTTGTTTCAAATTACAAAATTTATCCTTTGTGA
The DNA here is from genome assembly GCA_935421215.2 of Melolontha melolontha. Taxonomy (NCBI): domain Eukaryota; kingdom Metazoa; phylum Arthropoda; class Insecta; order Coleoptera; family Scarabaeidae; genus Melolontha; species Melolontha melolontha. Next base: position 19,816,096 of record OW285236.1, on the reverse strand, counting down.
ATTGTACTTAGATTACAGCGCCATCTGCTCCTTCCTTTCTTAGAATGAATATGATTTAATTACATTTTAATATCGATGTGTTTCAACTAAATTTTGAATTTAGTTTAGTTTATGACGTCGTTACCTTAAACGATCTAGCACGCCTCCATCAATATGTAAATTAAATTTTCTCCAAAACCCGTAATACTTTATTGTAGGTTCTTTAATATAGAGATTATGCTTATCAAAATAATACGTTACGCAAAAGCTACAGTGTAAGGCAGATAGTGAAAGTTATTATTTTTACGGTTATTGTCATCCCATAATGGGTCACTTTACGTTCAAGATAACGCACTTTTAACGTACAAGAATTATAAATAAATATCAGGATGTTACTTTAGATAAAAAAAATTTCGTAATAGTCTCTCGAAATGAAAAATATCTTTTTCGGAATTTCTTGGAAAAATTTGTCATTATTTCGCATAAAAATATGTAATCTATATGAAAAGGTATTTGTACAATGCCCATACTAATAATTATTGGCGAAGAAAATACGTGAAACTCTATTAAAATGTAAATTACCCTAAGTGGTATGGCGAAATAAATTTATAGAAATTGTCTAGTGGGCTCTTTACAGTACCCTGACTATAATATTTTCCCAAAAAATGGATTTAACAACTTTTTCAATAATTAAGAAATACTGAAAAAACAAGTCTATCAACGGGAGGAAACGCACAGACGACGTTTCGTTCTAGTTGGAACTTTTCAATGTACGGTATTCCCTCGATGACGGACATTGCTTTTTCATTTCTATACTTTCTGTATATATAGTTAACATTTGGAATTTACTGCAAGTGAGAATTAATGAATATTAAATCACATTCTTACATGTAAATGTCGACTTATTTAATGCGTTCGAAACTACAATCCGACAAACTAAGTTTGTACTAGTATGCAGAACACACCCTTTCGCGACAACGAACTTCCTGGTGATTAGGTTAATTAAGAATTAAGAAATACTGAAAAAACAAGTCTATCAACGGGAGGAAACGCACAGACGACGTTTCGTTCTAGTTGGAACTTTTCAATGTACGGTATTCCCTCGATGACGGACATTGTTTTTCATTTCTATACTTTCTGTATATATAGTTAACATTTGGAATTTACTGCAAGTGAGAATTAATGAATATTAAATCACATTCTTACATGTAAATGTCGACTTATTTAATGCGTTCGAAACTACAATCCGACAAACTAAGTTTGTACTAGTATGCAGAACACACCCTTTCGCGACAACGAACTTCCTGGTGATTAGGTTAATTAAGAATTAAGAAATACTGAAAAAACAAGTCTATCAACGGGAGGAAACGCACAGACGACGTTTCGTTCTAGTTGGAACTTTTCAATGTACGGTATTCCCTCGATGACGGACATTGCTTTTTCATTTCTATACTTTCTGTATATATAGTTAACATTTGGAATTTACTGCAAGTGAGAATTAATGAATATTAAATCACATTCTTACATGTAAATGTCGACTTATTTAATGCGTTCGAAACTACAATCCGACAAACTAAGTTTGTACTAGTATGCAGAACACACCCTTTCGCGACACTAGTACAAACTTAGTTTGTCGGATTGTAGTTTCGAACGCATTAAATAAGTCGACATTTACATGTAAGAATGTGATTTAATATTCATTAATTCTCACTTGCAGTAAATTCCAAATGTTAACTATATATACAGAAAGTATAGAAATGAAAAAGCAATGTCCGTCATCGAGGGAATACCGTACATTGAAAAGTTCCAACTAGAACGAAACGTCGTCTTTGCGTTTCCTCTCGTTGATAGACTTGTTTTTTCAGTATTTCTTAATTCTTAATTAACCTAATCACCAGGAAGTTCGTTGTCGCGAAAGGGTGTGTTCTGCATACTAGTACAAACTTAGTTTGTCGGATTGTAGTTTCGAACGCATTAAATAAGTCGACATTTACATGTAAGAATGTGATTTAATATTCATTAATTCTCACTTGCAGTAAATTCCAAATGTTAACTATATATACAGAAAGTATAGAAATGAAAAAGCAATGTCCGTCATCGAGGGAATACCGTACATTGAAAAGTTCCAACTAGAACGAAACGTCGTCTGTGCGTTTCCTCCCATTGATAGACTTGTTTTTTCAGTATTTCTTAATTCTTAATTAACCTAATCACCAGGAAGTTCGTTGTCGCGAAAGGGTGTGTTCTGCATACTAGTACAAACATAGTTTGTCGGATTGTAGTTTCGAACGCATTAAATAAGTCGACATTTACATGTAAGAATGTGATTTAATATTCATTAATTCTCACTTGCAGTAAATTCCAAATGTTAACTTTTTCAATGTTTTTTATTCAGAATTACAATAACTAATATATGTAAATATTACTTTCTAAATTTTACGAAGCTAATTATTAGAATTTTTTAATAGAAAAAAATTCTCCCTTAGCAGGATTCCAACCTACGTCCATGGTTTGCCGGATCATTGCTCTAACCACTAAGCTATTAAGGACTGTGGTTTCGAATACATTGTGGGAAGCCATAAGTCACATTAAGGAAACATATGTTAATATTTTCGCCCATAGTCTTCACAGTTCCAAATTAATTGCACTTTCGCGAAGTATTGTAAACGTAAATATCGCTTTCTACATTTTACGATGCTAATTATTCACGACTTAATATAAAATATTTTAAACACATTGTGAGCACACTCCATTTCTATGAAGGGTGCATATTTGATTTAGATATTTTTTACATACCTGCTTTGTTTTTCTATCAGATTGTCGTAGACAAAGGTGGCATCTCTATTTTCATGATGGTTCAAGTTCAGCAGACGATCTAGAAATTCGAATATCACCGAGTTTTGTCGCTATGTACCTTGGTTCACGAGTGATTTAATATTACCCCACTTAATATACGGATTTTACTAAGCCATTTTGAGATTTTTAAAAATTTTTCTCGTGCTACATCGTCTACGTCATCATTTCTCAACCCGAGGGTCGCGACCCCTAAGAGGGATGATATTAAAGTGGGGCCACGAGGTAACCTAAACAATAATGAGAAATCATTTTACGAGAAAAAATCATTTATTGTAAACATTTTACTTACGATAAGTATACATGCAAAGAAAAGGAATTAATGCGATGATTGCATTTGTTTCTCATTTAAAAGTTTATCTATACTTGAATTTACTTTAGAAACACACAAAAGGAAACTATTCTAGAGTGATAACAGACGATTCCTGCATTTAGTTTTTAGCACATCCACAGACGAAAAACCCTTTTCACAGAGATAAGACGTGACGAAAGGGATTAATATTTTCAAAGCTTCTGTGATTCAATTTCCATATTTTTTTTCGGCGAGAGATAAAATTGAAATATAACACTCTATTCTTTTACTAATATATTCAAAGAAGAAAGAAAAGAAAGAAAGAAAAAGAAAAGTTTCTTTTTTGAATATATTAGTATAAAAATAAAGTGTATATTGCAATTTTATAGCTACTCCTGGTGAAGTCATAAATATATTGACGAAATATTGAGTAAGAATATTCGAGCTTTAATTAAAACAGACCGATAACCCAAATAGTAGTGAATTTATATATATATATATATATATATATATATATATATATATATATATATATAACATTTGATAAATTATTGGAGTTTTTCGGCTTTTTTATATGAAATATATATATATATATATATATAATTATTTCGTGACCTTTGTATGTTATGATAAATTCAATTTGTTGGCGATTTAAGGTCTGGTTTACTTTAAAATATATATATTTAAAACAACCCAAATGTTTTAAATATATATATTTTAAAGTAAAACCAGACCTTAAATCGCCAACAAATTGAATTTACTATATATATATATATATATATATATATATATATATATATATATATATATATATATATATATAAGTAATAATTATCTGCTTTCAATAACTGACATTTGCTCTCAATAACTGACATCTGCTTTCAAAACTGACATCCGCTTTCAAAACTGACTTCTGCTTTCAAATCTGACATCTACATTTAATAACTGACATCTGAATCATTAACACTGTTACTTTATAATGCACTTCTAAATATCTTGAACCAGGGTCTATCGTGGCTTAAGTGGTAAAGCAACGGTACGGCAAACCGTAGACTTGGGTTCAAATACCAACGTAGACAATATTTTTCAATTAAAAATTTCGTATGATTTGCTTTGTAATTTGTAGGAAGCAATGTTTGCATCCTCATTTACTTCGCAAATACATACTAATTTGATAATATTTGGAAATATTTCATATAAAAGCCGAAAAACTCCAAGAATTTATCAATTGATATATATATATATATATATATATATATATATATATATATATATATATTATAATAATCTTTGAGTCAAACATCTACTAAAAAGTGTTTTTAAAGACAAAATATTAAACTTTAAAGCAGAAAATGAATTTAAAATTCTAATTTTTTACCCCCGCATTCTGATATACTTCTGCGCAGGTCCAATGAATATAAACGTTTGTAGTTAAAAATAATAACATCTATAACCAAATAGTACTTTGGTCTTAAAAGAAAGTTTGAAATTTAATATAATTTAGAGAATCAACGAACATGAGTTCTCTAATATCTCCAGGGTCGTGAAGATTCTGTCTGACAAAGAAATTAAAAGGTATGTTAGCTCAGTATTAATATGATTAACTGATTGAATTCAAACGACTTGTCTTGGTTCTTAAACTCCGTTTATTTAAAGGAAAATCTTAACTTAATAAGTGAATATTTTAATTAGGTACATTTAACAAAACATTCGGAATAAACAATAGTTAACAATTTATTTTTATTGAAAATTTTAATATAAAATTTAATGGTTATGTGGAATTTCTTCTAGGTGAAAAATTGAAACTACGGAAAGGAGACAAATACTAGGCTACGTAAACAAATAAATCAAATTGCTGAATAAATGAATTTGTATCTAACCTTCCTACTTACAATGTTTTAAACAAAATGGTCATTAAAGGGATCTTTATCTACCTTCGGTAAGTAAATGTATCTGTTTACTTAAAAAAAAAATACAAATAATAAAAAACTTAGCTCAATATTCTATCACAATTATCCGTCTAGTCTCTGGGATTAAGTCTTTCTTCCCTGACGTACGGCTGGTATATTTTAACTTCAGGAACAACGGTCAAAATACTGGCAGATCTCGTAGGTTAGGATCCCCCGAATATTCTAAAGGTATACAAACTTTTCTAAATTCTGCTTTTCTAATTTACGTACGGTCACAATCCTGGTAATATAAGGCCTTGTAATGTTTCCCAATATTTATCTAAAGCTGGTACACATCTTTTGTGGCACATTAATTAATAGCGGAGTATAAAATGAAAACAGACCGATAACCCAAATAGTAGTGAATTTATATATATATATATATATATATATATATATATATATATATATATATATATATATATATAGATAATTATTTCGTAACCTTTGTATGTTATGATAAATTCAATTTGTTGGCGATTTAAGGTCTGGTTTTACTTTAAAATATATATATTTAAAACAACCCAAATGTTTTAAATATATATATTTTAAAGTAAAACCAGACCTTAAATCGCCAACAAATTGAATTTACTATATATATATATATATATATATATATATATATATATATATATATATATAAGTAATAATTATCTGCTTTCAATAACTGACATTTGCTTTCAATAACTGACATCTGCTTTCAAAACTGACATCCGCTTTCAAAACTGACTTCTGCTTTCAAATCTGACATCTACATTTAATAACTGACATCTGAATCATTAACACTGTTACTTTATTATGCACTTCTAAATATCTTGAACCAGGGTCTATCGTGGCTTAAGTGGTAAAGCAACGGTACGGCAAACCGTAGACTTGGGTTCAAATACCAACGTAGACAATATTTTTCAATTAAAAATTTCGTATCATTTGCTTTGTAATTTGTAGGCAGCAATGTTTGCATCCTCATTTACTTCGCAAATACATACTAATTTGATAATATTTGTAGATATTTCATATAAAAGCCGAAAAACTCCAAGAATTTATCAATTGATATATATATATATATATATATATATATATATATATATATATATATATATATATATTATAATAATCTTTGAGTCAAACATCTACTAAAAAGTGTTTTTAAAGACAAAATATTAAACTTTAAAGCAGAAAATGAATTTAAAATTCTAATTTTTTACCCCCGCATTCTGATATACTTCTGCGCAGGTCCAATGAATATAAACGTTTGTAGTTAAAAATAATAACATCTATAACCAAATAGTACTTTGGTCTTAAAAGAAAGTTTGAAATTTAATATAATTTAGAGAATCAACGAACATGAGTTCTCTAATATCTCCAGGGTCGTGAAGATTCTGTCTGACAAAGAAATTAAAAGGTATGTTAGCTCAGTATTAATATGATTAACTAATTGAATTCAAACGACTTGTCTTGGTTCTTAAACTCCGTTTATTTAAAGGGAAATCTTATCTTAATAAGTGAATATTTTAATTAGGTACATTTAACAAAACATTCGGAATAAACAATAGTTAACAATTTATTTTTATTGAAAATTTTATTATAAAATTTAATGGTTATGTGGAATTTCTTCTAGGTGAAAAATTGAAACTACGGAAAGGAGACAAATACTAGGCTACGTAAACAAATAAATCATATTGCTGAATAAATGAATTTGTATATAACCTTCCTACTTACAATGTTTTAAACAAAATGGTCATTAAAGGGATCTTTATCTACCTTCGGTAAGTAAATGTATCTGTTTACTTAAAACAAAAAAATACAAATAATAAAAAACTTAGCTCAATATTCTATCACAATTATCCGTCTAGTCTCTGGGATTAAGTCTTTCTTCCCTGACGTACGGCTGGTATATTTTAACTCCAGGAACAACAGTCACAATACTGGCAGATCTCGTAGGTTAGGATCCCCCGAATATTCTAAAGGTATACAAACTTTTCTAAATTCTGCTTTTCTAATTTACGTACGGTCACAATCCTGGTAATATAAGGCCTTGTAATGTTTCCCAATATTTATCTAAAGCTGGTACACATCTTTTGTGGCACATTAATTAATAGCGGAGTATAAAATGAAAACAGTTCAAATCTTGGTAATATAAATTATGCATATTTATTTATATTTTTCAAAAAAATTCGTTTTATCTAAAAACACATTCCCTTAATTCAAGTGCAAAAATTATTCTCCCCAATTGTTTCAATAACTCACTATGGCAACCCAACAGCTTTTCCTGTTTTTGAAGCTCATTGGTCGCTTTAGTTATATAGAATTTTCCAAAATATTTGACATATACTATAATTTTGATTCTTAATTAATATTATGAACTTATTGGTTTTTAATTAAATTTTCCTTCACACATAACCTTTGATATTACCAAACATTAACAATAGTATACAAAATTAACTAGATTTACATAGTTCTATAATTTTAGTAAATGTAAGAAGGTCATATACTTTTGAAATTTAATTATAGATTTGACACTCTAAATTAAAAAAACAATACAAATATAATAGACTTCCAACCTTCTAAGAAATCCCAATAACAGAAATGTAACGAATTAAAGCTAGTGCCTTCAATAAATATTCATTTAATATTTTTATTATAATATATATACATAAGGCAAAGATGTAGAACTATTAAAAAACATATTGCACACAAGTAGTGTAAAAACCACAAGTTATTCTTATGATTGTATAGAATATAACAACTTGCCAAATATTAATAGCTGTAACTTAATACCTAATGTAGTAAAAAGCAAAAGATAAGATCTGTTAGAAATATTAGAAATAAAAAAAAACACAGAAGCTTAGTTTCCAATACATAGGTAGATTTCTCTCATACCTCTCTTAATAGCAACTATTATAAATATCTACTAACCACCCACCCGCCCATAAGAGAATTAGGTATATAAGTTTTACACTTACATCCAATAAGTTAGATATAAAGATATCTCTTTGATAACGGTGTAACACCCGAAATATATGTTAGGGTTATTCTAATCAAATTAGTGAAATACAGCCAAGTGTCGTATTTTTAACATTTAATTTAAGTCAACTACAATAAATAATTTTTTTTAACACTATTGCAAAAAGAAAAAGATTCTCTTTTAAAAGGTAGCGTACAATTAACACGTTTCCACTTAGAAAAGTTTGCATAAAGGCGTAACTCGAAATCAATTGAAAGAGAAAAAAAGTATTCACAAATGAAAATGAAAATTACGTAAAAAAATTTTGCATTGAACATTATTTCCTAAAATGAATATTAACGGCAGTGAATCACCGTCTACCGAAATATAAATTCGTGTTAATATTAGTAAAACTTTGACTTGCCTGAAATCGAATTGTTTCTGTAATAAAAATTTAAAACGCAAAATTCTTATTCCAGTCCTTTGAAAAATGATAAAAGAACAGCTAAGTAAAAGCCATTTACAAAATATATATTTTCTTTTACAGTTTTCAACCAGCAATAACATAGTAAACACGAAAAGCAAAATAAGTTTAAAAACTTCAAGCAATTTATTTCATTGTAAGCACATTTTTACGTTCAAATCTATTTCGTGTGGTGAAAACTACAATAATATTCGTGTTGGGTATAAAGTCGAACCATACTTACATATCGATCAAACCAGTTCATGTTCTAAACTCTTCTCTCATCTAGCTCTTCCCAGCGTATAAATAATTTTTGTTTTGCGGACAATTTATTGCCATATCCTGTGGCTTGAAGCCAAATCGTTGAGCGACTGACTCATGGCCGGGGCGTAAAGGAACGCGGTGATCTATGGGGAAAAGTTTCCCCAACGAAAAGCGATTTCTTATGGTGAGAAAAACGTTGAAATTTATTAACTTTAAAAAATTCTACGTGTAATGGGTTCTTTTAACGTATTAAGAGTGTTCGCAGTTGCCCTTATCAATTATTCATGACAAAACTATAACCAATATTCAGGAAGGCAGAATTATGCGCACTATTAAAATATTAAGCACTTGTAACTTGAGCGATGGAGGAATATTTAATTAATTTCGTCTGCAGCATAAATTCGTTTTAATTTTTTTATTTTTTGCATGTTTCGCTCTATTGGATAAATTGTTTTAATAATGCGGTGTGTTATTATAAGCTCTTGTAGTTTGAAACATATCTTTAAATCAAATAAAAAAGAATTAGAAATTTTGAAATTATAACGAGGAGACTGAATAAAAAGGAAATTTGCTATTCACCACTTGCAATAGCTAATACTTTTGAATATTTTGAATAGATTTGGCCTTTACTTGTTGAAAATTCATGTTGACATCTACAGCAGATTATTAAATACTTTCAGTAATTTTTAGTTCGTATCTGAAGAAACCACTGTGTGTCGAAGCATTTAACTCAGCCAACAATTCCAAATCAAAATTAGTAAAAATATCTAATAATCTGTGTATTATTACTAGAGCAGACCAATTTCCGTGCGCGCCATGAGCGCCGGTATGGAAGTGTAATTCGTAATATATTAGAATATTCGATAGAATAGGGACGCAACATGAGCTTGTTACCGATATAAGTATAGAAGTAGAGACATTTATTCTATCAGAAATAATTAAATATACATTTGGTTTTCTGCTATTAAAGTTATATGCATAAATACACGAATAATAAGAATAGTACATATTATAGCAGCGTTGTGTGTAGCTATAAATAAAATGGAAAATGTATGAAATCAGTAATTGTGTGCACGACAGAGGATTTAAAAAAACACTTAGCGTTTTAAGCGTCTTCCAAGGATTGACAAACTGGAGAAACTCGATTTTATATTTTCAACATCAGTGCGTTTCTAAGGTTATTTCTGAAAAACATGTCCGCCGTGAGGAAAAAATATGTTTATATTCAGAAAACGAGCGTTCTACATCGAGTGATGTTATATTCGCATAATCAAAATACTTATTTAAGCAACTTAACGCATCTGTAGACATGGCCTCACAAATACGTGTTAAGGTGTCAAAATCAGCATTTCTGTCTAAAACACTTTCAAATTTAATTAGAACACTTTCACTTTTTGCGTCTTCTAAAGCACACAGTTGTGCGTGAACATCTTTAACGATTTTCAGTGATTTCTCTAACGACAGCGACGAATATTCTAATTTTGTTATTGCTTCTTCTAGTCCCAAGTAATTCTCACGAATACTTTGTAATCCATTTTAATCTGGGCATCTTGAAATTTTTTCTGGCTTGTATTGATAGCTGCACTTTCTTTCGGGTCGAATGATAATACCACGTCCTTAATTTTTTCAAAATGTTCATGATAGTAAAACCCCGCCCGTAACCATGTACCCCAACGTGTCAGAATCGGCTGTGATGGCTCAGGGGTATGGGGACACAATTCGTGAAGTTTCCGAATACGTTTTGGAGATTTCAGGAATACTGCTTTTGTTCTCGATATTAAAGCATCTACCTCTGGATAACATCTACGAACCTGTTCTGACACAAGGTGTAGATAATGGAGTTTACAAGTAATATGTAACAAGTTAGGACAATATTTTCTAAGAGACCGGCCTACAGAACACATGGTTGTGGCACCATCGGTCATAAACATTAATACTTGGTCTTTCGAAAGTTTAAATTTTTCCAAAGTATCTAATAACACCTCTGAAATTTTTTCAACATTACATTGTTCTAGTCGTTTGGATGCTAATAAAATTGAAGACGTTGGTTGATGTGGTTCCACATTACGCGCCATCACATTAACTACAGATTGCTTTTTGCTGTCAGTTGTTTCGTCCACACATAACCACAGTTTTTTTATTTTTTTATTTTATTTTCAACCTGTTTACGCACCGATGGTAAATTCCTTCGTAATGTTGTCGTGCTCGGTAATGTTTGATTAGCGTATTTATTCCAAAATGAAATAAATGAATCATTACTTAACAATGTAAACGGCAGTGTACACATATTCATACTTATACATAGTTCATGTATAAACTGTTGTCGATTAATTTTGTTATTATTGTGCTTCGAACTGCTCACGTGTTCTTTACAATGTGTTTTTGACCAACACATTAGATATGTCCTGCAAACTAAACATTTAATCTTTGAGCCATCGTATATTAAGTCCGGGAAATCCATAATAAACTTATTCACAAGAGACCGGCCTACAGAACACATGGTTGTGGCACCATCGGTCATAAACATTAATACTTGGTCTTTCGAAAGTTTAAATTTTTCCAAAGTATCTAATAACACCTCTGAAATTTTTTCAACATTACATTGTTCTAGTCGTTTGGATGCTAATAAAATTGAAGACGTTGGTTGATGTGGTTCCACATTACGCGCCATCACGTTAACTACAGATTGTTTTTTGCTGTCTGTTGTTTCGTCCACACATAACCACAGTTTTTTATTTTTTCATTTTATTTTCAACCTGTTTACGCACCGATGGTAAATTCCTTCGTAATGTTGTCGTGCTCGGTAATGATTGATTCGCGTATTTATTCCAAAATGAAATAAATGAATCATTACTTAACAAGGTAAACGGCAGTGTACACACAATCATACTTACAAATAGTTCATGTATAAACTGTTGTCGATTAATTTTGTTATTATTGTGCTTCAAACTGCTTACGTGTTCTTTACAATGTGTTTTTGACCAACACATTAGATATATATTGCACACTAAACATTTAATCTTTGAGCCATCGTATATTAAGTCCGGGAAATCCATAATAAACTTATTCACTTCGTCTGACAAAGGTCATTGTCTCGATTTATGTGTTGACGACATTTTATTACGTATGCTTACACTTACATGCAGTCTAAGCAAATACCAAACACATACTGAATGCTTTTTATTAGTTCTTATGCAATACAATCATCCTCACATCGGCGCACATGGCGCGCACGGAAATTGGTCTGCTCTAATTATTACTAATGATTACTTTATATAATTGGGTAAGCACGTTAGTATGTACTCTATCATACTTGGCATTACAAAAAGTTTTCTCTCATCCTGGATCTCAGCTATTAATAAAGCTTTTATTTCATGCTGATGTCAAAAATGACATTTTTCGTATTATCTATGGTACAAAAAATGGATCATTAAAGTCTTAGTACTTTAAAGTAAAATATTAAAATTCAAGTACTTTAAAATTATACGTCAGTTGTTGACCGGAATAATTCAAACTTATTAAAATTTCAAGAAATTATTTAATTTAGTAACAATAATAATAATACTTCATTAACTACTTGCTAATACACTAAATTTTAAAAGTGCAGTCTCTTGGTTTTTTAAAACTAGACTTGAGTTACAGAAAGGGGTCATATTTATTGTTCCGAAATTGGTGGAGACTGTGGCTTGAAATCTGAAACAGAAATAAGAAAAAACACCCTAACCACAATATATATCAATAAATACTATATTCGTATTTCGGCAATTAAGTTGCCATCTTCAGTAGAATAACCTTAAAACTGAAAAAAAATGTTAAACGTAGCCTTTTTGGCTAAAGTAAACCTTAGAAGATATGCTCTTCACCAAATCGCCAATGGGATAACACAGTGTTATCCCATCAGTGTTTTTAAAAAATATAACTCATTTATACATTATAACTAATGTCGGTTGGCGTTTTTCATAAAAGTGAACTGAGGCTCGGCTACAGCACCTACAGCATGGTATAAGTGGTATAAGACCCCGAGTTTTGGAACCTCTCAAGTCAGTCAATTTTGAGGCTAGAGCGTCGCGGGTGATATCAATTGATTCCTTTCTGTGAAATACACTTAAGTATGTCTTGACTTTGAATAATTATCATCCAATAGAAAAAATGTTCCAAAAATAGTGCAGATATGGATTTTATCGATTTTTTTCAGGTAAATGGATATTGCACGACGGGGGTATGTTTTCCAGAATCTCCATGGTCGATAGTGTTGAACGTTTTTTTCGTATTGAAAAAGTATGTGTGTAAAGATGCAGATATATTTAAATTTGGAACGTAAAGTTCATTCGAGCGAGGAATCCTGGCCATTTTAAATAAATGGCAGAAAATTTGAATTTAGTGTAGGTAAATCAAAATGTGTCAGCGAAAGCTTTATATTTTCACTTAATTTTTTTATTCCTGTAAAGATTCGAGCTGGAGTTTTCACAACTTTTTTATTAGATAATAAAAATGCACTTTCGACTATAATATTTTTTTATTAAATCCAACGTTTGATATTTTATTAATTCTTCAATTCTTGCGTGTTACTTATGTGTTGTGGTTCGAATAAGACTCTGTTTCTTACTTGTTGGTTCTTACTCTCTATAAAGGTACTATACAAGCAGGCAAAATTTGCCAATAGCCCCACAAACTATTATATAACTAATAATGCGAACCGTATCGATTGTACGGCCAGATGATGACATAATTTGAGGAAATTTTGAAGGTCTTGGTAGATGGTACCTGCTAGCTTGATATTTTATTAATTATTAAACTCTTTCTTGTTACATGTGTTGTGGTTCGAATAAGACTCGGTTTCTTACTTGATGGTTCTTACTGTCTTTAAAGGTACTATACAAGCAGGCAAAATTTGCCAATACCCCCGCAAACTATTATATAACTAATAATGCGCACGGTATCGATTGTACGGCCAGATGGTGACATAATTCGAGGGAATTTTGAAGGTCTTGGTAGATGGTACCTGCTAGCTTGATATTTTATTAATTATTAAACTCTTTCTTGTTACATGTGTTGCGGTTCGAATAAGACTCGGTTTCTTACTTGATGGTTCTTACTGTCTTTAAAGGTACTATACAAGCAGGCAAAATTTGCCAATACCCCCGCAAACTATTATATAACTAATAATGCGCACTGTATCGATTGTACGGCCAGATGATGAAATAATTTGGGGGAATTTTGAAGGTCTTGGTAGATGGTACCTGCTAGAAATAATACCCGGTAATATATTTTAAACTATGCTAATTATGACCCAATCTCTAACCTAGGTGCAAAGTTTAGATTACATTCTATTCATCATAATAAATTTTATTTCTGTTAATTTAATAAACATATAATTATAAATAGTGTGGGAGATTAAAAACTGGGTATTGAATACGTTCAATAATTGAATAATAATAATAATAATAATAAATCAAGGTGGAAATAGTCTAATAAAAAGGGGAATAAACTTGTAAATGTAAAGGATGTCACTTCTCAGAATAGAGGTAAAGGTTTACAATTTAAAGGATAATTAAAATTTGTGTATACAGGGTGTTAATTTGAAGTGAAAATTGTGGTGATTTTATGATACGTGACGTCTTAATTCTAACTTATATTCATAATTAGAGACCGAACACGAGATGTTGATGACTCATCACCCACGAGCATACTATTGAACATTTGTATTTTTAAAGTTTTTAATTTTATTTATATAATTATACTTATATGTAATAATAAAACGGATATGCATTCTGCTACAAAATACGAAATACATTTTTATTTGTACATTTTGTAGTTCAAGTTGAGTAAAGGAGTATTAATATTTACTAGCAATACTTTCTCAAGGTTCTCTTCTGTAGAAATTTGTTCGCTTTGAATGAATACATCCTTGTAAATAGAAAATGTCGTTTCTACATCGCAACTGGTTATAGGTGCATACTGGAAATATTTTTTTTTATTTCCGCGAATTTTGCAGTTAGATGTTGTGGCATTGTCCCCATACACAATTGCCGCAATGTTGTGTTATTAAATCTGGATTTCTATTAAACTCTGCGTCTAACTTTTTCCGAAGGCCACATCCGAATTCACTTGGAATACTTTTCAAATTATTAATAGCCACATCTAATGTCGTTAAACCATCATTTAATTTTAAATTTCGATTTTCAAAATAAGTGATTAGCTTTGGCAAATTTCAAAAGTATTCCTGAAGAAAGTACAACTGATTTTTTAAATTTGGAATTTGTTTTAGTTCCTTGCACTCAGAAATACTCCGAGCATCGTCATTTAAATATGCAACGAAATTTTGTAAACTATCGAACTTCTCTGCATAAAAACTAGTAGTTTCCAACCATGTCCCCCATCTAGTTAATACTGGAGAGGGAGGCAGTGACAAAGATGGCAGTTTTTCCCTGTGAAGAGCTACTCTTAATGGTGCTTTTCTGAAAAATTTTTAAAAGCGGATACAAGTCTAACAACTTCTGGAATGGTGTCTCTGATATATTCACAAATTTTGTGGAGAGCATGCGCTACACAAGTAATATGCAGGATATGCTTCCTTTAATAGTCTGCCTGTTTTTAACATATATGCAGAACTGTCACTTACAAATAAAAGTACTTTTTCGTTGTACCTGTCGTCCGAATGAAGTATATTTCGAATATTCTCGTTAATGGTTTTAGCAACTGTTTCCGCATCAACTGTATTTATAACTTTTGTTGCTATTACATTTGCGTTATATGGAATAGTTGGATGTAGTACACCAGCTACAACATATACCATACAGCGTCGTAATATATCGACAGGTTCGTCGGCACTAATCCAGAGGTACTGACTTGAAAGGTGGCTTCTAATGCGTTCTATTGCTTTCGTGTAGCAATTAGAAACATACTATTTGCGTAAGGTGGATTCATCAGGAACATATCGACCAGTATATTTTTTGAGAAATGTTTTGAAGTTGGGATTGTTAAGTTTATTTAATGGAATATAAGCCGCCATAAAAGTTTCACAGAGTGCTTCGTTAAAATTGTCAGATTCCAACGGTTCCAATTTCTGTGCATGTGTTTGCGATGCTATGTGACGTTGTACGTGCGATTTCATGGAATTTTTTAAGAATGTTTTACAGATTTTGCAATAAATTTAGAAATCACTGACAATGGACATACAATCAGTATGACCGTTAATCCAACTCGCCATTGTTTTACGATGCCGTTCTCGACGTTCTTCCATATCATATCTGCAAAAGTAACTTAAACAATCCTCTAGATCTAAATAAATGAAAACTAAAAATATATTCCCAAGTTTTTAAAGCTTAACGAAATTCAATGCACACTTACATCGAAATAACTGGGAGAAGTAGATTCAATCAAACGATATCAAACAGGATCTATCACAAAAATTACGATGTAATTACAAAAGTATTTTTAATAATATAAAATATTATTAAAAATGGGGTGTGAAGAACACAATACAAGTTATATATTTGTGAACGTATCTCCTCGTCAGAGACGCAGATACGTATTTCACCTTTCTACAGGATCGTCGGTACGCCCCTGCTGGAGAAGAGATACATTCAGCCAAACATAACTACCTTGCTATCAACCAGAAATTATTAAGACAGAGCGTGAAAGGATATTCAGCGCTGTCTACATAATAACTGTCGAACTAAGCAACGTGTTTCTATAGACGGTAACAACCATATCTATAAAAACTGTATTATCGTGTCTTCACTACTTGTCGGGCGAACCGAATGCGTATATAACAAAATAATTTGAAACATACATGAGTGGGTGAAACCACACCAATTTGTATAATACAAAAGTATTTTTAATAATATAAAATATTATTAAAAATGGGGTGTGAAGAACACAATACAAGTTATATATTTGTGAATGTATCTCCTCTCCAGAGACGCAGATACGTATTTCACCTTTCTACAGGATCGTCGGTACGCCCCTGCTGGAGAAGAGATACATTCAACCAAACATAACTACCTTGCTATCAACCAGAAATTATTAAGACAGAGCGTGAAAGGATATTCAGCGCTGTCTACATAATAACTGTCGAACTAAGCAACGTGTTTCTATAGACGGTAACAACCATATCACAACCAGGATGTAATTAACAGTTAAAACTATGTAAACAAGAAACTAACTCACAGCATTTTATTTATCTTACGAAATATAATCTAAATATAGTAAATTATTAAAATTCAACACGCTTCTATCTACGCCCTTGAAAACAGAAATTTAACTGTCAATATCCAACAAAAAACGTCGCAATTCTCGATGAAAACAGAAGTGCGCGCTAGCCAGATCATTAGTGAATTCAAAGCCTGCGTGATGTACTTACAGATGTTGTAGACTATTTATATCGTCCGTCGTAATGACGACGTATTTTCAACCCGATGTATCCAGTCTCAAGTCATAATATAGCCATGATTATGCTATTTAAGAAAGAAGTCTGTCGAAGATACCACGAAACAGTTTGAAGTTAAACCAAAAAAACGCTCTTTTTTATGTGTCGTTTGTTTAACGGTTTGATAGATGACATGAAACGAATAATATGTTTTACACATTAACTACTTTATTCCAACGATTAAGTTAACTTTAGATAAATAAATATATTCAGTGAGAGCTACTATATACCTTCAAAGTATATTGAGGGCAACGTTATTGAAATTAAACAATCTTTCTTCTCAAAAACATTGCTTCTGACGTGTTTCTCTAATGTTACCTAAAATTTATGTTCAAACTCTCCGGATTGTATTAAAAGTTAAACACTTAGTGTAGAAACGTATTATCTAGAATATATGTACAAGTATATCTGTGGCTATTATTATTCGGTTCTACAGCGAGGAACATCAAGAAGCTCCTTTATGTACCGTTTGATGGGATTGCATTAAGCGTAAGGATAGGATACATACATATATCCTAGAATCATTATGCTACTCGAATAAATGTTAACTTTAGTGCAATATAGTTTAGAACCAGTAGTTGTTAAGATAGCGTTTTAGGTTTAACGATTATTCTCCTATACTGTGATTTTAATCATTGTTATTTAGAATTTCACTTACCTTTCACGGGAAGCTGTACCATTTACCCTCTTTACGAATAATAACAATGTTATTGAAAAGGTATGCAGTTAATTCCAACTATACCGTAAAGAAGTGGTTTATAAATAATGAAGAAAGTTAAACATAATGAATCTATTTATTATTTACATTGCGAATGCTTAGTTATACATTATTCACAATAGTTTATGCTGATGTTAATGTTAGCTTTTTCAATATCAAAATATGGAAAAAAGTAAGAAATTTGCTCCATAAATAAAAAAGAATTTTGAAAAGTAATATGTACTCGTTATTGCGGAAAGGTATCCGGATGCAACTTTTTAGCTGTAATTTGGAGACACATGTCCAATCTATAGCTCATATATTTTCTTCCTCAATGGGCTTACTTTCTCTCACCATCAATACCAACATACTAGCGTACCATTATACCATCGTGTAATACATTACGAATTATATTTAGCTTTTCTTTGATGCGAAACCCCATTTTGTCGAACGTGACGAAATAAATGCTTTTAAAACTTGGAAGCATATATGAGGATTGTTCGTAAACTACGTGGCTTAATGCAGAGGTGACGCTAGAGGTGAACTCGTAGGAATCTTCTTTACAATTCTGTAGAATTATCCTTTAATAGGCTACATATGACAGTACACAGCGATCTGTCAATCAGTTTGTTTTTGACAGTATGCCAAGTGGACGTTTGATTTTGTAATAATGGAAAAAACTGAGTTGAGAGCAGTGATAAAGTAGTTTCATTGGAAAGGCTTAACACCAACCGAATTCAAAGCAGAGTTGGATTCAACGCTATTAGTATTCGCTCTTCATTTTCATTGGTGAAAAACTGGGTTGCTGAATTTAAGCGTATTCGTATGAGAACAAATAATGATCTCAAATGATGAACCCCATAGTGGACGTCCAAAAACTGTTACTGTTCCGGATATGATTGAAAAAGTTCACCGTATAGTTTTGGATGAACGTCCAGACATTGTAGGTATCTCAAGTTACAGTGTGCACAGAATTTTAATTGAAAAATTGGAAATGAAAAAGTATTCTACGATTAGAATTAGATTTCAGATAATCAACGCAAGAGTCATAACCTAAATTAGAAACACTAATCTAAACAGAGAATAATATAAAAATACTGTACAACCTGTACAAAATTATGAATTGAATCGATGGTAATATAGAAAACAATATGCAGGCTATTTTGTAATTAAAAATAGACTTCAAATAACCAACGCAAGATAGCAAATGATGAAAAGGAAATATAAAGCTCAATTTCAGAGTTATGCTGTGAAAATAAAACCCTAATCATAAGCTATGTACAGGGAAATTAAGATAATTAATTAATGTGCTCGACATACAATATGTGACTAAAATTCTAGATTAAGTACGTATCAAAAATTAATTACAAAAGAGACAATAAAGTTGTGAATGACACTAGATATTACATATAGCAAGAAGCAAGGAAAAGAAAGGCGACACAGGCCGGGTAGAGAACTATAGACCCATAGCAATTATTAATAACTTCGCGAAAGTATTCGAAATCTGTCTGTATACCTATATCTTTCCCAGTGTTCGATACCACTTGTCTGAAGATCAACATGGCTTTATCAATAGGAGATCGACAGTTACTAATTTAACAATTATGTCGCAAACGCTGGCTGAATCCACTGACAACAATGGACAAATTGACGTCGTGTTCACGGATCTCACCAAGGCTTTTGATCGAATAGATCACGACATCCTATTACAGAAGCTTGACGCTGTAGGATTCTCTCCATCCATGACTTGCTTTATGAGGTCTTACATCTGCTGCAGACGGCAGTTGGTCATATATCGTGGACATTCCTCTAAAATATTCTGTCCAACATCGGGAATATCGCAGGGCAGTAACTTGGGGCCACTTTTATTTTTAATTTATATTAACGATCTTTGTGGCGCGATTGCCTGCAAGAAGCTGCTATTTGCAGACGATCTGAAACTATACAAGGAAATTAACTCAATAGAGGATTGCATTGAGTTGCAAGGGGATGTTGACCAACTTCTTGCCTGGTGTCATGACAATAACCTGGCGATGAATGTGCCAAGATGTAATATACTTACCTATACTCGTAAGTCTCAACCAATAGTGTATGACTACCAGTGGGGCGGTACATGTATGAATCGGGGTTCGACTGTGAAAGATCTGGGAGTTGTATTTGATTCCAAATTTTCCTTCTCGGAACACATATCTTACGTGACGTCTACATCTCTCAAGACCTTGGGGTTTGTTATACGCAACTCGAAAAGCTTCACGTCTACTGACACCATTATTCAGTTATACAACTGTTACGTTAGATCTAAATTAGAATACGCCTCACTGGTATGGTCTCCTATATATACAACTCATATTGAGTCACTTGAAAAAGTGTAACGTAGATTTTTTAAATATCTACATTTTAAAGAATATGGCGAATACCCACTGCAGGGATATGATCATACTACTTTACTACAATTACTTCATTTCGATTCACTGGAACACCGTCGCAAATTAACCAGCATTACATTCTTCTGCAACTTACTACACAATAAAATTGATGCCCCCAAACTACTAAGTAAGCTGCTTTTCGCGACACCACAGCGCTCCGCGCGTACGTACACCGCATTATACTGCCAAACTCCTAAAACTAATACTTTGCGGAAATCTCCAATCTATTCAATGTGTACCATTTGCAATGAAATTCTCACATCCAACAAAAGTATTGATCTATTTTCCACCCCCCTACCCATCCTATTAACTAATATACACACTCCCAATAGCTTTATCGTATAGCATTGTAACACACGAACTGTATTATCAAATTCTTAAATTGTCCTGTAATTAGATGTATATCTGTTGGGCAAATATATCTATTATTATTATTATTATTATTATTAAAACGTTATAGAATAGGTCCTTAATAAATGTGTAGAATATTAATACTAGCAGAACGATTCCAAACGTAGGGAGAGCAAATTAATATAAATTGGAAATGCTCCGATGTCTACCTAGACAGTCAAAATTATTGGACAAGCAAAAATAATATTTAAGGTAGGGTAGTTTTAAGAATTTAATTAGAATAATCAGTTTACGATAATTATATGCTACACTGAAAATATACAACAGTCGAAATCGATACATAACAACGTGAAATCGTGTTTACTTAATAAACTCTCGTAGTCAGTGCCACGAGGAGGATATCTGCCATCCGATTTAAAAGAGAAGTACTTCAAGAAACGTTTTTGGACACGTTCGAGTGATATGGTGATATGTATAGCGAGGATACCAAACTACAGACGCATTAGCTTAGTTCTAACAAAGGAATAGAACAAAATGGGCAATGCGAAATTGCTAGACGATAAGATCGAATGAGGAAGCCTAGAGACTTAGATGCGGATGTACAAGTGCTAGTAATATGTGGACTGAAAGACAGATGTGAATCAAAGAGCACGTCAAGATCTCGAAATTCCAAAAGCCTAGAAATTATGTTATTGGAAGTTGTATAGTCAAAGGAAATAATACTTGAACATCTAGAGAAGGAAGGAACATTTCTCAACATTCAAGCACACTCGATTATTTATACACCAAAGCGAACGTCATGTGTGATTTTGTAATAATAGAAAAAACTGAGATGAGAGCAGCCATAAAGTAATTTCATTTGAAAGGCTTAACACCAACCGAAACGAAAGCAGAGCTTGAGTCAACACCATTAGAATCCGTTTCATCAAAATTAAAAAATTTTCGTTGCTCACATCGGAGCAAAAACTGAATCGTTTCAGTGTTTCTCGCGACTTTATAGCACGTTTTCGCCGCAATCACAAAGACTTTGAACGCCGTTTCATTGCCGCCGATGAAACCTGGGTCCACCATAACACTTCCGAAACCAAAGAACAATTCAAACAATGGACAAAAAAAAAGGTTCTCCAACACCGAAAAAGGTAAAAACGATTTTGTCAACAGGAAAGGTTATGGCAACTATTTTTTGCGATTCTCATGGAATTATTTCGGTTGACTATTTAGAAAAGGGCAAAACTATAAATGGTGATAATTATGCCAATTTGTTGCAACAGTTAAGCGACCAAATCAAAGAGAAACGGTCTCTTTTGGCAAAGAAGAAAGTGCTTTTCTATCAGGATAACGCACCTGCCCGCAAGTCTGCAATTGCAATGGAAAAAATTCAAGAATTTGAATTAGTGCCTTATTCGCGCTATTCGCCAGATTTGGCTCCCAGCAATTATCATCTCTTTCCAAACCTGAAAAAATGGCTCGAAAGTAAGAGATTTTCGTGTAACTCCAATGTAATCGGTGCTGAAAATAGCTATTTTGAAGACTTGGATACATCGATCTACAGTGAAGGCATCACTAATTTGGGATATCGTTGGAATAAGTGTGTTGAACGAGCAGGAAACTATATCGAAAAATAAAATGTTTTTTGTCAAAGGAACTTGCTTTTTGTTTATCAGGCCACGTAGTTTCCGAACCACCCTCGTAATCATAACAATATCAATTCTTGCCTTAGCATCCCCGAACAGCTTAACATAAATTACAGGGTGTATTCGTAGGTCATGAGTAGAGAACGGACGCAATTTCCATAAAACGCAATCGACAATTGGAATTGTGTATAACCTCGCTCAGTACATCCCGGCGTAATTCAATGAAGTATTTGTTTGACTTACTCGGACACCTGGTCTCGCCGCGATAGCAATGGACAAGCCACCTATTGTATTCCGAGAATATAGTGCTTTTTAAAGCGGGGATTTTATAATGTATTTTATTTATTAGTTTATATTTCGTAAGATAAATAAAGTGCTGTGAGTAAGTTTATTGTTTTCATAGTTTTAACTGTTAATTACATCGTAATTTTTGTGATAGATCCTGTTTAATATCGTTTGATTGAATCTATTTCTATCAATTATTTCGACGTAAGAGTGTGCATTGAATTTCGTTCAGTTTCAATAACTTACGCACACATTTTTAGTTTTCATTTATTTAGGTCTAGAGCATTGTTTAAATTACTTTTTCAGATATGATATGGAACAACGTCGAGAACGGCATTGTAAAACAATGGCGAGTTGGATTGACAGTCATACTGATTGTATGTCCATTGTCAGTGATTCCGAAATTTTTTACAAAATTCGTAAAATATCGTCAAAAATTCGTCACTTAGGATCGCAAACACATCTGAACTAAAACTTTTATGGCGGCTTATATTCCATTAAATAAACTTAGTAATCCCACTTTAAAAATATTTCTGAAAAAATATACTGGTCTAAATTTTCCTGATGAATCAACTTTACGCAAATATTATGTTTCTAGATGCTATACGAGAACAGTAGAACGCATTAGAAGCCATCTTTTAAATAAATACATATGGATAAGCGCCGACGAAACGGTGAATATGTTAGGACGCTGTGTGGTAAATGTTATAGCTGGTGTACTACATCCAACTATTCCCTATAACTCATATGTAATAACAACAGGTGTTATAAATAGAGTTGATGCGGAAACAGTTGCTGAAACCATTAAGGATAATATGCAAAAAATGCTTCATTCGGACGCCACGTACAAAGAAAAAATACTTTTATTTGTCAGTGATAGTGCTGCGTATATGTTAAAAATAGGCAGACTATTGAAGAAAACATCCTAAAATGCTGCATATTACTTGTGTATCACATGCTCTCCACAGAATCTGTGAATATATCAGAGACACTTTTCCGGAAGTTGATAGACTTGTATCGGCTTTTAAAAAAGTTTTCAGAAAAGCACCATTGAGAGTAGCTCTTTTCAGGGAAAAATTTCCATCTCTGTCACTGCCTCCCACTCCAGTAATAACTAGATGGGGAACATGGCTGGAAGCTACTAGTTATTGTGCTGAGAATTTCGATAGTCTAAAACATTTCGTAACACTGCTAAAGGAGGATGCTAGAAGTATTGGTGAGTGCAAGGAGCTCACACAAATTCCAAATTTAAAAAATCAGTTGTACTTTCCTCACGAACACTTTGGAAAATTGCCAAAACTAATCACTTATTTTGAAAATCGAAATCTGAAATTAAATGACGGATTAACCACATTAGATGTGGCTGCTAATAATTTGAAAAGTATTCCAAGTGACTTCGGATGTGGCCTTCGGCAAAAGTTTGAAGTAATTCTTAATAGAAATCCAGATTTAATTACATTGCAGCAATTATGTATGGAGACAATTCCACAAAATCTAACGGCTAAATATGAAGAAATAAAAGAATATTTCCAGTATGCACCTATAACCAGTTGCGATGTAGAAAGGACGTTTTCTATTTATAAGGATGTACTTAATTCAAAGAGAACAAAATTGACAGAAGAAAACCTTGAGAAACTATTGCTAGTCAATATTAATACTCCTTTACTCAACTTGAACGACAAAATGAACAAATAAAAATGTTCCAATTATAGAAATAAAATTAAAAACTTTAAAAATACAACTTTTCAACAAATACATATGTATTTCGTAATTTTATAGATCACCACCAGTTTGTTTTCCAATTATATAAATACAATTAAATATTTTAGAAATACAGCCTTTCGCCAGTACTGCACTGGGTGGTAAGCGTGTCCGTTCTCTAGTCATGAGTAACGAGAGATATATTGTAAAGAAGCTCCGCTTGTGAATGAGAGTAAGGATAACTTGCGATCGCCGCAGTGCGTATGCGCGCCTGCTCCCAATATGCTTTGCACACGTTTAGACGCCATTTGCAGCGCTATCCTCTGTCTATATGCTGAGCTGTAGAAATTTATGGTGAGAATTGAGTCGCTCGCTGACTGCGAGATACGATCTATAGTTTAATTCTTGGGTGCAAGAAATTCGCAATCAGATTTGTGAAGTTTACGGTGATAATGATGCCAGTCACAGCAAAGTTTGACGATGGATGAAAATGTTCAAGGACGGACGGGTTAATGACCCGATTGAATGACCAATTGCCCCGATTAAACGCTGTGGCGGTACCATGTGCAGTATGCATGTTATAACAGCCCCACTATTTGCTTGCTCGATTGCATTCGTCGAGCAGATGTTATTTCTGTCGTTATTGTGTCTATTCATTCATAAATTCTATTTTGCAGTGGCGTGTTTCCGGTTTCGTTTCTTTCAGTATTATTTGGTTACAACTTTTAGTATTACAAAAAATCCGATTTATATTGGTATATTGTATATTTACTCTACAATTTTTTATACATATTAAGTTTACTACCTTATTTTTAAAGTAGTTATCGTTTCTTCTTTTTAGTCCATTTCTTTCTGTTCTTAGTATTCCTTTTTATTTTCATTAGCTATAGAGAATTCTCGTAGGGTAACCATGGTAGGATAGATTAGAGACCATACAGATTGGTTGCACATTCGTAATGATACCGAGATATATTGCAGTGCTTGTTCATTAAGTTTAAGGCGTCCACAAAAGTGTAATGTGCAGAGACACGTTTCTTCGAAAACTCATCACGATAACATGTGACCATCTGCACTTGACATTATTAACGAAGAACTGTGTGAAGCTTTCATGACGGCCAATATTCCATTCACCAAAGTTGATGCCATATTTAGAAGAAATCCAGATTTGAATATATTATATCAATCTGCCCAGAGCCGACTGATGAATGTCTACATTCGAAGTATGGTGCATTTTTCAACACGCACAGTCAGTTGTGATGTGAAATGGACATTTTCTATTTTTAAAGATGTTTTAACATCTAAAAGAACTAGTTTAACACATTAACACCTTGAAAAAATTTTAGTTGCTCATAGTAATGTTTTTCACTTTCAAAGCTTCACAGAAAATACATAGTTTTGAGTTTTGTTCTTTGCAAATCATTTATCAAAAATTCGATTCGCAATTCGCTTGCCAGCATTACTTTTGTTTCAATATTAGTGGCTGCCAAACCGTTTATTACATTCGCTCTATTGTGCATTGACAGATACATATTAATTGCATGTGTAGGAATGTGCCACTTATGCAGTGGCTACACGTATCAAATTGTTCGAAACTCAAGGATCACATACAGAAACAAACCTATTGCGAATACAAGGCAGACGCCTATGGGCTATGAATCATCAATCACTCGAGTCCGCTCTCCGATAATAAGCCACACCCTGGCTGATCTTCTCTGATTTCTGAAGATATGGTTCGTGAAGTGGACAAAAAAATTCGAGGGGACCTCATCGGAACTTACAAACTCGTTGTAAACAATTAATTCGAATGACATTTGACAGAATCCAAGCTGGCAACCATGCCTAGTTCTGGCAACATAATATATTCACTGAACCGAGAGAATTACTACGTAGATATTATTGTAATTTAAATTTTACTTAGACTAAGTAACTGTTTATCACGTCTCTCGTCTGTTATCGTGAAAGACCCATATATAAAATGGGTTTCGCCTGCGATGCCATGTTTAGCATTGATGAAACAAAATTTTACGTTAGCATTATTGGGTTGAGAATAACTGCTCCCTAAAGCGTCAATTTTATTTCAGATAATATCAGAATGTTATTGTTATGTTCCTCATTATCTGATGAACATTTGTTCTTACATACATGTTCATCTTACATATTAAATACATTTGTTAATTGAAATTGTTTTAATTAGAACCTAACATAATTGAAACTAAATAATAGCAATATTCCAAAATCTGCCGAAAAATTAATTCTGTACGTATTCGCTCTCTGTTCTTCTCTTGCACACCTCTATTGTTCAGTTCAGAGAAGACGTTTCAATTAATCCGTAATCCGATGCTGAGCTAGATACTCGTGCCCCACTAATTAATTTCGACTAAACATTTCGCAGAGATGCGCAAGCGGAAGCGACGGCAGGCATAAAATGAATGCGTGCCGGCCGAAAGTGAACGCTCAATTCAAATAATGAGTTTGCTGATAAATCATCAAAGGGTAAGTAATCTGACAATCGTCGAGTAAATGCTTTTGCGTAGCGCCTTTGTCAATCGAACATCTCGAAGTCGGGAGTGGAGTACATTGCGTGTTATTGCCCTTGTTAACAGAGCAACTGTGTTCGCCGCCAAAACAGATGTGTCATGTTCCCGTCATTTCTTTACGGTAGACATCGGTTGTCTCTGCCAATTACCGCCCGCCCAGATTTCGTGATAAGTTCTCCGCTGCAGCGTCTAGATAAATGGGGTAAATTTTCTCCTTCAGAATGATTCAGTCCCGGTAATTGGATCGTTAAGAATAAGAAATAATGTTCGGCAAAGACTAAAGACGGAATACAAAATACTGTTGCGTGCCCGCGTGGGCGCCAATAATTTCGATGAGGGATGTCAAGAATTTAGGAAATTTTCTTAATTAAGTTATAAGCCTTGAAATATACTAACCTTTTAAAATACGTTTGTCTTCAGAATACACAAGATCTGTTGTATGTTTAAGATAATTTATTGTCAACATTCTAAATAATTAAGATACTAATACAAATATTTTAAATATTCAATTTCTAAATAAACATACAGTGGAACTCCCCTAACTGTAACCACCTAAATCCCCAAATAAATTTTGAGTTAGAAAAAATTCGTGTTACAGAAAAATGTTAAAATTCAACAATTTATTTATATTACATATTGCTATGAATAGTGGTTTGTAGATTTAATGCGCCACCATCCACAACTAGTTTACCCAACTAGGTTACTCAGCCGGTGAATTTTCAAAATATGAGACTTCTAACTTCTCGAGTTCCAATCGGAAAGTCGTGACTGTTTCTACAAACTTATTTAACCCTACGAAGTTTGTCAATTTGTTCACTGCCAGGAGAGATATCTTGCAATACAGAAGAAGCAATAGCAGCCGCTGCTCTATCGGAAACACCGTAACGGTCACAAGTTTTTGGCAACATAGGCAAACTAATTTTTTTTTTTGGTTTTTCTTTTTTTCCTTCTACCTTTGACGTGGAAGGTAACTTAAAGGAATCATCACAAGAAGAACTGGAATTACTTACAGATAACTCCAAGTCCAGCTGTTTTGAGTTAGTTTTGTCGTGACTTTTATTAAGTTTTTTTCTGTCTTTGGTGCTCGGGCTGCTCTTTTTTGCAATTTAGTTATAAGAACTCAATCTATTCCTCCAATACGCATCTTTTTCGCCCCCCTTTGGTCACTCAAAAACTCCTGTTCTTCTTTGGGTACCTTATATTGCCTTGGACAGCAACAAAGCTCAATTTGTTTACATTTACAGGAACAAATATCAAACAAAACTCTGCTACGTCGGAGAAAATTTTCTTTCTGATAAACGGATATTTTTTTCAACGACTTTTTGAGATTTTTGCAATTTATATGATAATCGTTTATTGGTTGCATGACTCTTGTATTTGAAACTGTAGGAAGAGACGATTTTCTCCAAACACATTCTACCCTTTGAGCTACAAGTTTTGCAATATCTAAAAACGATGGTTCTTTGCTAGTATTCCTCGTTATTTTTAGTTGCAACCTATTCCACTCATAGCATTTCATAACATCTTCGTAAGTTGGCAAAACGTTATCATTAATATCTTCTACATTTCCGAATATCGGGCAGAAATAACCTTGGCTTCTGGTTTGCATAATAACGATTAGAAGATAAAACAGGTAAAATAAAAAACTAAACACAGAACTTCACTGTCGTGCTTCTCAAAAGTCCCCTCCCCCCTCTTATCTTTGGAACGATTATACATACACAAGTGAAATTTGGAAACTGAATATTATAGGTTATAAACTTCCCTACTAGTGATGATAGATGACGAAATCGTCATAGATGACGTCACAAGGCCATTGTGACCAATAATTTTAAATGGAACGCTTCGGCAAGCGACACCTCTTTTAAAAGGTATCGAAAAAACCTATTCAATGATACTAATTTAGTTTGTGTTTGAGGCAGTTTTAATTGCTCATTAGTAAACATGAAAATTTAAATTCCATTCAGTATGATATTAAATACAGATTTAAGAAACAGTATGTACTTAAAGAAATTGCTCGAAGTGACCTCCATTTACTTCCTGACAGTAAAATATCCTATTTTTAAACTCTTCTCGTACTTCTTCAAATGTGTCTGCGGAAACAGCCTCACATTCTGCAACAATACGTTGTTTTAAAACGTCAATATTGTCAAGTTCAGTGGCGTAAGCCTTCGATTTAAGGTACCCCCACAGAAAGAAATCCAAAGGTGTGAGGTCCGGTGATCGAAGTGGCCACTCCGTTGAACCTCGTCGTCCAATCCATCTACCAGGATACTCCTCATGCAAATACCGTCTTACTGCACCGTAATAGTGTGGAGGAGCACCATCCTGTTGGAATGTTATTTCCAAATTGCCGAATTCATCTGGATTATCTTCCAAAATTTCAAGGATTAACGGTTCTATTGCGTTTTGCAACATCTCCAGATAAACCTCACCAGTTAAATTAGTATTTAAAAAAAGAGGCCCAACGATGTGGTTTCCCAGGATACCTGCCCAAACATTCACGTTCTGGGGAAATTGGGTATGTGTTTCACGAAACAGGTGAGGATTTGCGTCACTCCAATACCTCACATTCTGTGTATTTACATTTCCATTTAGATAGAAAGTATTTTCGTCACTAAAATAAATTGATTTGACGTAGTCTGGCTGTTGGTTAATTTTAGTTTCCATATTTTCACAAAATTCTAGTCTTCGGTCTGGGTCGTCATCTGAGAGTTGATTAACCATTTTTAATTTGTATGGATGAAATTTGTATTTTTTTCAACACCCTGTGTACTGTACTTCGACTAACTTCACAGGTAGATGCAACTTGAGTTGTTGAAGAAGTAGGATTAACTCTTACTTCTGTCAGTATATCAATTTCTTTCTCATCAGAAATTTGTGGTGTGCCAGATCGTTTCGCATCATTAATACTACCCGTTGTTTCGAACTTATGAAGAAGCTCCCTTAAATAAGTCCTCGAAATGGGGCGATCGGGAAACCTCTCATTAAAAATGCGTTCTGCTGCATGAATATTTTGTCTAGTTTCACCAAGAATTAGGACCGCTGCTACTTTATCACCTAAGGCACGTACCATTTCGCTTCTTGCAGCACTTAAACTTTCGACTCAGAACAGTTTAACAAATTATTAAAATGTACAAAAATATTAAAAGTACCATAAGCTGTAAAAATAGTGAGACGTTCGATCAACAATACACAAATTATTAAATGTACAAAACTTGGACAATTACAAAAACGTCGAATATTGGAGACTAACAAAAACGTCAGATTATTTCACAACAAACCATAGGCGGAGCTTGAATTTGGAATTTTAGTATTAACTTGACAATTTGACGTTTTAAAACAACGTATTGTTGCAAAATGTGAGGCTGTTTCCGCAGACACATATGAATAAGTACGAGAAGAGTTTAAAAATAGGATATTTTACTGACAGGAAGTAAATGGAGGTCACTTCGAGCAATTTCTTTAAGTACATACTGTTTCTTAAATCTGTATTTAATATCATACTGAATGGAATTTGAATTTTCATGTTTACTAATGAGCCATTAAAACTGCCTCAAACACAAACAAAATTAGTATCATTGAATAGGTTTTTTCGATACCTTTTAAAAGAGGTGTCGCTTGCCGTAGCATTCCATTTAAAATTATTGGTCAGAATGGCCTTGTGACGTCATCTATGACGATTTCGTCATCTATCATCACTAGTAGGGAAGTTTATAACCTATAATATTCAGTTTCCAAATTTCACATGTGTATGTATCCAAAGATAAGAGGGGGGGGAGGGGCCTTTTGAGAAGCACTGTATGTATTCTATCAAAAATATTTCCTGGAAGAAGATATACGTTTCAATGAATGAATTGCTTGTGTGTCTGATATCTCCAGAACTTAAAAGTCGTTAGGATACAGTAATATGCTTTACTGCAATACAATGCTATGTTGTTATGTAAAAAAGGGATATGGTCGTTTTTATTTAAAATTTAACAAAATTGAAGATCAAAGCGCGGGCTCTTACACTAAAAATAAATTAATAATATTTTACAGGGGTCTAATGCAGGCAAAAATACAACATATTTACGCTATTAGAAGTCGATACGAGAAAAAAAAAATTTTGACCCACCCTACTGCACATGTTATAAGAAATTGGTTTGTAGACAATAATATCGAAGTTCTGCATTGGCCAGCGAATAGTCACGATCTTAATCCTATAGCAAACGATTTGGGGTTACTAATGAAAAAGATTTATAACGGAAATTTTCGACCAGCAAATAAAGAAAATCTTTGCCAAGCGATAGAAAATAGTTATCTGTGACGCATACTCGTACAACACAAAAATATCTATCTGTAAACATATTTGCACTTTAACAGACCAAATTAATCCATGGAAAAACACAAAAATTAGCTACAACAGTTATGCTCGTTTTTCATGCAACCGATTTTTCATGCACAAGGGGGAATTTCATAGGAGTTTCCCCCATAATTAAATTAAACACCATAATACTAGCATCTTGTTCTAAATCACGCTTTTGTCTTAGCTTTCTAAATTAAAGTATTTATCCCTCCTATAAAAGCAGTGAAGCCGTTGAAATAAACCGTTTTATAATCGTTTTACTTTTACAATACTCACGACGAACCCTACATTACGAGTATTCAATATAAAGTAAGCATTTAATGTGGAATTAGGAGAAAGTCTTTCCCGAAAGCACTTCTCCTTTCAATCTTGGTTGTATTCACTTCGAGGGAAAATAATCAACTGAGCTAAATAAGAAGGATTAAAGCGCTTAAGATTCTTCTAAGGTGTCCTTATCGATGCCGCTGTTTATACGACATTTTCCTACAGTATAAACTAATTACCAAGAGGAACTAAATTCTTTAGGCAGTTGCTTCAGAATGATGTTTTTAATGTGTTTTGTTTTCCTTAAAAACAGGTCTGTACATGTTTTTTTATGTATCCTTATGCCTTTCTTTTCGCGTAGATATTTACTTGGATAAGATAATGGTGAATTTTACGGAATAAAGTGATTCTAATTGAAATATTTAACAGTTTTGGCCGTTACTTCGTAATACATAAAAAAATAATTTTTGTTTGTTCGTGTCTTCGGTAAACTCCGAAGCTTATTGAGCTTAAACTTTGACACATAGGCTGCTTTGAAGAGATGAAGGTTATTGACATGGTATGATTGCTTTACGATAGGTGGCGCTGAACAATAGTTTAAAAAAATTAATAAATAAAGCAGGAAATGACAACAATCACTACAGTTCTCAAAGTATTTCTTTTCAGTTCAAGGCTAAAGTCAAAGCATATGATTCAAATCAGTACTGCAGAATCAAATGAAGTCAGTAATTCAATCGCGGAAACAACCGTCTGTCACCATAAAATCAAGTTTCGCAATATTGTCAAAATTTTAGTAGAAATAATAATAACCAAAGAAAGCATATACATACATAACCTACATGTCAAAATAATAATAATGAATCAAGTGGGAACAAATCTATGATTATTGATCTTTATTAAATAATAGATTTAATAAAGACTTCAAAATTTTACATATTCATTATAAAAGCAAAAAACTTAACTTGCTAGAAAATTAGAAATTAATGATATAATAATTTAGGATTAACTTTAAATTACCAATAATATTTAAACAACTCCCTTCTACTAAATTTTAGATTGTAAAAAAAAATTCCACCACCTTCTTTTCTAAATAATTTTGTACATAAATATTTAAATTTGTTTTAAATATTCAGTTTTTCACCCTCCTGAAGAAGTCATTACTTGGCGAAACAAATATTGTAGTAAATTTACAATAAAAAAGGTTTTAAACTAGAGGTTCAGCACTTATTACTTATCGTTATAATGAACTTTCAACAAATATCTCCTTCGCCAATTAACGATTTATCAATAATTAAATGCATAGATATTGAAAAGGATCTTTAATTTTAAAAAGAGTCTGCATTATTAAGAATGACATACTTAGAAGAATTTTCTTGCAATATATCTGAGCTAAGAAGATTATGAATGTATGAATTCGATGTATAATTTAGATTTCCACTTAGTTTATACAAGATGTCCCGTATCGTTATGTTCAAATTTTAGGAGTGTAAAGTAGACTTCATTTCAAGTAACAAAAAGGTAAAACTTGTATATCCATCTTTATTTGTTTCAAAGTTACAGATCTATGCATGTGATTGTCAGATCATGAAAAAAAAAATGTAATCCTAAAGTCAATACAAACTGATTTTATTTAAAAAAAGTTCTACGATTCAATAACAGGCCTGTGATTGTTAACTTCGCATAATAAAATGTTATCCTAAAATAAATAAAAACGTGTCGTAGTGCATACAGTAATTTCTTGGAGATCTACAAAAAAGGAGTACTGGAAATTGATTTATGATAAAGAAGGTTTCTACTTATTTCGTAAGTGCTTAACCATGAATATCATACAATATGCAAATGTTCAGATGACTGTTAACGTTGCATTCTTTAATGAAGGATTACATTACGTTTAAGTTCATGCAAAAGCTTATTAATGAGTGGACACGTTTTCTTTATTCAAAATGCCTTACCAATTTTCTTCTCAAGAGTATGCGGACATGCATTTTATGTATGGCTACGCAACGGCAGTGCACGTCAAGCAGATATTGAATACCGATATCGGTTTCCCGATAGGCGCATTCCTCTGGAAGTACACAGACAATTTAGGGAATGCGGACTGCGTGATTATCTTTTCGACCGAGGAGTAAATTTGCCAGCAGACTTAGAGAAAGAAGCAGTAGCTATTGTTACAAGGGATCCAGCTCTCAGTGTACGTCGAATCGCTAGACACGTGGGGGCTTATATTCATATCACTATCGAAGGGGACACGGTTTGCTTTAGGCAGACCACTATGCTCGTCTAGTTTATTTTACCTGGATATTAAGACAGTCACGGCTTCATTTTAATTTCTGCAGAACAGTCCTCTGGACAGATGAATCTACGTTCAGGAGAAGTGGTGTTACAAATATGAGAAACCTGCACAGGTGGTCATCAGAAAATCCTAAAGCTATACGCCCGTCTAAATTTCAACATGAATTTGCTATTAACGTTTGGGCGGCCTTAATCGATGACTTGTTGATTGGTCCTGTCGTTCTTTATTGAAGGTTAAATGCGGACCTTTACCTTCAATTTCTTATTGACTAACTGACAAGTATTTTACAGGATATTCCACTGAATGTTCGACGAGGCATGTGGTTTCACATGGATGGCACACATTTCGGAATGGCTGTCCGAAATTGGATTAACGTCAATTATCCAAGATGGATTGGTCGAGGTGGTCCTGTTGCATGGCCACCCAGATCACCCGATCTTAATCACCTTGACTTTTGTTTATGGGGTACATGAAAAATTTAGTCTACGCAAGTTTCGAAGAGAAGAGTTATTGGATCGTATTCACCTGGCCGCCGAGCAAATCCGACAAAACAAGTATGAAATTCGGATAAGTACTTCTTCTGTTGACTTACGGGCACAAGCCTGCATTCAACAAGGCGGTGGATATTTCGAATATATTATTAATTGAACTTTCTTAAATAAAATCAATCTTTTCTGACTTTAAGATTACATTTTTTTTTCATTATCTGACAATCACATTAATAGATCTGTAACATTGAAACAAAATAAAAATGGATATACAAGTTTTGCGTTTTTGTTACTTGCAATGAAGTCAGTCTACTTCACACTCCTAAAATTTGAACGTAACGATACCGCACATCTTGTATATTGCTTACATTTTAAATAAGCTTTAATATATTGGAAAAGAATGTAAAAGCTGTGTTCGTAACTTTTCGGAAAAGGATTAAAACCTTTTGAGAGTTTGTCAATATAAAATTATACCCAAAAGAACACATGTATATAATCTACATTTAATATTTTATTGTTTCTTAATAAAATAATGGTATAATAATTCGTCTTGTAGATAATTCAATCCAAATCTATATTATCCTTTATTAGATGATCGTATTTAACAAACGCATGAGGATTTTCTGATAACTATGTTTGATAATTTTGCAAGTTATTTGTACCCCAATAAGACAAAGAAACTTTTTATTCAAATAAAATGTTGCCTCGACGTCTTTATCGTGAACGTTTCGTTGGACCATTGGCAGTAATTTCTTCGCTGCTTTGTATCATGTACATACAAATGATTCACATTGATGACTTTTATGGCAGAATTAATGTTGCCATATTAAACTTCCTACAAAATATTATAAATACACAAATATTTTTTTAAAATAAGAGAGTTACCTGGTTATTGATGTTTAGTGAAAATATTTAATGAAATAACTCTTTCATCTGAATAACCATTTCTCCCAATATTTTAATTATAATATTTTTTTAACAAAGCCAAAATCGTTTTAATTGCGTGAAGTCGCGGCAGTAGGGAGGCAACCTTAGATCTTCATGTCGACTTTGTCTTATTATTTCATCTATATTAAATATATTATGTTCTTTATTATGTTTTATTAATAATATTAATTAATTCCGTTTAATATCTGCGGGTGAATAACTTATCTATTTCTTCTCAGCCATTCAACAATTTCTGCTTTATTTTTGAGCAGGTATTTGGTTGTTTATTGTCAATATCACTATTACAAGGATTACTATCCATTATTGCAAGTGATAGTACATCAAGAATTGGTATAAGTTGATCATTTACCCATTGCTTGAACGAGTCACAATTCATTGTAGTCACCGGTGATTGTTTTTGATGGAAAAATCAGATTAGCTCTTTAAAGAAGTCATTTCCTGTTCTGGCATCTCTAAGAATAAATCGTTTATCTTCATAGCCTTCGGATTTCCTAACACTTTTACATTATCATCTTGCCATGATTTCATTCTGTTGCCTTCTCAAAATATTCAAGTTTCATCAACGAACACGACCTAAACTTGAATTGAAGTTATCTATACATTTCCTTAAAAACACAATTCTTATGCAGGCTATATTTCATTTCTCGTCAAGCTCTCTCTTGTTACACTCTTTCTTATATATAAATCCAATATCTTTAAGCAATATTGCTAAAGAAGTAATACTTGTATGAACAAATTCTTTCATAGTCAAAACATTGCTTTGAGTTTTTAAGGTAAAAAATATTCTATGAAATAAATAGGTTAGAAATGTCAAAGTGATAATCAAAATATTACTATATATTATCAGTATTGTTAAAAAAAACTATTTTAATGTCTCTTCCCCGATCTGGACACTGCTTGAGGTCTTTTTTAGAGTCATTCTTACTAATTTCACTATCTTCGATGGAACTGCAAATTTAATCATTATCTGTATTAATTTTTTCGAAAGACAGACTCGCAGGCTTTTTGAAGGTCCAAGAAAATTATGCTTGCTGGGATGTCGTATTCATAGAATGAGGTTAGGACTTCCTTCGTTTCGAAAGTCTGGTCAATTGTTCCTTTTCTAAATCCGACTTGATATTGTCCTATCAAATTTTCTGCAATTGGTTCAAACCTCTTTTTTATCGTCAAGATTTTATATACTGTATCCAATTCTCCTATAATTATTACAATTAAATTCATCTCCCTTTTTTATAATCGGTATGATTATTCAATGGTTCCACTTTTTTTGCATTTTTTCGTTCCTCCAAATATTATTATTATTATTAACTCCTAGACTTTTTTTTTATATAAATCTTCTCTGGCATCCTTTATGTTCTCATTTGCTACTTCATTTCTTCCTCGAATTTATTGTTTTTGAGCTGCTTTATTATTTTTTTTATCTCTTGTCTGGTGGGTTCTGATATTGGGTTTGTATTGTCCTTCTGTTCTGCTTCTTATAATTCTTGTGTGCTTTCTTCTTCTTCTTCCTTATTTAACACTTGTGCGAAATATTCTTTTCACCTTGCTCTTACTTCCTCTTCCTCTACTATTAAATTATCTTCTTTATTTCTTATATACACGATTTGCCTGGGTCTTTGTTTTCCTTTCTTGGCCTTACGATAAAAGTTTCTCATATCTTTTTTTTGGAAATAATTTTCCATTTCCTGTGCTCTTTGTTCATTTTCTGTCCTTTTTATTTGTCTATAAAGTTTTACATTGCTTTAATTTTTGGTTTATTTCTTATTTCTGTTTCCCTATTACAATCCCTATTCCACCATTTATTTTTGTATGCTTTTTTTTATTTTGGAATTATATTTTTCTGTCGCTTTTGAGTAGCGAGAGAAGAATTAAGAACATCATCTCTGTATGCTGCTGTTAACAGTTGATGTGTCTCTGAAGTAGTTGTTTCTAGATTAACGCAAAATTTAATTGCAATATTTGCCTGCATTTTTTGTGTGACGTAGTATTGGAACACAACTAACGGGTGGGGCAAAAGTCCCGCTACCATTTTGATTGCGCGCCATCTTGATTATGTGACGTTTAATTCAGTTTAGCCTTAACCATTGTGTTGTGTAGACGTCGAAATTTTATTATGGATAAATATACGCCACAAAAACGAGCAGAAATAGTGACAATATTTATTGAAAATAATCGTTCCATTATTGCCCCTCAGCGGAAATTGCGTCAAAAAAATATCCTAATCGTCCAGTGCCTCACAAAACCACAATTTATCATTTACATGCGAATTTTCGACAGTACGGTACGACAGCAGACAGGCCTCGTTCTGGAAGACAACGGACGTCTCGTAACGCTGAAAATGTGGCTCTGGTGCGCGATAGTGTTGCAGAGTCTCCAGAAACATCAATTCGGGGACGTGGTTCCCAGTTACACATGTCTGCACGCAGTTTAAGGCGAATTTTGAAAACTGATTTGAAAATGTTCCCATACAAAATTCAATTAGTACATAAATTGCTACCGAGAGATCATGATCAACGAGTTGAGTACAGTAATGCAATCCTAAGGCTGTCTGATGAAATTGAAGATTTTTCGTCTAAATTGATAATGAGCGATGAAGCCCATTTTCCTCTCAGCGTCCACGTCAATAAACAGAACAGTCGGTTTTGGGGGACACAGAATCTTCAATTAATTCAGGAAACGTCATTGCATCCACAAAAAACAACTGTATGGTGTGGTATTCATGCTGGAAACATCATTGGTCCCTATTTTTTTGAAACTGACGAAGGTGTTGGGGTTACTGTTACTGCTGAGCGGTACCAAGACATGATTCGAAATTTTCTTGTGCCTGAAATGGAAGAGCAAGGACTAGAGGAAATGTGGTTTCAGCAGGATGGGGCCACAGCACACACAGCTCGTTCAACAATTCAATTATTGAATGACGTTTTTCCACGAAGACTAATTTCGCGAAATGGCGATTTAGCATGGCCAGCCAGATCTCCGGATTTAGCTGCACCTGACTTTTTCTTATGGGGTTTTTTAAAATCAAAAGTTTATGTGAATAAGCCCCAAACGATTCAATATCTTAAAGAGAATATTCGTCAAGAAATTGAAGAAATTCAGCCTGAGATGTTGCAGGATGTCATGAAAAATGCCTTAAAGAGAGCCGAAAGTTGCATAACGAATCGCGGTCACCATTTACCCGATATAATTTTCCAATCATAACGAAAAAAAACGTAAAGAGGAAATAAACTTTTTATGAAAACCAAACTTACTTATCTTTTCTGTCAACAAAGTTATAGCCAATCAAAATGGTAGCGGGTCTTTTGCCCCACCAGTTATATACACCACTCAACTGAATGGACTGCATCTTTTCTGATTCCGTACCTACCCCTTCCTGATGCAGCATTTCCGAGACATTCTTTGTATACGAGGGTGTATTGATATCTAGTCAGCCTAAGCTATTTTCCTTGGATAAAACAATATATTGTTATAATGGTAAGAAATAATGACATTTTAAAAGTGTCACTGTAAAATCTTACGTCAAGAAGTACAAGTATTGCTGTGCGGTAAATTTTGAAAGAAAGCATGTCGAATACAAATGTAAAGATCAATAAATTGGAGTATCTAGGCATCATCAAATACTTATATTTGAATAAGTTAAGTGGTAAGGAAATTTATGAAGATATGATTAACACATTTGACGATTAATGTTTATCATATGCGACTTTCAAAAATTGGATTGCGTAATTGAAAAGAGGAAAACCTTCCCTTGAAGATGAAAAGCGACCAGGAAGACCGATTTCGGTGTCCACCCTCGAAAATATTGGCGCAGTTCATGACATTATATTATCAAACAGTAGAATTAGACTGAAACATACCGTCTGGAAACGTGGTAAGTTAACGACACCGCTGCGACACTGTTGCGTGGTAAGTTAACGACACGTCATGGCCGTTAACTTACCAGGTTTCCAGACGGTATAGCTGAGGCACTAAAGATGTCATATGAACGCGATCGCCATATAGTTCATGTCGATTTAGATATGAAAAAAATTTCTGCAAAATGTATTCCTAAGTACTACAACGCCGAACACAAATGAACAAGGGTGAAAGCATCACGGATAATCTATGCTCTATTCGAAGATGATCTAGATTTTTTGAACCGTCTTGTAACTATGGATGAAACATGGGTCCAATTTTACGACCCAGGAACAAAACGGCAATCGATCTACTGGAAGCATCATGGTTCTCCAAGGCCTAAGAAGTTTCGAGTTCAAAAATCCTCTGGAAAAGTACTTGCTTCAGTTTTTTGAGATATCCGTGAACGAAAGACTACCTGAAAAAGGTCATACCATCACTGGAGATCCTTACTCTAAGTTACTAACAACTCTGAGAGAGAAAATTAAGGAAACAAAATGTGGCATGTTAGCGAAAGGTGTGCTCTTTTTCAGGACAATGCCCTTGCACAGAAATCGTCATTACCATGAATATAATACGGAATCTAGAGTTCGAATTATTGGAACACCCACTCTATTCCCCAGACTTAGCCTCTTCAGACTATTATCTGTTTCCTCGATTGAAAAAGGGTCGAAAAGGACGTCAATTTTTCTTGAACGAAGAGGTAGAAGCTAAGGAAGGCTAGGTTGCAGACCAAGAAGAATCCTCTTTTTTGCAGGGTCGCTGTATTAAATGTATTAATTTAAGAGGGGACTATGTTGAATAACAAAATATTCTAAGTCTCAACTTGAAATTGTTTCAATAGTAGGCTAAAAATGTATCAATGCTCCCTCTTATCTATAACACATCCATATATGCCAAAATTTTGCAGGTGAGAATAGGCTGCAAATTGTTAATGAATAACAGAAAAACAAACAGTCTTCTATCGCACTTCGTGTAGTTTGTTATTATTTATGAGCAGTTCCCTTTCCTTTGCTTCGAAACATGACCTCTATTGCTCTATTCTATACAAACACATAACACTAAAAATTTATAGTGGTTACGAAGTGTCAAATTCGAGACACAATAAAGAGAAGGGATAGCACTTATTGGTTAATGTATTCTTGAATCCTTCTCATGTTATAATTAAGGTATGTAATTTGTCTATCAGTCCGTGTCATCAAATGACAAGACGAAATCGAAATTCCTCTTGAAACTTGAATCGCGAACTAACGCGCAATTTATAATAGGCTCTCTTTACACTGGCTGGGATTATCTTAATCTGCCAGACGTGCGCGAGCGGGTGCGCGACAGGGACAGGTGCAACGATAAAAGGACAGCGGCACGATTAATGAAAGCAGTGATATAGTGAGAAGGCCCGGATTAAACGCAAGCACAGCGAGGATGATGGCAAGACTTAAGGATGACGCTTGTGCAGAAAGGGTAAGTTTTAGATGGATGTACACGCAACACACGCAATTCTGCTAGGAATAGCGATGGCGTAATGAATAATGAGGATGGCGCGTGAGAACTAAACCTGACTTTCCCCGTCGCCCCGGTTTTGTTTTCGGGATAATCCGTATTTCTCTGGTTTTGGATAGCCTCGGGATCTTTTTCCAGGAAAGTTTACCGAAGAAAAATTTGTATGCGTACATAAACATTAAGCTTTCTAGGGTCTTATCGGAATCGTTTTTCTTTACTGGGTTACGGCACCGTTGTTGCGAAAATCGTCTTAAATTTATGGTAAAGTCGAAAAGGTTTGTAATAAGGCAAGTGTCGTTTCCTGATAGAAAATTCCTTTTGAGCGAATTTTCTTTAACAAGGATTTCGAAGATTGAGGAAAAAACAAACAAAATCATGATTATCTAATTTATATACCTTGTATCGATAGAAAAGTTATTGCTATAAATGTTAAAAGACATGTTTTAAACACCTTATAATGTCGAGTGTAAAGCGGTTATCCTTGAAATTTTATTTAATATAATTAAAAGAAAAATGGGAATAGATTAAGGATCTATTGTGGTCCGCACGCCTAGTTAGAGGACTTCCTCCAGCCCTGCTTTTCCAATAATTTAGCAACTGCTAGAAACCATTCTTTTAAATATAGTTTCCATTTTATATATATTCCATTTTGGGATATTGATCATTTGTATTGTTACACTTCGTATATGTTCATAATTTTTTAATCTCATTGTAATAGTTATTTATGTAACAAGTACATAAAGTAGGACTTTCTTAGCCAAATGGAGTTTGTGATGAAGACAAGGCCCAGAAAGTCCATTTATGTATGAGTTATATACATAAATTTATGTTCGGGTGCCCTTTCATAGTTAATAAATAAATAATTACAGTTATCACTATCTGACAGTTCAGTATGTTAATAGTTGACATAGTATCTGGGTAGTTCGACAGTATTTTGTTGAATATTGATTAAAGAACAGAACGTTCCTTAATGATTTATTTTAAAAAAATATGGTATATATACAAATTCTATATACTACCTAATTCTAGCGGTTCTAAACATGTTAATTTTATATAAATTAAATAAGTGTAATTAAAAATCGAAAATATTTAATATTTGTTGCTCTATCGCTGATATATAACCTCGTTTAATTAAGGAGTTTACACAGATGCTTATAATGCATGTTGATGTTCTAATGGTTCTTGTATTTCACAATATTTATGCGATGACTGTTTACTAATAAGCAAAATAATGAACTAGTTTATTTTAAGTACCTATGGATTATTTACGCATAAGCAGAATACTGAACTAATTTAAGTTAAATACCTGACTTAGATATGCGAATTATTTGATTGTTTAAATATAATACGTAACATGGACAGTACAATAATTATAAAATATGAAACTAAACTATCTTATTTATATTAAAATGATGTTGTTTAATCTGTGATTAAACATTTGTTATCTAGTTTGCATGAACGTCAAATAAATTTAGTGATGTTATTGAAGATATCAAAAAATTTGTGGAAAATACAAGAGAGTCGATTTTGTCTCTTAAATGCAAATTTCAGTATGAAACTGTGTATGCGGCATACCATAAATTGTATGTATCCAAAAGGATAGTAAAAACGACTTAGGATAGTATTCTAGTTCGACAATTTTATTTGACACTGACAATGAGCAGTCCGCTTTTCCTAATTAATTGCTTATAAGTTCTATTCTAATTATTTCTTAATTAGTAATAGTATTTATTATTGAGCTGTTTTTCTTCTACATGTCAAAACTACACCGACCCCGTATTAAAATTTAAATAATTTATTAACCACACTTAAATCACTATTGTAAACTTTATTTGAACCATATGATGTGAGGTATCATTCCAAAGTATTTTTCGCAAGAAATATTTTAATGACATTAATTTCATTGACATTACAACCCTTTAGCCTGCGTCTTTGCTTAATTCTTATTTCTTAAATATCGCTGTTTGCAA
Organism: Melolontha melolontha; assembly: GCA_935421215.2. Taxonomy (NCBI): domain Eukaryota; kingdom Metazoa; phylum Arthropoda; class Insecta; order Coleoptera; family Scarabaeidae; genus Melolontha; species Melolontha melolontha. Next base: position 19,773,585 of record OW285236.1, on the reverse strand, counting down.
CATGATTGGTTATTACGAACTATATCATCAAACAACACTCTTCAACCACTGGTTTTCTATAAACAAACTTTCTCTTAGTTTCATAGCTTTCAAAAAGAAAACACCTCTCACTACAACTGCTTGTTCAAGCATATACAGTGAAGTGCAATTTTATTTTATACATGTTCAATGGCGACATCATTCAAAGTTTGAGTTGTATCGTTCGATTGACATTAATTTAATTCCGTAATTGTCAAACAAGGTTATCGTGGTGGAAATTAAACTTCCGTATGTAAGCTTATAATCCGAGCGTCAAGAAACTCACGAAGAAAAGCAATATTTTCATGTGTTATGTGTACCGTTGCACCATCTTGCTGGCAGTAACCATATTGTAATTCATCTTCGTGCAGCTGTTCAATAAATTCAATAAAAAACCTCTCACCATTAATTGTAAAATTTAAAAAAAATTGGTTCGATAATTCTACGGCGACAAACTGCTAGCGAAACACCAAGTTTCGCAGTATCCAGAAACGATTCAACAAAGATCTGAGGATTTTCTACCCTACATCCGACTATTTTGGAAATTGAAGTATCCCGAAAGATGAAACCACGTTTCATCAGAGAAAAATGTAAAATTTAGCAAGTCATTATCTTGCATTGAATTATTTACAAGTCACTGGTAGTAAGCAAGACGTCTAAGGTAGTCTACCAGTAAAATAACCTGATGTGATTGATACATAAGTAAGTTTTTTTTTACAATTTTCTGATATGTTCCATAAGTCGAATCTCTTCAGAAAGGTGCTTCAAAGGTTTTGTGAGTACATTTTCCATACGTTGACGATCATCATTTATAACTTCTTCCGAACGAATAGTTGGTCTACCAGTACGTGATTTATGGTCGGTTCTGTGGACCAACACAGTTGGAAAGGCAATCATAAAAAATTTTGGGAATTACAGCTAACTCTGGAAAGTGCTCTCTAAAATCATCCAAACATGTACGCTGGCTGTACATCCAAATTCCATCAATTCGCACTGCAGTTCGAAAGTAGGATTCAATCGTGTACGTTTTTTTGCACTGTATTGTAAACCATATTTGAATTTATTCAAACTCAATGTTCAAATTTGCTTTTAGCAGTTCTAACACATTAATTTATGACAGTCAATGTCACTGTCAAAATAATTTTCTTAAAGTTAAGGTTGAGTTACGAATATGGCTAAATTTCAGACATATATTTTCTGTTTCAATGCCATCTTCGTCCTAGAAACTTTATAATATCACGGTAGTATGTATTATATGTATTGTTAAATTATGTTTTGCCAAAATTTACTTACGTATACTACGTACAAACTACTTATACATGCAAAAAAGAAAAACAGATATTGCCCAGTCTTCTAAACAAAATACTTAAAAAAATTATAGTTCGTAATTGTAGATATTTCAATAATTTGTTATACAACTTGGTAATTCACATTTAATATTTCCTCTTTCAGAATCGGATGGCGAACCGACAGATGACCAAAACGATTTAACAGCTTCATTTGCCCCATTGGAAGAGCACGCTCCTGTTCATTTCGCTACAGAGAACAGCACGGTCGTAACATCTCAAACGGGCTCTACTGCCTTGGTGCCATGTGTGGTTAATAATATCGGTGACGGAATGGTAAGGCAATTTGCACTTTTATTTTATTTTTTTCTCTTTAGTACCATTATTCTGGATTGATATGTAAATATACCAAATAATTAAATGCATTTTGTTATCACGATATAAAAATCTTTTGAATTCAAAATGTCTAATCCAATCTATTACACTTGTTTAATGTTGTTCATCACTTTTTTTGCAAATTATTTCAAATTATAAAATAAAATAAAACAATAACTTTGTTATACGACTTTATTCACATGTAATAGTGACCGCGGTTTCGACATACAATGTCATTATCAAACTGCAAAAGTTACAGGCCTACATAGATCTTATAAATGACACAAAAATATATGGGGGTGGTTTATGATGTTATTTAAAATTACTACTATACAGTACAAATCTCTTCCCTATAGTCACCTACAAACGTGTATTACGTATGTGTGTGTTCAAGAAGCGAGGAGTGGGGACGCACGGAGCATGTATGTATGTATGTATCATAATTTATCATACGTACATACATGCATACATATGTAATGTAGATCAGTTTGGATGTAAGCAGTAAGCACATACATAGTATAAACGTCGATGAATGTGGAACTACCGTCAATAATAGGGACTTTATGTATTATGTAATAATAAACACAAATAAGTGTGGACTTTTTGGAAGATTTTAATATTTTTAACGTTTAAAACAATGTCAGATATACCTATAACAATAACAATAAATAAAGCGGTAAATCATAATAACTTCTATATTCTATACATAATAAATAAAACTAGAATTAAAAAAATAAAAAGTAAACTATTTAATGTATTGTATGCTCAAAACGGTCTCCTAATGCAAACAAGCAATGTCCTAATCTGTCATAAAAGTTTCTCTGAACATTTAAAATCGTTTGCGGTTGAATATTTAGGATATATTCAACTATTTTCGCCCGTAATTCCTCCAGATTATTAGGTCTGTTATTTGGAAACCCATAAATTGATGTCTTAAGGTGACCCCAGAGAAAAAAATCATTAGGAGATAGATCAGGTGATCTAGGTGGCCATTGAATATCGCTCCAGCCGGTTAGTACTCTGTCATCAAATATGCTGGGCAAATATTCTCTGACAATTACAGCATTATGAGCAGGACAACCGTCTTGCTGAAACCAAATAATATTTATGTCTGCTACATTTCGTATAGCAGGAATTATATTATCCTGCAGAAGACTTAAATATTTGGCTGCATTTAGGTTTCCTTGTATAAAAAACGGACCAATTATATTGTTGCCCAATAGGCCAGCCCAAACATTTAATTTTTCCGGATATTGAGTTCTAGCATTATAAACAATATGCTTATTTTCCCTTGACCAATATCTTGCAATGCTTGGATTATGGCGACCGTATAAAGAAAATGAACTTTCATCAGTAAACAATATGTTTTTTACAAAATTATCGTCGTTATTACATCGTTCGATGACTTGTTCGCAAAATTGCATACGTTTATATTTATCATCGCGAAAAATCTCATTCGTTTTCCTTAATTTATACGAACGATACTTATTTTTTTTCAAAACCCTACGAACGGTGCAGCTGGCAATGTTAAGCTGTTCGGCGATTTTCGTGCTAGACGATTGTGGCTGCTCCTCTACAGAAGCACAAATCAAAAAATCACGTTCTTCATTTTGCGGTACCTTTACCTTCGTATGTTTTAACGGATTTAAACAGCCATATTTTTCGAAATTTTTAATTATGTGTCTTATCGTTTCAAACGCAATGGTACGTTGAAAGTTAATTTGAAATACCCGTGCAATTTCTCTTATGCTGCGACCAAGATGATACTGTTTTACGACATATTTTTTTTGTTCAAGGGTAAAAATATCCATCGTGAATACGGACTATTCGCAAAAGTTGAGTAAACCATCCAACTCGGCAAGTAAACCGTAACTAATGGCATGTATCATGTCATATGTATGCATTACTATGCATCGCTTCGTGCGTCCCCACTCCTCGCTTCTTGAACGCACACATACGTAATACACGTTTGTAGGTGACTATAGGGAAGAGATTTGTACTGTATACTTAACTATTATATACAACATTGGAAAAGAGGTGTATATATAAGATCCAACTGGTCGTTAAGAACAATATCTATTGTGTTGTTTCCGCTTTTAAAAATTTCAAGTGACTCTAAAAGATATAATTTACGACCTTTCTCGGCCAAATGCAATATTTTATGATGACCAAATGTATGCCTTTCTGTAATAAGATGGTTTGCGAATGTTGAATCTGTCCTTCTTTAGTTTATATGAACTCATGTGTTCTTGTACCCGTATAATAAAACTTCGACCAGTCTGACCTATATATACACTTTTACAATCATTACAATATAATTTGTACACTCCTGATTTATTATTGATATCTGTTTTAGGTTTTGCGTTAAAAATGAAATTACTTGTTTTTACATATGGTTTGTAAGCTATACTAACACTAGCATTATTTTTTGAAATTATATTTCCAATTTGCTCGCTTATTTTACCGAAGTAAGTTAACGAGACAAATTTTTACTATACTAAACTAAGGGCCACTTGTAACTGTTTTTTCTTTAGTATACTGTCAATTACGCTACTTATATAACTATTGTTTACCGCTATTTGTTTTATAGTATTGATTTCACGAACAAAAGATTCATTAGACAAAGGAATATTTAATGCTCTATGTATCATAGAATTAAAAAATGAATGTTTGTGTATCTTAGGGTGTAGTGAATCTTTGGGAATAATGCAATCAGTGAAAGTGGGTTTGCGATATATATCAATTTTTAAGCTCTGATCTAATTTGTTTAATTTTAAATCCAGGAAGTTAATACTGTTATTCTCTTCTATTTCTACTGTAAAATTGATATTAGAATGGATTGAATTTATGTAGCTCAGAAATGTTTGTAGTTGTCTATGAGTACCCTTAAAGCCAGCTAGGATGTCGTCTACATACCGACACCAAAATTTAATATGTTTTTTACCTAGTTGTGATGAAAGAATTTTTTCTGTAATATGCTTCATGAAAATTTCAGCTAATAGAGGACTTAGAGGTGAGCCCATTGCCAGACCTTCTGTTTGTTTGTAGAATTTGTAGTTAAATGTAAAGTAACTTTGGTTGCTGACTAACTCCATTAGAGATATGATTTCGTGTATAACAACCGGGTTTGTATTTTTCTTTACTAATATGTTTTCTATTAACCTTAAGCATTCCTTATGTGGTATTTTTTAATACATGTTGGAAACATCAAATGATACCAGGATTTCTGTCTTTTGTATATTACAATCTTTTAATTTAGCTGTTAACTGTATTGCGTTTTTTATGGAAGAGCTATCTGTAAATTCGGTATATTGTCTGATTATTATGTTTAATTTTTCGGATAATTTTTTATTGGGGCAAGAAATAAACGAAACAACTGGTCTGATGGGTGCTTCCTCTTTGTGAATTTTTACTAAACCGTATAATTTAGGGGGGGGGCAGGATTCATATGAAAAAGTTTGTACTTATCTGTGTTTGAGATTACTGCATTACAATTTTTGACACATTCTTTAATTTCTGCCTGATACTGTTTAGTGGGGTCCTTTTTCAATTCTATGATAGTATTGTCGTCTATAAATTTCTTAACTTTATTTTCATAATCACCTTTAGTTAATATTACAGACGAATTTCCTTTACCTGCTTCTGTTATCGTGAGGTTGTTTTCTATGACTTTGTGATTAATACTTTGCAATGCTCGTCTGCCTGACTGATTATTGCGAGATGTTGAGTTGTTTTTCAGAATATTTGTAACTTTGGCTTTACCTAAGATACTGCTAATTTGATTGTTATTTGCAAATGCCAGTTCTGTTTCGATTGCTAGAATTTCTTTTTGTTTGTTACAATGGATGTGTGGTGCATATTTAGGACTTTTATTTAATAAGCTAAGTTCATTGTCTGAGAAGTTACCATTCGTGAGATTAATGACTATACAAGTTGCTCTTAGTTTAGTTTAGTATATTCTAAAGATAGTGCTAATTTGACATAATTTGTCTCGTTAACTAACTTCGGTAAAATAAGCGAGCAAATTGGAAATATAATTTCAAAAAATAATAGTAATGTTAGTATAGCTTACAAACCATATGTAAAAACAAATAATTTCATTTTTAACGCAAAACCTAAAACAGATATCAATAATAAATCAGGCGTGTACAAATTATATTGTAATGATTGTAAAAGTGTATATATAGGTCAGACTGGTCGAAGTTTTATTATACGGGTAAAAGAACACATGAGGTCATATAAACTAAAGAAGACAGATTCAACATTCGCAAACCATCTTATTACAGAAAGGCATACATTTGGTCATCATGAAATATTGCATTTGGCCGTGAAAGGTCGTAAATTAAATCTTTTAGAGTGACTTGAAATTTTTAAAACCGGAAACAACACAATAGATATTGTTCTTAACGACCAGTTGGATCTTATATATACACCTCTTTTCCAATGTTGTATATAATAGTTAAGTATATAGTAGTAATTTTAAATAACATCATAAACCACCCCCATACATTTTTGTGTCATTTATAAGATATATGTAGGCCTTTAACTTTTGCAGTTTGATAGTGACATTGTATGTCGAAACCGCGGTCACTATTACATGTGAATAAAGTGGTATAACAAAGTTATTGTTTTATTTTATTTTATTATTTTCGCAATGAATTGCCACAAAGTTACGGCTACCAGTATTAATTTCCTTGTTTCAAATTAAATTAAAAATATTACTTTTGTATTGAGTTGGAGCGTAATTTCACTTTTTATATTGATCTTTTTAACAAAAAAATTACTTAATCAATCAACAATTTATTCTTGGTATGAGTTTCCATTTTTTCTGAAATTGGCTGAAGGAGTTTTAGTAACAATTTTTCCAAAAGTCCAGGAAAACCAGACCTTAAGGAATCACTGTACAATTTTTCCCAAAATTAAATGTCTGTACATTTTCAGTTTTACGATCTTCAGGGGAATAAGCTTTTTGCCGGCATTGTCCAAAATTTCGGAAAAATTGAAACTAAAACGCCTTCAGCCAATTTTAAAAGAATGAAAACTTATTACAAGAATATATTGTTGATTAAGTTTTTTTTTTTATTTATAAATTTTAAGCCAATAAAAGGCGAACTTATAACAAATCCTTTTTCTTCTTCTTCTTCTTCGCGTGCCAGTTTGACTAGACTTTCATTGCCATCCTTGAGTTGTATTGGTTCCAATGTCACTTTCTTTCTCTCCCCCATCTTATGATGTCTTGAATTTGACATTGGTTTCTTATATTTTGGTTTCTAATGCAGTCAACTATTGTTTTTTTTTCCGATATTCTTATTGCGAACGCAACTCTTATATATTCGTATTTTACATTCTCTTGTAAGATGTTTATTTCTCCATATGATATTTCTCAGTGCCGCCGAAATGGTAGCTGTCCTTTTTATTTCATTTTGTACTTGGATGGATATTGCAATCTCTTGTAATTACTGTTTCCAGTTAGTTAAACGATATTGTTTGGTCGATAATTTTTCCACTTACTTCTAGTTTACATCTTACTGGTTCTTTAGAAGCCGTGAGATATTTTGTTTTCTTGACCAAAATTGTCATGTTATATTCTTCAACTGTAGTTAATTGACGAAGGAGATACTTGCTGAAACTGCATTATAACGCTAAGAAATAAGTAATTAAACTTTTAGTTTCAAAAAATTCTATTTATTATAAATATCACTACAATATTGTTTCGCCATACAATGGCTTCATCAGGTGGATGAATACTGAATATGTACAATGCAAGTTAGAATATTTATGTGAAAATTATTGGGGAATGGTGGTGGCAAAATTTTTACAATCTTAAATTTAGTAGAGGGGAGTTGTTTAAATCTAGTTGGTCATTTAAAGCTAATCCTAAACTATTGTATCTATTAATTTTTAAGTTTTCTAACAGGTTAAGTTTTTTACTTTTTCCTCGAACGTGTAAAATTTTGGACTCTATATTAAATCTATGATTAATTTCTAAACAATGATTTGCGAAAGTTGAATCTGTTTTCTTTTCCTTATGGCTTCTCTCGTGTTCTTTCATCCTAATTTTGAATGTCCTCCCCGTTTGTATAAGTTAACATGCGAAGATTGCAATAAGGTATACATAGGACAAACGGGGAGGACATTCAAAATTTGGATGAAAGAACACGAGAGAAGCCATAAGGAAAAGAAAACAGATTCAACTTTCGCAAATCATTATTTAGAAATTAATCATAGATTTAATATAGAGTTCAAAATTTTACACGTTCAAGGAAAAAGTAAAAAACTTAACCTGTTAGAAAACTTAGAAATTAATAGATACAATAGCTTAGGATTAGCTTTAAATGACCAACTAGATTTAAACAACTCCCCTCTACTAAATTTAAGATTGTAAAATTTTTCCACCACCATTCCCCAATAATTTTCACATAAATATTCTAACGTGCATTGTACATATTCAGTATTCATCCACCTGATGAAACCATTGTATGGCGCAACAATATTGTAGTGATATTTATAATAAATAGAATTTTTTGAAACTAAAACTTTAATTACTTATTTCTTAGCGTTCTTCAACTGTGTTATTGAATTTATGTAGAATTCTTTCTAAGTTATCTTCGCTATTACCGCATCATCTGCATAACAAACTATGTTGAAATTGTAATTGTCAAGTTTGCATCCCTCCATTAATATTATACTTTCCACGATCTATGTAAAGCCATTTACGAGAATATCCACCGAATGCTTCAATCGGGCGACAGGTACAAGGAAAAATACTTTTATTTGTCAGTGACAGTGCTGCATATTTGTTAAAAACTGGCAGACTATTAAATGAAACATATTCTAATATGTTGCATATACTTTTGTAGCACATGCTCTCCACAGATTCTGTGAATATATCAGACACCCCTTTCCGGAAGTTGATAGACTTGTATTCGCTTTTAAAAGTTTTTACAGAAAAGCACCATTGAGAGTAGCTCTTTACAGGGAAAAACTTCCATTTTTGTCACTGCGTCCCTCTCCAGTAATAACTAGATGGAGAACATGGTTGGAAGCTACTAGTTTTATGCAGAGAATTTCGATAGTTTACAAAATTTCGTTACATGTTTAAATAACGATGCTCGAAGTATTTCTGAGTGCAAGGATCTAATACAAACACTTTGAAATTTCCCAAAATCAATAACATATTTTGAAAATCAAAATCTCAAATTAAATGATGGATTAACCACATTAGATGTGGGTATTAATAATTTGAAAAATATTCTAAATGACTTCGAATGTGGCCTTTGGCAAAAGTTGGACGCAGTTTTTAATATAGAAATCCAGATTTAATAACAATGTGGCAATTGTGTACGGGGACAATGCCTCAAAATCTAACTGCTAAATACGCTGAAATAAAAGAATATTTCCAGTATGCACCTATAACCAGTTGCGATGTAGAAAGGACGTTTTCTATCTACAAGGATGTATTTCATTCAAAGAGAATAAATTTTACAGAAGACAACCTTGAGGAAGTATTGCTAGTTAATACTCCTTTACTCAACTTGAACTACTAAATGAACAAATAAAAATGTACTTCATATTTTATAACTGTTTAAAAATAGAAATTTTCAATAATACATCCGTGGGCCATGAGTCATTAGCCTATCGTGTCCGGTCCCTGGTTATGATCTAAGTTCATGTGTTTTTTTTTAGTTTTAGTTTTGGCTTTTTACTTGGAGTCCATAAAAGTAAAGTTTGTTCATTTTAATAGCCCTTAAATCAACTAAACTCTAAGGAAACACAAATTTATTATTATTATTATTATTATTATTTCCTCCATTCACAAGAACATTCAATTTGTCCTTGGTTGTCAGTGTGTTAACCCATCGGTTCGTGAGAACAAGATGGCTGGCATAACTATCATAATATTATTATTGTTGTTAATTATTTCTTATTTCCAGGCATCTTTCCGTAAGCTAACTATGCAGCTCTCCTCCATATGGCATGCTTCATTCTTAGTACGCAGATAATGACACCTCCAACCATTTAGGGAGGGTGGTTCATGTTCACGGCCCATAGGGTCCGGCGGTTTAGTTGGTATGTTGACGATGTGGGTTGAGATGAAGGTATCTCAACAACATCCTCGCCTGCGTTCTTTGTTTCTACTGAAGCATGCCATGTTTGTGTTTCATTTCAAATTTGCTGTTTCGGTCTTTGCTGGTTAATCCTACCTGGATCCTGATCCTCCGACCCACCACAGTATCCTTTTAGTCAAGTGTTTAGAGCAAGTGTACCTCATTGGGGCTACTAACCCAACCCAACGGTTAGCTCGGGAACACGTGGGGTCGCTAGTCCCCAGTAACCTATCTCTAGGCTACCTGTGCGGGTTTATTATTATTATTATTACTACTATTATATTATGTAATTTCTTGTCAGTGCGATTCAGATTTCAAAACGTGCAATAAATATCAAAAACACCCCTTTATAAATACGATAAAGAGTCGACTCGGTTGGTGTCCTCAACTGACTACACTATTTTAAATGCACTCGATCGTTTAGCGAATTATACCGAATTTTGTGCTTAATAAAAGCTGTGCGATTTATTGACTGATCTTTGTCAATAGCGCAGTTGGTATCATTTTTTATTTTGTTGATGGATGTGTCAGACGGTCATCGATGAAACATTGTATTTATGAACTTCTTTATTTGATTAAATAACAGTAATTACAAAATTGTAGAAATTTCGTGGTGGTTAGCAGACAGTATGGCATTTTGAAGTTAATTCAAAATTATAAATTGCGAATTTTTTGTTGTACATTCTTTTTTTGTATTTATTAAATTTAATGCAAAATGAGAATTTTTCATGTACCCGACTTGAAATTACAGAAATTGCTGCAAATACTGTAAATAATTTACTTACTATTAAATCGCGTATTAATTATGAAAAGCAATTTACGAAATTTTAAGAATAGACCAAAGAAGATAAATTTAACGGATAATTATTCGATGTTTAATTGACTATAGCAAGCGCCAATTAAGTTGGCGCGATGAGGGGATGCGCAGAAGCCGATTTTAAAAACGTGCAACCCCACTACTCAAGTAATTGTCAGAATACATTTGTCATTGACGTTTGACGGAACATAATGTCTTTGCTAGGGGATCATAAAGCGATACACGCTCAGAGGTTAGAATTATCCGACATTTGATGTAAAACCAAATACAAATCTCCCCATTACTTCTAATCCTGGGCGAACTTACCCCTCCTCGCGCCAACTTAATTCGCGCTTGCTATACATTTGTATTTAAGAATTTGACATGACATTTTTGACGTTTGAAATTGATATGAATTTTTAATTTGAAAAACTAAATTATATCAGACTTAAACAGCACGTTTATAGATTATAAACGCGTCGTTCTCAATGTTGTAATTTAAAAAATAACTTAATTATAAGACACAGTTCCAAGGATTAATTAATTTATCTTATTTTCTTTCTTCTTCAGGTGCCATCTCCTCTCAGAAGGTTAGCTATCATCACGGCTATTCTCATCTTTGATGCTGCGGCTCTGAATAGTTCAATACAGCTGCATTTATACCACTGTCTCAAATTATTTAACCAGGAAATACGTCTTCTTCCTATATTTCTTCTTCCCTGTATCTTACCCTGAATAATTATCTGTAGCAAAGCATATCTTTCCCCTCTCAACACGTGGCCTAGATATTGTAGTTTTCTTATCTTTATTGTGTTCAATATTTCCTTCTCTTTCCCAATTCTTTTAAGTACTTCACTATTCGAAACCCTATCTATCCATCATATCTTCAGGATCCTCCTATATGCCCACATTTCAAATGCCTCTAGACGCTTGTTAGTGTCTTGCTTTAGCGTCCAGGCTTCCATCCCGTACAGCAGCACCGGGAACACGTAACATTTCAATATCCTGATCTTAAGACGCAGACTAAGGTCATTGCCACACAATACTTTCCTCATCTTGTTGAATATATTCCTGGCTTGGCCGATTCTCGTTCGAATTTCTTCTGTATATTCATTTGTGTCGGTAACAGTTGTTCCCAAATATTTGTATTTCTTTACTCTCTCTATTGGCTGTTCTCCAATCCATAAGCCTTCTTGATGTCGGTTAGACTTTGTAATAATCATGAATTTAGTTTTTCTAACATTTAGTGTGAGGCCACTTTCTTCGCCATTTATTACAACCTGGTCCATTAATCTTTGTAAGTCTTCCAGTGATACTGCGATAATAATGGTGTCATCCGCATATCTAATGTTATTAATCATTCTTCCGTTAACTTTTATTCCTATTGTTGTTTCTGCTAACGCTTTCTGAATGATGTTCTCAGAGCATAAATTGAACAACAACGGGGACAACACACATCCTTGTCTCACACCGCGCTTTATCCTTATATCTTCCGATACCTCTTCACCCAGCCTGACATTTGCTGTCTGGTTATAATACAAATAAGCTATTATCCGAATATCCTTGCTGTATATGTCTTTAGCTTTGAGAAGCCGAATCAAGTCGTCATGGCGGACCCTGTCAAATGCCTTGTTGTAGTCCAAAAAGCAGATGTACAACGGTTGATTAACGTCCATGCATCTCTGAGCCAGCACGTTAAAGTCAAATAGTGCTTCTCTTGTTCCCATTGCATTCCTGAATCCGAATTGAGAGTCACTAAGATCTTGTTCTAATTTTCTGAATATTCTCTGGTGTATGATCTTCAGGAATATCTTGAGGGTGTGGCTCATCAGGCTGATTGTCCGATGGTCATTGCATTCCTTTGCGTTAGGTGTTTTTGGCAGGGCAATAAATTTTGATCTCAACCATTCTGTGGGAATGATGCCTGTGTTATATATTGTGTTGTATAGATCCACCATTACTCCTATTCGCCCCTCTGTTATGACTTTAATCAATTCTGTTGGTATTTCATCAGGACCTGGAGCCTTATTATTTTTTGCTAATTTGACTGCATTTTGTACTTCTTCTCTTGTTATGCTTGGACCTGTACGACCACTGCCTTCATCCTCCATATCTTCACGTCGGTGATCCTCGAACAACTCCTGCACATATTCTTTCCACCTCTCAAGCTTTCGCTTTGTTTCAGCAATTATTTGTCCGTTTTTGTCTAAGAGAATATTACATTTATTTGTGCGCTTTATACCAGTTAATTCTTTAATCTTTTTATGTAGATTAAAATCGTCATTTTTTCTTTGTAACTCTTCTATTTCAGCGCATTTATCTCCGTACCATTTCTCTTTGGCTTCTCTTATTTTGTTTCTTATCTCTTTATTTGTATTATTGTATTCCTCAATGTCTCTATTTTTTTGCAGCCGTCTTCTTTCCATTAACTTTAGTATCTCATTGGTCATCCAGGATCTATTGCTATGCACTACTTTCTTTTGTAGTATTTCCCGACTGGGTGTTATTATCGCTTCTTTAATGGATTTCCACTTTTCGTTCGGATCTTCATCTTTATTTAACCTTATTCTGCCCAACTCCTCATTGATCTTCTCAGTTACCTGTTTTCTTATTAGTGGTTCACGTAAATGTGATATTTGTATCTTTCCACTGGTTTTCTGGGGAATGAGCTTTTTGAGTCTAACTTCAAATTGGGTTATCACGGGATTATGATCTGTTTTTACGTCAGCACCCGGATATGTTTTGGCAGATTTAATTGCATTCCGATATCGTTTATTTATTAATACGAAATCTATTTGGTTTCTACTAATATTATTATTAATGTTATCAGCTGGAGACTTCCATGTATATAGTCTTCTTTCATGGAGTTTAAAGTAAGTGTTTGTTATAATCATGTCCTGTTCTTGGCAGAATTGTGCCAATCTATCCCCTCTTTCATTCCTAACTCCCAATCCGAAGCCCATTATGTCTTCCACTCTTCCTTTTCCTATTTTTGCGTTGAAGTCTCCCATAATGATCGTGACATCTCTCCTCTTTGTCGTGTGCAAGGCCCGCTGTACGTCATCATAGAACTGTTCTATTTCGTCTTCCTCTTTATCGGCAGTAGGGGCATATATTTGTATTACATTCAACATTCCTTGGGCTATCTGTAGTTTTATCATGATCACTCTGTCTGAGATGGGTATGAAGCTCGTTACGTGTCGAGATAGGTTCTTTTCTATTGCTATTGCTACTCCGTTCCAATGCTTAGGGTTGTTGTTTCCTGAGTAGTATATCTTTGCCTGTTGTATATTTATTTCACCTATGTTCGGCCATCTGGTTTCACTTAGTCCCATTATGCTCAAATTCAATCGTTGCATCTCTTGAATTACGTTATAGATTTTCCCGGCTTCATATACAGATTTGATGTTCCATGTGCCTATCTTAAATTTCTTCAGGTAACTATTTGCCATATTCAAAACCGTCCCCCCCGGATATCCGATTGGGGGACTAGAAACTCCGGAATATTTCGCTTTGAACTTAGCCATGTTGATTTTACTAGGGATATCCCTCGGATCTTTAATGTGGTAGTCATCCCGTGGCTTTCCACATCCTTGTGCCGTTGGCTACTTATTAGTAGCTCTTCCGCCTTCGGGAGCAATTTCTTGCTCCCAGGACAAAAGAATGCCCTTTCCCCATTATATGGGGGGGGGGGATTGCTTATACCGACAAACACTCGGTCGACAGAGCCTCGTTAGTTGTCTAGCAGGGCGCACCACGGGCAGGTGGGGTTGTCATTTGGGTTTGGTGTTGTTCATCCTCACCCCCTTACACCCCCTTATTTTACAACATATAATATTCGAGTATTCAATGATCGCATTATTATAAAAACTAATCTTGCATAAATGCATAATTACATAGATATTATTATTATTATTATTTTTATTGTATATTTATTAGTTCATTAAATTCCGTTATCTTGTTTTAAATATGTTTTGAATTTTACTCTTGGTCCCTTAATTTTGTCCAGAAGTTTATTAAATGTTCTTATCTAGGCAATTTAATGCAGCACACTAATTTTGCTCGTCATGTAAGTTATCACTACTTTGATTGTGTTTCTATGGAAGGGATCATTGCACTACAGCGTATTCAATCTGTGTAATTAAACCTTAAAAGCATTACGTTACATTTACTTTCGCTGTTATAACTTATTTACGATATGTTGTTTCTGAATTAAACTAGGGTACAGCTGTTTTTAAAACTGATTGCCAATATGGATAGACAAATAAGTTTAATTAATTAAGTCGCAATATGATTACCATATTATTACGCCGGCTTTCGTTAATAATCGGATTAAGCGTTTCCTCTTTGCGGTTTTTGCAAAATAATTTCATGAATCCGTGCCTTTATTAGGCAGAAAGAGGGCGAAATAAAGGGAGAAATTGCGTGATTTGGTCGTACACATTCGCCGAGGGTCATTAAGTTCCCTTATACGGTACGTAACAATAATGGATGGATTGTCCGTGTTTCGTTTCGGTTTATTTTTTACTGGGAGGCAGTCGTTTAAAGTGGATTAACGGCTATTTTAACGTACACAATATAAATTAGCCTATTTTATATTGCCACTTAGCAAGAAAACAAAAGATTTAGATTACTGGTTATTATCTTTTGTCTATAAGCAGATGTGTTGGAAGTTGTGTCATTAAATTATTAAGATTTCGACAAAATATATACGGTGTCCTTGAAATAAAGAGACAACATATGAAAAATGGAAAGATGTAATTATATAAAATATAAATCAAAAATATTTTCTTAAAATTCCCTCTCATATGCGAGAAAAAGAATGACAAAGATATTTTTTAAAAATTTGTCACGCCACTGCGCGACTGACTATATCATAAAGAGTATTGAAGACGATATCTTAAAACTGACCGGCAATAACAAAGAGAGAAGTTATTTATTGTCGGGCTCGCTTTAAGTATCGTCTCTGATTTTGTCAGTTGTCGATCGTTACATGTGTACATGTGTACGATCGATATTACTTATATTTACGTCTTCAATTAAAGGTAGATTGTTACCAAATTGAACGTGAACTGACCGTAGAACACACACCTTCAATCTTCCTTATAACGGATTTTTTAATAGAGACATAACAATTTTGTATTTAAATATTATATATCGAGCTGAAATTTATTCCAGATGTAGTGCACATGTTAGACGCTATTAAACCGACTTAGCCCATAGATATTTAAGCATGGTTCCGTTGAACAGGCTGGCTTCAGACCCAACCGCAGTTATACTGACCAGATGTTTAACATAACAACGCACATTGTGGCAGGTTTTCAGAAACGGCTGAATACAGCTGCCTCGCCATGAGTGGAAGACACTCAATAGAATTCCCACGGAATTTGTCGTGACTCATTCTATAAATAGGGTCTGACTGAGACACCAACTAGCGAATTGGAAGAACCTCGCCAGACTATTAACCATATTGCAGCTGAGTGCCCCATTACAGCATATCGAGGTGAGATGAGTGACTCCTTTGAAGCTACTAACTTTACGTTGAACTGGTCCAATGGCCTTGGTTTTAAAATTTAACTTTTAGATGTATATTGTAATGTACTTGTCTTTCTGCGGGTTTTAAATAAAAGTAACGGTAATTTAAACAAACACCATATTTACAATAAAAACGGTATACAATAAATAAACAAATTAAATCTACAACTAACTAAACAATATTACTTCTGGCGCAATTAGCACACTTTCTGCACCATTCTTTCACATCTCGTGAACAATTCACCCAGTAAAATCTATGTCGCACCTTCACCAGTGTTTTATGAACTCCAAAATGTCCCTCAGAAGCACCATCGTGAAGTTTTCGCAATACCTCTGATATTCTTTTCTCGTAAACCACCATTTGCATCTTCCGCTCGCTTGCTGAGTGATTTTAACCTCGCGTCTCAGAAGATCATCTTCCATGATTAAAGAATCCCATTGTGCCCAGTATGACTTCAATTATCGTGCATGGGGAGCGATTTCTTGCCAGATCAGCCTGTGCCCATTTTTCTTCCAAGCCCTGAAGACTGCAAGATCTGGATCAGCTTCTTGATCTGCGCGCAAATTTTCAGGTTGCTATTGGTCATCAACCACAGTGGCTCGAAGAGCGTTGGCCGATTTGTCTTCAATTAGGTTGCAATGTCGACAGTCTTCTGGAAAGAGAATCAGCATTTCGATGTTTAAGGCCTGCTCTGTGTTTGATGTCGAAATCATACTCCTGTAGCCTCTCAAGCCATCTAGCTACCTGGCCCTCGGGAATCTTAAATTGTAAGAGCCACTTCAAGGAGGTATGATCAGTGCGGATCAGGAAGTTCTGCCAATACAGGTACTTGTAAAAATGCTCAATGGTCTTAACTACTGCCAATAGTTCTCGCCTAGTTACGTAGTAGATCCTCTCCGGTTTGGACAGGGTCTTGCTGAAGTATCCAATGACGTTTTCTTGTCCATCTTGAATTTGAGAGAGAACACCACCAATCCCAACGTTACTGGCATCTGTATCCACAACAAACCTCCAGAAACGTAATGGATAGTTTAAGACAGGTGCACTTATAAAAGTTTCTTTTAACAACTCAAAGGACGCTTGGGATTCGTTGTTCCTAATGAATGTTCGATTTTCTGTTAAGCGGGTTAAGGGGCTTCGCAATGTTATTCCAAGACAGTCCCCTCAGTATAGTGTAAATGAGTTACTCAAAAGTAGCTGGGACGTTAACTGACTGTAATGACTGTAAACTGCCAAAGTTCCATGCCTAAGTTAAAGGCAGTCTTCTCTTTGTCATTGGGGGGCATTCCCACTAGCCAATAACCGCTCTTCAAGTCGAGAGTGGAGAACCATTTTGCTCCTGCCAAGGTGTCTAGTGTATCGTCTATTCTTGGGAGAGGATAACTGTCCTTTTTGGTCACACTATTCAGACGATGATAGCCCACGCAAAATCTGGTAGATCCATGCTTCTTCCTCGCAAGGGCCACTGGTGAAGCCCGAGGGTTCAATTACTCCTTGACTTTCCATATCTTGTATAATCTGCTTAGCTTCCTCACGTTTAGCCAGTGGTAACCTTCTTGGGCCTTAACGTAGAGGAACTGCATCGCCTGTATTTATTTTATGCATGACAATATTGGTTCTTCCTTTCGTACGACATTCAGTTTCAAAGACGTCTTCATAATGTTCGATTAGATCCTTAACTTGGCTTTGTTCCTTCTGGCTTTCTGGCCCATGACAGGCTGAGTAGATTATCTTAGACAATTTCTCAGGAACCTGCACGAATCCATTCTTGTTTGCCTCTACACGATGAACGGCGGCCGACACTGGCGAACTCCACCCCAGAATTATTACCCTTCTTCAATGAAACAGGGTAATAGTTCACATTCATTACCCCACACCTGACACCACTGTAATGTATTTGTCATTCTGCGAGTTCTAAATAAAAGTAACGGTAATTTAAATACACACTATATTGACAATAAAAACGGTATACACTAAAGAAACAACTTAAAACTACAGGGTGGCCCAAAATGACCGAAGGGGTTTGAGTTCATTATAACTTCTTATTTACGACATAATTATTAATTTTTTTAAATTTTAAATACAGTATATTAATGGAGAATATTTTTAATTTAATTATGAAAAATTATATCTCGCAAGTGGTGGTCATTTTCTGCTTCGCATATTCGTTCTCTTTCCAAAACATTTTCCATAACCTTTCGCAAAACTTCAGGTGTTATGTTGTTGATTTCGTCGCGTATATTATTTTTTAATTGCTGTATGGTTCGAGGTTTATTAATATAGACTTTTCCTTTCAAATAACCCCAAAGAAAACAGTCTGAAGTGGTTAGATCCGGTGAACGCGGAGGCCAATTAAAATCGCTTGTACGGGAAATAATTCGTTCACCAAAGATGTCGCGCAAAAGAGCCATTGTGTCCCTCGTAGTGTGCGCTGTGGCTCCATCCTGTTGGAACCATACTTGCTGATTGGTTTCCACGGCTGGCCTTAAAAAATTTTCCAACATTGTCCGATATCTAACACCAGTGATGGAAACGGCGACACCGTGTTCATTTTCAAAGAAATGTGGGCCAATTATTCTTTCCGACGAAACACCGCGCCAAACGGTACACTTAAGTGGGTGTAATTCTCGCTGTTGAACTACTCTTGGATTTTCCGTAGCCCATATCCTGCAGTTTTGCCTATTAACGAACCCATTTAATTGGAAAAGGGCTTCGTCGCTCTTGATTAAATTATGAATAAAATCATGATTTTCTTCTGCTTTTTGACGAAAATAAATTGCATAATCAAGTCGTTGCTGGTAATCTGTCGGTTTCAATTGTTGGACAAGCTGAATTTTGTATGGAAACATTCTTATTGTATGCAAAATTCTCTGCAGCGACCCTCTTGAGAGGCAAAGTTGTGTCGAACGCCTCCTGGTTGATGTTTCTCCATCTTCCCGAATACTCTCCTGTACCCGTTCAATATTGTCATCCGTTTGCACCGTTCGTCGTCTGCCGGCACCAGGAAGGTTCATTACTGCCCCTTGTTCTCGAAAATTTGCAACCAGACGGTTTATTGTTGACTCTGAGGGTCCAACCCGCACATTAAAATAGCGACGATATGCACGCTGAGTCAAAACAATGGATCGTTGATTTGAGAAATAAATTTCAACGATTTTGGCACGTTGTTCAATTGTGTACTGTTCCATTTTAAATTCACCAAGTCTTCTTTACAAAATACCGAAAACAAAAAAAAAATTATAATAAAAAAGTTATAAGGAATTAAAACCCCTTCGGTCATTTTGTTCCACCCCGTACAACTAACTAAACAATATTTACTTATACAGAATTTATATCAATGTTTATTTATTGCAATATCAACTCGACTCGACGACTACCCGTTGAATGGATTAAGTCTCTCTCGAGTGTTATTTATATTCACGGGAAAACTTTGAGCATATTCGGGAACCTCTGCTTAGATTTTTCCCGATGCATCGACATTTTTCGAGATGAGTATCGTCGAGATGAGCCTGATGCGTCGTCGCATGCTTCATCACAATATTTTTAATCCATGTTAGCCATACGCTAAATGAATAAATTTTAAGTCTAGTGATACTAGACGTCATCTCGACTTTATTAAAAGGAAAATGAAATAAGCTTTGGTTATAAATTATTTTGTTGCATAGATCGGTTTTAGGAGGTTGGGCTGTAATTTTAACAGAAGCATCTTGGAAGAAGTTATTAAAAACTACCGACCGGAGAAATTAAAATTATATGCCAAGCTGATGATGTGGTGATAATAACTGAAAACTAAAATGACTTACAATGACTCTTTCACTCATTTTTCCTGAAGACTCGAAGCCACATAACTCTTCGTAATTGTAGTGTATTGATTTTCAATATATATTATCTCTATTATGTCTTCTACACATTATTTCGTGGTTTGTACCTCTACCAAAAACAGATAATGTACCTCTAATTGCTGTAAATGTTCGTAATGAATCAACATCGAGGGTTAATTATTTTAATATGTCATCGGAAACGAATTCCATTCTAAAATTAAACCGAACACCGCAACCCAATAAATTACATGAAAACGTAAAACTAGCGTTCATTACGGTTCGCTAATTTTTACATTCATTGCTCGCTGAAATTTTTAACAATGACGGGGCAGCGCTTACTTTGACAGGACACACAGAACACACACATGCGACCTTCAAAAGTGGATATTGTTACCCTGTAATAACCACTAAATACTGTAGAATAAAATAGGAGTCGGATATCATAGACCCCATATTAATACATGGAAAATTTAAATTCATGTGATACGTTTTGCATTCAAACATTTTTACCGATTTCCCCGTTTATATTCGTTGTTTCACGTATTCGATATGTGCAAGAGCAAGAACTCGTTATTGATCAAAGTCGTTTAGGGACATTGTTACGGAGAGAAAATGTGATATATTAAATTATAACCGCATTAAATGCAATAATTCTCGTCTAGAAGTGCAGTATAATGATGTTTTGAAATTATTTTGAAGGGACAAACCTAAAATTTAAAATAATAATAGTAATTATCAAAATAATGGTTTATTATTTCATTAATTTATGTTGCAGACACTTCATTGCTTCTTGGAGAAACATTTTACTAACTGATTTAGATTAATTATTGAGAACAAAACACTTAACTCCAAAATATGTTTCGGCTGTTAAATTATCTTTCTGAACTTTCTAATCTTTTGCTTTTTACTACATTATGTATTGAGTTGCAGCTGCTAATATCTGGCAAGTGGTTATTTTCTATACATTGTTCAGAAAAACATTTTATACTTTTCAACACTTTTCCCTATACAGGGTTGTCAGTTAAGCGCGCGGCGCTTCTACTATAGTGTACAATTCATCATCAGTTAATGGGCTGAGATGAAGCCATCCTAAAATAAATATCGTAACTTCAAACTCATGATAATATCCTCTGCAATAAAACGTAAATCTATTTAGAAAGTCCGTATTTAATTTTCGATTTATTAAGAGTTTTATTTTAAGTGATTTTGTTTTTTATTTTTATTTCATTCGAAATTTAGTTAGATTTAGAATAGCGCGATAGAAATATTCCACTCCATTTTTCAAATTTATCTAAATATAACTTTAAAATATGTAGTTCGTATTGGCGAGAGGAAGTTAAAGACACACAAAACGCAAGGCCCTTTTTTTAAAGGACAGACCAATGAAGAGGCGCAATATACAACAAAGAACTATTGCCGATAAATTTAGTGTGACAGACTGGAAGCTAATAAATCGCAATCTTATCACCCAAAAATGCAAGTATTGATTGAGAATCGCAGGAAGTCGACCATGGTATATTATGTAAACCATAACAAGATAGGAATCAAGCGAGAGCTGACCTAATGTGTAAAAGCCACACACAGGTCGATAGATTCCCATTGTTTGAATGTATATCGTACGTAATCATCACTGATGAGTTGACATACAGCACATATTATAGACGTTCTTCAACAATAGTTCCACAATTGTTTCTTACACACATTGTCTTTGGGGAATCGTGACTATTCCAAATTCCATAGTTTAGTTGCGGATCACAAATTTATACATTTGCGAAACGAGCTTTTAAACGATGACATACTGAACAGTCAGTAATAAGAAATATGGGATTGAAAACATGAAAAGGGTAGTTACATCGGGTGTATGAAATAAAATGCGAAGAATCAATCATTGTATTGCGTTTGATAAGGACAATTTTGAAAAGGCGTGTTCTGTGATATTCAAGATAATAAAAAGTCCTGAAACACAGAGGGCGAGAGTCAGAAGGTAGTAGATTCGTCGGTTCTACGAAAACAGTCAAGAGTGCTGTTCGAGAGAGTTTTCTTCCCATATATATATATATATATATATATATATATATATGAACTTCATGTGTATGAGAATTAATAATTATTAAATCTCATTTTACATGCGATTGTCGCTATAATTTGTTGCATTTAATTCTACAATTCGGCAAATCACTTTTGCCCTAGATTGTAGACGCAACAAGCCGCGACATCAACTGTACAAGTTGTCAGTACAAATGAAAAATTTTGTGAAAAACTTATCTGCGCGGAATGTGCATATATCGATATTTCACTGTTTTTTACAGATCATCAGTGCAGTTAAATGCAACAAATTATAGCGACAATCGCATGTAAAATGAGATTTAATAATTATTAATTCTCATACACATGAAGTTCATTACAGTTCGTATATATACACGTAGTATAGAAGTGAATAGCATGTCTGTCTTCGGTAAGGTGCACTGATGATCTGTAAAAAACAGTGAAATATCGATATATGCACATTCCGCGCAGATAAGTTTTTCACAAAATTTTTCATTTGTACTGACAACTTGTACAGTTGATGTCGCGGCTTGTTGCGTCTGCAATCTAGGGCAAAAGTGATTTGCCGAATTGTAGAATTAAATGCAACAAATTATAGCGACAATCGCATGTAAAATGAGATTTAATAATTATTAATTCTCATACACATGAAGTTCATTACAGTTCGTATATATACACGTAGTATAGAAGTGAATAACATGTCTGTCTTCGGTAAGGTGCACTGATGATCTGTAAAAAACAGTGAAATATCGATATATGCACATTCCGCGCAGATAAGTTTTTCACAAAATTTTTCATATATATATATATATATATATATATACGTTTATCATCATTAGTATATATACACGCAGTATAGAAATGAAAGTCGTATCTATTTCTGGGTAAGGTGTATTGACAATTAGTAAGAACTATGAAACGTCGACTTCTACACATCCCGGATGGATACGGCTTTCACACACATTTTTTCATTTTCCCGGACAACCTGGACGGTTGGCGCCGTGACACGTTGCAGCTACATTCTTAGACAAAGGTAATTTTGTCATGTGTAGAAATTGATGCAACGAATTAGAGCGGCAATAACATGTATGTGAGAATTCAATAATTATGAGTTCTCATTAGCATTACGTTTATCATCATTAGTAAATATACACGCAGTATAGAAATGAAAGTCGTATCTATTTCTGGGTAAGGTGTATTGACAATTAGTCATAACTATGAAACGTCGACGTCTGCACATTCCGGATGGATACGGCTTTCACACACATTTTTTCATTTTCCCGGACAACCTGGACGGTTGGCGCCGTGACACGTTGCAGCTACATTCTTAGACAAAGGTAATTTTGTCATGTGTAGAAATTGATGCAACGAATTAGAGCGGCAATAACATGTATGTGAGAATTCAATAATTATGAGTTCTCATTAGCATTACGTTTATCATCATTATTATATATACACGCAGTATAGAAATGGAAGTCGTATCTATTTCTGGGTAAGGTGTATTGACAATTAGTAATAACTATGAAGCGTCGACGTCTGCACATCCCGGATGGATACGGCTTTCACACACATTTTTTCATTTTCCCGGAAAACCTGGACGGATGGCGCCGTGACACGTTGCAGCTACATTCTTAGACAAAGGTGATTTTGTCATATGTAGAAATTGATGCAACGAATTAGAGCGGCAATGGCATGTATGTGAGAATTCAATAATTATGCGTTCTCATTAGCATTACGTTTATCATATATATATATATATATATATGGTAGATTCAATTAGTTTGGAGATTTAAGTCTGGTTTTACTACAAAATGTATAAATTTAAAACAATCGTACATGTTTTAGCATATGATGCTTTTTTCAAAGAATTTAAAATATAAATGACGGTATATTAATGTCATACTTATACATCTGTAGTTGTCATGTATAAAATTATTCAAAGATACATTCAAGTGTAATAATAATAAATCATGCCTTAACAATCTAAAAACAGTTAGACAACAAAAACGGGGGAATGGCAAGCCATGAGTTATTATTATGTCTGCGCCCGTGGAGCGGCCTAAGATGTTAAGTTGTCGGCATTCGTTTTGAACGAGAAGGAAAACAACGGAAACCTACTCGGACAGCCAGTCAGGGATCTAAACAAATGTACAGATATTTAAATAACATAAGATATATATATTTATATAACAGTAATATGATGGTAAATTGCAGATCGTTATATTATTACGTTATAGTATATACTTGTTAGATTTTTTACATCACTTCTGTTGTTAATTAATTTTTTTCCTGTTTAATATTAATCATTTCTTTAATTTCCCTTTTCATTCTGTGTTGTTCTTTATTGATTATCTGTGTGTTTTCAAAATCAAAATGGTGATCGCGTTATAGTTTGTATGTAAATAAAGCAGTTTTGTCTATTTTAGAGTATTTATATTATATATATATATATATATATATATATATATATATATATATAATTTTTTAACGCTGAATTAAAAGTAGTATCTTAACTTAAACTATTATTTTATTTTATTGTGGTGTTCATATAACTTCAGAATTTAATTTTATGTTAAAATAATTTGAGAAATTTCGTCGTATGTAAAACAAAGTGAACTAGTGAGTTCTGTGCAAGGAAAAAAGGAACGGATACAAACCTATAAGTCCTGTGAGTCGTTCGACTTTTATTTGGGATTTTATTAGCAACAGCCCTCCCCTTTCTGATAGGCATTGTACACAGATTTATGTTTTCAATAAGAACCAACACATTGTAAATATAATTGTTGCATTTAGATTTAAGTAAAGTTTGTTACGAATTTTTAATTGAGTTTCATTTGGCTATCCACCTGCACCCTGACCCACGACGCTTTCAAAGAAATCGCTTCGAAAGAATAAAATTCATTTTATTTAGCTATACAGCGGTCGTTGCAATCAGGTTTCTGATTGCTGGTGGTAGCGAAAACAAAAACTTAATAATAGTTTTAACCAGTCAATAGTTTACGCATTAAAAGACAAACATTAACGACCCGCAGTATTGGCAGATTTTATTTAAATTATAACCGAAACCAACGTTACCAATGGTATCAGCACGGGATATGTTACAAGTGGTGGTAATGTTACACCTTATTTACTTGTTCAAAGAAATTTATCGTAAAATTATATCAAGAACAGAAAATCGAAGTGGATAAAAAAACTTACATAAACGGTACAGTGGGGTCTTTCCAAGAGATTTTTCCTTATTTTTTTAAAAACTGGAACATATTTCAGTACCTGTCGTATATCAAACCATAGAAATATTATTAATAGAAGATTAGCTGAAGTCACAGTGCCATCTATTAATTAATAGCAAAACTACAACAAAAATTTTACATTCTGGTGTGTGTAACCCCCAAAATACCACTTAAGGGTTAAGTGAGTCTTGAATATTTTAGACTTATTGTCTTTCCCTTTTGTGACATAAGATCTAATACTTAATAGAAATACTTGCAGAGACTACTGAATATATTTATTCTATAAAAAATTTATACGTTGTGAAAATTAAATAATTAACATTCCGTATTCTAGATCCAACAAAATATTGAATATTTTTCTATGCAAACAACGTATAGTGCTTTAATTAATGCAGTAACTAGAGGTAAGACCTCTAATTTACAATTATTTCTGTTGGTAACAGTTAACAACGCAAACAAACTGTTAAACAACTTCGCAAGTTTACTTAAATGGTCTACCTCGCTGTTAAAGTCCAAAGTATTCAAATAGTGCTTAAACCGTATAATATTCGTTCGTGGCCCGGTTAGAAATCTAGCACACATGTGCCAGCCCCTGTGTGCTCCGGAGAAGCATGAAAATGAATTTATTGCTTGCTCGTGTGCAGTAGGGGGTGTGTAAAAATACGCGTCTGAACGCTTTTACTTAACGGTAAATTTTCCGTTTCAGGTGTCTTGGATTAGGAGGAAGGATTACCATTTGCTGACGGTGGGTCTAACAACCTACAGCAGCGACGAACGATTCCAGGCCATTCACCTGCAGCATTCAGAGGTAAATATATTAAAATTCATATTTCCGTGTTGGGATTCGTTTTTTTCTCGCCATATTCAACTTTTCGGAGAATAAATATTAATTTTAAGTTTTATCACCCGAACCTTTCTCCAAGTTAGTTATTACTGAGTATATACATGGGTGCGCATATTCGTGATTTTTATTTAGAGAGAGTAATTACTCAAATAACACCTAATTTCTCAACTGGCGGCGATGAAAATTTATAAACCGTATCATGACCCCTTTTACCTTTTCTGTAAATAATTCCTTAAATTATGGTGTATTACCGTAACACTTAAAACTTTCTAAAATAAATTACACGGTTGTATCTTTACTTAATAAATGTAATAGCTTGAACGAAAAATAATAAAATTCGTCTTTAGAAAAGAAAGTTAGACATAACATGCAATCGTTGAATTTGTATCTGTGTATCTAAGAAATTTATAAATTTATTGAATTTATTAAAAATAGCGTGTGGATAACACAATACAAATTATATTAGTGTGAAAATAAATATTTTAGTTGTATTTACAAATGTAAATACAACTAAAATATTATTTTTAATTGGTATTTTCATTCTATAAGATCACTTAAGAATTTGTTAATTGCTAATGTAAGTACACTTCTATATTTTATTTCGTATGGGTAATCTGTAAATATTTTATTAGATCTGATGAAGAAACAAATACAGTTTCGAAAGGTTACGTAGCAATAAGTCGTTTTATTTGATACATTGACTCAAATTCTGTTTTTATTAACGGTGCAATCATATACATTA
The DNA here is from genome assembly GCA_935421215.2 of Melolontha melolontha. Lineage (NCBI taxonomy): Eukaryota > Metazoa > Arthropoda > Insecta > Coleoptera > Scarabaeidae > Melolontha > Melolontha melolontha. Next base: position 19,746,783 of record OW285236.1, on the reverse strand, counting down.
AAACCTCTGATTATGGACACCTCCTACAATCGGACACCTCTAAAAAATGGACATTTTTTGTGGGACGAAATTTTATAATGGGTTTTCTTAACAATAGTCACTCCTAATATTGGACCCTCCATAAATCGGACGCGGACACCCTTTATTTCACCGAAGCAATAAAACATCTGTAAATATATCTCTTAATTAAGGACAGACAAGACGGGCGGCGCCGAATAAAATTTTGCAATTATGTATGTATGTATGTACTTTTATTGCTGCACACGTGGAAGTATATCTACTCGGGTTTTTCCCATAATACATATGTATGTACAAAGTGCACACGTGGAAGTATATCTACTCGGGTTTTTCCCATAATACAAAGGAACGACGGTTTACCACTGGCCTACTCGTCAGGTGATAAGTGGAGTGATACTTTGAATCAGTTTGAACTAGCCTTTGATAGTGTCAACATGGATTCTAGTAAAAGAAAGCGGTTAACAATCCAAGATAAAATTGTTATTATTGCGGTTAGTGAACAGCAAAGCTTAAGTGTCCGAAAGCTCGCGGAAAAGTTTGGTGTCGGAAAGTCGCAAATTAGTGATATAGTGAAAAACAAAAGTGAAATAAAAGAACTTTTCGAGAAAAATGGAAACCTAGCTCAAAAAAGGAAGTTTCCAAAAACTAGTGGTTTAGCAATCGACGGAGCAGTGTTCAACTGGTTCTGTAAGGTGCGAAACAAAAATATTCCCATGTCAGGACCCCTACTCAAAGAAAAGGCGCTGGAAGTAGCACAAAGTTTACAACTTACCGAATTCAAAGCGTCTAATGGTTGGTTGGAGAAATTTTGTCAAAGACATAAAATATCATTTAAAAGTGTGTGTGGTGAATCTGCCTATGTAAACATGCAAAATGTAGACGATTGGAAAGTCAAGTTGCAATCAATATGCAAAGATTACTCTCCGAAAGATATTTTTAATACTGATGAAACCGGTTTATTTTTCCGCGCCCTTCCGACAAAAACATTTGCGTTAAGAAGTGATAAGTGTGCCGGGGGAAAATCTGCAAAAGAACGACTAACTATATTGTTTTGTTCAAATATGGAGGGTGATAAGGAAAGGCCGTTAGTCATCGGTAAAAGTAAGAAACCTAGATGTTTTAAAGGAGCTCATGTGGATAAGTTGCCGATAGGATGGATATCTAACAAAAAAGCGTGGATGACTTTGGATATTATGTCAGCTTGGTTAAAGAACTTTGATAACAAGATGAAGAAAAAAAAAAGGCATGTAATTTTGTTTCTTGATAATGCCACTTCTCATCCGAAGATTTCATTGGAAAACGTAAAATTGGTTTTTCTGCCTCCAAATACTACCTCGCATTGTCAACCTATGGACCAGGGTGTGATTCAAAACTTTAAGGTAATTTACCGGAGCTTGCTTGTAAAAAGGCTTTTGGCGTTAATGGATACTGAAAATTCACTAGAAATGGTAGAAAAAAACATTACGGTAGTCACTGCATTAATATGGATATCAGCTGCTTGGAAAAAACTCTCGCCTTGACCGTAAGAAACTGTTTTCAAAAATGCGGATTCAATCAAAGTGACAGTAATCTAAGTGCAGAGTGCGATATAGAAGATAATATACCATTAGCATTTTTATTTCCCAATTTTAACATCACTAATTTAGACTTAAGCACATACGCATTAATTGATAATGAGTTATTTACTGAAAACCCTAATGTTTCCATTATAGATTGTATCGATGAAATTACTGATATCAGTGATGAAATGGAAAATGAGATTGAAGAGGAATTTGTAACTAGTATATCAAATATTTCAGAAGCCCATCAAAAATTAAAAGATCTTGAGAACTACTTCTTAAGCACTAACAGTTTTAACAATGCTAACAATATTTCTCAAGCTCTTCTTGAATGTGAATCTGAGATATTTAAACATAAAATGAAAAAAGCAAGACAAACAACAATTAATGATAATTTCAAGTAAAATCTAGCATAAAATATGTATGTATGTATGTGTATTAAGTATTGTAAATTTTTTTCGACTTTCGTCTTATTATGTGTGATTAAATTGATATGAGAATGAATATTTCTTTTCGTTTTTTTTTCACCTCCACATTTTAGACACCTCCATATATTGGACATATTAGGATTCACCGTCAGTGTCCATTATAAGGAGGTTATACTGTATACATATTAGAGTAAATTTGATCCAACATTTTACACTCAAAGAAATTTACCTATATACACATATACAGTGTGTATAAGCCAAATGGAATAAATTCATTATTTCGGTTACTGTACATATTTATAAAAAATCCCGAAACACGTCATATTTAATTTATAAATTAACATTCTTCAACGTGAAAATGCGATCCCTACCTTCAACCCCCTTCGAATGACAGGTACAACCCCCATTTTTTTTAATGGGAAGTATAGGCTTGTGATATATCGTTGTAAAGGTCTCTTTATTCTCTATTCAAAAATGTTATAATTTTCGTGTTTGTTGCAACAATTAAGATAGAATAAAATAAAATCATGTTGTTATCGAAATTCGCTACAATATACTCAAAAAATAAAATTTAATGCAAAATGTAAAGAAAAATTTAAAACGCCAGAAAAAAATATGAATGTCAATGAAGTAGATGTTCAAAATGTTCACCATGAACGTCTTGGCAACATCCTAATCTTAAATAAAACTGTCTTCTAACATTATTTAACATATCAGGCGTGATCGACCTAATCGCAAGCGTTATTCGTTCTCTTAAGACATTTAAATCAAAAAGGTTTAGTTTTGTACACAATGCTCTTCAAATATCCCCATAAAAAAAAATCAAGTAAGGTCAGATGAGGTGATCGCGCTGGCCATTCTATCGATCCTCGCCTTCCTATCCACCGATTGGGAAATATTGCATCGAGGTACTGCCGGACATTGCGTTGGTAATGTGGTGGTGCTCCATCCTGCTGAAACCATATCGTATTCATTGGAACTTGAGGGTTTCCTGGATCAGGATATAAATTTGCCAAAGTTGGAATGACATCATTTTGAAGTAGTGCCAAATATCGATCGCCATTCAAATTGCCCTCAATGAAAAAGGGACCAATTATATGGTTTCCAACAATACCTGCCCAAACATTAACTTTTACTGGGTATTGTGTGTGTTCTTCCATCATCCAGTGAGGATTTTCCGTAGACCAGTAGCGGCAATTTTGCCGATTAGCATGACCGCTAAGAGAAAAAGTGCACTCATCAGAAAACATAACGTCTTCTAAATTGATAATATTGTTATCCAGCATGTCCATCATTCGCTCACAAAAATAAGTTCTTCTATCAAAATCGTCTTCCCTAAGCTCATGAGTAGATATCATTTTATAGGGATGCATTTTATTTTCTTTTAATATGTTTACTATCGATGTATGGCTAACATTTAATGTAGTGGATGCATGTCTACTCGATGTATGTGAATTTTCCATAAACTCAAACATCACATCTACTTTGATTTCATCACTCAGTGCATTGGCAGCTGGTTTTTTTATCTGCCTTACATGACCAAACTCTCGAAACTGCTTCTCTATCTTACTTATTGTTCCTTGAGCTATAGGCAGTAAATCAGGAAATTTCTAATGAAATAGGCGGGTAACTTCTTGTTGTGTTCGGGTTCTATCTCCGTAACCAATCATTTGTATGACTGTTATTTTATGCATTTCCGTTAATCTAACCATTTCCCAGAATTGTATTTTACGAAATTCAAACTAAAATTATCAAACTGTCAATTTAAATGACAACTTTTAAATACAAAACAATTTACTAAGGCGTTTTAAACAAACTAATGTTGCCACGGAAACTTTTTAAAGTATTTTTAATGGATACCATCTAAAAAGCACATTGGTATGGTTTTTACTCACTTTCTTATTATGAAGACCTAAACGGGAAGTAAGTAATGCAATGATGCCTTTGATGTATGTATTAAATCTTTATAAACGCAAATGAGCATCTACTTCATTGACATTCATATTTTTTTCTGGCGTTTTAAATTTTTCCTTACATTTTGCATTAAATTTTATTTTTTGAGTATATTGTAGCGAATTTCGATAACAACATGATTTTATTTTATTCTATCTTAATTGTTGCAACAAACATGAAAATTATAACATTTTTGAATAGAGAATAAAGAGACCTTTACAACGATATATCACAAGCCTATACTTCCCATTTAAAAAAATGGGGGTTGTACCTGTCATTCGAAGGGGGTTGAAGGTAGGGATCGCATTTTCACGTTGAAGAATGTTAATTTATAAATTAAATATGACATGTTTCGGGATTTTTTATAAATATGTACAGTAACCGAAATAATGAATTTATTCCATTTGGCTTATACACACTGTATATTGTCGTGATACAAAGTACTGGTACTGGAAACAAGGTGAAAACGAACTAAAATATGTAAACAAATTGTAAATTAAAGGATAAACCCAAACCGTGGATTCATTAAAAAAGTTAATAACGCGTATTTAATTGTGCAATTTGTTTTAGAATTTTTATTAATATCAGTTTGTCATAGTATTTTTGAATGTCATTCCGCGGGAATTCAATATTTGTATAAATGCGCATATGAAATTAATAGATATTGAAAGTAACATAAATGTTATTTAAAAATTAATATGATTAATTTTAAAAACAATCTAAACATTTATTTCATTTAAATTAATTATTGTACAAAAGTTAAATTAAATACTTATTTCTATACCAATTTGGACGAATGCAGGCCTAAGCAGATACAATGGACAGTCGGGGCCTTTTTTAATAAGCTGGTAAAAGAACTCGTCGTTTTCGTGAACTCTGAGTTTAAAATTAGAAAAATAGAGAAATAAACATAGCACTAACCCGAAATTTACATAATTGCGAAGTAAAATAAATAGTGCTACATATTGATACAAAAATTGAATCTTTCACAAGCCATTAGAGGTTAGAAAACGAGGATCTCGGAAAACTAGCGGAGATAGAGAGACGATTAAATGGGGAAAGAACTGCAATGTAATGTCAGATGATGGGATGGCAGAATCACCACGTAATATCTGATCATCTAACTAAAGATAGGATCGCCATGTAATATCAGAGCCTGGCAGGATCGGCATATAATGTCACCTGGCCCCGGAGGTCACATTGTTGCCTTCACACCGGAGGTTTACCAGCATGATAAATAATAGACGGAACAACGATTAAATAACGACATATAATTTAATAAAAATAATAACAATGATAACAATAACAAACACTACATTGTAATAAAGAGGCACTAGTCTTACAGGGACTCTAACTCTCTAATTCTGACTGTGACTCTGTCTCTGACTGACTGTCGAGACCTCTGAGTGTCTCGTTATATATTAGAGTGTGTCCCCTTAGCCTAGTGACCTGGCTACAAGATAAACACAAGAAAGATCATAACTAACCGAGGCCGTGTTGCCGAAAGAGATGTTTTGTAAATACATGACCTGGTTTAGTTATTGCATCTTCCACCCGGCGGAAAAGAAAAGAAAAGGGCTTCTAAGCCGTTTGGCTTTTCTTGTCCGTGTTAAATATATATAATTACATTTCCTTACATACTATGTGTAGGTGCTTAATATATTGTACATTAGTGAGATATATTATTATATAACTACTGTATATCTTCTATATACTATTATCTATACACTATTCTCTATAAAAGTTTTATACAACGTTGTATGTGTAGAAGTTACATTAAAGTACTACTGTTACAGACAAATTGAAAAATATTGTATTTACTCGCAAGTAATTTACATGTAAAAGTGTTGTAAACAGTTTTTATGTATTTCGATGCACTTGTCGTCAATTTGAATGGTTACGTTTGGCGGCTTGTCTATTTTTATGATAGTAAAATGGCCGTTATACACTGTCTCAAGTTTGTTCCCTGATTCATTTTTTACTAGAACTTGATCTCCAACTCAGTAGTGTGTGGGTCTGCGATTACTATTTAACTTACTTTGCCTTTTAAATTTTGATTTGATTAAATTGCACTTTGCCTCGTCTAGGGCTGTTTGTAACCTATATTTCATTTCCGCGGTATAGTTATCGAAATTATAAAGTGGTTGCCTTTACACCGGGCCAGGTGACATTAATGGGATGGCAGAATAACCATGTAATATCTGATCATCTAACTAAAGGTAGGATCGCCATTTAATATCAGATCCTGGCAGGATGGCCATGTAATGTCACCTGGCCCGGTGTAAAGGCAACAATGTGACCTCCGGGCCAGGTGACATTACAGCAGTTTTACTAGCTAAATTTAATGAGATTTTTGTTTTTTGAAAAAATATGCATGGCTAACTAGATATATCGCAAAAATGATTTTTTTATTTTGTCCGACGCCTATATTTCTGTTATTATTGATTTTAGATGATATACCACTTGGTATAGTTACTTTTATAAGTAACAAAATCTAACCGTTTCTTTCTTTTAATTTTCGAATTACTCTAGTAGTATGCTATAACACATTGAATAGATGCACATCGCGTTTAGTAATAAAATTCAGTTTAATCATTAAAAATATTCTTTTAATTTTGAAATTATAAATATAATTATTAATTAATAAATTAAGAAAGAAGGAAATTATAATATAAATAAAGTAGTACCAAAACAACGTAATTAAAGTTAGTTAAGTATTTAAGACTAAAAACTTTCGAAAGGTCCACCATTATTATTAATGCGCAAGTCACACCTTTCAAACATTTTTAAAACTGAATTTGTTACTTTTCTGACGGACCGTGCATCAATATTATTAGAAACTTCTAATACAGATTCTCTAAGGTCATCTAATGTGTCGTACGTCTTTTATATACCTTATCTTTTACAATTTCCCTTAAATAATAGTCAAAAACTGACAGATCGGGGTGGCCACGCAACCGACGCGTTTCTTCCTATCCATGTGTGCAGGAATATATGATTTATATGATTTCTTACCGTTAACTGATTATGTGGTGGGGGCCCCATCGTGTTGAAACTATTCGAGCATACCACGTATTTGTAAGGGTAATTCATCTAACATATTATCAAAATTGTTCTGTAGAAACTGAAGATAACGATCACTAATTAATGTACCATAAACAATGTAGGGACCAAGACTTGTTGAACCAATGATACCGCACCAAACATTAAATCCAAACCTAATTTGGGGTCTTGTATGATCAACATGATGCGAATTTTCTTGCATCCATAAATGTTCGGTGTGTCTATTAAACATGCCGCAGTTTGTAAATTGTGTTCCGTCTGTCCATAAAGCCTTGAATCTAAACTGTGAGTGAGCTTCACACATATTAGCAAACCAAGTACAATTATCAATACGCTTATTGTAATCATCAGGGTGCAGTGTTTGTGCAACTGATATTTTATAGGGATGAAACCTATACATTTTCAGTGCTCGTACAACAGCGCGTTGTGACGTGCCAGCTAGCTAGCTATGCACAAACCGGACTGATTATGATTAACTTATCTAGTTTCATTCTTTTTTTATATACCTGTTGAATCGTGAATACTAACTTATTAAGTTAATTTATTGATTTTCATTCCTTTTTTTGACGGTTGAATCATTTTTCGTTGTTGTTATTTTATATTACTTTTACTTCTAATTATGGCTTTTCCTTTTTTTTTAATAAATTCATTATAATAAAGATTGGTGTTACTTAGCTGAAGTCCGAATTTTTCTTTTCTTTGTCTTATCGTTTCACGGTTAGTATCGTGTTATTCGAATTTGCGGCGACTAGCGGTACCAAATTCGGTGGCCTCTATTCCACCTTCTCGTTTTGACTTTATTGTATCTTTGTGTCTCCCCACCCCTGAACGGAGGATTTCTAGCCAAGTGGGCCGCTAGTCGTTGACAGGAGCGGGTAAGTGGAGAAATCTTAGGTGTATTTTTTTTCTTCTTTCTTTTTTTTTTGTTTGTCAAAATGGTTTCTTTTTAGCACCGTAGCAAGGTTGGCGACGATCAAAATACTGTTCGAAATACTGTTGTGCAGTTTGTACGGCATTTTTATAACACAAAAGGTAAGACTCAATCATATCACAAATTCAAATTGTTATTTGAAACCTCAATTGACAATAATCAGAAACTAAATGAAGGGGCAAGTGGATGAATGTGTTATGTTACATTTAACTAAATCGTCACCAAATGCATTTTAGGTTATTTCTCTGTGAATTTTTTATTATTAGAGCCGGAAACTTCAATATTTTTTATATAAATTCTCTAAATGGAAACAAAATAATCATTACGACATAAAACTCCTATTGTTGCTAGTTTTTGCTAAAAAAAATATTAATTGCACATAACACATTCTTCCATGCCATCCAGTCATATAAATGCAAACATGTAAAGGGAAGATCGTGCTAAATGTTAATGCTTTATTGTTATAAAATACATGATATGGTTTAAGGAAATTTCAAAAACTATTTGGTCTTCCTTCTTTTCGGTTCTGCTGGTTGTTGGTGGATTCTATCGTATCTGCCCAACAAATCTTCATAAAACCAACGATATTCTTCGTCAATGTATGGAAGCTGCACACGAAAATTGTCAATTTTTTTGTCGGATATATTTCCCACTTTTGTCTCTGTGTTTAATCGTGTTAACTCGCAGTTTACATTCGTTTGCCGTTTGGTGTTTTTTGAAAGATATACTTTTTTGAAAGGTGTATAAACATCGTACGTTTCTTTATATAAATAAGAACCAAATTCTTCAACACGTATCCACTTAATTGCTCTAAATGGAACTGTCTCATTCAACATGTTTTTCTTTTTATGCATCAGTCCCAGTTGACTTGGTAAAGTTTCTATTACCCTAAAACAATGATGCATGTCGTTTACTTGAGCATTTTTTTTGCAGGCATGTTTTTTAAGATTGCGGTACTGCTGCGGCGTAAATATACGTTCGTGGCGTCTCAAATGTTTTTCGATTCTCCCGAAATCTCTGTCCGAGTCTAAGTAGGAGTGACCGATCTCCGGAAACTTATGGTCTATACTTTTGAAGAAGCCTTTCTGTATCATCAACTGGTATATACAAATGATATTAAAATTTTTATTCTGGTCAGCGCATGAGTCTGACTAGATAATTAAATTTTGTTTGTCTTTAACTTCTTGGCAACTATTCACAAAGTTGTATAAGCAATTAGCGATTTCAGAACTACCTCGTCCAGCTATATCCTCAGTCCAAGTTTGCATAAATGACTTATCGCCGTCTACTGTCACCAGGTGGATACCAAAATGATAAAACCAAAGTTGCCTTAGATAGAACGCTTTGGAGGTTGTAAGTTTGGGCAAAGGCATTGTCTGCTGCAGATCCATCATGATGTAACACGCTTTTGAATTTTTTCGAGCCATTTCTCTATCCTGCTTTTGATACTCATATGCAGCCGAAACATTTTCTTTATGTTCCTCATTTGCATTTCCTGCATCGCAGGTGCTACATGTGTCACTTTTAGGCTGCATAAACGACAGATAATTTTGTCCTAAATACTGTTGCGTACGAAGATTTTTTTCACAAGAAATTCAACCCCTCGCTTTGCAGTTTTACACTCTGCCAAATACAAACGATACATAATCGACATGTTCAAAACTGGAGATAGATATAGCTTATGAGGGTTGCTGTTCCTAGAATAATGGGATGCTTCTGACGGAAATTTTTTTATATATTCGATTATTGCTTCCACCACGTTGTTGCCTAACTTATGTGGTCTGTTGGAATGACGACCTCTCATATCTTGTGATGGTGCAGAATCACCGCTATTTATTTTTTGTTTGATGACCTCTATTTTGCCTCTACTTATTTGATGCAGTTTACAGAAGGCCGTTTTGCAAACAATTTGTTCTTCATTATTAAGTGTGATAGTATATTTGTATGAACACGATTTGTGGGTTTTTGCATTTCTCCGTTTACGATCTACTGGAAGGGATCGAATACTTTCGAATAGCAAAGCATTTTTCGAATTTATATCCTTTAAGTTATAAAACTCGGTAAGCACGCGTTTTCTATCTTCCATATTAAATTTTCGATTGCATTTTAGCCTACATTTGTTGCTACAAAGATCAGTTGAAACTATATTTTTTGCTTCCATTTTTTTTTCCTTTATAAGAAATATAGGCCTCAACTTTTTCTCTTGCTATAGTTTGCTTTCTTTTCTTCCACTCACTTTCATTTCTCATTCTCTTCCTGCTAACTTTTTCTTTCACAGAAAATTCTTTTTTCTTTTTCTTTTGTATGATGCCTTCAATCATGTTATAGACTGGATCATGTTCAGTATTTAGCGTCTGACTTGTGTTTGTCCTTGTATTAGGTTTTTTACTTGCTTCAGTGCTAGAAGTTGCTTGTGGAAAATTGTCTGTTTCATTGCAACTTGAGCTTGAACTGTTTTCTTCGTTCATACATCCTTGAAACTCAGTATCACTGTATTTCAGAATCCGCTCATCATCACCATTATCATCAGATGATTCTCTAAATGTATCTGCAAAGTACCATACTCGATTTTAGTTAAAAAAAATACAAAATATCAATGTCGATGCCTAATAGTAATAAAATTAACTCTAATCTTACCTGTCGATAAATCTGTCATTTGATTCAAACCACTTATACTAGGCTGGATATCCTCAAAACTAGCAGGCTTTAAAATAGCGAACGTCTTAACATTTTCTGCTTCTACAAACAAAACAATAATAATAATTTTATGTAAAACGTAATATTTTATTTTTTCCACTACTAGCCTAGAAACATATCATTATTAACACTCTTATTTTGTAATAATTATTGTGAAGCTGTTTTTCTCTATCTAGGTTAATAATGATACCTAGGTAAATAATTTACTAAAAATGTCATGCCAGATGATAAAATGATGTAACACATAAAGACACTAACGTCAGATTGAAATGTCAAGATCAAATTAAAATTGCTATAATAAGATTTAATGTGCTAGTAGTGAAAAAAATTGCAGTAAACCGCAGTTGTGAAAAGTCTTCTAGCCCTCGCACCTTGTATAAATGAGCTCGGCCTAGAAAATTATTGTCTTCACAACCTCGGTGTATAATATACTACTATTTTATTACTTACCATTTGGTGTTTCCAAAGTATTATTATTATTATTGTTTGACGTCATTTCAGATTGTACCACCATTTTTTTTACATTCAAATCATTATACTCTTTAAAGTCTTGCGCACCGATTATTTTTAAATCTGGCTGTTTATCTTTTGTGTTTTTCAGTAATTGTAAAATCTTTTGACCTCTTGATACCATTTTTGTCGTTTTAATCAATAATTATGCTTATCAATCAAAAACATTGAGCACCTATTATTGTGGTTCTGACACGCGAAACTTACAGGTTATGTTGTTATATTTGTTGTTGTATATGTTGTTATATACACATTCGGCTCACGCCGACAAGTAGTGAAGACACGAGAATACAGTTTTTTATAGATACGGTGGTTACCGACTATAAAAAACAAGTCTACTTCGGCTGTTATTGTGTAGACAGCGCTGAATATTCCTTCACGCTCTGTCTGAATAATTTCGGCTAGATAGTAACGTAGTTATGTTTGTTTTGAATGTATCTCTTCTCCAACAGGGGCGTACCGACGAACATGTAGAAATGTGAAATACGTATCTACGTATTTGGAGAAGATACATTCAAAAATACATAAATGAACTTGTATTGTGTTCTTCACACCCCATTTTTAATAATATTTTTTATATTATTAAAAATACTTTTGTATTATGTTATTTTGTCATATCTGCGCATGATTAGATTAAACTTAGCACGTTCTTCCTCCCTATAGTTGAAACTGTTTACAGAGAGAGAGAGTGGATGAACGTGATATGTACATTTAATGGCACATAGCATGTTCATCGATTTGCTGTCCATAAAATGATGTAACATAGCACATTCATCCATTCCATAACCCTATAGTTGAAACTGTTTACAGAGAGGGAGAGTGGATGAACGTGATATGTACACTTAATGGCACATAGCATGTTCGTCCATTTGCTGTCCATAAAATGATGTAACATAGCACATTCATCCATTCCATAACTCTAAGAAACAGTGTATTTTAACCACAAAAGTCCGTGGCATGATGCAGTAGCACATAACATATTCTTCCACCAAAAAAATCTCAATTTTTCAGAAAATGGAACATAGGACATTCATTTACTCGCCCCTTCAAATGTCAATAATTGTTGAAAATAAAATAAAATAAAACAATAACTTTGTTATACAGACTGTCCCGTAAAAAACGCCAACATTCATAATTCCGTTATTTATTGTCCGGTTTTATTTAAACAAAAAGTAAATTTAATAGCATCAAAAACACTATAAGATAGCAGTGTTTTATTTGTTTTCAATTGTTTTCATTAATGTCAAACGACAGTCAAGTTTTTTATTTTAAATGCCAACATATATATTTTTGGTTATATTCGGATTGGTTTTTTTTTTCTGAATTCAACGATGTATAACATGTTTATTTTTGATAAACGTTTATTGCAAAAAAAAACTATAAATTTCATCTTTGTCTTCCATTATTTATAAATATTCGAATGTGTCATGAAACATTGGAAATGTAAGTACATATTATAAATATTATTATAAGAAACAAAACACTTTACAATAAATGTTGAAATTGCCCGCCACCTTGTTCAACACATATCGCACATCTCCTAATTACTCCAAAGGTCACATTTAAAAGACAAGCGGCAGGTACTTCTTGACAAGTGTTAATAATTCTTTGTCTTAAAATGGCAACATTTTCTGGAGTTGTTAAATAAACTCGATCTTGTAGATAAGCCCACAACCAAAAATCGAGGGGCGTACGATCCGGTGAACGCGCAGGCCACTCGATAGGACCGGATGTTCCTATCCACCTATTTCCAAATTGGGTGTTCAACAAATCAGTATTTACTCTGGCGTTGTGCGCGGGAGCCCCATCTTGTTGAAAAAATATTCTATTTAAATTTGCCAAAGGTAATTCATCTAAAAACTTTTGGAGATTTTCGTGTAATAAAGTGTAGTATTTTTCTTGATTTAAGCAACCATCTGTGAAAAATGGCCCAATTAATTGATCACCTAAAATGCCACACCAAACATTTACGTTGAAACGCTTTGAAAATTATTTTCAATTACAAATCTCGGATTGTCTGCACTCCACTGTCGATGTATGTTTCTATTAAAAATACCGTTGTTGCTAAAAGTGCATTCATCAGACCAAATTATCCTTCTGTAAAAATTCGGGTCTTGTCCTAATGCATTTAAATAAAAACGACAAAACTGGATTCTTCGGCCAGGATCATTTTGTTCTAATGCATGAACTTTTCGAGCTATGTACGGTTTAAGTTTGTGTTTTCTTAAAATACCATGAACTGTAGTTTTTGATACCCCAATATTATGTGCAATTTCGCGAATCGAAGTTCGTGAATTTTGCTGTACTGCAAGAAGAACATCTAATTCCTTATCTTCGGAGAATTTCCGTTTTTGTACTTTTGGTTTGGTAAATGATCCATAATTTCTTAAATTCTTTTCAATTCTCTGAAATATTTTCGAACCTGGAACTTCTCTGTCCGGAAAACGAGCACTGTACCGACGAACTGCTTGAAGGCGATTTTTATTACATTCAAAGAACACTTGTAACATGTCCGTTAATTCATTGTTATTCATTTTTAACGAAAATACGCTTTTTGTTGCGGCAAAACGTTCAAACAGGATAATACAGAAAACTTAATAAAGTCAAACTGACACTTAAGGCACATTGACATAATGCTAGTGGACTGGGTCAAGTCTACTATAATGAAAGATGAAATTTATAAAGTTTTTTTTTATTTTTTATTTATTAGGAGATGTGCGATATGTGTTAAACAAGGTGACGGGCAATTGCAACATTTATTGTAAAGTGTTTTGTTTCTTATAATAATATTTATAATACTTACATTTCAAATGTTTCATGACACACATTCGAATATTTATAAATAATGGAAGACAAAGATGAAATTTATAAAGTTTTTATTTTGCAATAAACGTTTATCAAAAATAAACATGTTATACATCGTTGAATTCAGAAAAAAAATTCAATCCGAATATCGCCAAAAATATATATGTTGCCATTTAAAATAAAAAACTTGACTGTCGTTTGACATTAATGAAAACAATTGAAAACAAATAAAACACTGCTATCTTATAGTGTTTTTGATGCTATTAAATTTACTTTTTGTTTAAATAAAACCGGACAATAAATAACGGAATTATGAATGTTGGCGTTTTTTACGGGACAGTCTGTATATACCAATTTATTCACATATAATCGTGACCGCGGTTTCGACATACAATGTCATTATCAAACTGCGGCAGTTTGATAATGACATTGTATGACGAAACCGCCGTCACGATTATATGTGAATAAAGTGGTATATATAACAAAGTTATTGTTTTATTTTATTTTATTTTCAAAATGAATTACCACAAAGTTACGGCTACCAGTATTAATTTTCTTCAATAATTGTTATTTGCAATAATGATTAAACGCGATGTATTCATTGTTTTCATAGCATACTAATAGAGCAGTTCGAAAACTAAAAGAAAGAAACGACCATAAATTATTTATTTATAAAAATAACTATGGCCAGTAGTACATCATCTGAATCGTCGAAAGCTGGCGTTTTTTACAAAGTCATGGCCGACTATGGTTTCCAGTAGAAAAAACACAAGTTTGTATCATAACTAGAGCTGAGGATGTTTGCGGTACGGCAGGACCGTATGTAGTGCATCCCTACATTTAACTATTTATCTAAATATTCTCTGAAATGATTTGCCGGATCTCATAAATTAATAGAGTGATATTTTAGTATGCACTGGATATTGTTATTATACAAAATCATAATAGCCATTTGTATTTATGGATCATAAATAATAATACGCATGTATTTTATTTGTATTTGGTTGTGAATTCAATTTAAACTTAAAACGAATCGTAATATTTTAACGACAAGCCGTCCTTACAATACATGCATTCGAGACAAAGTGTGCAACTCTACGAATAACTTCCATAATTGATCGAAAATGGACATTTTGGAGCTAAAGTAAAGCCCCTATTCTTAGAAAATTTTATTACTGTCGTTAAGAAGTATTATTATAAACAACAAAGGCCTTTTATTAGTGTTGAAGTTTTAGTTTCATTGAATTTCCATGTTGTAAGTAGTCAATTGTAAAGTGTTCATTCACAATATTCTAAAACAAGGTGTAAGTTTAACTAAAATCCAGAAAAACACATTCTGATAATATATTACTAGATTAGAAGCTGTGTTTATTACTATTTATTATATTTTTATAACCAAATGCAATAAAAGCTACGAAAACAAAAGAAACCTCGATTTATTAAAATCTTGTCACACAGCCTTTCAAAGCCTGGCAGCACATATTTTGCATATATTTTATATATACTACCTACTTGAACTAGGTGAATGAAGTTAGAAGTTATAACTTATAACTTCTAACTTCATTCACCCAGTAATAAAATTTTCTAAGAATAGGGGCTTTACTTCAGCTCCAAAATGTCCATTTTCGATCAATTATGGAAGTTATTCGTAGAGTTGCACACTTTGTCTCGAATGCATGTATTGTAAGGACGGCTTGTCGTTAAAATATTACGATTCGTTTTAAGTTTAAATTGAATTCACAACCAAATACAAATACATGCGTATTATTATTTATGATCCATAAATACAAATGGCTATTATGATTTTGTATAATAACAATATCCAGTGCACACTAAAATATCACTCTATTAATTTATGAGATCCGGCAAATCATTTCAGAGAATATTTAGATAAATAGTTAAATGTGGGGATGCACTACATACGGTCCTGCCGTACCGCAAACATCCTCAGCTCTAATCATAACTCATAAATTATACCTTAAATGAAAAATTCGGTTTATCACATAATTTCTTATCACTTTCTCCTTTACACATTTTTCTAAAGTCAATAATAACAGAGATATAATCGCCGGAGAAAATTAAAAAAAAATTGCAATATATCTAGTTAGCCATGCATTTTTCCAAAAAACAAAAAGCTCGCCAAACATCGGAAAAAAACTCCTGTATATGTAAAAGATAAATAACGGAAGAAAAAGAAACAATTAAAAATGAACGACCTTACCAATAAATGTCACTATAGGCATCTTTAGCGCAATAATTGCGTGTACTATAGGTGTTCTTCTCATAAAATTTGTACACATTTAATGTGAATGGTGTTTGGATATCTAGAAGACATTTTGAGAATAGCAACAGATAAACTTGAAATGAGATGAGGCGAATCAATTTTGTTGTCAATTATATCGTGCAAAAACGACGCACTGACACGATCTCTGCGTGTGCTTAGGAATATCATTGAGTGGCGCTTCAGAAGAACCTTATATTCAATATTTCGTAGTGGGTAATAACCATCAAGCCTAAAGACAGATATTTAAAAAATTTTCATTGCAAATTTTAATATACGCCGTTAGATTATATTACCGTATTCAAACTTACTGCGTACGAATGCATAAAATAATGTTTTTAGTGCTAACAGCGTGGCGGTAAATTCATACAACACGCACATTATAAATTCAAGTAACTGAAGTGCTGCACTACAAGTGTTAGAGATGTGTTGTACTAATTTCTATTCATAATTTTAATTGATTTCTCTATAAACTCTGGAGACATACAATGCTAATACAAAAAATTTAAAAAAGGTATATAACCCCTTACCACAATTATTAATCGTATCCTAAATACGTCTTTCGACAACTAAGTTGTCATCATCAGTAGGTAAAACCACTAATTAAAATGCTAATACAAAGTAAAAATCTACTAACAGATGAAAATTAAATTCTACCTCGAAAATACCTTGATTTTCTTTTAATAAAAATATTAAAACATTAACGAGAAGTCGCTCTACAATATTAGAAATTATGTAATTATTTACCGACTTTATATACCCCAAAGGATGAACAATTTCCTGAAAATATGTATATCTACGTATGATAGAAGAAAATAGCAGAGAAAGAAAAAGCAAAATGTAGTTTCTGCAATGACCTCGGTTTGCTCAAATAATATCAGCACGCACTAGCTGTCATTATGATTATGTGACTTCCTCGCTTTTACGTTCCGAGCTCACATGAACGTGATCAAATCACCAAAAGATGGCGCTTCTCCACTTGTCGTGTCGTATAAGGCAACTTCCGAGGAAATTCGTTAGATAGAGTTTTCATTATGAAAGTGCAGGAATAAAGTGCTGGGATGTGAAAGAGAGCCTAGCATTTGACCGTAGTTTCAGCTACGAATATCTACGATATAAACGCAAACACATGAACACACATGAACTATTTTGTAATCGCAACTGACTTTCCAGTGTTACTGATAGTTTAAAGAAAATCTCTGATTGTACTGCACTGAGTTTTATAAGTACATAGAGTTACAATTTAATTCCCTAATAAGAACTTAAATAAAACAAATACAATTTCTGTATCTGAATATACAGAGTTTCCCATATTAAACTACCCATTTTATATTTTGAATAAAATCCTTCTAAGTAGAGTAAAAGAATCTTTTAATACACTAATGTACAAGTAATTCTCTTGGATTTATACCATGTCTTCTAAATGTCCTCCATCAACTTGAATACAATTTTCAATTCTGAATGCAAAATTGCACCTGGCGAAGAAAATCTGTATCTATTCCTGTGATTTCTTCTCGAATGCGGTCCTTTAGTTGTTCAATTGTTACAGGAGGACTTGCATAGACTATTGTCTTCAAATACTCCCATAGAAGATATTTCAAATTTAATTGTTTGACGAACATGGCCAATTCACATTTCGCTGTATCAAAAATCGCAAAGGTGCTCTTAGGCAAGTGACTTACTAAAAGTACGCACTTGAGTGCACAAGAGTACACAATTTAAAAGAGAAGTAATAACAATAGTGTTTATTGGAATAAATGGTTTATTCAACAGTTACGTACAATATACTTATGCGAAAACTAAACAAAGTTCACATACATATCTTTTGTTCGAGCTCTGACACTGGATCCAATCTTCGCGGTACTTCGAAGTGGAATACAGAACATTGCAATAAATACAGGCTGGGTCATCATCATCTCCACCATCGCAGTCCACCAACTCATCATCATCTCTTGTGAATACAAATTTCTTCACAATCCGTCTCTTTGATCTTTTCTTTACCCCACCCGCACCATCCTCTAGAGCAGAGGCTCCCAAACTTTTTTTCTCATAAACTACTTTGAAAGTTTTGCTGGTTCCGGTGGACCCCCTGCAGCTACATTTCTACCATATACCCAAAACTCGACAAAAAATGTGAAGATTTGAGCTAACTATGGAAATTTGCGTTGCGGCTGAGTTATTGGTTAATTAATTAATTGATTGTGCTGTGAGTGGATGTCAAAAAAGTAAAGTTAGCCAATCAAAAAAGTGATTCCATCCAACTTTACTCCTTGGACATCTACTCACAGAACAAGAAACCAATCAATTCTCACATACTTTATTTAGAAAACTCCCCATTCGGAGTGGTAAAAATAAAAAGAAAAATAGTATATTTGCTTGTGTTATATTTATTCAAATATGTAATTATTACACTATTAATTATTATTGTTATCATATTACATTGTAATATGATAACAGTCGTAATATAATTAAAATTAAATATTAATAACGTAACATAACTTCTACAATGACAATCACAAAATAATCATAATTTTAGTGGGCGGGATGTACTTAATGGATTGACAGCAAATTATCAATATTTGGCTTCAGTTTTGTTAGGAATAACCGCAAATCTCCCCGTTCTGTGATATTCAATCTGCTCCTTTTTCTTGTTAAAAGGTTTGTAACGACATTAAAACTTTTCTCGACAAGATATGACGAAGGAAACGCTATGAAAAGCTTTCTCGCAATTCCCCACAATCCAGGATATTTTTCGGGTATTTCTGCCTGCAGCCAAAATATTTGATACCCTCTTTTAAATTTCAACTTCAGTTCCTCATTAGTGCTAAGCTCGAGTAGCTCATCTTGTAATATCACATTCTCCACTTTCCACTTCTCCACTCCATTTCATCAAGTGGATTTATGATCCATGGTGGTATTTCCATTGTCAGAACATCTTCAAATCTGATTTTAAAGTCATCATGCAGGGCAATTAAATGTTGAGCGTATGTGTGAATATCCTCATCAGGGCATTCTACCTGTGACAAGTTTGAAAACTGGGAAAATTCGCGCCGACTAATATTTTGCTTCATAAATTTCAATTTTCCAAGAAAAGCTGAAATTACACCCTTTGTTTTTACAAATTGAGGCTGTCCCCTTGTAATTGTAAGTTAATGTCATTAAATTTTTTGGACAAATCTGTCAAATACGCGATGTCTGCTTTCAAATTGATCAGGTTTTCTTTTAAATCTGGATCTTTAACTTCCAGAAACTCTAAAACTGATTCAAAAAGTCAGAAAAATCTTGTTAAACATGCACCTTTCGACAACTAGCGTACTTCAGTATGTAAGAGAAATCGTTGGAAGTCTTCATCATTTACTTTATTAGCACTCAAATTTTTCGCTACTAGGTGTTGTCGGTGGATGACACAGTGAATTGCAGTTACCTCTGGTATAATTCTTTTAAGATGGTTTATAAACCCACGACATCGCCCGGCCATGGCAGGAGCTCCATCTGTTGCCACCGAAATAACGTTTGCGAACGGAACCGATTTTTACTTAAAAAAATCACTCAGCACATTAAATATTGATTCACCTTTAGTGTCCGCCTCCAAAGTTTTCGCGAATAGCAGCTCTTCATGAATTTCTTCGTCCATAACAAATCGAACATATGCCAATAATAATGCTTCATTACCAGGTAAAGTTGACTCGTCCAGTTGAATAGAAAAATGAGTTGTTTGCAGATAATTACACATGAAACTTTCAATATCAGAGCTCATTTCATCAATACGTCTTTGTACAGTGTTGTTACTCAAAGGAATCCTTTTGAGTATGTCAAATGCAGATTTGTGCAGAACAGTTTTAAAAACCTCTTCAACAGCGGGTAAAATTAACTGTTCTCCAATGGTGTGCGATTTTCCAGATTTCGCTATAAGTAATGAGATATTGTAAGATGCCCGCAAGCCATCGTCGTTACTTTCCGACGTTGAAGCGAACATACTGTGCACGGTGGGTCTGTTTTCATATTTTTCCTTCAATGTTTGAAAATATTTCAAATCTTTACCTATTTTATCAGGATGACACCTTCTTAGATGATCTTCGAGCTTCGATGATTTCATAGAGTCATTGCACAAAACTTTGTTGCATAAAAGGCATATGGACAATCGCTTGTCTGCCTTTGATGGAAGAAAACCAAATTTTAAATAATCAGCACTGTACTGTCGACATTTCTTCTTAGATTCAGCCATGTTTCGTATCAGTTACCTACCTGTAAATAAAAAAAAAACTTTGTTGTAGTAATCTTAAGGCGGTCTTACTTAACAGGATATGGCTATTTTAATAGGATTAATTGATTATTGCAATGAAATAAACAAAGTACCGGCGGCAAACTGATTCTAATTATTAAAAGCAATAAATCGCTAAGATCAATAATTGAGTTTTATGAAAACGGCTGAACCGATTTTAATGTAATGTAAAACATTTCTTCATTAATTATATTTTGATATATTTCTGTAAATTCGATAGAAAATACTTGTAAATAATATTTTGATATCAAAACTTCGCGATTATAATTATTTATTTATTACTTTGATGCACGTTACGAGTATGTAGTATATAAAGACACGTACAATTTATGAAAATATATTTAATTATTAGTGAACCATCACACAGTCGGGTAATAAAAAAATTACTAATAAAGTAGGGACAAGAAGTTCAACTTTCTCGGCTTTCTGTTCTTTTATGGAAGTATCTAATAATGTCTCTGTTCAGTATTTAATTTTTAATACGTACATACTACACGCAAACATTACAAATATACTTATTACAACATAAATATATCTCCTATCGCAGGTGGGTTGGAAGAGATTTCTTTTAGGAATAAGCCTCACCTTTTGTACCTACGTATTTTTTTGTAATTTGCCCATTTTTTGTTTACTTACGTGTACAATAAATTGTAAAATAAATAGATAAATAATAAATAAAATAAAAGTATGTATAACAAATAGGCAGGTAAGTACTTACTTTTCCGACAGTGGCAAACACTAACATCGATACACTTTACTTTTCTTTTCGAAATTCGGGAAACAAATGAGT
This sequence comes from Melolontha melolontha, assembly GCA_935421215.2. Lineage (NCBI taxonomy): Eukaryota > Metazoa > Arthropoda > Insecta > Coleoptera > Scarabaeidae > Melolontha > Melolontha melolontha. Next base: position 19,725,466 of record OW285236.1, on the reverse strand, counting down.
AACGTTTATCCGTGGCATTCGTATTTATATTGGTGAAGAATCAAACAAGTTCATGCAAGATTGCAAGCACACACACCACAAGTCTTACTTCGTCCCTTTGCACATCTGAACAAGCAGTGCGGACGGCGGCAGCGGCAGCGCTTTGCAAGTCTCGACACGTTGTACTGAATATGGAATATGCAAGTTTTTACAAGTAACAGTAGCTGAGCTTCTTAAAATATTATCTGCCTACATTGATAGGTGAACTCAAGCCAACATTTTAGTTCTTCCCTATCGAAACCAGATAAATTTTCGTGGACCCCCGCTTAGGAATTGTGAACCGCCATTTTTTTGTCACGCCAACGTAGACCCCCGTCGGGTTTCCCGTGGACTCCTGGGGGTCCACCTGGACCACTTTGGGAATCAATGCTCTAGAGACTTCTTGAATTGAGTCGACGTCATTACTTCTGATGCTTTAGATCGATTTCCTCTTTTTTTGCCCCTGTGCCCCTTTAACTTGGAAGAAGGTCTTTTGCCGTGTCAGTTATCTTCAACTATGGCGATATTTTGTTTTATAGAGCTATGCGATGCAGTAAGGCTTACGGGACGATTTTCCTTACTGTTACTTCTGTTTTGATTGCACAGGTTATCTTGCCCGTTGGCCGATGATCCAGCCTCAATCACCAAACCGTTTCCTTCAGGAAGCTTCTCTGGATCTTTCTCAGTGATAGATGCTGGGATGAAGTCTTCGTCTCCGAACGCTGATGGGTTTTGAGGGAATATTTCCGCGGCTCTAAAGAATTGACGGCTTTCTCAACAGAAGCAGTCTTCAAATAGTCTAAGCCTACAATTTCTGATCTCTTATTGTAAAAGTACTATAAGATTTATTTTTTTTACCCGGAAGAGACATTATTTTGGTCAGTAGTTGTACGTTGGAAACTGCAACGTTATTTAAAATTGTTTTATAAAGCTTTGATGTTTCTTTGGATATAATTCTCATATTTTATATCCTACTGGATAATGGGTAATACTATAAGTAGTAATGTTTTGCATTGGATTTAGTACAAAGGAGAATTTTATTTTCAAAAAATATCCTTCGGATTTCTACGATTTCTAAGAAAGAAAACGCTTGCATTAATTTTCCAACAGACTTCGTATGCGTTCACGTCAATTCGTGGAAGTTTTAAAAGTCAGACGGCATCTTTCATCTGGTTTTGAAATTTTATTCCGCCTGCCTCCATTATGATCGGTGGGAGGTTTGTAGTGAATAGAATAACGACAAGAGCGGTCTATGCGTGCAAAACAAATGAGAGTCTAGAATAAGAAATTGACGATCGTTTTTTCTACCATTTTATTTTCACCATTCACCGACTGACTTGCTTTATACTCTGCGAGCGTGCGCCTACAGTAGTGAGAGTGTGACTGACTTCCTAACACAAAGCCAGGGACAAGATAAAAGAAGTTGACTGTTCAAAGACCGATCGCGTAAAATCTAGACAGTGGCGTTTCCTTCACAAATGTCTTCAATAATTTATCATTGTGAGAAATCTTCAATGGCATTTTCGTTTCTTGAACGCTTATGTTGAAAGTATGTTACATTTCGTCCTGAATGCATCCTGCATTTAGTACTTTAAATGTAAATTTTTTATTTCTTAACGTTAGAAGTCGTTTGTGTTGCAGTTTGCCAGGTGCTTATTATTAAAAACCAGCGTTACCGCGAAAGTATACAAAGATACTGCAGAATTTCATTTACATTTATATCTTTCTTATCTGGAAGAATAAAGATATAAAAAAAAAAAATTTTGGTGCATTAAAAACCAGCATTTATTACCTTGTTTACTTTCGTTTGCTTAAGATACTTCCTCAAGCCTTCTATCTTGAACTAAATCATGTTTTTCAATTGAAATGTGATATTTACTTCATTCTGAATGCAGCAACTGATTGGATCTCAACTTGGAGGTCACGACAACTAAGTCATGATATTAAAGTTGGTCGTAAAATAGCTTAAACAATAATGAAAATCATTTTACATTGAAAATCTACTTACAATTGAGTACACATGTAAAGAAAATAAATTCATGCACTGGTCACATTTGCTTTTCATTTAGAAGTTTCTCCATACGTCGATTTACATTAGAAACACATACACAAATTGTTTTCGAATGATGGAGACGATTTCTGTATTTAGTTTTTATCGCAATCACAGACAAAAAACCCTTTTCACAGAGATAATACGTGGCGAAAGGTATTAATATTTTCAATGCTTCTATGACTAAATTTCCATATTCATTTCGACATGCAAGTCAACATGTATTTAAACCTTCAGATGTAAACCGCAGTTGTAGCGTTTTGTCGGCAGACATTTCGATGAGCTTGTCGTAAATCTCAACTGGTAACTTAAAAGTGGCAACAACGTTTTCGCTAAATAGGTTCAGTACCCATATCATTTTTATCTTCCCAGAAATACTCCGTCAACTGGGTTATCAGCTAGAGCAAATGCATCTTCATGCTATCCAAACTGTAGTGAATAATAGTAAAAAGTCTTTCTTTGGAGACTGTGGTTAAGTAAAATCTTAAAAAAGGTATGTAACCACTACCACAATTATTAATCGTATCCTAAATACGTATTTCGACAACTAAGATGTCATCATCAGTATGTAAAACCACTAATCAAAGTGTTGGACATGCGGCACAGTAAAGCTAGCACAACTACTCACGCAACAACTTTACACAGCGTCCACGTATATACTGACTTAAACATGCAAATATATCGAACGAAAAGATCGACAAAAAATTAACTCTCTTAAGGAAACGGCACCCACATGTGTTTATACTCTATTTGAAACGTCTACGACCTTTTTACTTCGGTTCTAAGAATGAAAAGAGACAGGTGTAGGGGATCGGACCTTTATCTCCGTTCATAGAATTCTGTTTGTTTTTAGCGATATGAATACTTTCGTAGGCGTCAAGATCGCGGCGGTTATTAATGGCCTTGACAAGTTTTAACCCTTTAATCGACATATTGTGTAATGTATTTAAAGCATGGTTGGCAACGTTAGATTTATGCGGTCTATTGTATTTAGTATGTGATATGTGTTCTTTAAACCGGGTTATTATTGGTCGTTTTGTTTGGTCTATATATTTCAAATTACAATCATCGCAATTAATTTCGTATATACCTGATTTCGAATTAAAATTAACTTTATCCCAGGTATTCCCTAGGAGACTTTTGATAGTATTTTCGGACCGAAAGGCAACTTGGAGACCTCGTTCTTTCACAACTTTATTAATGTTTTTCGTTATGGTGTGGTATGGTAAACACATGTACTTTTTCTCCCGGTTACTTTGAGATATCAAACTTGAGGATTCGCGGATTGTATTTTTTAGTTTTGTTTTTCTAATTTTATTGATTATTTCTATATATCAGAATAATTGAAACATACATGAGTAGGTAAACCCCACCAGTTTTGTATAATACGAAGGTATTTCTAATAATATAAAATATTATTAAAAATCTGGTGTGAAGAACACAAATGCAATTATTTCTATGTCAAAGCCATTATATTTCGCGATATTTTTAATGAAATCCAGTTCTATTTCATATCTCTCTTTTGTTAACGGAAAATTTAGTAATCGATTGACTAAGAAATTAAAAGAAGCTGTCTTATATTGAAAACTATGATTTGAATCGGCGATGATGAATCTATTAACATTGATTTCTTTCCGGAAAATATCGATTTCTATTTTATGTTTATTTCTAATCAGTAAAGTATCTAAAAATAGTATCCTGCCATTGTTTTCCTTTTCCACCGTAAATTTAATCGTCGGAAATTTCGAATTTAACTGATTAACGAACAATGTCTAATTCGCATTTCCGTGTATCAAAAATCGCGAGAATGTCATCTACGTACCTGATCCAGACTCTCGGGAAATATTTAGCGTTATTTTTAAATTCTCCTTCAAATTGAATCATGAATAAATTGGCTATGAAAGGAGATAGGCAGTGGTTTATGTATCTTCGGCAAACAATACATTCTTGGTACTAAAGGATTACTAACATTTAATTTATACTTTTGGGTAGAAATTATTAAAATTGGACATTTCTTTAACGCGTCTTTTGTGTCACTAATCATTTTAGGTAACGGATTTCTCTTAATTTCTACATACGGACCTTCGGCAATTAAATTTTTAACTCTTTGAAAATAGTCGATTTTGTCAATAATTACTAACTTGTTCCCTTTATCTGCTTTTAGGTAATAACAGTCCTTCGATCTAAGAGTTTTAATAATATTCCATTCTTTATTGACCGACTTCTGTTTGTGCTGCTGCAAATTCTTATGGATTTGGGTTTTACAAGCTTCTCGAATAAAGTTTTTTGGCCTTTGTTCTAAATACTTAATCGAAGTTTCGATACTTGCAATCACCTGTTCTATAGGAATCTGACGGCTTGGCAAACAGTATTTTAAGCCTTTGTTTAACAAATCTATTTCTATTTCTAAATAGATGTCATCAACCCATATTATCCCAAAGTGTAGAAAAATCAGTAAAACGACCACTACAGTGAGAAAGTATTTATTTTAAAAACCTTAACCTTAGGACTACCGAGCGGATTCAATGAACCCGAAACTATTTCTAACCATTGTTTTATCGTACTTATGGTTGGGCTAATTTACAGGTATTAATAGATTTTTCAAGTACGAGTTATAGCTTTAAAATTTTGACAAAAAAAATTATTTTAGAAAGAATGGTTTTGGCAGTATAAAAATACTTTCGCGATTTACCAACCGGGTCCGTTGGACCCATATGTCGTTTACTGTATAAATGTAGGTAAAGCGAGTGTGTTTTACAATTATAGTGATTCGCTTCTAAATTCTGGACTTCCTCGCTGCTGATAGACCTTTCTTGGCATTCCCCGATGTATACAGAAAGGGGGAATCATTTTGGGGACTTTATGTGTCCCCAGCATATTTATAGCGCCTCGTCGTGAACAATGCATTAGTGCTTGCCGAATCTGTGTAGTGTTACTTTGTTACTGTGAATAAGACAAAATTTATATTTTGTTTAGTTGTGATGTGCGATTTGGTATTTTAGCACCATTTTTTATCAATTGTCAGGTAGTTATTTCTGAATCATTTATTGCGGCTATTTTCTACTTTGCGTTTTCCTCATTACGGAAAATGGATCGTAGAAATAAGGAATACTTTACACAACAACAGCTAGAGGCGATAGTAGCCGAAATGAGTGACGTTGAATACAATAGCTGGTATGAAGCTTCAGACGACGATGGAGAGGTAGATGAGTCGAAGGCCTTATAGATGGAGGTGATATAAGCACAGCAGAAGAATCAGATAGCTGAGAGCAGCGATGAAGACCACAATAGAAATCCAGCTTGAGCTAATTCTTTTATATCAAAGAACAAACAAGTTGTTTGATATCAAGATGCTATTTTACCTCATCACGGAAGACAACCACGACACAATATTTTACGAAAACGTTCAGGCCCAACACGTTTTGGAAATCGCGGGATGGATGCACCTGCTTCTTCTTTTTTGATTTATTTTTGTAAACCTCTTCTTGATATTATCGTAAAGTGAAGGAATGAAGGAGATTGTTTTCGGCAAAAATTCAATAAAAATGGATGTCCAAGAATTCAAGAAATTTATTGGAGTTTTGGTACTAATAGGTGTATACAAATCTTATAACGAGAACGTAACACAAATTTGGAGCAAAAACGATGGTTGAAAAATATTTGGTACTATTATAGCTCGAAATAGATTTCAAAATATACTTCGTGTACTTAGATTCGACGATGCAGCGAAAAGACGAAGAAAAAGGAGTGGTGACAAAATAGCACCAATGCTTGGAGTTTTGGAATACTTATTTGCGAGATGCGTATGTACCAAATTGGTATAGGATAGTTGAGGAACAGCTAGTAACTTTCAGAGGCAGATGCCCCTTTATACAATATATTCCATCAAAACCTGTACGATATGGAATAAAATTTTGGGCCATTTGTGATAGTGTAGCAACCTATGCATGGACACTTAAAATTTATCCCGGAAAACAGGGAGAGGAAAGAGACAAGAACCAAGGTGAAAAGATTATAAAACGTTTACTGGAAGAAATTGTAAACTCTGGAAGGAATGTCACCTGCGACAATTTCTTTACTTCCTTCAATCTTGCAAAGTATTTGTTATCAAAAAGCCTTACATTAATTGCTACGATCTGTAAAAATTAGTACTTGGTTCCAGATTTTGAAATTATGTGTGAATTGTTGTTTATTTTCTGCAATTATTACTATATCATCTGCAAAGGCTCCTAAGGTTATTTGTACTCTATGTGTAGATCTTTGTGTCCAACATACATCTTTTGGGTGCAGTTATCACATTCTCTAATGATATCATTCATAAATACATTAAAGAGCATGGGCTTAATCCTCCCCCTTGTCTCAATCCCTCCTCTATTCTGAACCCTTCAGATCTCATATTATTTTTAATGACATAGTTAATATTATTTTCATAGATGGCTTAGATTATAAATGATTGTTTCAGCCTTTACTTGATGAAATTCTATTATAACTATTATCAGGATAAAATGAATTTCTGAATGTCTGAATATCAAATAAATAAATTGAGTAATGGTGAATTATATGCTTCTAATTGATCATTGAGGATCTTGTCGGTTTTCTTTAATTTATTAATTTCAAGTAACTCTAATAAATTAAGTTTTTTGTCCTTATTTTCTACGTGTAATATTTTGAATTATTTCTTAAAATTGTGGTTCGTTGAATTAATATGAGACACATATGAAGAGTCACTTTTATTATTTCTAAATGAAGAAACGATCGCTAGGGTGTAAATTAAAAAGTGAAGTTTATTAAAATTTGTTTTACTTTATCCTGATAATAGCTTAGATTATATTTATAATCTTTCTATTTATACCTCTATTTTCTAGGCTCTTCCAAATTTTCGTTCTTGGTACTCGATCAAAAGCCTTTTCTAGATCTATAAATCCTAGACATACCTTCTTTAGTTGAGGTAATCTTTTTTCGTGTATCTGTTTTATTGTAAATATAAGATCCTGGGCTTGAATCCGCTTTGGGGTTCTGCGATATACGGTTCTATTAAGTGCTTAAGTTTATTATTTATTATTTGTTCCAGGATTTTTGTGACAGTATTGACCAGGATAATTTCTCTATAATTATTACAATCCTTACCATCCCCTTTTTTGAATATTGGAGTTATCAATGCTTGTTGACCATTCTTCCAGTATATTTTCTTCTGCCCGATATAATACCTGGAATAAATGATAAATTATTAAAGAAACCGAATAAAGTAGCGGAATATTACAATAAGTATGTTGGTACGGTAGCTGCTTGTTCAGTGCGTGATGTTAGACAAAATAGCAAATCACCATCAATCTTCTTCGAATCTAGTTGATGAATGCAAACTAGGCATGGTAACATTAAGTATAAGCAATAGACTTTCTTCCAAAGATGTCAAATCTCCTTCTTGTCCATTAAAAACTGGAAAAATTAAACCAAAAAGGGGCCCAAAGAATTAGTTGAAAATTATCGGCCAATTTTCCTATTAAGTGCATTTACGAAAGTTTCTGAAAAGCTGTTTGCCAATAGATTTAAGATTCATGGAGAAATACAAATTATTCAATAAATTTCAGTTTGATTTCAGCAAAGAGCGTAGCATAGCAACCACTATTGTAAATTTTTTATGTAAACTATTTCAAAATATAGATGATGTTACTGCATTTGCTGGAAAGCTTGTCGATTTTAGCAAAGCTTTTGATATGATATACTATGATTTGTTAATTGAAAAATTATAGTGTTTCGTATAGATTTAATTGCATTTATTAGCTTAGGTGCTATTTCCTGAATAATAAGCTTATATTGAATAATATTAAACCAGTATTTATTGAATTTAAAGCATTTTCAGAACATCCCTCGTATGAATATATCATGACTTTTCTTCTCAAATTTGAGTCCCTTTACAACTTGTATAAAATGTGAAAGTTCTCCGGCATGACATTTAAAGAGGGATCGAAATATGTTCACCGAAGGAACCGTCATTTAGTATTTACAACACGGCGTGAGTTCCTTTCCTGAAATCAAGCGGAATAGAACTGGAAAGAAGATCAGTGAGGAGCATTAAATCAGTTGGAATATACAATGGACTTTCATAGGTTATTAGACATACGTTTACAAAGGAATTTTAAGAAGATGCGGAAAATTCAATTGAACGAATTATATGTGATAAAATTTAAACATTAAAACTACACTTGTTACAAATGAAACAGATATGCTTTACACACGTCTGTAACTGTACGCATGGACATACATCTTGTATTTTCCAACATTTACATCTGCCAAACGCACGTGTTTTTGCACACAATAAACTTCGTCAGTTTTGCTAGTGAAGTAAAATTTGATGGAACTGCTCACCGGAACAAATGATTAATGCGTGCTTAACGTATTTATGTACTCAAATTAATGGACTTTCACTTTCATACGTATTTTTCCCTTCTGTACCAGCATTACTGGACGAGAGAATATCGCTATTTTCGGCATGGTCTCTTTTGTCCCTCAGATGTCAGCAGGTTATCTGATGCCACCTGATAGGACAAGATTTGCTATACCTATGAGGCGTTCCATCAAACTTTACTTCACTAACCAAACTGACGAAGTCTATTGTGTAACAGAAACACGTATCTTTGACAGAAGTAAATATTGGAAAATACTAGGTGTTTGTCTATGTGTACAGATACAGGTGTGTGTAATCCATATCCGTTTCATTTGTATCAAATGGGTAATGCGTGATTAACGTATTAATGTACTCAAATTTCATTGAAACTACAGTAAAACCTGTGTCAACGGCCACCTGTCTTAAGCAGCAACCAGAGGTAGCGGACAGTTCCAAAGTTCCCCGAACCGACTATAAGGAAGTTCCCATATACTAAAACCCGTTGTTTACGGCCAAACTTATAAAATAATCTCGGCCAAATAAAGCCAAATTTTTACGACTTATCTTCATAGAACTTTACCTGCCCATATTGACCGGAGTATTCATGATGTATCTTTATTCAGGGAAATACCCAATATTATTTAGTATTTGTGTGAAATTGTCCATAATTATGTATTCCTAGTATGTATACGCATAAATCTATTAAACTTGTAGAAATGAATGCAATCTAAATCCCCAACACGCCCCGAAAGCAAATTGCATGCATATTTATGTTTGATCAAACATGTGCCTACAGGGAGGCCTAACATCAGTATAACGGAAATTGTTGAGGAATTGCGTAACATTGATGAAGAACATAACTCTGATAGTGATTTGGACGAATGTGATACTCCAAAATCTGCTTTATCTAGTATAAGCGAAGTGTGTGCATATTTAAGACAGAATTATTTATTATGCAATAACTAAAGACGGCAGACTGTGTGCCCCAGCAGTGGCATTGCGTGGAGAGTTTAGCAGAATAACAGTGCGCTTACTTAAAAATAAATATATCGAATCCCTATACAAAACGTTAAGAAAAAACATAAATAACTTACCCAACATGTTTACATTGTTGCAAAAAAATGCGGATGTGCGCGATGAAAAAACTGCACCATAATATATGTTTCTGTATTAGTCTCGGAAAGGTTCGTACGTAGCGACGTATATATATGTTTATATACAGAGAAGGATTGTTCGATGTTGAGAGATGTTATATTTGCATAGTTAAAGCGCTCTTTGTATCTGTACAACGGATCTTCAGTATTGGTAAAAAGTTGCCCTAATTTTGTAAAATCTACATTTTTATCTAATACACTGTTAAATTTTTCACGGACACTTTTCACTTTTTTCATCTTCAAGGATATGCAGCACTAGTTTTACGTGGTCAATAATTGCTAATGAGTCCGATAAGGACAGCGCAGTGTTCTGTAAATTTTTTATTGCGTCCAGTATTGGAACGTAACTGTCGTAAATAATTTTTAAAATTGCTGCAACTTGAGGATTGTTAAATTGGTTGAGCCGTATTGCAGCTGCTTCTTTGGTATCTAGTTGTAAAATCACGGATTTAATTTTTTCAAAATGTTTATAATAATAAAATGCTGCTTCTAACCAAGTACCCCATCGTATAAGAATTGGTTGCGGCGGCTCGGGTATATCAGGACACAGCGAATGAAATAGCCGAATCCGTTTCGGAGATTTAAGAAAAACCGCATTCGTTTGTCCTATCAGTTGATCCACATCAGGATAAGTTGTACGTATAGTGTTTGTTACAAGGTGTAAAGCGTGAAGCAAACATGTGACATGCAGCAGGTTTGGTTGAATCGTTTTGAGTAAGTTTGCCGTGGAACACATAACCTTGGCAGCATCGGTAACTAACATTAACACTTGCTTCGGTAAAATCTCAAATTTGTGTAGTGTTTCTATTAATACATCATATATCGCTCTGGCAGTACACCCTTGCATTCGTTTACAGGTTAGTAAATAAGGAGGAGAAGGTCCTTGCGGAGTCAGCGTCCGTACTAGAATGGCTAGGATGGACTGTTTTTTAATATCTGTAGTTTCGTCTATTGTTAACCACAGGAATTTTTTTTTACCGTATTTTTCGTACAATTTACAATTCTCTCACGCACTGACGGTACGTAATTCCGTAGCGTACTTCTTGCTGGTAATTTCCACGTAGGATTGTATTTCTTCCAAAACTGAGGAAACATTTTGGTGTTTCACTTTCTGCATTGGTATATTGGTCGCAATTAACATCATTGTTAAATCACACACAAATTTATTATATGATCTGCGTCCACTATTATTCGATTTATGTTTGTCACTATTTATATGTCTTTGGCACTGACTTGCTTTCCAAGTTAATAAAGTTGTTTCACAAACTAAACATTTCACTACGGTACCGTCATATATTAAATCGGGAAACCGATGTAAAAATTTCTTCACTACGTTATCATGCAACCGAGTCGATGCATTGTTTCTACGCACTCCCGACATTTTCAACACGATTGTGTTAACAATGTATCGCTTACAACGTCTCAACGGCAACTGAATTGATCGTCGTACGCCTCTACTCGATCCCTCCACATCACGCTACTGTTCGGGCACATAGTCTGCCGTCTTTAGCAATAACAATAGTGAAATTTTTATGGTTGTCTCTTGAATTTTACTTACATGTGAAGCTGAAGTTTTTTTAAATCCAAACATAAAAAAAATGTAGCAAACAAAGATTGGACTATACTTTAAAAAAGATTAACAAATTATGTTTTTTTTCCTGTAAATATGTTGTAATAATATGTAAAATAATGTATTCTATAATATATACCTAGTCTATTTTTATACATATTACATACATTAAAATAGTTTTACGTTTTCGTATACATATTGCTGTATACTTTTGTTTCCAAGATGGACTCCAATTATATCAAACGTGAATCATCACACACACATATTTATAGATTAGTCTCTTAGTGCTTTCTTTAAATAAAATTTTATATTTTAAAACTTGTCCTTATTTCAATTTTTAATGTTTTCTAAATAAATAAAAACTTTCATAAGACGTATTTTAATTTTTACTTGTTTTATCCTTATCTTATATGTTCAGTTCATGCGCCTTTTTTGTGTATTTTTACCATTTACATGTCTGTCTCTCTTTCGTGTCTTACTAATTGACTAGCTTCTTCTGTCTTTCATTCGGCATAGCATCATGTACTGTGATTTGAATATAACCTCAAATTTCAATGATAGTTTGACAAATGTATTGTTTATGATGTATAAACAAATATACCTTTAATGGATAACATACTATATTAAGCTCTGTTTTGCATATATAGAATCTTTTGAAGTCTTATTATTAGCATTGATCTTTCTTTTGGCTAATTCTACATATTTGCAAACGAATACCGTACTGTAATAATCTTATAAATAAGTTTTACAAAATGTCAATTTTAAAACACATAAATCACGTACTGTTTTATTACAGTTTTTATTTGCCTTTTAGGCTATTTCAATTTGTTGTTTAGATATTCTGTAGTAATATATGCCTTATTTCTACGATTATAATGGATATCTTTTATTTAAAATTTAACGTACTCCATTACTGTCAAAACAAACAATGTTTATTTATTGAAGAAATCTGCAAGATTTATGTTAATCATTAAATTTTGTTACTATTATAATGTTTTAAATATCCTTTTATGTTTTGGTACGTATCACATGATCTTAAATTCTAGATTTTAATATTTATAGACTAAAACGTAAAGAAATAATAATCTGTAAAGCATTGAACATTGAATATAAATTTACTAAGTATACACAGATGTGTTTTTTAACACGATCTCTATTTTGTTACATTTTATATTTTTTCTTATTACAGAAAATAATAAAGAATTTATCTATGTAATAAACATTAAATTTGCTGTATCGATGCACTTACAGAGTGCACCTAAAATTAACCTGTTTCAAATTCTTCACTGCTGTTCCAGCTCTTATCTTATTTTCAATTTATCTCGTTTAGAAAGAATCACAGCAATATGTATATTTTCGTCATACCTACCGCGTAAATAAACAGTTATGACACCTTTTTTTGAAAAGTAAGTGTACTTTACATACCGTATTGATAGTTGCTATAGTAGCGGGCTGTAATATTTCATTACGACCCTAGGTAAATAATAGCAATATTAGAACATTTATAACAAATTTATTTGAAACATAATTTTAATTAACAAAAACACATAACTAGTAAAAGTATAATCTTGTACAAAAACTTATCACTTTGTAATATTAAATGTAAACGAATAATTATATCTTTCTGCCACGGTGGAAGATTTCCATGTACCGTCTCTTTTCAGACCAAGAACATCAATTCCTGAATCTGCTAATAATGTTGCCGATGGTTTTAGACCGTCTAAAACCATCATTTTTATGCTTCAAAAATCCTTTCAATTTAGGAAATTGTAAGATATCTTCAAGACTTCTCCAGCAAAATTTCAGTACAAGCTATAATAGCCTCCATCTCTATTTGATCCATATTTATAAAGTTTATTTAAAAGCAAAAACTTTTGAGAATATATTGCATGTACTTTAACATTTATTAAAAATATAAATTTATATTGACGCAAAGATGGTTACGACAAACATTCCTGACTTGACGTTACTAATGTGTATACATATAATAAAAGTAAAGTGCAAAATCATCAAAATTCATCTATTTAGAAAAAACGTAGGTATGACGAAAAATCTCATATGCACCACGGTTCGTACAGTACAGTTTTATGGTCTCGAATATATGCAAACCTCGACCCTACAGGTCTCGGTTTGCAAACGTATTCTCGACCATAAAACTGTACTTACGAACCTAGGTACATCAATAACTATTAACGGGTTGGCCATTTAATGTTGCGGTTTTAAAAATCGCGCTATTCCCTTGTATATATAGAAATTAATATAATATATATTTTTTACACCAGAGGGCCAAGCGCGGTTTACAATAAATATATGAAAAATTTGCCTTGTCAGTTTTCAAGATGGCGTCGTATCCAACGGAAGTGCGTGTGGAATTAATAAAATATTATTATAGAAATGGGGAATCTTTTGCAGCTACGGCAAGACACTTGCGTACTCTATTCGGGAGAAATAACGCAGCAACGTAAAACACTATAAAAAGGTAAGGAAAAAAAGATAAATTTAGAAAAGTAACAAAGTATTCGTTATCGTGTTTCCATGTCTACTAATCCGACAATATCTTAGGATTGTAGTGAAATTTGAAGCAACAGCATCTGCGGCAGACGAAAGATCAACTGTTAGAGAACGTCAAAAGACCATCCGGGTACCGGAAACCATAGAACGAGTACGGGAGCACTTTACAGCTCAACCTTTAACATCGACCTCAAGAGCATCTCAAGAACTTGAAATACCCCGTACAACACTAAGGCGGATCCTAAAGCAAGATCTAAAGATGGAAGCATACAAAATCCAGATCGATCAGCCGTTGAGACCGTTTGATATGGAGCGACGCTACAATTTTGCGAACGAAATCATCGAACGCATTGAAAATAGCAGCATGTCATTGGAACGAGTGTGGTGGTCGGATGAGTCACATTTCGATGTATCCGGTTATGTGAATAAGCAAAATTGGAGACATTGGGGGATAAAAAATCCACATCTAGCAATTGTTCGCCGTCTTCACCCTAGACGGTTGACTGTATGGTGTGCTATCTCGTCGGCAGGAATTATCGGTCCCGTGATTGTCAATGGAACCGTTACTTCGCAAAAATATTGTGAAATGCTTAGTCAGTCTTCTATTCCCGTGGCGCATGGATTAAATATGGTGGAGAATGCATGGTTTATGCAAGACGGGGCTCGTTCGCATCGCACGGAAGAAATTTTCAACATTCTTGAAGAAAATTTCGGTAACAGAATCATTGGTCTTGACGCTCAACAGTTTACAGGCGGAGGGATAACATGGCCACCATATAGTCCAGACTTCAATCCTTGCGATTTCTACCTGTGGGGATCATTAAAAGATACGGTATATCGCGATGGTAGGACACCCTGGATGACCTTGAAATGGCAATACGGCAGCGAATAGAAGCGATACCGTACGCCACACTTCAGGCAGTTTGTGGAGAATTTGAGAAGAGGCTGCGAAATGTTATCGTTGCTCGAGGCTCTCACTTCGAAAACATGATTTATTAAACCGCAGATCTTGTTGTTTAATTGCAGAAATAAATCATTTTTTTAAATTAATGTTTAATATGACTTCAAAAACCGCAACCTTAAATGGCCAACCCTGTATATAATATTTACTTTAATTAATAAAATAAAGACAAAAATATTAAAAACCAATTTTGTATTTTATTTGTAAGACGAAAAACCCTACAATTACGGTCATCTTTACATAACGGTTAATTTTTTTCTTTTCTTTTTTTGCTGGTCGTTTTTGACAGGTTTAACTGTATTATTATTTTTATTATTTTATTTCCTAAGATTATTTTCATTTTTAAAATTAAACTAGACCTATAATAACTCAACTAAATAATTATAATGAGTTTGGAAGATTTTATAAATAATCATGAGCGTAGCATGGAATGCGCGAATATTAAATGAGAACGAACATTTTCGAAGTAAGAGAATGTAAGTATATACGAAGGTAAAATATTTGCTCTAATTTAGAAGTTAGTAATTAAGGAAATAATATTCACCCAAACACAGCGAATTTTAGAGATTCATTCTTAATGAAATATGTACCATAAGATGACAGTTGTACCAGTGCCTCTCGGTATAATGTAAGGAACACCGTTCCTTCCTCTCCCCATCATAACTTTATCAACAGTTAGACGGGGTTTGGTATTTATGTATCCAGAATTTAAAAAAAACAAATATTATTGAAAATAGTTTTATCTTTTCCATTATGATCAGCTAAGAAAGAGCTAAAAATAATAATGTTTATTGTCCAATAATAAATTCAGTAATTCCACAAATCCAGAACTGTAAATATTTCACAAAAACCCTGAACCAGCTAATCTGATTATTTCAATGACGCTTAATTTAATATATTTTACATGCAAGTGATATCATCAGTTATTGAGATATCACAACATATTCTGTTTTTTAACCCTTTAACTGGTGAGCGTTATTTATGTTGTTACGCTTCGCATATAAGAATATTTTAATTTATTTTTAAATAATATTTCTTCTGAAGTTTCACATTTTAAAATTTTATAATATTAATCTTAACTTATACATTTTTCTGTACATATTCGTTTGCAAAGAGAAAGCATTTCTTTTGCGCTAGGCTAGAGTCTTGGTCTTCTACCTGACCCGTCAACAAGCCTTTAACGTTCCCTAAATTGTATATACATTTCGATGTTAAACTTAAGTTGTTTGATTTAATTATGTACATCTTCTTTTATATGTTGTACTTCATATCTTTTGGAAGCTTGTTTCACAAGGGATATTTTAATAATATTTATGCCATCGATAGAACACCTCTTCAGGCGCGCTTCTTATTAATTATTATTCAAGATATCGACAACCTATTACCCTCTCTTCGACTTGGGTGTCATAAACAACAGACCTTTTTCTAGTCTAGTGTTCTATGTATACAAACTATAGGGTCTTCTCTTGAGAACCATCGTAAGATACACATCTTACCCGCCGTGCTGTTCAAGACCGGCCATCATGCATGTGCCCTTGCATCTCCGCAACTAAAAGGTAATCTGTATTGTTCAATATACAGGGTGAGTTTTTTTGAATGTTTAGCATTGGGACCTCAGAAACTACGGGAGATAGAAAAACGCTTAAATGGGGAAAGATGCGCAGTTTTACGAGTTTGATTTAAAACTGCTTTTGTTTCTCCGATAACTTTCATGGCTTATTAGATATTCAAAGAAAACTAAATTTTACGATTTTCTTTAAACATGCTTAGCATCGTTAATAGTAATTTTAGAGAAAAAGTGTTCAGACAAAATTTTTGGATAATTTTACGCCAAATAAAACTATGTAGCTAATTTTTTTTTTTTCGTTCACCATTATCGAGTTATGACAAAAACTTGTGTTTTTTTTTAAATCGAAACCATAGTTGGTTTTGACATCATTAAAAAGCATATTTTTTACTGATTACAATGATATAAGGTTCGATATGGTTATTTTAAAAAATAAAGAGGATATAG
This sequence comes from Melolontha melolontha, assembly GCA_935421215.2. Classification (NCBI taxonomy): domain Eukaryota; kingdom Metazoa; phylum Arthropoda; class Insecta; order Coleoptera; family Scarabaeidae; genus Melolontha; species Melolontha melolontha. The sequence goes on along the minus strand of OW285236.1, from coordinate 19,708,803 downwards.
ACATTTTTATGGTTTTTATGGAAAACAATTGAATTTCGAACTGATAAAATACAAACCAAACGAAAACTTATTTTGAAATCTTATGTAGTAATAAAATGAAAACTATAAGAACTTTTATTAAGGACACACAACATTATTAATGTTCAAAGATACCTCCATTATTATTAATACACAAATTGCATCTCTTCACAACAGAATTTGTAGCATTGCGGCCTATCGATTTTATTAAAACCAACTAAGACAGCTTCTCTTAAATCGTCGATTGTTTCATAAGTTCTTTTGTATACTGTGTCCTTTAGTACACCCCACAAGAAAAAATTCAAAACTGATAAATCAGGGGATCTAGCCGGCCATTCAATGGGTGCATTTCGTCCTATCCATTGATTAGGGAAGTTCAAATTTAAATAATTTCTAACATTCAGTTGATTGTGCGGAGGCGCTCCGTCATGTTGAAACCATTGCAGCATTGCTCGGGTTCTTAAATTTAAATTATCTAACATTCCCTCGAAATCTTGTTGTAAAAAATTAAGATAACGATTGCCAGTTAGTGATCCATCAAAAATAAAAGGAGGAAGAACAATTGATCCTATAACACCACACCAAACATTAAACCCAAATTTAATTTGTGGTCTCCTATGTTCAACGTGAAGTGGATTTGTTTGAGACCATATGTGCTCATTGTGCCTATTAAACATTCCACAATTTGTAAAACGAGATTCATCAGTCCATAATATTTTCATTGAGAAGTGTGGATCGTTTTGACACTGATCGTTAAACCATCTACAAAAAGCTATTCGTCTGATGTTATCACCTTCATGTAAAGTTTGTGATACTGGTAATTTGTAGTGACGAAATTTATGCTTCTTCAACACTCTGACAATAGTGCGTTGAGAGGAGCCCATTTCTGTTGAAATTTGTCGGGTTGATGTAGATGGATTCTGAGCGACACTTGCTAGTATGTTTATTTCTCTATCTTCATCCATCCCTTTTTTTTATTTTGGTTTAACGAACGAACCATAATCTGCTAAATTATCCCATAATCTCTTAAAAGTAGGTAGCGACGGCTGACGTCGATCAAAATAATTTTCAAAATAAACTTCAGCAGCTCTACTAGAATTTTTCTGGCACTCAATGTAACATTCAGCCTTATCACGCTTTTCTACGTAAGAAAATTCCATAGCCAATGCAAACTTAAGATTAACGGCCGTTTGCACCGCTTATAGTTAAGTTACAATTAAATTAATTAATAGTTAATTGTCAATGTTTGACAATTAACTTGACTTAAAAGTAAAAATTAACAGCTCTCACTTCTGTGACTCAACGTGAAAGCAATGTTAGTATATTTATCTCGACTGCTCCAACGAACACTATTGTAACTCAGATTTTTCGTTTTTTGAATTACAAACCACCAAACATTTTTTTTTTTAAGTTTTTATCTTATAAAGTGAACAATCACAGAAATGTCTATATCCTCTTTATTTTTTGAAATAACCATATCAAACCTTACATCATTGGAATCAGCAAAAAATAAGCTTTTAATGATGTCAAAACCAACTATGGTTTCTATTTAAAAAAACACAAGTTTGTGTCATAACTCGATAATGGTGAACGAAAAAAAAATACTAGCTACATAGTTTTATTTGGCATAAAATTTTCTAAAACTTTTTGTCTGAACACTTTTTCTCTAAAATTACTATTAACGATGCTAAGCATGTTTAAAGAAAATCGTAAAATTTAGTTTTCTTTGAATATCTAATAAGCCATGAAAGTTATCGGAGAAACAAAAGCAGTTTTAAATCAAACACGTAAAACTGCGCATCTTTCCCAACTTAAGCGTTTTTCTATCTCCAGTAGTTTCTGAGATCCCAATTCTAAACATTAAAAAAAACTCAACCTGTATATTATTCTTTTAAGCTAATTCATATTAATTCACATTGATTTAATTAATTGATTTCTTCGTCCGTCTGCCAAGCATCGCTCTCCATACTTGTCCAAGTATATCTTCGCAGACCACGTGGCCGACCATCTTCGCAACTCAAAGGTAACTCTGTATTGTTCTATACAGAGGTTATTTTATATTAATTCACATTTAATTTACTGCCCAATTTAACGTTCGTTTCAGTATATTTCGTGTTAATTTTTAATTACTTATTTACCGCTCCTCGTGTATATATTACTTTTATTCAATTACTTTTGAATATATCAACCTGCAATTTCTTTCTTATGTAAAAATAAATACGAACTTTAAGGATAATGCTCCTGTGTTTTATTTAGTTAGTAAGATGTAATATATTCATTTAATTTAACCATTATCACACACGTCCTGGACCTTAGATTATACTTCACCAGCACCACAATTATTTTATTATAGAATAATTTCGTTATTATTAGCACAGCAGCCAAAACCATAACGTAAAAGCCCGTGTTTGTAATAATGTTACGTTCGTGGTGACCCAGACTCTGTCAGACCCTCTGTGTATATCTACATATTGCTATGAACTGTGGTTTTGATATTTACTATGCCACCGTTCACGACAAATCTATCCAACTAGGATATTCAGTCGGTTTATTTCCAAAAAATGGGACTGCTTTCACCTCAGGGTTCCAATCGGCAACGTGGAATATAAATAAGTTAGTTAGGCGCCACTCAAAATTTGTTTGAGAAAAGTTATAATAATATCATTAAGTTACTTTTAAAACTCGTAATGAAAGATCAATTGAATAATAATCACAATATAAATTTAAAATGGAATTAAATACAAAATCAAAAAAAGAAAAAAATAGCTCTTTATTAAATATAAAGATTGTGTAATACAAACTTACACACATAGGTAAAAATAACACACGGAAATGACCGCAACGTGCATTCAAAAACCTCAATCAATACCGAACAACTTTAAAAATATACTAAATCACAAAGAATATTTATAATTTCTCCCCAGAGAAGAATATAAATATAAACAAACTTGACAGCTCGAACAAAACTCTAAAAACATGCGCACTTACATGTCCAAGAAAAAATACCCTTGAAATCCCAACGTACAAAATTTTACATTTACTGTTTTTTACTTAGAAATGTTAAAAATACTCTTTGTTATCTATCTCAATTAATTAAGACTAAAATCTCTTAAATAACAATGTTCATACAATTGAAATACAATATTCAATTCTTTTGAATAAATAAGATATCTTTTAAAAAATATATATTTATTTTTACTTACATAAAAAATAATGTGAGACACATTTACGAGAATCGTTATTAAATTAAATATTCAAAATTACGAGACTAGAACTCGTAGACAGTTCGGGAAATTGAAATATAATCACATCAACTATTTTAAATCAAAATCAAACCCGAAGTTACTTAATTATATAGATAATTATCTATGTTAAATAAAAGAACGTACTTCTCGTCTTATGGTTAACTTGTGTCTGTCCGTCCACGCCTTCTAGCTTGCACAAAAAGCCGTCCTTCATACATCCAAGTTTTTTGCTATACAGGAAATATACATACAATTTCAAAATAATGGTACATACATTTATACATAAATTTTAAATATTTATTTGGGAAAAAACCATAGCAATATGTATGAAAATATATTTGAAAATTTGTGATAAAATAGGTTTGTCCCATATCAATTGCAGCAGCCAATATGTGGGTTTCGGCGATTGCATGGGGTTTAGATGTCTCAGCTCTTAATACTACGAGATCAAATGCTTCAAGTACACTTTTATCAGTACAAATAGAAGTCTGTTGATTTCTCAAGGTACGCGATTTTCTTTCGAAAAACTCCTGATAGTTTTCAAGTGTCGAACTAATTTTGACGGCTTTATGCTTTCATCGCAGAGAACTTGAAAGAAAACAACGTACTCTATCTTTCCATCCAATGAGGCAAAACCTTAATTTAAATAAGTCTCGTTGTACAACCTTGCCTTATTATCAACCGATTCACTGGATATAGATGCCTCAGTTTGTTTTTACAAAAATATATCCATTTCGCCCGAGAAATTAAAAAAAAGCAATTCCGTTTCGCTGTTGACCGCACACTAAAATAAAATCCCACTTCGCATTCGAAACTTAACTGAAGTTGTGCAATCGCAAGCGCATTTTATGATGGTGACAGCACAACTTGTTCAAACGCTTCCATATGCATGTTCAAACTTGCTCTTACAGCTAGTATTATAGAAGGAAACACATCAAATTGGAACCTGTAAATTGCTCATGTTTAGACACGTCATACATGCATGTTCCTACCCGTCACTATAAACGCAGCGACATAAAATAATAGGAATAGACGTATTACATTTTGTATTATGTCACTATTTTCTTAATATATAAAATTATTGCAATGTTATACATAATATTAAATATTTTTTTACATTAATAATTAGAGTCAAAATAAATTAGTAATAATAAGGCTTACTGTTATTATTCCTTTGGAGGGGGCGCCAAATATTAATTTTATTTATATTTACTATTTGGGGAGTCGTGGAACTACTGGAATAAATTAAAATAGAAAAAATTTCTATTTTAAATTATGGATCTTCCTCAAGTAAAAGCCGAATCAATTCAGTTATAAATAAATTATTTGAAAGGTTCGAGAAGTGTATGTGGGTTATGGGAGAATACATCGGAAAATAAAATTGAACGCATATGAAAGCATCCATGCTTTCATATTCGTACAGATCTCAGGGATTGTTGATGGGTTTGACAAGTTTTAACACTTTAATCGACATATTTTGATGTGTATTTTCTGGTCTATTGAATTTAATTTGTGTTCTTTAAAATGGGTTATTATTTGTCGTTTTGTTTGGCCTATATATTTCAAATTACAATAATCACAATTAATTTCGTATATACCTGATTTCAAATTCAAATTAACTTTATCTTTGGTATTCTCTAGGTGACTTTTGATGGTATTTTCGGACTGAAAGACAACTTGGAGACCTCGTTCTTTAACACCTCTATTAATGTCTTTTGTGATTGGATGGTATGTTAAGCACATGCTTTTTCTCCTGGTTATGTTAAGATATCAAACTTCTTTTTTAATTCGTTTGTCTAATTAATTTATTGATTCTATGAAAAAGCCATTATACTTCGCAATGTTTTTAAGAAAGTGTAGTTCTATTTCATATCTCCCTTTTGTTAACGGAAAGTTAAGTAACCGATTGACTAAGAAATTAAAAGAAGCCGTCTTATCAAAAAAACAAGTTGCATGTCGATGCGATAATTCACATCAAGCTTTGATACAAAATAATACAAATCTGTATAAAAACAAATTTGTATCTGTATATGCATGGACACACAGTACGTATTTACCAGCTTTTGCTTCAACTACCAGACGCATGCGTTTCTGTGTAACCACTTTGTCAATGATAGATTTACGAAGCAAAAGACTATAGGTACACTTGCGGTCATGTAGTAAGTTTTGTCCTATCCGAAGACATAAGATAACCTCATGCCATCTGACGGACAAAACCGACCACGCCGGTGCAAAGTGTTTCTTCTCGAATAGCAAAGCTATTACCGGGAAAGAAGAAAAAATACGCATATTACTGTGAGTCCATTAACTCGTCGCCAGGTGGCGTAGTATAGCAAGAACACAAGTTTCATGTCGATGCGATAATTTACATCAAGCTTTGATACAAAATAATACAAATCTGTATAAAAACAAATTTGTATCTGTATATGCATGGACACACAGTACGTATTTACCAGCTTTTGCTTCAACTACCAGACGCATGCGTTTCTGTGTAACCACTTTATCAATGATAGATTTACGAAGCAAAAGACTATAGGTACACTTGCGGTCATGTAGTAAGTTTTGTCCTATCCGAAGACATAAGATAACCTCATGCCATCTGACGGACAAAACCGATCACGCCGGTGCAAAGTGTTTCTTCTCGAATAGCAAACCTATTACTGGGAAAGAAGAAAAAATACGCATATTACTGTGAGTCCATTAACTCGTCGCCAGTAATAGCTTTGCTATTCGAGAAGAAACACTTTGCACCAGCGTGGTCGGTTTTGTCCGTCAGATGGCATGAAGTTATCTTATGTCTTCGGATAGGACAAAACTTACTACATGACCGCAAGTGTACATATAGTCTTTTGCTTCGTAAATCTATCATTGACAAAGTGGTTACACAGAAACGCATGCGTCAGGTAGTTGAAGCAAAAGCTGGTAAATACGTACTGTGTGTCCATACATATACAGATACAAATTGGTTTTTATACAGATTTGTATTATTTTGTATCAAAGCCGTCTTATGTTGAAAACTATGATTTCAATCCGCGGTGATGAATCTTTTGACATTGGTTTCTTTCCAGAAAATATCGATTTCTGTTTTATTTCTAATTACTAATGTATCTAAAAATGGTATCCTATCAGTCTTTTCCTTTTCCACCGTGAATTTAATAGTCGGAAATTTCAAATTCAACTGTTTAACGAACGTATCTAATTCGAATTTCCGTGTATCAAAAATCGCGATAATGCCATCTACGTACCTGCTCCAGACTCTTGGGAAATATTTAGCGTTACTTTTAAATTCTACTTCAAATTAACTCATGAATAAATTAGCTATGAAAGGAGATAGGCAGTTACCTATTGTTGTGCCTTGTTTCTGTTCATAAAGTTTTTCTCCTACTTGGAAACAATTTTGAGTTATACAATTTAATGTATTCTTTCACTTTTGAAAGTTCAATGCTATTCTTATGGAGCAAGTTGTCTAAATATTTCATAGTTTCTGGAATAGGTACCGAAGGAAATAATGACGTTACATTGAATGAAACTAAAATTTCCCCGTCTTCTAGTTCACAATCTTTAGTTAATTGAACAAATTCTAAGGAATTACTAACTGACAAACTTTCTGGTTTCACGGGTAAACTTAGTTAGATATCTAACGTAACCAGGAGAAAAATTACATGTGTTTACCTACCGTCAAATCACGAAAAACATTAATAGAATTACAAATGAAACAGACATGTAAAAAAAATTACACATCTGTAACTGTAAACATGGACAACACACCTCGTATTTTCCAGCTTTTTACTTCTTCTTAAGACATATGCTTCTCCTATTACTATTAAGCGTCGTCAGTTAAGCTAGTGAAGTAATTTAAAAGCTTAAATCGCCTATCAGGTATAGCAAATTTCGTCCTATCAGGTAGCACCATATAATATAGTGACATCTAACGGACGAAAGAGACTATGCCGACAATGGCAACCCTTCATTTGTAACAAATGCGTAATACGTGCTTAACGTATTAATATACTTAAACCTTTTTTTGTATATTTACTGCCATCTGGCATCGTGTTAATGGACTTACACCTATATGCGTATTTTCTTCCCTTTTGTACCGGCTTAGGCGATCAATGGAAGGGTTTCCATTTTCGGCATAGTCTCTTTCGTCCGTCAGATGTCACTATATTATATGGTGCTACCTGATAGGACGAAAATTGCTATAGCATATAGGCGATTTAAGCTTTTAAATTAGTTCACTAGCTTAACTGACAACGCTTAATAGTAATAGCAGAAACATATTGCTGTGTATTGTTGGATCTCCTTGAAGATAGTCCACAATGCACCACTATGAGTCCAGGTCGCCTTACGGAGAGCTTATTTCTTTTAACAGAGTCCTCTATAATCTCCGGTTCATTTATGAACGTGGACAGAAAAAAATATACAAGCATTAAAACAAACACTTTGCAAAAAAAATTTATTTAAAAAAAAAACAAAAGAAAAATGTATCTTAATTAAATATTAAGATCGCTAATTGCAAACAAACACAAACAGCAACAAGAAAAAGATTACGAGATAAATGACACGCACGTAATGAAAACCTCCAATTAATCGCGAACAAAATAACCTAATTAAATAGCATAGAAAACTTTCATTTTTTTAATTGTTTACGTTAACCCCCAAAATCAAACGTCAAACAGATACAAGCTGCATTTACGCGTGTCTGAAAACCAATCATGCGCACTTCAACATGAATATGAATTTTCCCTCCACAACCTTATTTCAATAAATGTCTACCTGAATAAAGAAAACAAGCCCTTCATAAAAACTATGAAAATTTTCCTTGCTCTTCATCTACTAAAAATATATATATTCACTTAACTAATGAGCTCAAAATCATGAAATTTGTCATCAAGAAAAATATCAAATGAAATTAAATTACAAAGAACCTACTTACATTAATTAATGTAACCGTAGCACACAAAAAAAAAACTTAATGAGAGATTTTTCAGATGAATTGCATATTTCAACAAAAATTACAAGTAAAATACTCGTAATAACACGATAATTACTTTAAGCACATCAATAAACCACAACTAACATAACTTTTGAATTATAAACTTTTTTAACTATACTTTTAAACTTTTTTATAACTATACTTTTAAACTTTTTTAACTATAAACTTTTTAAATAAAGAGAAAGTCCTTATTTAATATTAACACGTGTAACTCATCTGAATGAACATCAATCTCTGGTGGAAAAAGATAACCTTCGTCCCCAAATCAAAAATAAATCAAGCTACAAACTTCGAACGATATCACGTCCGGTAAAAGACCACGACGTAAATCAATTCAATCTTCGAACAATATACAGTCTGAATCCAAAATACACGCCAATATAAATTTTCAATAAAATATTGCAAATCACTAAATATAAACCTGTAAATAAATTATACATAAATAATAATTGTTTTTAAAATTATTCTTCTGGGAAAAAGCCACTACAATATGTCTTAAGCAGAAGTAAATAGCTGGAAAATACGAGGGATGTTGTCCATGTTTACAGTTACAGATGTAAATTTTTTTACATGTCTGTTTCATTTGTAACAAATGCGTAATACGTGCTTAACGTATTGATATACTTAAACCTTTTTGTATTAATAGAGTTGTTAAAGAACGAGGTCTGCAACTTGCCCGGTCCTAAAATACCATCAAAATTCTCCTATGGAATACCAAAGATAAAGTTAATTTGAAGTTGAAATAAGGTAAATACGAAATTAATTGCTATGATTGTAATTGGAAATATATAGGCTAAACAAAACGATCAATAATAACCCATTTTAAAGAACACATATCACATATTAAATTCAATAGACCAGAAAAATCTAACGTAGCTAATCAATCTTTAAACACAGATCACAATATGTCGATTAAAGGGTTAAAACTTGTCAAAGCCTTCAATAATCCTCGAGATCTGGACGCATATGCAAGCATTCACATCGTTAAAAATAAGCATAATACGATTAACGCAGACATCGATCCCATCGCATACAGTTGTCTTTTTTCATTCTTAGAAAAGAGGTAGAAAGGTTGAGGGCATGCGAACAGTGAATAAACACATGTGGTTGCTGTTTTTCTTAAGAGAGGTAAGTTGTCGTAATTTTTAGTCGATATATTTTTATTTTAAAGTAACTGTATACGTGGACGCCGTGTAAAATTGTTGCATTATTATATGTGTTAGCTTTACTGTGCCCCATGTGCGACACTTTGATTAGTAGTTTTACCTATTGATGATGACAACTTAGTTGTCGAAATTCGTGTTTAGGATACGATCGTTAATTGTGGTAAGGAGTTTTATACCTTTTCGAATTGAATTTGTGTTTAATTTCACCATCCTTCTTTGTCATTCGTCTCCATACATTAGTTACATTCATGATAATCTGTCTAAGTTCAAGTATGCTTTTTACTAATATTCTGTTGATTTTTCCAAATGAATTCCATTGTTGAAATAAGCATCCTACTAATAATTTAATTTGGATACATTTTTTCAAAATCCTTTTCTCTTCAATTCAGTATTCGGTATCTATTTCATTCTCGGCACGTATTCACAATTCAGTCTGTAACATCCTGATGGCGCCACCAACACAATTTTCCCAATCAAAATTTCAATTTGACTTTTGACATTCGCACTGGATCGTTCTGCTAACGTTTGTAAAGTAACTCGGACTTGGCCGACGTATTTGCACTGCTGGACATATACAAACACGCACATGCAATATGTGTGTCTGGATTCATTGTGAACATTCCGTTCACAAAAAAAATAGTCTTTGTACGGAACGTACGGGCTGTGGAATTTGTCCAGAAATTAAATTTTAAATGATAAAAGGGACGCTTAATGTCTGACCGTTGAAATGGATATTTTTGAATGAAAAATAAACCATTCGTAGCGGATATGCTGCGTATACGATATTGTATAATTGAACTTCGATTTTACTTGAAACAATAGGAATTGAATTTATCAATAACCTGTTCCTACTCAAATGAATATTGTCCAATTTAATCCAACAATTAGACGAGTTCTAATATACGAGTACGTATGTTGGTATACGAGGGACAAGCTGAAGTTATTGAGAATATAAAACACGACTAATATTTTCTAGAATTTTATTTTAATATGCTCAAAGGAATTCCATTCAGCAATTATTATTATACACTTGATCATTCTTTCTTTCCATTGTTTAAAAGCTCCCAACCAATCTTCTTTCGGAATACCTTCAAAATAAGCGTGAACTGCTGTCTCTTTTCTTCAGATGAAAACTTTCTACCCCGCAAATTGTGTTTAAGCCAAAAAAATAGCCAAAAGTCACACATTGCTAAATCATGTGAGTAGGGTGGATGTGTTATATTACTTTAATATTGTTTCATAAATAAAAACACAAGAGCTTTTTTTTATCGGATAAATTTCTCTTTGTAACGAAATTATTTTGCCAATCAGTAATTTGACGAGAAAAACTTACATGAAAAAAACGCGAGACCGAAAGGTCGAGCGATTTTTTCTAATGCAAGTTTTTCGAGCAAAATTACTGATTGGAAAAATTTTTAGTTAAAAAGAAATTTATCCGTGAAAGAAAAGATCGAGTGTTTTTTGGCAAGATAAATTAACGATATGAATAAACAGAAACAATAATTATTTTTATTTGAAAGCAAGAGAACAGTTATTAAATGTACAATTATTATAAATAGTTTGGTTTGGTGTACTAATTTTAATATTATTTTCTTTGTTGCTTTCTACACATGTTGAATAATTGTTTTGTTCTATTTTATCGGATTCGCGTAAATTACTGACAAGATTTTCGTGATGTTCAGGGTCAATTTGGAGATAAGGTTTAATTGATGATGAAGAAGAGTGTCCAGTTATCTTTATTAATTGTTGGTCACTTACTCCTGCTTTGGCTAAGTGGGAAACAGTAATAGCACGGTTTGAATGATTGGTAATTTTAAAATTGGTGATATCCAGTCCAATCTTAGATGCAGAATTTTTGGTCCAAGTAGATATCAAATTTATTCCTATTGGAACATTTTTATACCAATTATTAGAATGTGTCTTGTTCCAAAAGGGATTTGGAGTTAAAAAAAATAGTTCAGATGTTATATTTTCTTTTCTTTTTTCTAAGAGTAATTTTAGTAATTTAACCGGACAAATACTTTCATCCATATCATTTTTTGTCAACCATTTACTGTCCGTAAATTTTTTCGACCCACTTTGTGCGGTCTTCGAAAATATAGAATTATATTCAATTCTTCCTGTTGGAGTTCCATCTTGATATTTTTCTTCTTTAAAATGGTAAATTTTACATTTTACAGCTTCTCCTCCTCTCCACGCTAATTCATATGAAGCTATATGAAAGAATCTTTTTTGTAATCCCGCTGGTTCATCTATATTCCACAATTTTGCCATTTTTACTATATATTTCTTGTCTATTGGCATAGAACTTAATTTTCTTTTCTCGGGAAGAGTTTGTAATTCCCTTCGTTTACAATTTTTCGCATCGCGGGATTCTTTAAAAATTATGTCGGCAAAAGGATCAATTTTAATATTGTACTCACTGAAATATTTTTCTTGAATCATCTTCGCAGTTGAATTCCAGATTGTTTTAACCGTATATTCGTTATAATCTTCTTCGTTTTTCTTTTTCATATTATAAGCCCAATCTTTTAATACATTTGCTATTTCGTGTAAAGGAGTTGTTTATGAAAGTTTGTAATTTCGAACTTGACAAAACTCGTTAAATTGTCTCCATATTGACGATCTTGTATTTTTGGTTGATTGCGGTATTGATTTTTTTATATTTGTTGTACTTTCTTTAGATGAAATTTCCCCAAACCGACTCATAATTATACGTAATTCCAAGAAGAAGCATTTTTATCAGTGATAAAAAGCTATGTGCTTTTTATCGCTGTCAAAGTGAAAAAAATGTCACCATCAAATGGGTATTTTTATATAGGAGTTAATTTATAATAAGTAAAAACACAAGAGCTTTTTTTTATCGGATAAATTTCTCTTTGTAACGAAATTATTTTGCAAATCAGTAATTTGACGAGAAAAACTTACATGAAAAAATCGCGAGACCGAAAGGTCGAGCGATTTTTTCTAATGTAAGTTTTTCGAGCGAAATTACTGATTGGAAAAATATTGAGTTAAAAAGAAATTTATCCGATTGAAAGAAAAGCTCGAGTGTTTTTTGGCAAGATAAATTAACGACATGAATAGAACTTTTTAAATTTTCTCCATATTGACGATTTTGTATTTCTTGTGTATTGCGGTATTGATCTTTTGATATTTGTTGAAATTTCCCCAAACCGACTCGTACATTTTACGTTCAACGATACTTAATAGTTATTACCTGTCAGCTACCAAAATAAATTAAGTGATGCAGGGCTACTAGATATGTAACAGGAAGAAGCATTTTTATCGGAGGAAGAAGCATTTTTATCGGTGATAAAAAGCTATGTAGGTTTTTATCGCTGTCAAAGTGACAAAAATGTCACCCGCAAATGAACATTTTTATATAGGAGTTAATTTATCATAAGTAAAAACAAAAGAGCTTTTTTTTTATCGGATAAATTTCTCTTTGTAACGAAATTATTTTGCCAATCAGTAATTTGACGAGAAAAACTTACATGAAAAAATCGCGAGACCGAAAGGTCGAGCGATTTTTTCTAAATAAAAATTGGAGAGTTAAAACTGCCATATGGGACGATGCATATTATGGTGGAGCATAATTCCCTTGTCTAAAAATCTACTGAATACCTCAGTCAAACATTTTTCAGTGTACTACTTAGCTGAAACTGTCTTTTGCCCATCTAGCTTAATTGCATTTACTAAGCCCGCAGTTCTGAAAAATATTACATACATAACCTTTTTCGTAGCTGGCTGCTTCTTAGTCATTGTAGGTGTTTCCTCATCTTCGTGAATCCATACACGACTCTCTTGACGGGTAGGAAGGTCGAAAAAGAACATATAAGCCTCGTCATCTGTCACTATTTTGGAAAGAAATTAGTACCCGCCATTATTTAAGAAGTTTCATGGCAAATTCTTACACGATCTGCTTTTTGGAATTCAGAAAGCTAATACGGCACAAAATGATTTACCCCTTTCTTTTAAATGCAGGCTATCGTGTGTGATTATTTTAACAGCTGAGAATCCAATCATGAGTTGATGCTCTATTACCGCATAAGTGGCTTTATTGTCCTCTTTAATTATTTTTTTAGCAACAACAATGTTTTTGTTGGCAACAGCCGTAGGAAGAGTCCTGCTCCTTTTTGATGCTGAACAGAATTCCTTTCGTGTTCAACATCCTCAAACCATCGATAAATTGTAACCAAGGAAGACGCTTGTTCACTAAAAACTGAATCTAAAGTCTCTTTGCACTCATAAGCGCTTAAACCTCTTTTTAAATCATAATTAATTATGATTCGAAAGTGATCTCTGGTTAATTCCATTTTCTTTTATTTTAAAAAAATAAGTGGCTGAATTATAACGAACATAACTTCCAGAACAAAACGTCAAATGACAGATAATGAGTTGCCCTAAATAAACACTGTATGATTATTTTTCACAGTCTACTAGATTTTCTTATTCTAAATAAATTCAGCTTATCACTGGTGTTTAAGCAGTTGACGTGGCCTTTACTTAATGAAAATTAAATTAATAATAAACATAATTGTGTGATTTTAACAAATTTAACACACAATAATTGTGTGTTAAATTTGTTAAAATCACAAAGGGTTGGTGAAACAATTATTGTTTCACCAACCCTTTGACTTCTTCAGACTTCAAAGAGTCCCGATATTCTTCGTCATTACCATTACTAAATTATTTCACAAAATTTAAATTAGCAGGTTTGTCTCCTACTAAATCCATTCGAGTCCGTAATTCAAATATTTATTTCTAAAACTTCAAATTTTTATCAATCTTTCAGCTGCAAGGCATTTTTAAACTTTTTTCATGAAGAGTATTTGAAATATTCTGAAACTTTCTTGAAAAAATAACTTAATAATATAAATTCACTAATATTCGGGTTATCGGTTTGTTTACATTAAAACTAAAATGTTATATATATATATATATATATATATATATATATATATATATATATATATATATATATATATATATATATATGCAGTTTTATTAATTAATTTACACATAATTGTCACTAACAACTCAGAAAAAACAGATGAACATTACATATTTAAACAAAAATTAAAACCGTAAAATTCCAACCTGATCTTTTTCACCCGCATATCTGCATAATATGTATGTGAAAACATCTTTTTTTTTTCCTTCTGAATGTGTATCATTTTAAATACTGATCTGTTTTTCTAATGACTTCCCTTTTCCAAAATTTGAACATCGTCATAATTAAAATTGTGATTATGATTATTAAACTTGTATGTAATGACTAATGACAAAGCACAAGATTTGTTTCCAATTCTGTAGTCACTCTTATGTTGACTAATTCGTTATTTGAACAGTTGCGACGTTTGCCCCACGTAGCAATCTCCACACTCTTGAAAAAGTATTTTATAAATTACATTATTTTGATTTAAAATGGGTGTTTTGTCTTTGGCTCGTGTAAATAAAGCCTGTGAAGTTGTCATGTTATATTTGGTTAATAGAAAATTGACATTATTTACTTTTTTAAATTGTTAAATATTGTTCAATCTAGTTGTTTTACAACCGGATAAGGGCCCAACGTAGAAATTAGGAAAGATTTGTTTTTACATACATAATTGTGTGCATGCACAATATGTATGTAAAAACAAATCTTTCCTAATTTCCCACATGTCTTTGAGGATGGAAGAGGTCAGGTTGAAATTTTACAGTTTTAGTTATTGTTTATAAATACAATGTTCATGTATTATTTGTGAAGTCCTAGTGACAATTATATGTAAATTAATGAATAAGACTGCTAACACTAAATTCTGGCTGTAAGTTTTCTTTTTTAAATACACTGTTCAACTTTTGAACTGGTACACTTACAAGAACATATATCAATAACAATTTACTACTTTTTGAGCAACACTTTCTTGCATAATTGATAGTATATGGTTCTGGGAACCACTTTTAAGGCGAAGAATTAAAAGAATAAAACTTCAATAACGAATTTCAAATGGTTTAATAGAAAAATATCTAAATCTTCATTTTAGTATTACAGAAAAGTTTGCTTTGGAAAGAAAAGATAACAAAACACTTAAAGATTAATAATGCGGGGGACCTCCTCTAGCTCCTATGACCTCCTGGTAACGTCATGGCATGCTGGAAATCTAATTCCGAATATAATTCTGAGGAATATTTTGCCATTCTTCCAAAACGGCAGTTCGGAGCTGATGGTGATTGTTTGGATTCACTCCTCGTGATCTTATCAACCTCTTTAGGTAATCCCATACGCTCTCTATGGGATTAAGATCTGGAGAATTCGCTGGCCAATCCATGTGCGTAATATTGTTCCCTTCAAAAAATGCATTGATTTGTCTTGATCTATGAGGACGCGCGTTATCATCAACAAACACAACCATCGCCTATTTCATTAGCAAATGGCAACACTACAGGTTGTAATACCTCATTAAGATACTTGACACTATTCATTGTAGCATTTTCAAGCATAACCAATTCAGTCCGACGAGTCGCAGAAATAACTCCCCAAACAGTAATTGAACCACCTCCATAAACTTGATGGTAAGTCACGTTGTTCTCAATATAACGTTCTCCTCTATTTCTCCAAACTCTAAGTCTTCCATCTGAGCTATGGAGACGCACTCTGGTCTCGTCACTGAATAAACAACGACCCCAATCTTCAACATTCCAATTTGCATGTTGATGTACCCACTCTAGCCTTCTTCTTTTGTGGGCTCTGGTCAACAATGGGTATTTTTTAGAAGATCAGGACCTTAAATTTACCCCTTGGAGCCTTCTTCTTACTGTTTGAGTGGATACTTGAGTACCTGTTGCATTCAATAACTGAATTTGGAGTGTTCTTGCAGTAGAAAATCTATTCCTTCGACACTGAACCGTAATAAAACGGTCCTCCCTGACTGTTGTACTGCGATTTCGCCCTCCACCGTGTCTATGTTGGACAGATCCACTATCATTAAAACGCATTCGAGCTCTTCTGATCATATTATGGCTCACATTAAAAAGGGCAACAACAGTTCTTAGCAATACACCAGTCATAAATATTCCCATAGCTTGGTTCATCTCTTCAATACTTAAACGCGTTAATGGCATCTCTAAAATGCAATCAACCACTCTGCATTAATACTTTTTCGAAAAATTAGCAAAAAATCTCTTAAAACTTGATAAAAGTATAAGCATCCGCGAGCTCAGTAACTGCACTTATGATAGATAATAACAACAAAGAACAATGGAGTCGCAAATGTCATTCAATAGACATTTGTTTGCATTCCGAAACACAGCCTTGATCATATAGGAAGCCATGCCTAACTGCTACGAAGGGTTGTTTACTTTTACTGCATGCTATATAAGTGTACCAGTTCAGAAGTTGAGCAGTGTATATTAGTTTAAGAGTAAAGTGTATATTGCAATTTTATAGCTTTTCCTGATGAATTCATTAATAAATTGACGAAATATTGAGATAGAACATTTGAGTTTTAATGTAAACACACCGATAAACTAAATATTAGTAAATTTATATTAGTACGGTTAAGATATTTTCTATAATTAATAATATAAAGCATATATTTCTTATTTAGTTATGAGAAAAATCACTTTATCGTATATGGAGATTAATCGAGAATGTTTCAGTAATATCTTGGAATACGTTCGGTAGTAGAAGGAATCTGTCTTGATTTCAATAACAGTACAATATCTTGTTCTTCACGTTGAAATTCTAATGTGAAAATGTTACTTTTAACAACAACATTATGAGGATTACATTTTGCGCAATGATTATGTGACCTAATCAGAGCACCCAGGACTTATCTCCTGTTTGTTCAGCTCCAAGGGTCCGAATTTCAATTAGCAGTGCAGAATTCCGGGTCAGCAATAAAAACAATAACAAAAAAATTGTGTAACTGCGGCTATTCGCATTTGTTGGTGAATCTGTCCGAATGCCGACGTTTACAAATCCCGAACTTGACCGCTCTTTACAGAAATTACGGCGTAAGGTGTTTTTTATTTCAATATTAAATTCGCAATTAAAATTTTATTAGTTCGTGTATTAACTTCTGCGTTTTTGATGTTCAACAATAAAATAAAGGCGGCGTTTGTGATACACTGCTCGAGGAAAATTCGACAAATCCGAATATCAAACTTTTTATAATTACCTAATATAAAAACTTTACCAGTTGTTTGGATATCAAATAAGAAAGGATGGGTAACGGCGTCAATATTCCGTGAATGATTTTTAAGTTACTTTATGCATGTTACTGAGAAATACTGCAGAGTGAATAATTTAGTTTCAGCCTTTACTTGATGAAATTCCATTATAACTATTATCAATATAAATTAAAACAAATTTTAATGAATTTCACTTTTAATTTACACTGTAACGATCGTTTCGCTCCAACCTGAGCTTCATCAAACATATAACTAGAGTGGACCAATTCGGAGCGAAAGCAGAGGCGTGACTAACGAATTAGTTCCCGCGTGCCCCATCGCACATACGATTACTTAGTATGTTGTTCACGGTCATCGTGTGTACACGTATAATAGCAGCAGGGTATTATGTGTATTTAATAATGTTGAAGGAGCGTACAGTAAAAAAACCGCTATCATCAAAGTTAGTCAATAGGTTTATTGAGAGTCACGCCTCTGTTTTCGCTCCGAATTGGTCCACTCTACATATAACTAACTTATGAACTATTTTTCTTTAACACAAGTATACCGTAACAAACACATGTTTTATCTTATCTTAAGTAATAAAACTAGGGGTTTACATTATGTTTCTTTACCTCCCTGTAACGTAATGTAAACCCCTAGTTTTATTACTTAAGAACAGTATTGTATAAACCGTAGTGAAAGTTTTGTGCATAGACATTTTAGTAACAAAAAGTACCCATTCCTTCAACTATTTAAAATGAAACATTTGTTTGTTACGGTATACTTGTGTTAAAAAAAAATTGTACATAAGTTAGTTATATGTCTGATGAAGCTCAGGTTGGAGCGAAACGATCGTTACAGTGTAAATTAATAAGTGAAATTCATTAAAATTTGTTTTATTTTATCCTGATAATAATAATTTAGCCTTCAAAATTTTATTGCTTCACGATATTGCGCTAGGTCATCCTATAACATTAACTGACTTATATATAATATAAGTGTTGCCTGTTATATTCTTGTAGTAAAAAATGTATGGAGAATTAATTTAAAATTCTTCTTTTAGGCCGGTATGACACGAGGCTAAATTTTACAGAAAATTTAGCTGCTAAATTTTCATAAAAATTTAGCAGCTAACTTTGAATGCAATTTTTATATTTTGTCAATATACGTGTATGACACGATGCATAATTTTATATAAAATTTAACCAACAGTGCGATACACATGCGCACAAAACAGCAGGAAATAAAAATTGTTTCTTTTTATACTGTTTGGTTGTTCGTCCTAGTCATAGTATATTTTGGTGAAATTTGAGTTTTGTTGTAACCTTTAATAGTTTTGGCGAATATTGTAATAAAAAAACTAATATGAGTGATAACGAGCATGAACTACTAGCTGCTGCAGTTACAAGTTACGTGTCAATATTAGCAGTAGCTGTTAAGAAAAAAACAAAAAAAAGATGTTGGACCAGAAGATGGTTGAATAGAAGAGTTTATGGAAGTGTTTTTTCACTAATAAATGAACTTGTAGTTGAAGATGTAATTTTGGAGAAAGCACAAGCCAAGACATCTATTCTTTCAAATAAATACAAATTTGTTAGAATTTAATTGAAAGAATAAAACTCTTATAATAAAGGAATGTTAAAAACACTAAAGAGCATGTCATTTAAAAAAACAATTACTTTAAAACTGGTGTCCCACCTCTGCGTAATATAAAAATAATACTCAAGGGAAAACAAAATATATTTAATCATAAAAACAAAAACAATATTCAATAAAAGTAGAAACAAAATTCAATAATAAATTTTAAAAATTTATTTACAATATAGATTTACAATACTTCTTTACAATATTTCTTCGTCCACTTCTATTTGATGTTCATCGTTTTCTTGGCAACTATTTTCAATAGTATCGATTCCAATACGTGGGGTGCAGTGCTCCAGTATGAAATCCATATCATCAAAATACCAAAGTGTTGGCACATAGATGATCTATAATATTAAATATAAAGAATATTACTTTAAACAAATCACCTAATATAAATAATACACTTACTTCATCGTCTCGTGCCCCACTTTTTATTGACTTCTTCTGCTTCTTATGCTCGTTTATAAAATTGGTTCGTAAGCCGTGAAATTTACTTTTTATTTCCGCTATAGCATCATCAGGTTTCATTTGTAGCAAAACATTTTGCACTGCTTCGAGAGCTTTATTTCGAGCATGCTTGTTTTTGTAATTAATATTCTTCACAGCATACAAACATGAATGTTTTTTCAATTCATTTATACGAGTACGGACCTGATCGCGACTCCAAGACATTTTATCCTTTTTTTTAATTTTGAGGAAATACAGTGTTACTCATACAAATGCACTTTCCTGCATACGACCTATATTAGTGCAAGTTTTTCTCTATTACTTCTCATAAAACCCTCGTAGCTATAACTTGTAAATAAATTTCAACTAATGTTTTTATTTTTGCTTTAAACTTCATATCTCGAACAGTTTAGACCCTTCAACTACTATATTGTCAACCCATTACATTCATTCAATCCATCCTGAAAGCCTATGTCTTAAAGCATGCGGCCATCTTTTATAAACCCTTTACCGGAATGCTCACAAGATTTTCATTGAAAACTCGCTTAAAGTCTCACCGAATGTCAAACTGATTATGTAGGAATTTTTGCTATGAATTGTAGATCATCTAAACGCATTTTCTGTTGTTAATATTGCCTTTTAAATTTAATGCTAATCTAATTATAATTTCACCGCTTATTGCGCCATCTCCTTTTCGATGTTCGCCTCTGCGACAGGAATCTCACTTGCCGACTCCTATTTGAAATCTTCGTCTCTGGACATTAAATTGTATAACGATTGTAGATTTATTTGTCACATTTTGCGACTTGAAATCATTCTCGAGATTTCGAAAACTAATTTCCCTTTCTTCTTGAACTTCCGAAATTACGATGACGTGTATCCGGCATCTTCATCAAAATCGATGCGGCCGCCATTGTGACTTAATCTTCCTTAAGCGCTGTGTCGTGATTGTGGCACGTTTGATTAGAAACCTGATCTTTGCGGTAAAAGGTATGGAAATCTTCTTAATATTATTACTATATCCCATTTTGAACTTACAGGATTCTTTTAACGTTTATATTAACGTGATTTCTCTGAATTTCGAAGAATTAATTGGATATCTTTTGTGAGGCGGTAGGCGTCCCTCCGGTAATTTTATCCTGAGAATTTTGGGGCTTATTTTGCTGTTCGAATTAATCCGTCGCAGTTCTGGAGCTACCTTAAGCCGTCCGCATCCTGAGACTTTTGGGGCACACGATTCTAGCGAGACCCTTTTGGAATAGGAGAAAGGACGCGGTTTCATCCATCTTGGTTTCCCAAAATGGCGTCGTTGTGAGGACTGCTGGGAAAATCAAAGTATTGTTTAACTAATGTGAGCGGTTATAATATTTGGAAGAGACGATTACTGATTGTGAAACCCAAATAAAGTAGGTGTTGCCTTTAAATTCTTTCTGTCCTATTTATAAAAGTTCAAACAAGTATCGTATAACGTTTAGTAATTTTCTAAATTTAAAATATAAATCAAGCAGTTACTCTCTTTATAAGACACTCACTTAGAGTGATTGCTCAATCATTTATACAGATCATTTTGTAGGGAACTTTTCCCAATTACAAGTTTGTCTTACTGTGTCAATCGAGTCTATTTAAATAATAAACCCGTTGATGATCTCAATTATCCCCGGGATCTGGAACAGAAACCTAACTTTAGTACCAGAAGACCGACAGCTTCACTGATGGACTCCTGCTTAAATTTAGTGTCGTAATCGAAGTCAGATCCCTCAGATCGGACCTAATATTGTCTGTTACGATACCTTGTATTCATAGATCTATCTGTAAATTTTATTATACATGTTTGTTATATACTGTACAGAATTCAAATTACGTATACGGAATTGGTATTCTAGATATCTACTTTTGTTAGTTATTTTCTTCGAACATTTAAATAAATATATCTGAAAATTTGCACACCTGTTATACAGGGGGTACTCCAAAAGTTTCTTTCTGGGTGATTTAATTTTCACGTTCGGTATTTTTACTTACTTTTCCTATATTTGCAAACAAGGCTTAACCTTGGATATTGTTTAACGGTAACCTGCCGTATTTCTTGAGTTTTTGTATTTCTAGAATCTTTCGCGATAACGTCTTTTGGGATTTCCTTCTATCCCGTTTTGTAGAATCATATTATCATTAACCTGGAGGAATAATTTAGGGTAACCCCTCTCGCCTCTCGATATACTTATACGGGGGGGAGAATTTTAGTTTTCGGTCTGTATCCAATTTACTCATAACTCTTTTGCTTTCTTATTGTACTTTTGATCTGGGCTTCACCTATATTATAAAGCGTTATTGTGTCTTGAGAAAGCGCCTGTGTCTGGCAAGAATATTGGAAGTGACGGCACCGCCGTATTGTTTTATTGTTTAATCTAACGCTAAGTGTATACAATAAATTTGTAGAATTGTTGACTGTGTTTCGATCTCATCCCTTCCCACTAGCTTTTGAGTATAACAAAGTTTCTTGCTTTACAACGAGTGATAGGGGGCTGACCCTCTGGTGTAAGTTGGAGCTACCAGGTCCCGCCTGCTCCCGTTATAGCGTTATCTCTGCAGGTGGATAATAACGGTGGCGTCCATATTCCATCTCGCGGCCTTGAATCCGCGACGCTCTCCGAAACAAGAGAGAGTTAGCCGGCAGAGACATTCCTGGGGACATAACATCAACAGGTAGGTTCAGACCAGAGAGGATCAGCGAGCGATCTCTCCTTATCACTCGCCTCACTATTAATTTTACGCCGCGTTGGTGGCAACAGGTTATGGTTACGCAATCACAATTCAAAACAAACAATATGGACGACACGAGAGTAGCTCTAGAACTGTGGTTGTGGTCTATGACGAGGACCAGTGCTGCCAACTCTTACAAAAAAGGAAAGCTACACGGTACTTGAAAAAACAAAACAAGTAATAGCCAGATTCGAACTTTAAATGATATATATTTACCTTTAAATTTATTGTTTAAATATCAGCTTTCTGAATTGCACAATTTGATAGCTAAATCAAAAATAAAAAGGCCCAATCTAGCTTGAAAATAGCTAAGTTGGCGGCACTGGCGAGGACACGCGACCAAAACCTTTTGCGCAATTTCACGCGCATATCTTGCAAAAAAATTAGAACAATTTTAAGAAAATTTAGCTGCTAAATATTACATAAAATTTCGCATGCATTATGTGTATGACACGCTGCTAAATTTTCGAGTATAATTTTCAGAAAAATTTAATGCAAAATTTTCTGTAAAATTTAGCCCCGTGTCATACCGGCCTTATACAAGTGTTATGTTCAAATTTTAGGAGTGCAAAGTAGACTTCATTTCAAGTAACAAAAACCCTAAACTTGTATATCCATTTTTATTTGTTTCAACGTTACAGATCTATGAATGTGTTTGTCAAATCATGAAAAAAAATGTAATCGTAAAGTCAATACAACCTGATTTTATTTAAAAAAAGTTATTCGATTCAATAACAGGCCTGTGATTGTTTACGTCGCATAATAAAATGTGTCGTAGTGCATAAAGTAATTTCTTGGAGATCTACAAAAAAGAGTACTGGACATTGATTTATGATAAAGTAGGTTTTTATTTCGTAAGTGCTGAACTATGAATATCATACAATAAACAAATGTTCAGGTGACTGTTAA
Organism: Melolontha melolontha; assembly: GCA_935421215.2. Lineage (NCBI taxonomy): Eukaryota > Metazoa > Arthropoda > Insecta > Coleoptera > Scarabaeidae > Melolontha > Melolontha melolontha. The sequence continues at coordinate 19,685,461 of OW285236.1, read as the reverse complement.
CGTTGCATTTTTTAATAAAGGATTACATTACATTTCAGTTCATACAACAGCTTATTAGTGAGTGGACACGTTTTATTTACTCAAAATCCCTTACAGATTTTCTTCTTAAGCGTATCCGGACATGCATTTTGTGTATGACTACTGTAGCGGCAGTGCACGTCAAGCACCGACATCGGTTTCCCGATAGGCGCATTCCTCATTACAGAACGTTTCTGGAAGCACACAGACAATTTCGGGAATGCGGACTAGGTGACTATCTTTTCGACCCAGGAGTAAATTTGCCAGCACACCTAGAGGAAGAAGCAGTAACTATTGTTACAAGGGATCCAACTCTCAGTGTACGTCGAATTGCTAGACAACTAGGAGTGCCACGAGCGACAGTTTGGCGAATTTTAAAAGTGAGGGCTTATATCTATATCACTATCGCAGGGGACACGGTTTGCTTGAGGCAATTTTCGACCAGCAAATAAAGAAAATTTTTGCCAAGCGATAGAAAATAGTTATCTGTGACGCATACTCGAACAACACAAAAATATCTATCTGTAAACATATTTGCACTTTAACAGACCAAATTAATCCATGGAAAAACACAAAAATTAGCTACAACAGTTATGCTCGTTTTTCATGCAACCCATTGTTCATGCACAAGGGGGAATTTCATAGGAGTTTCCCCCATAGTTAAATTAAACACCATAATACTATCATCTTGTTCTAAATCACGCTTTTGTCTTAGCTTTCTAAATTAAAGTATTTATCCCTCCTATAAAAGCAGTGAAGCCGTTGAAATAAATTGTTTTATAATCGTTTTACTTTTACAATACTCACGACGAACCCTACATTACGAGTATTCAATATAAAGTAAGCATTTAATGTGGAATTAGGAGAAAGTCTTTCCCGGAAGCACTTCTCCTTTCAATCTTGGTTGTATTCACTTCAAGGGAAAATAATCAACTCAGCTAAATAAGAAGGATTAAAGCCCTTAAGATTCTCCTAAGGTGTCTATCGATGCCGCTGTTTATAAGACATTTTCCTACAGTATAAACTAATTACCAAGAGGAACTAAAATTCTTTAGGCAGTAGCTTCAGAATGATGTTTTTAATGTGTTTTGTTTTCCTTAAAGCAGGTCTGTACATGTTTTTCTATGTATCCTTATGTCTTTCATTTCGCGTTGATATTTACTTGGATAAGATAATGGTGAATTTTACGGAATAAAGTGATTCTAATTGAAATATTTAACAGTTTTGGCCGTTACTTCGTAATACATAAAAAAAATTAATTTTTGTTTGTTCGTGTCTTCGGTAAACTACGAAACTTATTGAGCTCAAACTTTGACACCTAGGTTGCTTTGAAGAGATGAAGGTTATTGACATGGTATGATTGCTTTACGATAGGTGGCGCTGAACAATAGTTTCAAAAAATTAACAAATGAATCAGAATATGACAAACATCACTACAGTTCTCAAAGTATTTCTTTTCAGTTCAAGGCTAAAGTTAAAGCATGTGATTCAAATCAGTACTGCAGAATCAAATGAACTCAGTAATTCAATCGCGGAAACAACCGTCTGTCACCATAAAATTTAAAGTCAAGTTTCGCAATATTGTCAAAATTTTAGTAGAAATAATAACCAAAGAAAGCATATACATAACCTACATGTCAAAATAATAATAATGAATCAAGTGGGAACAAATCTATGATTATTGATTCTTATTAAATCATAGATTTAATAAAGACTACAAAATTTTACATATCCATTATAAAAGCAAAAAACTTAACTTGCTAGGAAATTAGAAATTAATAGATATAATAATTTAGGATTAACTTTAAATTACCAATAATATTTAAACAACTCCCTTCTACTAAATTTTAGATTGTAAAAAAAAAATTCCACCACCTTCTTTTCTAAATAATTTTGTACATAAATATTTAAACTTGTAGTTTAACTATTCAGTTTTTCACCCTCCTGAAGAAGTCATTGCATGGCGAAACAAATATTGTAGTAAATTTACAATAAAAAAGGTTTTAAACTAGAGGTTTAGCACTTATTTCTTATCGTTAAAATGAACTTTCAACAAATATCTCCTTCGCCAATTAACGATTTATCAATAATTAAATGCATAGATATTGAAAAGGATCTTTAATTTTAAAAAGAGTCTGCATGATTAAGAATGACATACTTAGAAGAATTTTCTTGCAATATATCTGAGCTAAGAAGATTATGAATGTATGAATTCGATATATAATTTAGGTTTCTACTTAGTTTATACAAGTGTCCCTTATCGTTATGTTCAAATTTTAGGAGTGTAAAGTAGACTTCACTTCAAGTAACAAAAACGCTAAACTTGTATATCCATTTTTATTTGTTTCAACGTTACAGATCTATGAATGTGTCTATCAGATCATGAAAAAAAATGTAATCGTAAAGTTAATACAACTTGATTTTATTTAAAAAAAAGTTATACGATTCAATAACAGGCCCGTGATTGTTTACGTCGCATAATAAAATGTTATCCTAAAATAAATAAACACGTGTAGTGCATACAGTAATTTCTTGGAGATCTACAAAAAAGAGTACTGTACATTGATTTATGATAAAATAGGTTCTTATTTCGTAAGTGCTGAACTATGAATATCATACAATAAACAAATGTTCAGGTGACTGTTAACGTTGCATTTTTTACTAAAGAATTACATTACATTTCAGTTCATACAACAGCTTATTAGTGAGTGGACACGTTTTCTTTATTCAAAATGCCTTACCGATTTTCTTCTTAAGCGTACCCGTACATGCATTTCGTGTATGGCTACTGTAACGGCAGTGCACGTCAAACACCGACATCGGTTTCCCGATAGGCGCATTCCTCATTACATGACATTTCTGGAAGCACACAGACAATTTAGGGAATGCGCATTGCGTGACTATCTTTTCGACCGAGGAGTAAATTTGTCAGAAGGCCTAGAGGAAGAAGCAGTAACTATTGTTACAAGGGATCCAACTCTCAGTGTACGTCGAATCACTAGACAACTAGGAGTGCCACGAACGACAGTTTGGCGAATTTTAAAACGTGAGGGCTTATATCTATATCACTATCGCAGGGGACACGGCTTGCTTGAGGCAGACCACTATGCTCGTCTAGTTTATTCTACCTGGATATTAAGACATTTTAATTTCTGCAGAACAGTCCTCTGAACAGATGAATCTACGTTCACGAGAGGTGGTGTTACAAATCTGAGAAACCTGCACAGGTGGTCATCAGAAAATCCCAAAGTTATACGCCCATCTAAATTTTCTATTAATATTTGGGCGGCCCTAATCGATGACTTGTTGATTGGTCCTCTCGTTCTTCCTGGGAGGTTAAATGCGGACAATTACCTTCAATTTCTTATTGACAAACTGCCAGGTCTTTTAGAGGATGTCCCACTGAATGTTGGACGAGACATGTGGTTTCAAATGGATGGGGCACCACCACATTTCGGAATTGGGTTAGCGCCAAGTATCCAAGATGGATTGGTCGAGGTGGTCCTGTTGCATGGTCACCCAGTTCACCCGATCTTAATCCTCTCGACTTTTATTTATGGGGGTACATGAAAAATTTAGTCTACGCGCAAGTTTCGAACGCAAGAGAAGAGTTGTTCCATCGTATTCACCTGGCTGCCGAGCAAATCCGACAAAACAAGTATGAAATTCGGATAAGTACTTCTTCTGTTGGCTTACGGGCACAAGCCTGCATTCAACAAGGAGGTAGACATTTCGAAAATATTATTAATTGAAATTTTTTAAATAAAATCAGTTTTTATTGTTATTATTTTGGGATTACATTTTTTTTCATAATCTGACAATCACATTCATAAATCTGTAACTTTGAAACAAATAAAAATGGATATACAAGTTTTGCGTTTTTGTTACTTGAAATGAACTTTACACTCCTGAAATTTGAACATAACGATACGGGACACCTCGTATAAAGTATGTACTGTGAAATAATTTTTTTGAATATATATATATACAGGGTGGCCCATTAGTGCGAGGAAGTCCAATATTTCGTTTATTACAACACATATCAAAAAATATTTCAAATAGAAGTTGTAGCAAATGCAACACTGCATATTTGTAAAATAATTGGAACTATACAGGGTGCTCAGATTAGTCGAGGCGTTTAACCGAAATATTTTTTTAAATGGCATGGTAGCGATATTTTTACATTATCGCAATAAGTATAACGGTGTACATAAGTCACTAAATTTTTTCGACAAAATTTTACCGCGTTGCCAAATTATTGCGAAAAGTATGAAATTTTAGAGAAATTGCATGATCATAAATGTATCTCATAAAAGTTTACTAATAACATGTTAAGCGAAATTCTTCTTAATTACAAAGAGAAAGAGTTTATTAAACATATGACACAAGAGTATTTTTTTTTTCATACACAGGGTGTTTAATATGAAGGCACAAAATCATCACATTTTAATAGGTCAAAACTTTTTTTTTCAAATGAAACACCCTGTATAGTATTGCGCAATTTTGTAAAGCTACTTAATCCCTTCAATTTATGTATATATCATATAGCCTCTAAAACCAATAGTTTCAGGGAAATTACCGTTTTATGAAATTCTTATTCTACATAAATGAATTTCGAAATGCGACATAATTTATAAAATTTATTAACCCTAAGTAAAATATAAAAACATAAATTTCTTTTCTTCTAGATATCTACAAATCAGTTACTTTATTAAATGCTCAAAATGGCCACCATTTACTTCTAAACAATAATACATGCGGTCATTGAAAGCTCTGCTAACATTTCTTAGCATGGTCTCATCAATAGTTCGGAAAGTGTCTCTTATCCTTTGTTTCATATCTTCCTTTTTTGTTGCGAATGTTTTGTAAACTTGACTTTTAACATAACCCCACATCAAAAAATCTACTTTGTTTAATTCCGGGGAGCGGGGTGCCCATTTAACTGGCCCTCCTCTGCCTATCCATCTTTCAGGTAGCCAGTTATTTAAAAACGTATTCACTACACCGGCATGATGAACTGGCGCTCCGTCATATAAATACCACATCTTTTGCTTGATTTGATTGGGCAAATGTCGTATTAAATGGAGTAAATGGATCTGTAAAAAATCCAAATAAATTTGAGCAGTTACCTTCCCATCAAAAAAATGCGGCCCAATCACATAATTTCCTATTATTCCACCCCAAACATTCAAGGACCATCTTGTCTGACTAGTAGTCTTTACATAATGTGGTTTTTCGGTGGAATAATAGTGAAAGTTATGTCTATTGACAAATCCATTTTTGTGAAATGTCGCTTCGTCAGAAAATAAAACATGATTGAAAAATTGTCTGTCTTGTTCAATTCTTCCTGAAGCCCATTCACAAAACGTTATTCTTTTTTCTAAATCATCGGGTAATAGCTCTTGCATCATTTATATGTGGTATGAATGCACCTTGTTTTTGCTCAGAATTCGTTGGACAACAGTGCGACTTATGTTAGTCTGATGCGAAATTTCTCTACTAGATGTGTGAGGATTTTCTATAACCTTTAACATAACTGTCATCTCATCATCTGCTGTTATTGCAGTCTTTGTTCTTTCACCTTTTGGATATGCAACATTTCCAGTTTGTGTAAATCTCAACAATAAACTTTCAAATGCTTCTTTTCTAGGCTGCCTTCTAAGTGGATATTTTTCATGATATAATCTTGAAGCAAATAAGCAATTTTTTAAACTTTCACCCAGCACAAAAATCATATCTATCAGTTCTTGATTGTCGAAGTTCATTTTTGCAACCTAATTTACACGAAATGTAGAGTAGGTATACTAAACTACTTATTCTTGACAGTAGCATAATAATAAATTAGAAAATGTCACCCCCACCCCTACTTCTGCCATTGGCCAGTCCGAAATCACCCAGATCCCTACTTCTACTATTAATACCGTCGATCTCCAAGTCCCGATATCATTCGACGACGAGAAACCAAGGAGAATACTTCGACCTCGCCGCTGAAGATGTTGTTGTGGACCGCATGTATTATTGTTTAGAAGTAAATGGTGGCCATTTTGAGCATTTAATAAAGTAACTGTTTTGTAGATATCTAGAAGAAAAGAAATTTATGTTTTTATATTTTACTTAGGGTTAATACATTTTATAAATATGTCGCATTTCGAAATTAATTTATGTAGAATAAGAATTTCATAAAACGGTAATTTCTCTGAAACTATTGGTTTTAAAGGCTATATGGTATATACATAAATTGAAGGGATTAAGTAGCTTTACAAAATTGTGCAATAATATACAGGGTGTTTCGTTTGAAAAAAAAAAGTTTTGACCTATTAAAATGTGATGATTTTGTGCCTTCATATTAAACACCCTGTGTATGAAAAAAAATACTCTTGTGCCATGTGTTTAATAAACTCTTTCTCTTTGTAATTAAGAAGAATTTCGCTTTACATGTTATTAGTAAACTTTTATGAGATACATTTATGATTATGCAATTTTCTCTAAAATTTCATACTTTTCGCAATAATTTGGCAACGCGGTAAAATTTTGTCGAAAAAATCTAGTGACTTATGTACACCGTTATACTTATTGCGATAATGTAAAAATATAGCTAACATGCCATTTAAAAAAATATTTCGGTTAAATGCCTCGACTAATCTGAGCACCCTGTATAGTTCCAATTATTTTAAAAATATGCAGTGTTGCATTTGCTACAACTTCTATTTGAAACATTTTTTGATATGTGTTGTAATATACGGAATATTGGACTTCCTCGCACTAATGGGCCATCCTGTATATATATATATATATATATATATATATACAAAAAATTTTTTTCATATTACATACATATATACGAGGTGTCCCGTATCGTTATGTTCAAATTTCAGGAGTGTAAAGTTCATTGTAACATTTAGGACAAACACACATTTTTTGTATTTTATCTATATAGATGAACAATTTTTATAGAACGTTTATGTTCGCAAGTTGAGGTTCGCCTCTATTTATATTTTCTCCCGTTTTCCAACCTAAAACGCTCCACTGTAAGTGCGATTTTTATTTTTGTTGTAATTATTATTTATTTATTATTATTATATTAAACGTTTATATTTTATTTTATTTTAAAAAAATAATTATATTATTTGTGATTTTCTGTTCTTTGTTAGGTACCTAAAAATGAATATATAAATAAATAACTGAATGAATACAAATCTCCTGAAATGGCATCAATATGTTAACTGTAAGAGATTGCAACAAAACTAAATAAAAAATTTCCTTAATTTCTTGATGTATTAATTTACTAGCGATATAACCTCAAAAAGATATTATCATTTTTTCAGGACTGGACCCTGCAAATAAAATACGTACAGAAAAGGGACGCCGGTCTTTATGAATGTCAAGTCTCTTCTCATCCTCCTACAAGTATTTTCATAGAATTGAACGTTGTAGGTAAGTAAAGTGTAACTTGTATGCATATAAAAATAAGCAGGTATATTTTAGCATGTAACAGATCTTTTGCACAATGATATAGTGGGCACCCCGTGAAGTGACCTTATTAATGTGCCTGACTAATTTCTTATCGTTGTGTACTGTAATTAATACTAATACAATTTTTCCCTGTTATTGGGAATCTTTAAATTAGATAAAGTCGACAAGATAAGCTGAAGCAGGATAATGTCAACTAACTATCGTCGAAAGATGGTGTAATAATTTTAAACTGCGCCAGGGATATAGTGTGAAATGACACAAATACTAGTGTTGTCTAGTTACAGGTTGTTTATTTCTTGACAGTTTTGTTAAGTATCAAGTTGATCACATTTTAGCACCCCAAATTTAATTTAATTTTTCTGCTTTTTAAGGTTGTTTTTCAAGTATGCCTAGACGAGAATTAATCGCTGCTGAAGCAAACGGTGCTATAGGAATGCTACAAAGTGGCTATATGCAGCTTACTATAGTAGAACGGTTTGGAGTAGTACAAAGTGTCATATCTCGCCTTTGGAATAGATTTATAGAAACTGGTTCTGTGTCAGAACGACGGAGAACGGGTGATCCTCGGCAAACAATATCAACGCAAGACCGTTACACTATCTGCAAGAAAACATCCTCACCAAACTTTCAGAGTACTGCAAGAGAGATTTCAAGCATCAACCGAAGTTCATGTTTCTAGAGAAACCATCAGGCGACATCTATACGCTAACATTGTATTTAGGCGTCCATTAAGAGGCATTCCTTTGACTGGCGATAAGCGACTAAGATTGGAGTGGACAAGAAAACATTGGATTCAACAATGGCGCACCAATACTGTTCACAGATGAATTCAGATATGCTCGATTTTCAAATAGTCGAAGAGTTCGTGTGTGGACCAGGAATACCTAGAAATCTTCGCTTTGTTCAAGAAGTTCATCCTGTTCGAGGAGGGTCTATAACAGTTTTGGCAGGCATGTGTTTTAATGGTCGTACAGACATCTACCCTTGTCATGGAAACATGAATGGATTGTAATACAGGGACAATAACATTAATAGCGTTATACCGAATTTTCAAGGTGCTATCGGTGAAAACTTTCGTTCCCTTGACGATAATGTTAGACCTTCCCGCGCTGCTATAGTCCTAGATGCCATTGAGGAGCTTGCCATTCAACATTTACAATACCTCCACGATCTCCTAATCTGAACTCTATTGAACATGCATTGGATATGCTTCAAAGAAAATTAGATCAATTCCAACCTGCTCCAGAAGCTTTAGATGACTTAAGACGCATCTTACCGCAGTTATGGCATGATTTGGAGCAAAAAGCGCACCGTAGATGTCAAGCTGTAATTGATGCTTGTGTTGATCATATGTTGTATTGAAGGTGGTGCTTTTCTATTTTTTTTTTTCCTGCTTTAAGTTTTTTTAAATCCATTTACGTACGATTAAATGATGTAACGAGAAAGTTACATCATTTAATCTTACGTAAATGGATTTAAAAAAACTTAAAGCAGGAGAAAAAAAAATAGAAAAGCACCACCTTCAATACAACGTATGATCAACACAAGCATCAATTACAGCTTGACATCTACGGTGCGCTTTTTGCTCCAAATCATGCCATAACTGCGGTAAGATGCGTCTTAAGTCATCTAAAGCTTCTGGAGCAGGTTGGAACTGATCTAATTCCAAATGAGTTTCTGCTTCATATAATTCCCAATTTTTTTTGTTACTGTTTACTGCAAATATCCCTAACCCATGTGGCGCAGTTTATTTTAGCCGAATAACTGCCAGAGATCAGCTTCGTTCAAGGAGTTACTACGAGTGATAGCAAAAATAAATATCGCAAAAACTGACTTCGTTAACTTTTCGATAAACGGTAGCATTCTAAGGACTTACTTTATGTGGGTGGGTCGATATTAGAAATACAACTCAACTAATTAGGACCCAAACTTGAGTCTCAGTAGTGATGGCTAGGTTTTGTTGACAATTTGTTACGTGACTGATTAATAAAAATTAAGTAAAGAGGCACCACAGCGGATTACGGTTGAGTTATTACAGGTGGGCATACGTCACACGTCACACATGACGTAGAGGCTATAATAACCCACAATGACAACTCTTGAAGACAAAAAAAATGAAGCTACAACTACAGATTAGAAATCACGCAGTTAAACATAAACACAGCAATATTTAGTGCTCCTGCCCTCGCTACGTTGTACGACTAATTACCACATGCGGATGAGATTACGTAGGCGGCTCCATAACCTCAGCAGAACGGGAACTTTGCCAATATTCATACCAACCCCAGCTGCATTCTCGCTTCAAAACCAAATTAGCTTACGTTTAATATATCCATATCGACGACGGTGTGCGTTGAATCCGACAAAAAGTCGTCGCCAAAAAATATTAAGCTTAGACTTAAAGCTGCCGTATCCACCTCAAAAGGTGATTCTAATCGCAAACTATCACGATACATAACCCAAAAAAAATATCAAAATGGTCTTACATCCTTCACGCAACACCCCTTAATGAGATCTCAAGCTGAAATGTATTCCTTCATAAGACACTCCATCCAGCAATAATTACCATACCGCTCAGAGTTTCTACTGGAGACAACGCGTTACATAAATATTCAATTAAAGCAACCCTAGATATTGGTGTGAATTCCAAACGATCAAAGAAGAAATATTAAGTTCTTGTATACTGAATAGCACGTACTCAAACCATTCGGCCACAAATCTTATAAGATATGAGCCTAATGCTTCACCAAGCATATTATCTTAAAGTCAGACAAGATCTGAAAACCTACTTATTATATAGAAGGAAGAAGTGCTGTTTGACAAGGTTATTGTGTCGTATTATTGGCTAACTCGTGCAAGGACTCGTCGAAATTCATATCCCAGCGCCGTTGACATTCTTAGTACCACCACAAAAATAATCGGCATAGCATTGACTACTCATTGTATTATAACTGCATATTTTGTGAAAATATAACAAAAGTTTCCAAAACAAAATATTAGATTTTACTCGATTATTCTTGACATTAAGAAAATATCCTCGTAGATTTACAAATATCAAAATATCATATTATTGTTTGTGATTTCAGTTCACACAGAGAAATCGTTCCGATATGTTAGCGCTAGCTTTATAATTATTAAACTTAATTACACATACATTTAGTGAATTAATGGACATAATGTACTTGCACATCTATGCGAAACTGTGCCATATTATCAAGTTTCTACTCATCTTGTTGTAATAGTAAAAACTAGTTCTGCTAACTTTAGCATTATCGTAATCGCTAAGTGCAACAGTCTTGACGTTTACAGTGTAACCTAGCCAACTCAGTTATAACTTTCTAAACTAGGTTAGATCAATTAGTATCTGTTCCAAAGCTTTCGCGGTCACATCACCTTTAAAGGCTAACCCTTTGTTTTACTAAGTTCAAATGGGTAGATTCGAAGGAAACTAAAAGTTAGTTGCAATTGTTAAATGTTATAGGATCAAGTAACGTAAACAAATGGAGCAACTGATAAGACATTAATAACACAATTATTTTTTTTTGCTGCTTATGATCTGACACTTGTTTTTAATTAATATTGGTACGTTAATGCCTAATATGATATCCATTTGTCCCTATCACGTCAAGTTCTCTTTCTACGGCACTTCTTGTTTGCCTATTTCAAAATTCTTAAGAATCGTTAAGTAAATGCAGCAAATTCTTAATTGTTCAAAGAATTTAAAGAAATTCCAAATACATTTATCTCATTAGCATAATGTACACTTGTACATGATAATATTTAAGTTCTTAATTAACTAGAGAAGTAATAACAATTATAAATAAAGCAATGCAAGCTAATCCTGTTCAGTAAGTAAACATATTAGGGTTTAATGAGATTTTATTAGATTGTATTGATCACTTTGGACTATTTAAAAGTAAACAAGGGTGATAATAAAACGTTAGTTACATGTTGTTAGTTAGTTAGTTAGTTAGTTGTTAGGGAAGAAACTACATCATATATGCTCTTATCATGCAGACGGATTACAGTTTTGTCCTTGGTTGCCAGGATGTGGACGTGGCTTGTCATGAAATGACATACATTGTCACTAATTACCTTAACGAAACTGTTCCGCTGCGTAGATCAACTGGTTCCTCATTTCAAAACCGGTTGTCGCAACTAACCCGCAGACTAATTAAAGTCAAGAAACACTATTTGGTAGTGTTTAAGAAAACCAAGATAGAATTTTACAGCAGTAAATTTAAGGAACTCAGAAAAGAAGTTAACCTGAATGTTAATAGAGACTTTAGAAACTATATGATGGATGTTGATAGCGGCATACAATTGGATCCGAATAAGTTATGAAGTTTCCTTAGCGAGAGGTCGAATTCCACTCGCATTCCTGGAAGAATGGATAATAGCGATAAAACTTTTTCCTCCTCTGAGGAAATAGCGGAGGCTTTCGCTGAGCATTTTGCGTTAGTGTTCGCGAAGATTGATATTGGCACATCTCATGACGTTCTCGGAAATGCTTTCACATCCAGACTTGCATTAAATGAATTCACTAAATCAGATGTTCTAGCTGGCTTGTCAACCTTAAAGGGTAATTTTACTATGGGCCCAGAAGGGATTCCCGAATTTATTGTCAAGGATTAGGATAGGTATGTTTTGCTGATCTTGATGCAAACAGTTAAATAAATCGCGTACTTTTTCGTGGGTTCTGACGCGGTCACCAAAATCAGTTATCATCAGAATTTCAATTCGTTATTTTTCAGTTAGTTGAACCATTATTAATATTTGGACCTACAAAGTTAATTTTGATGGTTTAAGTCAAGTACTGAATTTTAATTCCTTCACATAAACGTGATTTTAAAATATCAGTTTTAATTAAATATTCCTGTCGCAATTGAACAACAGGGTGCTAAAGCTCATTATTGCTGAACTCCCAGAGCAGAGCTTTATTGAAACTCTTAAAAATATACAGGGTATTTCATTTAAAAGAAAAAAGTTCACATCGTTTCGGGTTAAACCGAAGTCTGAATCATATATAAATATACTCCTTCAATCGTCGATTTACACTTAATTGCTTGTGGAAAGTCATATTAAAATCTAACTAGTCGTATCAAAGATATTCGAATGGATCCATACATTTGCCTAACCCTGTATACAGGGTGAGTTTTTTTGAATGTTTAGCATTGGAATCTCGGAAACTACTGGAGATAGAAAAAACGCTTAAATGGGGAAAGATGCGCAGTTTTACGAGTTTGATTTAAAACTGCTTTTGTTTCTCCGATAACTTTCATGGCTTATTAGATATTCAAAGAAAACTAAATTTTACGATTTTGTTTAAACATGCTTAGCATCGTTAATAGTAATTTTAGAGAAAAAGTGTTTAGACAAAAGTTTTAGATAATTTTACGCCCCATAAATCTATGTAGCTAATTTTTTTTTTCGTTCACCATTATCGAGTTATGACACAAACTTGTGTTTTTTTAAATGGAAACCATAGTTGGTTTTGACATCATTAAAAAGCTTATTTTTGCTGATTACAATGATATAAGGTTTGATATGGTTATTTTAAAAAACCTAAAAAACGTAAATTTCTTGTAAAATTTCCTGGAAAGAAAGCACCTAATCCGAATACAATTCGAGCATTATATTCAAAATTCAAGTCCAGTGGTGTGCTAAGTAATGTGTTGCGTGGCACTATACAGCGCAGAGCACGGTCGAACACAAACATCGCCATCGCACAGGATCTTTTAGCTGAGAGTCGAAATGTGTCGACTTCGCGCCATGCTCAGAATTTGGGCATCAGTAAATCGTCAATGCGACGCATCTTACGGTATGATTTAAAGTTGTTCCCGTACAAAATACAAATGGTGCACGAACTGAAGCCGGGAGACTACCCCAGACGATTGGAATACGCTAAAACGATGCGAAATTTGGAGAGAAGTGAAGATGATTTTTGGAACAAAATCATCATGAGCGACGAAGCACATTTTGACTTGAATGGCAACGTAAACAAACAGAATTGTAGTATTTGGGGCGACACAAAGCCAGAACAATATCGTGAGCAGCCTCTCCATGACAAACGAGTGACAGTTTGGTGCGGAATGTGCTCGGATTGCATCATTGGGCCGTTCTTTTTCGAGGATGACGATGGCGAAGCAATTTCGGTGAATGGTGCCCGTTATCGGGCTATGGTGAACGATTTGTTGCGTCCAGAGATCGAGAACAACGGCCTGGAAGACCACTGGCTCCAGCAGGATGGGGCTACGGCTCATACATCTCGTCTAACCATAGAATTGTTAAACGAAATGTTCCCAGGCCGTTTAGTGTCAAAAAATTGTGATTTCTTCTGGCCGCCGCGTTCACCTGACCTGACGCCACTGGACTTTTTTTGTGGGGATATTTGAAGGGAAAGGTGTATGCTGACCAGCCAAAGACTCTCGAAGCGCTCTAACGTAATATTCGACGAGAAATCGCTGCCATATTGACCGAAACATTGAAAAAAGTCATGGAAAATTCCAAAAAACTAGCCCACCTTTGCATCAAAGAAAAAGGCAAATATTTGCGCGATATCATATTCCACTGATGATGTAAAGAAATTGTATTGAGCCCAACTTTATAATAAAACCGGTCATACTTAAATTTATTGCGTATTTTTTTATTTACCTACAAAAACATTGCTTAATCGAGTTTGAACCTCGCTATATAATAAGTTAAAATTTACGAGCTCGAATAAAGTATAAATTGAACAAACACGTTTGAGGTTCTATAATATCTTAGAAATGAATAAATGATTAATTACTTAAGGACAATAAAAAAATAGACAAACTTAAATATCTAGAAATGAGTTAATTACTTAATTTAGACCAAACGAATAAACGAAGTAATGTAAATCTTAATTTAAAATCATAAATTAAAAAAAAACTATAACTAAATTTATTTGAACATGTATACGAAAGAAAAACCTATCCGTGTACACGCTTCGACAACAAAAAATAACTCAACGAAGAGATCTAATATTTTATGCACACGTTGGTTCTTTTGTTAACAACGAATATGTGTGAAATTACGTTGTATTCTAAATTAAATTTACGTGTTTAAATATAGCAAACCAAATGAAGAAAAGAAATAGTCAATGCTGCTTTTAAATTAATCCAAACAAAATTGATACCAAGAATAGAATTACGTAGAGAAAAAAGAAATTTTGAATATGTATAAAGAAAGACTAAATCTGACTATTATGACAACGTATAAATAGATTGAACAGATGTTATTAGCTAAATTATGAAATTCAATCAGTAAATTACGTACGTAGCGTATATATAAAAAAAAATAAATCAACTAAAATGAGTTAGAAAAATAAGAGAGTGATAAATAAATTCAAAAAAAAAGAAAGCTCTTAACTCTATTGTCCGTCTCTGTAGTGGGTACTTAGCCTTGATTGCGCTGTCTACTTATCCTTTGTTTCACGTAGATGCGGAATTCCTACGGCAGGCGCTGGAAAAAAAGAAACGTAGATTCCAACGAATTGTAAGACTTCAGTCGCCGATACAAAAAAAAACATCGATTTTAAAGATGCAAATAATCGAATAAAAATTAACTCAAATGATTTAGAAAGAAACTACATCCTCTCGTCACCGTAAAAAAGGATCCCCTTACGGGTAATCAGTGCTTCCAAAAAAAGAACATGATGCTTAATATATCCCTATAGGTAGGAGAGCTACAACAACGATACTCTTCATTAAGAGATAATTAAAGCACTATAAATAAGCAAACACGATTATGAACGAGAGCAGTATCACGACTGTTAGATATCGGTGTCGATCTTACATCTCAGCGAAATATATCTCGCACTCGATAATCGAAGTGTAGAGGGGAAACAGCGAGGAAAGTTAATACGCAATTATACCTACAGATAAAGAACCGTAAGCAGATGCACTTACAGGTAGGTTCACAATTAATAGAACAGAATAAAATAAAGAAAGACGCTAATTTGGGACAAAACAATGAAATGCTTACGAACACGTAACAAACAACGATCTTCGAATTTGTTAAAAATATTTAAAATTGTTTTCGTTAGGATAATTAACGGAACATGTCTCTGGCCGTTCTTAAACTATTATTCCCTCTGGTACCACATTATCAATACTATGAAAGGGTAGCAATTTCACCTTTTTTGTATTTATTCATGTTTTAAATAAATTATCTATTTTATAAGAAAATGTATTTAATTTAAGATCCATGTATGAATAAAAATTCATAAACATGTGGCATTAAAAAATTTAAGAATTAAGCAATAGGAAAATACATCATTGGTGTATAACTGGTTGCCCATTATGCCTGTAATTCATTGACAATTTTTTTTTTGAATTACGCATAGGAAAATGTATGTGTAATGATTAGAGAACGGATGCAATTTCCATAAAACGCAATCGGCAATTGGAATTGTGTATAACGTCGCTCAGAACATCCCGGCGTAATTCAATGATGTATTTGTTTGACTTACTCGGCCATCTGGTCTCGCAGCGATAACAATGGACAACCCAGTTATTGTATTCGGAGAATATAGTGTTTGTCAGTGGTGTCGTGTACGTAGATAAAATAAATAAGTTTATCGTATTTCGTAAGAGAAATAGCACGTACATTCCTTTTCGTTTCATTTAAGCAACATCTTCCAATTATTTTCACATAAGTGTGCATAAAATTTCGTTATTTAATTTCGTTTATTTGGATCTAGAATATTCTTACTTGCAATACTTACAATGGAAGAGCGTCGAGAATGGCATCGTGAAACAATGGCGAGTTGGATTGAGGGCCATACTGATTGTATGTACATTGCCAGTGATTCCGAAATTTATTGTGAAGTGTGTGAAACGTTATTGAAAAATTGCAATAAATCAACCGTAAAACGTCACGTAGGATCGTTAAAGCACGAAAAAAATTGAACCCGTTGGAATCTGACAATTTTAACGAAGAACTCTGTGAAACTTTTATGGCAGCTAATATTCCATTATTTAAATTGAACAATCCAATTTTGAAGACATTTCTGAAAAAATATACTGGTCGAAATCTTCCTGATGAATCAACTTTACGCAAATATTATGTTTCTAGGTACTATACGAGAACAGTAGAACGCATTAGAAGCCATCTTTTAAATCAATACATATGGATAAGCGCCGACAAAACGGTGGATATGTTAGGACGCTGTGTGGTAAATGTTGTAGCTGGTGTACTACATCCAACTATTCCCTATAACTCATATGTAATAGCAACAAGTGTTATAAATAGAGTTGAAGCGGAAACAGTTGCTGAAACCATTAAGGAGAATATGCAAAAAATGCTTCATTCGGACGCCACGTACAAAGAAAAAATACTTTTATTTGTCAGTGATAGTGCTGCGTATATGTTAAAAACAGGCAGACTATTGAAGAAAACATATCCTAATATGCTGCATATTACTTGTGTAGCACATGCTCTCCACAGAATCTGTGAATATATCAGAGACACTTTTCCGGAAGTTGATAGACTTGTATCAGCTTTTAAAAAAGTTTTCAGAAAAGCACCATTGAGAGTAGCTCTTTTCAGTGAAAAATTTCCATCTCTGTCACTGCCTCCCACTCCAGTAATAACTAGATGGGGAACACGGCTGGAAGCTACTAGTTATTATGCTGAGAATTTCGATAGTCTAAAACATTTTGTAACACTGCTAAAGGAGGATGCTAGAAGTATTGGTGAGTGCAAGGAGCTCACACAAATCCCAATTAAAAAAATCAGTTGTACTATATTCACGAGCACTTTGGAAAATTGCCAAACCTAATCACTTATTTTGAAAATCGAAATCTCAAATTAAATGACGGATTAACCACCTTAGATGTGGCTGTTAATAATTTGAAAAGTATTCCAAGTGACTTCGGATGTGGCCTTCGGCAAAAGTTTGAAGCAATTCTTAATAGAAATCCAGATTTAATTACATTGCAGCAATTATGTATGGAGACAATTCCACAAAATCTAACGGCTAAATATGAAGAAATAAAAGAATATTTCCAGTATGCACCTATAACCAGTTGCGATGTAGAAAGGACGTTTTCTATTTATAAGGATGTACTTAATTCAAAGAGAACAAAATTGACAGAAGAAAACCTTGAGAAACTATTGCTAGTCAATATTAATACTCCTTTACTCAACTTGAACGACAAAATGAACAAATAAAAATGTTCCAATTATAGAAATAAAATTAAAAACTTTAAAAATACAACTTTTCAACAATTACATATTGCAGTGGAATTTTCTAGCACCAAGTTGGGTTAGCCAATTGTGCATTGGATTTTGCTTTGAAATTGCTTTATTTAATTTTAATTCACACTACAGCTTATTTTTTTCATCGGCTATTCAGTCTAGTAGAATCCTTGAGCTTACGTCTCTGGGTCGATCCTCGCGGATGTTGGTAATATCAAAAATAAAACACAAGGTATCAGATAAATTATACACGCATTTTCCCTTTACATTGATATATTAAAAATAAAAAAAAGAAAAATCCCTCTACAAAGTGTATAGGGTGCTAAAGCATCATTAAACAGTAGCAATGAGGAAACACTCTTTGTGAACATTGACTCGCACACAAAGAAAAACCTCTTGTGAATCACGATCAAATATAAAACTAATAAATATTAGTGAAATCTGTCAAGTTTAACCTTTACTGTGACCCCTACAATCAAATATCAAAAACAAATTAGTTTTCGAAACTCACGCTAGTTGAAAATTTATTCATGCAACAAATAACATGATAAGATCCATCCCCACTACAATCTCTCCAACCTTAAATTCAAAAAAAAATGTTCTCGAAGTATAATATTAAGAAAAACAACTTCCCTTAACAAAAAACATGACAAGCTTTCGCTAATATCCATATACTACTTTCAAACACATTATTATTACAATAAATACAAAATTTATAGCACTGAAAATAATCTTAATATCTAATAAATAAATAATATAATTTTATCAACTTACATTAAGTTTTTTGTGTGATTTCGAAATACACGAGAGGCATCTTTTTACACAAGATTTCAAATAACTATGAAAAACTTCGCAAAAATCGAATTAAGGTTTACTTGCACCTTATACTAAATGCAAAACAAAGTACAGACCGACTTTATAAAACAAAGAATAAAATTTATTATTTTATCCTTTTTTAACTAAACACATTAACAGTCAAGATACCTCTGAATCAAAAATGAAAAATTCTTCATATCCGCCTCGCTATCCCTTCCATCTATCAAATCAAAATATACAGACAATACATCTTATCAAATACAATATCCGAAAAAGCGGCAAATTCAATTCCTTTGGTCCACCTAAATATACGAGGGCTAATCACAATTTTATACATTAAATATTTTATTTATACAACATTAGATATATCGATCCCCATCTGAAATAAATAAATATACAAGTGAAATAGCTAATTTTTTTTATAAATTGTCCCTAGTAAAGAGTTCACTAATAGTTCAATCTTTTTCCTTGCTTGTTCATGGAAAATCCATGGCATAATTCCCCAAGATTATCCGAGAACAAAGTCAGAACATCACTGAGCTTTTTTCAAGGATAATCTTCAGCACAGCACTCGAGACAGTACCGCACCCTGTCTTGGTTCTCGGCACTCACTTGTAGTATTAGTGTTGAACAGGATCCACGTCATTCCGATGCTGTAGTGTGATAAACGGTTTCAACATCTCCATATAAAAACAACATCTCCAACATCTTCAACATTTCCATATAAAATTTTTGAATATATAAATGTCTTATTTGACTTAAAACATTTTATCCTTTATGTCGTTTTACTTGACATAATTTATTTAATGTCGTATTGCTTGACATTTTCGAATGGGCTTCGTTACAAACATCACAGACGAAGGAACACGCCGAAGCAGCAGTCATCCCCGTCGAATCTTCGAGCATTCTCTCGATCACATGGACATGAATGTTTCCAACGAATTTTCATAAATAAAAGAAAAACACAGCATCAATATCTCATATATCAAATCATCATCATAATAAACAAATTCATAACACCATTAATTTCCAAGCAATTTCAACAATAATAATAATCATAATAATAATCAACAATAATATCATGAGCTCAATTTCTTCCTATATTTATATAGTTTTAATTTTTTTCAACGCAATTCCTTTTATCAATAATTTTTTTATACGCAGATAAATTTTAATTATTTAATTATGTCAACAATAAATTTTATTTTAACTCATCCTGTATATATATCCGTTTGCTTAATCCAATTCATTACCAGTTCAGTTAAATCAGCACATCGTAAACCATCCTATTCAAATAATTTTATTCATTAACCTTTTTTCACATGCCAATAATTCTTTTCTACATATTCATAAATACCATAATTTTATTTCAACAATATATATCTATATCTCTCTATTATCATAATAATTTTTTTATATATCGACGAAAATTCTATTTAAATATACCGACGAAAATTTTTTTTTTTTTCATATTCAATATTATATACTTTTTATCCCGACGAAATTCAGTAAACACTTTTTTATTTTCCTTCTACATCCTCTTCTTATACTAATAATCTAATCCTAATTATCTATTACGTTAAATCCATTTCAGTATCATTTATCAAATCCTATTTACTTTTCCAAATTTTATTTATATATCCTTTTGTTACAACACATTCCAATTAGTTATTTCTAAAGCAAAAATCCTTATATCTCGCATATTCCTCTAAATAGTGTACAACGAAATTTATCATTAAGTTGGGCCTATTTAAATATCCGACAGTAAATCATTTGTAGTTTCATTTTTACTTTTACCTTACTATAAAATGTGGGTCTATTTAATTTAAATTTAGTACCCCTATACTTCCTAATTTTCAGAGTATCATATTTTAAAATTTTATTATTGACATGGGTTTGACTTATATTATTTGAAAAACAGTTGATTTTAAAATTAACATTACGGAAATTTTTGCGTTTACTTTCAAGATAATTATTCAAATTATATTTATACATGATATTTCTAGAAATCAATTTCTTTTTAATTTTATTTCGTCTATCGTTAATTTTATTAACGCCAACTGCTTGTTTAATTAATTTATTGCTCATTTTCTCGTGAATACTTTTTTCCATCCTACATTCTAATTTAGCATTTGTTTTTATTATATTGAATTCTGTTTTCTCATTAGTTTCAAACTTAATTTTATTTAATATAATTTCTTCGCTTACCCTGATTTGATTATTTCTTCTTCCTATTTCTGTATCCATATCATTCCCTTCTTCCTGTGGCATAGATTCCTCCCCATGCACGTCCTCTAAACTTTCTTTTGTAATTGTTGATTCGTTTTCTTCTTGTTGCATTATTATTGATTCCTTTTCTTCTTGTTCCAATGTTATTGATTCCTGTTCTGTTATTGCTTGTTTTTCCTCGGTGTGTATTATTTTACTTTCACTTATTGTGTTTTCCTTGTTTATATGATTGTTACTGCTATTTATTGGTACTTTTTTAACCATTTTCTTTATTATTTCATCCATTCCTCTTTCCATATCATTATAGTTTTGTTCTATCCTATTCATCTGTTGTTTCGTTTCATATTGTTGTTGTTGTATCATATTCATTTGTTGTTTCGTTTCATTATGTTGTTGTTGTATCATATTCATTTGTTGTTTCTTTTCCCATATCGTTTTCATCATAACATGCACCATATCCATCATCTGTTGACTGCTTTCTTCATTGTGTCCTCCTTCATGTATGTAACCAGCGTTACCCATTCTTTGTTTCAAATTTTCCATTATATTTTCCATATTTGAATTATCTTGTATTTCCAAATTATTTACTTATCTTCAAATCGCCGACACGTTGGGCTGCCAATTGTGCAGTGGAATTTTCTAGCACCAAGTTGGGTTAGCCAATTGTGCATTGGATTTTGCTTTGAAATTGCTTTATTTAATTTTAATTCACACTACAGCTTATTTTTTTCATCGGCTATTCAGTCTAGTAGAATCCTTGAGCTTACGTCTCTGGGTCGATCCTCGCGGATGTTGGTAATATCAAAAATAAAACACAAGGTATCAGATAAATTATACACGCATTTTCCCTTTACATTGATATATTAAAAATAAAAAAAAGAAAAATCCCTCTACAAAGTGTATAGGGTGCTAAAGCATCATTAAACAGTAGCAATGAGGAAACACTCTTTGTGAACATTGACTCGCACACAGAGAAAAACCTCTTGTGAATCACGATCAAATATAAAACTAATAAATATTAGTGAAATCTGTCAAGTTTAACCTTTACTGTGACCCCTACAATCAAATATCAAAAACAAATTAGTTTTCGAAACTCACGCTAGTTGAAAATTTATTCATGCAACAAATAACATGATAAGATCCATCCCCACTACAATCTCTCCAACCTTAAATTCCAAAAAAAATGTTCTCGAAGTATAATATTAAGAAAAACAACTTCCCTTAACAAAAAACATGACAAGCTTTCGCTAATATCCATATACTACTTTCAAACACATTATTATTACAATAAATACAAAATTTATAGCACTGAAAATAATCTTAATATCTAATAAATAAATAATATAATTTTATCAACTTACATTAAGTTTTTTGTGTGATTTCGAAATACACGAGAGGCATCTTTTTACACAAGATTTCAAATAACTATGAAAAACTTCGCAAAAATCGAATTAAGGTTTACTTGCACCTTATACTAAATGCAAAACAAAGTACAGACCGACTTTATAAAACAAAGAATAAAATTTATTATTTTATCCTTTTTTAACTAAACACATTAACAGTCAAGATACCTCTGAATCAAAAATGAAAAATTCTTCATATCCGCCTCGCTATCCCTTCCATCTATCAAATCAAAATATACAGACAATACATCTTATCAAATACAATATCCGAAAAAGCGGCAAATTCAATTCCTTTGGTCCACCTAAATATACGAGGGCTAATCACAATTTTATACATTAAATATTTTATTTATACAACATTAGATATATCGATCCCCATCTGAAATAAATAAATATACAAGTGAAATAGCTAATTTTTTTTATAAATTGTCCCTAGTAAAGAGTTCACTAATAGTTCAATCTTTTTCCTTGCTTGTTCATGGAAAATCCATGGCAATATGTATTTGGTAATTTTCACCACCCGTATGTTTTCCAATTATATAAATAAAATTAAAAACTTTATAAATACAACTTTTCAACAAATAAATATGTATTTCGTAATTTTATAGATCACCACCCGTTCGTTTTCCAATTATATAAATAAAATTAAATATTTTAGAAATACAACCCTTCGCCAGTACTGCACTGGGCTTTGCGTCATGTGGTAAGCGTGTCCGTTCTCTAGTAATGATAAAGAAAGAACCCGATATATTGCCAAGTATAATCGTGTCATAGTATGAATTAGAAGCGATAAGTCACACATATTTCTCCGGATACTTTATGCATTGATTGAAGAATATTGCTACACGGTATGTGCAGGTCATATTTTATCTTTTTTTCACAGCGACCGTTTTAGCTTTTCACGCATCCTCTTTGCCAAGATAAATTTGGTGAGCTCTACATGAACGATAAAAAAGAAAACAAATTGATATGAATTACTACGAGAGAGATTTTTTCGCAGCTTATTAGAATTTAGTTTGCAGACAAGGCCGGTTTAAGTCAAGAAGTATAAATTTCTTACTGATATCAGTTCTATTTAAATAATAATAGTCTTCGCGTTTCAGAAAATATATCACCTCATAAAATATTCACAAATCATAATCTAGACGTTATTATGAGCCGCTTTTATACTTAACTACATGTATCACCTAGAATACTCACGTACCACTAAATTATTCCTTAATACACCTACTACCATTTCCCAGGACATGCCATAAAATATGTACGAAAGATAAATAACACACCTAGCGCGGCGTAAACATAAAACAATTGTATATAATACATTGAATACATATGTATGCATGTAGCAAGTACGAAGTTCCTTCACAAACTGTTCCGTGGATTTAGTTTAAGTAACGAGACAATATAATTAGCTCTTATCGTAGATGTGTGATTGTTACTTACATAACGAACCGTTCCGTGCTCCAAATATTATTCATTCAACATAGATTCGAGGTATATTTAAAGGGTTTATTGATTTAATATTGTTACATGAGGGGGTACAGACAATAGAGCAGGATATTGTGCATTGTAAACATTGTAATACAATAAATTATCAAATTAGTTTGAACCAACAAGTATTGCTCGACCGTCTTAGTTATACAATAACCAGATTCCTTAATCTAATTTGTATGTAATTGATTGTAATGTATACACGTATACGTTTTGTAGATATGGAGGTAGTTCAGAGACTGTATTTATTGGTGGATCCGCCGTGTTCCGGAACGAACGATGGTTGGTAACCAATAAAGCTCGGTGAATTACTGCCGGTCACCACTTCTTGTTTACATTTCGAATGTTCAATTACCAGTAGGCCTTTCTAATATGATTATTTATTTACGCAATGGTAATACACAGCATATTAATATGATATGTATGGAGGGCATTCTATTGTTACTGGTAATTGGGGGGCTATTTCAGTGTTGGCTGCGTTATTTGAATCTATTACCTAAGTTTATAATTTAATATAATTTAAATTTAAACGGGTTGAATATAAATATTAACTGTTCGCTTAGGAAGTGTTTACTATACGAAATGAGTAATAATTTATCAGAGTTATTGTAATGAAATGTAAATCTTGTTTGTGTTAGAGGCTATTGTACTGTCCTTTTCGGCATATAAAAATTACTTAATCATAAGATGCATAAACCGAGCCTATCAGACCCGGAGTCATATTTGATTGCTTATTATTCTTGAATTATTCCAGCCTTCTGGTATGGTCTAAACGGGTATTCTGTAACTGTTTCTCAGGTTAAATAATTTCTATTTTTTTAAATTAAAAAATAATTTTTATCATCACTATCCTGCATATATGGGCCTGCGAGGCTGACAATCAAATTTTTGGTGTTATTGCTGGCTTGTGTTTTAAGATAATTTGAAGTAAACGAATCTTCATATTTGCATTATTACAGGATGTATAAATACTCGTGCAGCATACTTTTGTCAGTTAATTGAATAACAAGCTGCATTGAGCGAAGCTGTAGTACAAAAGCAAAAATGACATTGAAAATGTGTGTACGAATTTCAGGAAGACGTTGTTGCAACGGCCAGAATAAGTGCAATAAGAGGAAGTGATTTTTAAAAAGTAGAAAATGATGACATAATGGAGATTGATTTCGAAACAAATTGTGGTGAGTTTTCTGGATCCAGTGGTGATAACACTAACGCAGAAAATTATTACGTTTAAAAATATTATTTCTAAATAATAAATGAACATTTCGCTTAGTGCTGGACCTGCGTTTTCGCCTTCCGATTGTATTCAGGACAGCAGCTACATGAATGACGTAAGCATACGAATATACGACGCAATATGAACGCTTCACCTCAATAGTGCTTTCACGCATTCGCGCCTGTCTTGAGTCACTTAAGTTGGTTAGTTCGATCAGTGCAAATGTGTATAGGTGTGTGTCACTTTTAAGTAACGTAAGAAAATTTTTCGCTAAATAAGTGGAGTTACTGTGGCCACACAGTAACTCTTATTATTGATAATGGATAAATATAAATAGATAGTTGGATAAATTAGTAGACCTTGCCTGAATCGAAATTAGTTACCCCCAAAAACACCTAGAGGGCCTTCCTTGTTACCGACTCCTTATTCGTTCGTTACATTGCCGTACCTTTCATCGATAATTGTAATTTGAGAAACCAAGTATCGAGATTGGACAAGGAAAGAGACGCTTCAGTGGCACGAAGATATCAACATTGCTCGCTGAAAAGGTTTTTTTTGCTGTTTATGATTCATTTGAAAGTAACTTGATACGTATATAATATTTTTTGACTCACGTTTAGTAATCTAGAATAAAGGCATAGTCAATGAATTTAGTAATCTAGAATAAAGACTTAATCAATTCATTTTTATTTGTAATATTTGTTAAATTCATTTGCAACGTTTATTTACTTAATATTTATATTTAGCATACCGTTTTTCTTAAAATTTATTTAGTATCATATTTTTGTTGAAGAATTAAGACCTATCGTGCCTGAATTTATTATATATTATGTAAACGCTACTGAGATGTCACGAACGTAAATATATCATTTTATTGTTGTGAAAGTATATCCGTGGAGAGCTATTGAGTTTGAGTAAGATTTAGAAAGATCAGTTTTTGCGAGTTTTGTTGTTTGCACGAGGCAATTTAATACTAGTGATAGTGAGGGATTGAGATCTAACCAGTAGAGAGAAAGTTAGGGGCCTAATAATATAAAATCAATAGTGGCAGTACTATTTGTTAAATGTAGATGGCGCCACGGGCCAGTACTTAGATATTGTCACAATAACATTAATGAATAATATCACCTAATCGACTAGCTAATGACATATTTCATACTAAATTACTACGTGAAAAAATATCGACATCAATGAATTAAATACATATGTTTGTACAATATTAAAAAATTACTTCAAGAACAAAAACACGATTATGATGCTATAGTACGAGTAGTAAATAATGAGTGAAAGTGGTGGAATATATTTCTTGGATGCGCCAGGTGGCACAGAAAAAACATTTTTTACGTGCACAAAATAATATCGCATTAGCAAGCGAATCACCCTGGAATTGCAGAGACGGTTTTGGATGGTTGTCGAACAGCACATCCAACACTTACATTGCCAGTTCATATACAAAACAGCTAAACACCAAATTGAAACTTTTCCAAAACAACAGGAATAAGTAAAGTAATCCAGCAATGCAAGATAATTATATAGGATGAATGCACGATGACGCATAAAAAATCGTTGTAAGCATCGAATCGAACATTGCAAGATTTACATAGAAACGACGGGACATTCAGTGGTGCGCTAGTATTTTTGACAGGTGATTTTGGACAGATATTACCTGTAATTCCACGTTCAACACCAGCTGATGAACTAAATGCATATTTGAGAGCATCACATTTGTGAAGGCATGTTCATAACTTTTCATTGACGACAAACATGCGCTTTAAATTTAAAAAACGCTTCTAATGCAGAGCATTTTGCAATACGATTATTGGATATTGGAAAAGGGAAAATACAATTTAAGAAATAACAGGCTGCATTAAATTACTAAACGATTTTGACAGGATCACTCACTCACTATTTAAAAAAAGAAATTAATCTGTCCGAGCGATTTTCTTAACCCTACAGTACTAACATGGTTTAGGTCTGCGAGATCGAATCTAGGAAAATCTATTTTTCGTCTCTTTGTTTTTATAAAGTGAGTTTGTTTATAAAAACACAAAAATATAAGTACTGTGATTATTATTTATTAATAAACATAACACCTTTATAAATATAAATATAAATAATAATAAATTAATCTTCTTCGGTGTGCCATATTCTGTTACGCTCGAAAAATGATTCTTATACCATTTGGGCATTTTTAAGGAGTTAATTACATTAATTGCTAACTTTAAGTCATCATAGGCTATTCAAAATTCAATACTATCGTTTAATATAATTTATTTACTTTAATTACTAATTATCGATCATCATAGGCCATTTCAAGCTTTGATATCCTCATATAATTTTGTATGTTCAAATATTTTGGATGTCGCTATATCCATAATATTTCCCGGATTATTTTTAATATATTTCTGCGCAGTTTGACATTTTGGAATTTTTTTGCGAAGTCATGATTCGTATATTTGAATTGATATTTCAATTATTGTTTCTTCTTAAACAATTCTAACATTGTGGTATTTTTTATTAGAATTTTGTAAATCTATAAGAATGTTTTAATTTATTGAATAACCATTTTTAAACTTAATTTTGGTTTCTTTATTTTCATTTGTTCAGAGCGACATCTTCGCGCAACTTTATTTAACTTCCGATTATAGATCGCTTGACGGTTGATATAGTTTTAAATTGGTTAAGTATCCTTTGTTGCTGTGGATTAATTACTGATTTTTTTTTATGTTGGCTTCCTCAATTACTCTTTAACCTTGTCAGGGTATTTGAGTAATTATCTTCCTTTATTTCCAATATTCCGCCCAGGATAGTTTTTGTTACTATGACGTAGTTTTCTTTCCGAATAAATAGTCGTACATTCGTTTGGAAGATCCGCTTTACTGTTCAAGCTCTGAAGTAGGCAGTAGTTTGAAAACGGGAAGTAATTTTTGAAATTAAATTGTGTCACCATTCTGCATAAGCAGATTTTGTTCAAACTTGATTTTGTGTAATTAAATTCACTGGTTTAGTGTCTTTATTCGGGGTTTGTTCCTCGGTTTTGAAAGTTTTCATGACCACGTGTTGCTTCAGGTGAGTTTCTAGATACGGGGACGCATTCGGGATAAACGTATAACTTGTTGAACTATTACACGCCTTTTGAGATGATCGGTGACCAAGTCAATTGAAAGTTTTTATAAGATAACTATTGGAGCATATTTGAATCCTGATTTTTTTAATTGAAAACTGCAAATGTGTTTGTAGCAGCTAGATTTAATACACGGTAAAAAATTACCATAGGCCACCTTCTGGTGGCCCAGTTATAGTTTGCACATAATTGGTCGACTGTGTCAACACCACTCTTGGTATGAATGTTCATCATAATAATTTCTGGTTTGTTTGTATTTTCATCTATGCCGTCATCACCATGCATGGTCGGTAGGGGAAGTACATTTTTTGGAATGTACGGTACTAATGTACAATTTTCTCCAAAACCGAACATACATGAGCCCTCTGGTCTGTCGCCTGTCACAAATACACGAGGTAGTTCTCTCTTGTTCTTTTTGATGGTGCCGATCATAGTAAATTTTTTCTGCAAATGCTTTTACATAACGGTAAACTGGTAAACTAGTTGATACAAGGCGCTCAACGACTGCTTTTGCGGTATTCTCAACAGAAAAAGGACCCAGGGGGTTGCTTTCCGACATAAACCTCCATATTTAACGTATAAAAGGTCCTAATATCATCCACTAGAGCAAAAATTTTGATGCCGTACCTCTCGAGCTTACTGAGTATATACTGCCGAAAATTAGAATTTCCACGAGAACCCGGTAGCATGTTGTTGACTGGTATACTCCGATGGCAAACAATTCGAACAGATCTCATATTGCTGTCTACTTATATGTTTTTTACCTCTCAGGCCCAGTGTTCTTAGTGTCAAACCTTAAATGCCTTAACAAAAATCGAAATCGTTCTAGTGACATCGCTAGTCTGAACAATTCAATTGATGTGGCGTTAGTTTTCCACAAATCTTCAGCATTCTAATGATTGGTTTTATGCACGGAGAAGAGGTTTAAAAGTCCTAGTAACGCTTTAATCTCATTTATATCCGTAGTAGTCGCTGTTCAATATTCACGAGGATACTGCTACTGGGATATAGATAAGTTAGTATATTCAACAACTATATGTAGCATTTCATCTGCGAAAAAACATGACCAAATGTCCAAAATAGTCGATAAACTGCGTACTGGTCCTTTTACGCCTGGCAAGTGGATGAATCTATTTTTTGCTCGAAATTTGACTTTCTGATTGGAGGGGTGTTTGTTCCATTTTGTCAGCTTATCTTTACCAGTAAAGAAAAGTTCTATAAACTTTACCTTTTTGTTAGGAATAGGAGGTTGATATGAAGATATGTTTCCTAACTCCACTTCTAACTCTTCTTCTGACTTAGAGTCTTCTTCGCGATACTCTACATGGTCTTCCTCACTGCAATCTTGTTCGTCGTCTGGAGCATTATTTTGCTCTTCATCCTCATCTAACTCCTCCCATAATCCCGCAGTCGTTTCTGCTCTTTTTCGTAACTCATTTCTAAAACAAACAAGATTATTTTGTAAAAAATAATCTAAACAATGTTACCAGTCTTGAAAATTCAGATAGTACTGCTACTACTAACATCCATTCAGGAGACCGAAGTACGATAAAACCTACACACTTTACACTGCGACAACTGATCAGTAACTAAATAAAATCAAGATAGCGAGCCGCACAACGACAACAGCGCGCGACGCACAAAGATACAAATAAAATATTGGGAGGTCAGTCTGTCAGACGGCATGTTAGCACTGGAAGGTTAAAAACATTATAAAACACTTATATGAATTTTATTCCAGACTTTATCACCACACCGTCATATACTCAAATCTAGCAAAAGCAAACTAGTACCGGTTTCAGCTAGTAATAATAATAATAATAATAATAATAATAATAGTTTATTAAGCGCCCAACAGCAAAGCCAAATATAGGCACAAAGAAAATGTATCGTACATGAATAAATTTACAAAAACAAACAAACAAAAACATATCCAATACACAGTTAACTTAAATCCAAAAAAAAAAAGAAGAAATCAAACTTTAAACTCTAAACTTCGGTTCAAAAAATATGTCACTAAAGTATTTATTCCCACATCTACACATTTGATAAATCGGACTCCTCACTAATGCATTACTCCGGCACACGGGATAGGTAAAAGTTGCAGAATTGCGAGACGCAAACTGAGGCACACCAAAACACAGTCTTCCAAGTATCGAAGGACAATCGATGTTATTATGCACAACACTGCGTAGAAAGTTAGCACAGGTTACTTCGCGCCGGACATCCAGCAACACCAAATCATGTTCCCTGAGAAGTAGGTTATGGTCAGTATTTCTAGGAGGATAATCACCACTCGTTTTAAAAGTAAGATACTTCAAAAGACGACGCTGAACACTCTCCACATTCAGTTTATGATGAATAGAGATGGGATCCCAGACTATTGAAGCGTATGAAAATGAACACATCAAAGTTAGAATTCAAAATATTAATGTACGCATCATGGGTTTTAGTACGAAGACCGTTGGACGTATCTAGTTTTCCGGACTCAACTGTATAATGGTAGGAACGCCAGACTTATATTTAATACGCAGATTGCGTCCACCATTTTCAATACGGTGCTGCATTTCAGATTTAACGCAGCGATACAATTCTCATTGCATTTGAGTAGAATCACGGGAAACAGAAATATTGGAAAAATCAGATATTTTTAATTTTTGGGAGTTACGCACAACAGATAAAACATCACCCTCAGATGGCAACTGAATTTTAATCGGACGCTTTCGATTCTTGGCCGCCAGATCAAACGTACCCAAGCGTGTGGTGGAAATGATATTACATGTAACAGGTAAGAACGTAAGGATGTCTTGCACTAAAGTAGTATCGAGAACCTTTTGATCCTCCCTCCTAGAAGCAAGTTCGGGTGAACCATAGACAATAATATTATGCTTGCGTTTCTCGCGCTCAGCAACCTCTCGAACTATTTTTTCCATATCTGTTAAAGATGTAAGACGAGAAGGAGAAGAAGGAGAATTCACAGATTTCTTCAAATCACTGATTTCAAGTTGTAAATTTATGATACAAGATTTCAACTCATTGATACCGCTACCAAGGCATTTACCTTTTTCGCAGGTCCAAGTAAGACCCGAACTTTGGTTTATTTGTATAGCAATAGTAGCAGTAACCGAGGCACAAGCAATGCAATAATTCCCCTTGCAAACGCAACAGCATACGGTTCTGTGCAATTCGATACTTTTTTCGCAACAAGTCCAAGTATTCATTATTATAGGTTATAAGGAAGGTATAGGAAAAAAACTCTTCACACGAACGCGGTCCTCCGCAGTGACTAACAATACAGAATAGAAAAACAGACCACGGAAGGCAAAACACTAGAGACAAAGAATAGGTTATGTACAAAAAAAAAATTCAAATAACTCAATGTTAAAAACAAGCGCATGAAAGGTAAACAGCGCACTGTAAGAAATACATATATTTTTACAAGAAGCAAAAAAAAACTCGAGAGAAAAAACTCACCAAGAGACAGAACAGTTATTACTTATTACAATTATTACGTTTTATGCCAAAACACAAATTCACAGATGTGATGGACACACAAAAGTTATATCACTTAATAGACAACAACATATGCTATTACACAACTAATAATTAAAGTTAATAAAACGCTTAAAAACACGAAAAAAGTAGGCATAAACAGGAACCGGATAAATAATGATATCTCATGCACGAAATAAACTGACTGAAGTAGTAGATGAAACCATGTAATTTAAACACTATAAACTATAACGATCATATTAAAATATTTCCTACACAGAACTAAATCGTTCTAAGATCCCATTCCAATTGCCAATATAAATTAAGGGTCAAAAAATTGCTCTAATATTTTCATATTTCCCTGTGTAACATGGAATTAATAATTTCAGAATTTAGAAAGCGTCTGACTGCTCGATAGATTTAAATTAACTTATCGAAGAGCTATGGCGCGATTGCTTAATGGAAAAATATAAATCCTGAAAAACATTTTGTGGTCTTTCCAAAGCGATAAAAAAACTTAATCATCTCGGCAACTCAAACAAAAAAAAATATCGCGTGAAATAAGTTTGGCATTCCGGAAAATTTATGACAGATACATAAAATCGATGAATGAAAATAGGAACGAACACCCTCTTCGTTCGAAATTCGCAGCTTCAAATTAATTTCCTTTTCGCGACCGCAGACGGAAACTGAGCAATCAAAGTTTTGTTTACAATCGTTTAAAGCGTGAGTGTAACACAAAAGGAGATGAGATGTTTAACTTGAAATTCGATGACTTTAAATGTAAAAGAGACTTAAATGTACATAAAGCTACTGCATATATCGGCATATATCTTGGCATACGTAAATATCTCGAAAGCAATTAATTCCTAAAACGAATTTACACAAAATGGTTTAACATATGAAAAGGGAAATAGTATGTAATTATTATAGGAAAGAGCTTCAAGTTTATCGCAAGGTTAAATAGAATATTTTAGAATATACGCGGGCTGGTTAATTAATTCGTGATCCTACAGAAACAAATGAATAATTTATATATATATATATATATATATATATATATATATATATACAGGCTGATTCATTTTCGGCCCTCACCATGTGGATCTCGTTTATAATTGGAGATAGAGTATAGGTTTAAATTTGGAAAAGTTGTTAAATTTTGTGTTTGTTGTAAATCCGTAAAGAAAATAGTCCTGTGACAAATTACCTTCGTTATTTAAAAAAAAATACGCGAAAACCCCATTTTCTTCTTTTACCTGTAGCACCGACATTTGGCCTTGTAGAGAAAATATAAAAACACACCCTTGTGGCCATTCCTAAACCTCTATCCAGTGGTGTACTCTAGATTTTTATACGACGTTTGGTTTCTTTCTGGCCATCATCAACTATCTAATTTCTTATAGGCGCCATATTGGATTTAGACATCTTCAGAAAGAGGTTTTTTTTCTGATTTCAACCATGTACCACATGCTGACTAAAGTTTTTGACATTAGGTTTTATTTGAAATAATAAATTATAAGATTAAATAAGGTAGCCATGGACTTTCAATCTGTCAAACATTTCATTTATTGTTCATTAATAATACAAAAATGTCATACACTAACGAAGAGAAACGAGATATGACAAGTATTTTTTATTCTTCGAACCGAAATTTAACAGTAGCGAGTACAAGATATCTACAATTATATCCAGAACGACAACAGCCTCATCGTACCATTTTTCTAGATCTCGACAGAAATTTCGTCGAGAATGGATCGTTTACTAAGCCGCGTAATGGTCAAGACAACAGGAATTTAAATGAAAATCGACAAGATATTTTACAAATGGTAAATTAAAAGCGTGGTTTCAAATTTCATGTTAATCTTGTATTTTTATAGATAAATAATAATCCATCAATTTCTACACGCGAAGTAGCGTCAAAATTAAATTTGTGCCAGTCCAGAGTTTGGAGAACTTTATATAAAAGTAGGTTTAAACCATACAGGATCCATGTTAGTCACTCTTTACTGCCTGGAGATAATTTGAGAAGGCTAGAATATTGTAATTGGTTAATGGGAAGGATAGAAAATGACGAAAATTTTTTAAGCAAAATCGTCTGGTCAGATGAAACAAAATTTACAAATTCTGGAATGTTCAACAGAAATACGGAGCACTATTGGGCAGTACAAAATCCCCGACAAAACAGGGCTAGAAGACCACAACATCGTTTTGGAATATACGTTTGGATGGGTATTTTGGCAAATCGTCTCTTAGGACCAGTTATGTATGAAGAACATTTAAATGGAGAAAGATATTTAAACATTTTACGTACATACGTATCTGACTATCTTGACGACAATATCCCATTAAATCAATTACAATATTTATGGTGGCAACAAGATGGCGCACCAGCACACAATGCAGCTGTTGTTAGAAATTTCTTAAATCAAGAGTTTGCAAACCGTTGGATTGGAAATAGGAGAGTTGTTGAATGGCCTGCGAGATCACCTGATTTAAGTCCGCTAGATTTTTTTTATTGGGATATGTTAAAAATAATATTTATAAAGTAGATGCGCCACAAAACATTGAAGAATTAAGACACAGACTTCAGAATGCCTTCAATGCAGTTCCTAGAAGAACTATACAAAGGACAGTACAAAATGCCAGAAGGCGTGCCCAATTGTGCATTACCGAAGATGGCCAGATAATTGAACATTTACTGTAATTGTTTATTGTTTACTTTTCTATGTATTTTTATTAATGTTTTTGTTATCTTGTACTCGCTACTGTTGAATTTCGTTTCGAAGAATAAAAAATACTTATCATATCTCGTTTCTCTTCGTTAGTGTATGACATTTTTGTATTATTAATGAACAATAAATGAAATGTTTGACAGATTGAAATTCCAAAGGCTACCATATTTAATCTTATAATTTATTCTTTCAAAAATGGTTGAAATCAGAAAAAAAAACTTTTCTGAAGATGTCTAAATCCAATATGGCGCCTATAAGAAATTAGATAGTTGATGATGGCCAGAAAGAAACCAAACGTCGTATAACAATTTAGAGTACACCACTGGATAGAGGTTTAGAAATGGCCACAAGGTTGTGTTTTTATATTTTCTCTACAAGGCCAAATGTCGGTGCTACAGGTAAAAGAAGAAAATGGGGTTTTCGCATTCTTTTTTTAAATAACGAAGGTCATTTGTCACAGGTCTATTGTCTTTACGGATTTACAATAAACACAAAATTTAACAACTTTGCTAAATTTAAACCTATACTCTATCTCCAATAATAAGAGAGATCCCCATGGTGAGGGCCGAAAATGAATCAGCCTGTATAATAAATACACAAACTCTAATTTGTCTACCTAATCTCCTTTTAATTCACAAGCTTTTTTATTCCGCCGCGAAAGTGATTTTCTTCTAACCTTGCAAAATAATTATCCACTGTTGAAGTTAGCTCTTCATTTCTCTTAATTTAGAGAATAGATGAAACTCAGATGGTGCTAGGTCTGGCTAATACGTGGCATGCGGTGCTAATATGAAAATTAATTTTTCAATTTCGAGCTAATACGAATCCAGAATTGGAGCACCTCTTATTAATAAGAGACGATGTTCATTGTTATATGAATCGAGATGTGAATAAATAAAACTGTCGTTACTGGTCGATTGAAAGTCCACGCAAATTTTATTAACCCTAGAATACGGGACTGTGTTTGCCAAACGTAATTACGGGACTATCGTAATTTTTACTACTCAATAAAAAAAAATAAAATTGCCTTATCAAACTTTATTTTAAGAAAATACGAAAAAGGATAACATTCTGCATTATCAGAACAAGCGTTTAAAATTATAAAATCAACATTTCTTATTATTTTTCACAACATGCGATGCAAATATCTCGTCTGTATTCTCCACAAATTGGATTTTTACACTCCATCTAATAATTAGTGAGCTTGCGCCCTTTTTTGCTTGGGCAGTAGAAACTAGTCTTTTTCTTCTTGTCTTGGGGTGTGTTCACAATGTTTTGTTTTAAAATACCGAGGATTTCAGCTATGTCTTGCCGAAGATTTTTTTAGCCCAGGCTTATTTTCGAAGTGGTAGTAAAATTGATGGTTAATGGGTTTATTCAGTTCAAGATTGCATGGTAGAATTTCAAGTTGAGTTTCCACATTTTGTAATAGATTATATGCAATTTAAGAATACTTTGGATAGAACTTTAAAAAACTTTTTTCTGAAACTGGTAGTCTCTTAAGAAAATCAGGCAGCGGAGCAGTTGGGAAACATACACCTCAAGTTGTCAATCGTGTTGAAGAAATAATGGAAAATGAACAACAAACATCTGTTCGACATTTGAGTCAAAAAATAAACCTTTCTATTAGTACAACTCACAAGTTATTAAAAAAGATATGCAACTTTACCCATACCATGTCACAGCAGTACAAGAATTGTTAGAAATTGATTACTGATTACCCACATAGACTACAGTTTTGTAATTGGTTTGTAAATATGAACAATAATGGAGAACTTTCGCAAAGAGTCATCTTTACTGATGAAGCATTGTTTTATAAAACGGGATACCTAAATTCACAAATTACAAGAATTTGGAGTAGTGAAAATCCACATGTAATTAATGAAGAATCGCTACATCCAGAGAAAATTGGTGTTTGGGCAGCGATAAGCCAAAGGCGAATCATTGACCAATATTTTTTCAGGGAATGTTAACTGCTCAAAGGTACCGTACGGAAATTCTACAACAATTTGTCAATCAGTTGCATGATGATGAAATTGATGAATATCAAAATGCATATTTCCAACAAGACAGAGCACCTTGTCACTGTACTGCAGAATCTTTGGATTATTTAGAAGAATCTTTGGATGAGCGGATAATTAGTCGAAATACTGAAATTGCCTGGCCTGCACGTTCATGCGGTTTATCACCTTGCGACTTCTTTTTGTGGCCTTATCTAAAGAATAACATATTTCGAAAACCTATATTGAATTTGAATGATATGCTACAGAGAATAGAATAGAAATGCATGGAAATTATAACAATCCAGTAATGTTGCAGAATATCATCAGAAATTTTGAACGGAGGATTTTGAAGTGCATTGATCTTGAAGGACAACATTTTCAACATTTGTTATAGTTTTCAATAAATACCTATTATTTGTTATTTATTTGTATGTATGAAACTGTCAAAATATACGACTTCGTAGGTTAAGTAGTAAATTTTAATTTACGACATACTTCAAAATGTTCTCAGTAAATCACATGCTACTAAATTGACTTTTCAAATGAACACTTGTTATGTGTTATGTACAATATGATCATTTATATTTACCCTCTAGCAAGCCATGAAATAATTAATTATTATGTATTTATTAATTGACACTTAAAAATGTTTACAATAAATCATACAGTTTTTCTGATCGAATCATACTTTAGGAATGGTGTAAAGAAAATGGAGAATGGTCGTACTCCTTGCAGCCTTGTATAGAAGAATTTCGGGCAGAATTTCCAAATTTTCAAACAACATATGACAGTTTGCGGCAATTAATTCAAAAGTCAGTGGTTAAATTCCGTGAAACAGGGTCTGTGTCTCGAAAACCAGGTGCTGGTGGACCACTAAAGCGGACAGTTGAAAATATAGCAGATGTTGAGGGACGAATAAATCAATCACCTAAGAAATCGATTCGTAAGCTTTCACAACAAACACAACTGTCATATGGGACCTGCCAGAGAATCCTTAAAAAAGACTTACAAAAATTTCCATACAAATTTCATTGCGTGCAAGAGCTTTTACCAATCGATCATGTAACCAGAGTTAATTACTGTCAGTGGTTCTTAGGTACGATTAATAACGATGACGTTCTTGACAAATCCTTCTGGTCCGATGAAGCATGGTTTCATTTATCAGGATATATAAATAAACAAACAATGCGCATCTGGTCTAATGAAAATCCACATGAAATTCTTGATACACCCTTGCATTCACAAAAAATAGGCGTTTGGCTTGCTGTTTCTCGTAGATGGATTATTGGTCCAATATTCTTTAATAATACGATAAATGCAGAACGATATCGTAATAATTTATTGCTACCATTTGTAAATCAATTACATGATGATGAGCTCCGCGAGGGATATTTCCAGCAAGATAATGCAACAGCCCATAAGACAAGAGAAACGATGGAATTATTGCATGAATTCTTTGATAATCGAATAGTAGACTTTCCACCACGATCTCCGGATTTAACGATTATGGACTATTTCATTTATCCACATCTAAAAAATAGAGTATTTACGAATCGTCCACATACAATTGATGAACTTACTAATGCTATCCGAAATGTCTGTGAGGAAATTACACCACATAATTTAAGGAATGCCTTCAATAATATGAGACGAAGAGTTGCGCTATGCATAGAAAATGAAGGAGCTCACTTTGAACATTTATTGTAGCTGTTTTTATTATTAAACTTTTTATTTTTTCAACTGAAACGTTTGTATGTAATTATTTGTCAAAATGACAAAACCTAATCTGTCATCAGTATAAAATAACTTATATCACACACACGCTGCAAAATAAGTTAACTTAAATTATGGTACCAACTTAAGTTTAAAAAAGAAAAATGTCATTGCCTTCTAGAGGGTAGAAATATATGATCATATGGTATTATTGTTTGTATAAAACACAAGCAGGCATTTCTATTCCATTCATAAGTAATAAAATATATTTAGTGACACTTACTGAGTTTTTCATTTCTTGTATAAATAAATATGTTATCTATAGATTTCAAATAAGTATATGGGTGATTCATACTGCGATAAAGTCGGGGAGGAATTCATGAAGCTATTTTTGTGAACCTACTCTTCTCACAGACAAGTTTATGCATATTTTTCAGCTAATTACTTAATTTTATTTCTGGGGACGAGTTTAGGCACGCCCGTTCTGGTTGATAAACACACTTCTCTAAACTCTTTTCTCTAAACGCTTTTCACCATTGAAAAGAAATTTAACAATTTTACATTGTGCAACATAATTTGATA
The DNA here is from genome assembly GCA_935421215.2 of Melolontha melolontha. NCBI lineage: Eukaryota > Metazoa > Arthropoda > Insecta > Coleoptera > Scarabaeidae > Melolontha > Melolontha melolontha. The sequence goes on along the minus strand of OW285236.1, from coordinate 19,646,942 downwards.
CATTGTTACAGCTGGCAACATTGACACAATGAAGTTGCAGTTATTTATGGCGTTCGCTAACAAGTCTATTTCGACGAATATGAAACCGATTTGCAGTTTCTATTCACTTATGCTAAGAAAAAATATAATTATAAAAATTAAATATTAAATATTAAACACAAATCAAAATTTTGTACCGCACTCATTAATTTGAAATACAAAATTGTAAAACTTTCCGTCCTAATATGACATATAATTCCATAAAACAATGGAGTGATAAAATAGGGAATTTATCATTGTACGGACATCTCTGCCATCTGCATAGTAACAAAGGATCAGAGATTCTCGAACTATCAAAATACCTGGTTACATTCCTCGACCCTTCCACATAACCCAGCATCACCTTAATTGCTAAATACTCTAATTCCATTCGTGGAAGTGAATACAGCCGATTTATGCCCATAATAACCATTTATGTTAATTTCAGTTACAGAACCATTTATAACTAGTGAGATGGCTTTTCTAATAAAGACACTGTAAAAATATAATTAAAATAATATTTTATTTACATTAATTTAAGTACTATAATACAATTAAACATTTCACAAATGTATAGGAAGACAAAAAGCTATATTCTGCAAAGTTTCAGTTAATATTTCGTGATTTGCTTTAATTCCACTAGTTATATTATTAGAATTAAACACCTAAGTAAAGAGAAAATTAATTGAAAGGATTTCCGTAAGTCTAGCATATGAGATAATTATTATACGTTATGTACATTAACAACCTATAACTTTAAAATAATGTATCATTTACAGCATTAGATTATTCATTGCAAAAATAGAAATTTTTATACAAATTTATTTTTTTATGTAAATGGGATTTAAGTAAAACACTTATACTAATTTCCAGTATATATTACACTTTATTATATGTATTAATAAATTGACGACATGTTTCGCTATGATGTAGCTTCTTCAGATCTTATATTACTACTGAACACGCTCTTCACAAATGTATGGCTTTTTTCTAAACTATTTTAATGGGTTGCACTTGTCTACATTAGAATCGTTTCTTACCGATGTATCGTCTAAAGTTATTGTTATCTTAATATTTGATGAAACCAGTTTAAAAGTGGGGAATTATTAAGGTCTAATTGGTCATTTAACAATGTATCTGCATATTTAAGTTTATTTAGTTCTAAGGAATCCAGTAAATTTAACTTTAATCCTTTTTGTTGTGACTGTAAAATTTCAAAATCTGTATTGAAACTATGATTATTTTCCAACAAATGAAGTGCATAATTGGAATCTGTCTTTTTGTTGATAAAACTTTTAAAATGTTCCTGTATTCGTTTCTCAAAGCTCCTACCAGTTTGGCCTATGTATGATTTAGGGCACTCTCTACATGTTAGTTTGTATACTCCGGATTTATTACTTTTGCTTGTCTTGGATTTTTTTTTTTTTTATGAATTTCCCTAAAGAATTATTAGTTTTATAAGCTACATTTTTATCTTTTTTTCGTAAAATTTTTCCTATTTTTTAAATTATTGGTCCTATGTATGTTACTAATTTATAATTGCTTAGTTTATCTTTTATTATTGGGTACACATTTTCTATTGCTTTCCTATATTTCTTTTTTCTTAAAATTGTATCTACTATATTTGGGTTATATCCATTATTTAGCGCTATTTGTTTAATAATATTTAATTCTTTAAAGAAGTTTTCATTTTTTAAAGGTACTGATATTAATCTGTGTAGCATACAATGGAATGACGCTAGTTTATGACTAACCGGGTGACAGGAACTATTGTGAATGATAACATCTGTGTGTGAGGGTTTGTGATATATTGAAAAGACATGTTTATTATTTTGTCTAGAAATTGTAAGGTCCAAGAAGTTTATACTGTGATCTAATTCTTTTTCTATGGTGAACTTAATGTTTTGGTGTAGATTATTTATGTGTTAAAAAAAATGGTTTAATTGTCTATCTGTGCCTCCGAAACAAGCTAATACGTCATCTAAATATCTGTGCCAGTATATAAAATATTTAAAATTGGGATGTTCTTTAATTTGACTTTCTAAATTATCCATAAAAATCTCTGATAATAACGGACTCAAGGGGTTGCCCATTATTAGGCCATCATTACACGAATATATCTTACTGTCAAATTCAAAATAGTTTTGATCTAGACAGATAGTTTTAAGAGAACTTATGATATCTAATTTTTTAACTATATTAACGTTTTGAATTGTTAACAAATTCTCCACCAAATTAATGGTGTCTTTTATCGGGATACTAGGAAATAATTTAGTAATGTCGAATGATATTAGCTTGGCATTATCTGGAAGTTTAGTATCTTTTATTTTGTTAACTAGCTCTAATGAATTTTTAATTGTAAATTTCGCTAAAAGATAATCCTATCAGACCAGTCGTGTCGTTTTCCAGCTCCTTCATATAAATTATCCAAAAAAATCTTAGTACATATTAGAGAAAATACTAAATTTTCAGCGAAATTTACAATTAAAAATTCATTAGAGCTAGTTAACAAAATAAAAGATACTAAACTTCCAGATAATGCCAAGCTAATATCATTCGACATTACTAATTTATTCCCTAGTATCCCGATAAAAGACACCATTAATTTGGTGGAGAATTTGTTAACAATTCAAAATGTTAATATAGTTAAAAAATTAGATATCATAAGTTCTCTTAAAACTATCTGTTTAGATCAAAACTATTTTGAATTTGACAGTAAGATATATTCGTGTAATGATGGCCTAATAATGGGCATTACTATCAGAGATTTTTTGGATAATTTAGAAAGTCAAATTAAAGGACAATCCAATTTTAAATATTTTATATACTGGCACAGATATGTAGATGACGTATTAGCTTATTTCAGAGGCACAGATAAACAATTAAACCAATTTTTTGAACACATAAATAATCTACACCAAAACATTTAGTTCACCATAGAAAAAGAATTAGATCATAGTATAAACTTCTTGGACCTTACAATTTCTAGACAAAATAATAAACATGTCTTTTCAATATATCACAAACCCTCACACACAGATGTTATCATTCACAATAGTTTCTGTCAGCCGGTTAGTCATAAACTAGCATCATTCCATTGTATGATACACAGATTAATATCAGTACCTTTAAATAATGAAAACTTCTTTAAAGAATTAAATATTATTAAACAAATAGCGCAAAATAATGGATATAACCCAAGTATAGTAGATACAATTTTAAGAAAAAAGAAATATAGGAATGCAATAGAAAATGTGTACCCAATAATAAAAGATAAACCAAGCAATTATAAATTAGTAACGTACATAGGACCGATAAGTGAAAAAATAGGAAAAATTTTACGAAAAACAGATATAGATGTAGCTTATAAAACTAATAATTCTTTAGGGAAATTCATAAAAAATAATAAATCCAAGACAAGCAAAAGTAATAAATCCGGAGTATACAAGCTAACATGTAAAGAGTGCCCTAAAACATACATAGGCCAAACTGGTAGGAGCTTTGAGAAAAGAATACAGGAACATTTTATAAGTTTTATTAACAAAAAGACAGATTCCAATTATGCACTTCATTTGTTGGAAAATAATCATAGTTTCAATACAGATTTTGAAATTTTACAGTCACAACAAAAAGGATTAAAGTTAAATTTACTGGAATCCTTGGAAATAAATAAACTTAAATATGCAGATATATTGTTAAATGACCAATTAGACCTTAATAATTCCCCACTTTTAAACTGGTTTCATAAAATATTAAGATAACAATAACTTTAGATGATACATCGGTAAGAGACGATTCTAATGTAGACAAGTGCAACCCATTAAAATAGTTTAGAAAAAAGCCATACATTTGTGAAGAGCGTGTTCAGTAGTAATATAAGATCTGAAGAAGCTACATCGTAGCGAAACATGTCAATTTATTAATACATGTAATAAAGTGTAATATATACTGGAAATTAGTATAAGTGTTTTACTTAAATCCCATATACATATTATGGATTTCCAGCAAGTATCAGCCGATTCAATTAAATTTATTTTTTTATCCTTAACCAATGAGGGTGATTTGAAGAAAAAGCGACTTTTCTTTGAATAAAATACTTATTGCAAGGTAGAAATCCGATTGTATACATTTAACTCAGCGATTTCCCAATTATTTTAAGCCAGCGAAAAAGTAATCTTTTGGAAAGCTCGTCAAAATACGCATTCATTGCTATTATTATCTCATTTGACCCAAATCTTTTTCCATGAAGTCATTTTTTCAAGTTTAGGAACAAGTAAAAATTACTGGTAATCAAATCCTGTGAATATGGTGGATAATTCGACGAAGTTAGCACATAAATTAGAGGGCGGTTTATTCTAATGAAATAAAACTTTTTTCTGAATAATTACTGTGGTTTTTCCTTCATTTCGGCATCGAAACGTGTCAGTACACCATCATAATAATAATAATGGATATTTATTGTACTTTCCTTACGTAAATAGTTAATAAAAATTAAAAATTAATTTTATAATTAATATTATAAATTTTAAAAACACTTCAAAAATTTACTTTAGTTAAATAAATTATTATTAATGAAATATTATCTTGAAAACACAAATTTGGAAACGTAAAGAACAGGCTATGCCCGACACCCTAAGGGTATAAGGGTTTTCTGATATATATATATATATATATATATATATATATATATATATATATAAGAACAGGCTATGGAAAGAAAAGGACAAAAAGAACTTGGCGTCCTTTCATAATTTTTCAACATTTTTATTGTGTTGCGAACAATTAATGTTTAAATAAAGAAATATATAATTTGCATACCTAACAGTTTTTAAATAATCCTCGATACTCGAGACGTCAAGCGAACAAATATTTAACAGCTAACCTTTTTTCGAGTATCCTAAAACTCTCAAAAACCAGCCTTGGCCTCCTTAAAACTTTTAGAACATATATCCTGTGTTTTCCAATTACCTGAGCTTCCTAAATAAAATATCCACCACCTAATCCTGTCTGTACACCTAAATCTAGTTTTTTAGAAAACTTTAATATTTGTAAAATGATGTTATGACGTTAAATGATCGTTTGAATTTTTCAAACGATCATTTAATAATCTATAAAAATAAACTATAGTCATTAAGAATAGCACTTACCTATTAATTTTATCATTGTCGAAACTATCAAAACATACATAATTCGTATCACAAACAAAAGATTCTCTTCAAAAAGTAACTATCACGCTTCGTTCATTAACAACATAAAGCAAAAATTATATAAACACTACAATACATATAGAACAAATACCACAAATGCCAAGAAAAACAACCCCCAAACTACTTATAAATATGTCCCAATACCTGATATAAACAACCTCAGAAGAAATAAACGAAATCTTAGAGCTATATAACATAAAAGTAGCTCGCGAAAACTGCAATAATCTCAACAACTTAAATTCAAAATTAACCCTTAAACAGAAACATCGATCTGTACTACATAATTGGAAACATCCGGTCTGGGAGACCTTATATTTTTGCGAACTTGATATTTTTGAATATATGCTAATATATATTTGTTTTAAAGTCTTTTGGGCAAAAACATACAAAATTATGATTAATAACACAAATTTATTGAAAACTAAATAAGAACAAAACAATTTTTATTTATTTGGTACTACACAGGTGATACACACTTTTCTACTGCACTGCAGGCAAATTGGATTACTGCATTTTATACATTTGTAGGAAGTTTTTCTGTCCTTTGAAGATGGACACTTGGAGCAGGTCTTCCTTTTCTCAAGCTTGTCGCTTGGAACTTCATCATGTCCTGCAGCTGCATTTTCATCTTTCGGTATTACTTCCTGTATCAATGCTCTAATATCTCGGGGAAGATTAGGAATACTGAGGCGTCTTCTGAGGTGTGGCTCCACCAGAGAATAAGCCAGGCTTTTAATAAAAGGTAATCGTTTTATTTCTGGATTTTGACGATAGCACAAGTAAAGTATGAAACTGTTGACCCAGCCTATGTTAAGAAGGGAGTAAAAAACAACTAATGGCCATCTCTTCGTTCTCCTGTTGGACGAGTACAGAGCACACTTCAAGTCAAGAAGGTCAACACCACTTTTGGTCTTATTATAATAGCAGATGATTTCTGGTTTGTTCTTATCGGGATCTGTTTCAATATTATGGTGCATAGACGAGATAAGTACAACTGCTTTATTCTTCTTGGGAACAAATGACAAGAGTGTTGCCGGAATATCATTTTCAAACCCATAGAGGGCTGATCCAACTGCTCTCGATTTATGAGACTTGAACTCTGGTGGTAGAATACTTTCATTTTTCTTCATAGTACCAACAAATGTTAGTGATCTCTTTTTTAATTCTTCCACCAGCTCTAAGGATGAAAACCAGTTGTCTGCAGTGACATTCCTGTTTGATTTTTCAATTGGTTTGCACAAGCGCAAAACTGATTCTCAAAACTATTCTCTTCTTCAGAAAGTCCAATGCCATCACTGTCCTTTCCAGTGTAAATGTAGGCATTAAAAAGATATGAACTGCGTGAGTCAGTCATGCATTGAATCTTTATCCCATATTTGGCGGGTTTCTTCGGCATATACATGCGAAACTCGCATCTTCCTCTAAAGGCAACGAGCATTTCATCCACTGTTACATTTTCAGAGAGGCTATACATCTCTTGTGAGTTACGTATGAAGGAGTCAAATATTTGGGAGATCGGAGCAGCACGGTTATTTTTTTTTCTCTCCTCACGAGTTGTGGAATCATCAAAACGTAGGCAGGTTATCAGTATTTCGAAACGTTTCACGGACATCGTTGCTCTAAATATGGGTCTTCCTGTCAAGTCTTTTGCAAAAAGAGAGAGCATATTTTCGTGACCGGATTTAAAGATTGATGTTACATATTAGTAAACCGATCAAGGCATATATCTCGATTAAGTCTGTATTTCGGTAGTTTGACGGATGTGTTGTTGATTTGAGTTTGTTTCTAGCCTGCAGCAGTTTCACGTTTGTGTTCGAGACAATGTCATGAATCATTTGTTCATCAAACAAACGCTCCCAAATTTCTCTAATGTTTGGGTTTCCCAATTGAGAGGCTTTTCTAGTCAGTCCAGGTAATTGTCGCATTACGTTATGACTTAGAGTTCTCCTGTTTGTCGGTGGCTCCTGTTTTTGCCATTTGAAATCTACTTTGTTCTTTTTTCCAATGAAAAACTGGGGAGTTGCATTTTGTACATCATATGATGTGTCCACTGCAATTTCTTGTTCGGCTTCCAAAAGATCAACAAGGTCGTCATCATCACCGTCGTTTCCATTCTTTCCATCCACCTTTTCTTCATCTCGTTTCAAATCTTCATCATGCAAAATAAAGTAAGGATCCTCATCTGAGTCATCAATTTCCTCCTCAAATTCGTCATCGCTCTCCAACATCCACTCAGTAAGTTTTTTTTCAAAATTTTTATCATTAAAATATACCCTCTCACTCCATCGTGATGATTTACTCATGGATTTACCACTACTTTTTGACGGATTATCCATACTGAAATCTACTAAAATGATACACAATACGAAACATGCGGTCTTACATACCTTGGCATTAAATGTCTAATACGAAACACCCGGTCAGTGAGACCCGTACGTTTGCAAACAACGACACTCTTCTCTCAACAAACAGTCACAAACTGAGGAGAAACACCTGGGTGGTGTAGAACAGTGATTGTTAAGGAGGTACTATGAAGCGGGGAGACGTAACCCGAACCGTGCTGCCACACAGGAGCATTATATAGAACCAAAGGTCTCGCAGACCGATGCTTCTGTTTAAGGGTTAAAAGACAAAATTCCTACATTTAAAAAAACACGTTATTTATGAAATCCCGTGCAACGACTGCAAAGGAATATACGAAGTGTGGCAATTAAATAACGGGACTGGTGTCAGAAATGTGATTTATTGTAAAAAAAGTCACAACAAACTTTTATCCCCTTCAACGTAATCTCCTTTACTATCTATATAACGCTGTATTCGTGCCTTCCATTGTTCAAATCACTCCTGTAGATCATCTAATGTCACCCTGTCAAGAAGTTCTGCCGTTTTTGCTTTTACCTTTTCTACCGACTAAAAATGTGTTCCCTTCAATGCACTTTTCACTTTTGGGAAGAGGCAGAAGTCACAGCGAGCCAGATTTGAGCAATACGGAGGATGATCAAGCACAGTAATGCGCTTGACCGCTGAAAACTGCTTCACAGATTGCGCATTATGCACTGGCCCATTGTCCTGATGCAGAATCCATGCATTGTTCTTCCACAAATCTAGTCTTCTCTCCCTTACTTTTTCTCTCAGCTTGATTAGGACTTGTTTGTAATATTCCTGATTAACGGTTTCACCAACAGGCACCCATTCAGTCATGATAACATACCTGATATCGAAGAGAACGATCAATTGCCAACGATTGCCTTCAATTTTGACTTGCTTATTCGCGCTTTTTCATTCTGTGCGATGTGGGGGTCTTCTAGTGCATCGATTGACGCTTTGTTTCAGAGTCGTACTGGAAGAACCATATTTCATCAAATGTGATGACACGTGTGAGCAGGTCTGGTTTTTCTGTCAGGCGTTCCATGATGTCAGAGCAAATGTCCTTCCGATGGTCTTTTTGCTCCTGTGAGAGGTTTTTCGGGACCATTTTTGCGCAAACCTTTGACATGTTTAATTCAATATACAAAATTTGTCTTACTATCTCTTTATTAATGTTTCATCATATCTGCGATCATCCGAATGCTCAAACGTCGGTCTTTCCGCATACTTTCATTAATTTTCTGCACGTCTCTTTCCATTCTTGAACTCACAGATCGAGCGGGACGTTGGTCATCTTCAACCTCTTCGCGGCTTTCTGAAGACCGTTTGTGCGATTCAAAAACTCGCGTACGTGAAATAGCATTTGTCATACCGTCTGTAAACGTGGTAAGTTAACGTCACTGCTGCGCAAGACGCGTCCCCGCCAACTTTACTTCCCCGATATGTTCATTCAATTTATAGGGTAGCATTTGATTGGATAAGCAATAGAAGTAGGTCAGAAGTAGGTGTGGTATACAAATACGTATTGCCTATGCCATTGAATGTCGACGTATCCGATCAGACTGGGCACAGACCCGCCTGTCGCCTAGTATTGTACCTCCTTTCTGTCGTATCTAGTGTACTGGTGAGGTATCGTTCACGTCTCCACCGTTAACTCACCACGTTTACAGGCGGTATATATGCCTGTGACAAGTCATTGATGCGATAGTGTGAATTGGCAAACAGTCCCTCTTAGCGTTTTCCTGAATACAATGGGGAAAATACAGTAACGTTTAAGCATCTAAATTACTTATGGAGCTAAAGAATTTCATTAATTGACGTAGCAGACACTTTTTGGTGAAACATTTTGTAATTAACAAATTATTATAAAAACACACTTGGCTATTTCACAATTTTTTATTAGATCTATGTCTAACATATGTTTCGGCTGTTATGCCATTGTCAAAGAGTATCTTAAAACTAACTTACAATACGTGTCCTTTTAACTTTTATACCTATTTTTGAGTGTTAAGGTGCTGGTTGGGGCATATTTACAATCACGTCTATTATGGGGGTGTTAACAAATTCTAACTGTGTATTCGTAATTATTCTATTTTGTTTTTGTGATTTTTTAATTTCTAGTATTTCTAATAAATCTAGTCTTCTACTTTTTATTACGTTATGTAACACGGTGGAGCTATTCATGTCGGGCAAATGGTTTTGTTCGATACAGTGTGTCGAAAAACCTGTGTTTTTATTACTATACTTTATATCTCTTACGTGTTCGGATATGCGTTTTTTAATGGATCTTCCACTTTGCCCTATATATATAGCTTCACAGTCATTACATTTTATTGTGTATACTCCTGATTTTTCTATATTTTCTATTTTATCTTTGTTATTATTTAACATTGTACCTAATTTTGTATTATTGCTACATATGATTTGAATATCTAATTTTTTTAATATTTTGTTTACTTTGTCTGTGATTTGGGGGATATATGTAATTGCGTGCCAAATGGGTTTATTTTCTTTTATTTACGGATATAAGAATTTTTTCTGAATATTCTTTTGTTCTTTTCGATTTAATATTTTGTCTACTATGTTGGGATTGTATCCATTATTTTCTGCTATTTTTTTAATATATATTATTTCTTCTTTAAAAGCCTCAGTATTCAATGGTATGTGAGTTGCTCTATGTATATAACTGTGGAATGTTGACATTTTTATTTTAGTATCTTGCTTCGCTTCCGCATGTATTATATTACCTGCAAATATTGGTTTTCTGTAAATTTTATATGATAGATTGTTATTGTTTCTGTATATGGTAATATCTAAAAGATTTAATTTGTTATTTTCTTCTTTTTCTATTGTGAATTGTATTTTGGGGTTTAATGAGTTTAATAATTTCAAGAATTCTGTTAGTTGCCTGTCTGTACCTATCCAGATGCAAATTATATCATCGACATACCTGGCCCAGAAAAGGATTTGTTTGATTAGGTTGTTATTTCTTTTAAATAGACCTATTTCGAAGTTATGCATATAAATGTTAGCCAATATTGGGCTGAGAGGATTTCCCATAGGTAATCCTACTTGTGAATATATATCATTATTAAATTTGAAGTAATTTTGATCTAGGATTAACTTTAATAACTCTTTTAATTGTGTTTTCTCTATGTTGTCTGAAATATTATCATTAATTTGGTTTTCTATTATGTCTTTTATCTCTTGAATTGGTATTGAAGTGAACAGGCTTTTAATATCGAAGGATACTAATTTTGCGTTATTTGGTAAAGTGATTTCTTTTAATTTATTGGTTAATTCAATAGTGTTTTTTATTGCATAATCGGATTTGAACTTTATTTTTTCTGGTAATGTTTTACTTAAATATTTACATAGTTTATATGAGGGTGCATTTACATATGATACTACTGGTCTCATTGGGGTGTTATTTTTATGTAATTTCGGTTGGCCATATAACCTTGGGATACTCGGGTTCATTACTGTTAAGTTTTTGTTTTTTAGATTACTGTTATTATTTAATAGCTGTCTTATTTTGGTTTGGTATTTATTAGTGGGGTCGTTTTTTAATTTTTTGAATTCATTTGTGTTGAGTAATTCATAAATTTTATCATTGTATTTAGGTCTTTCTAATATCGTAACTGTATTTCCTTTATCTGCTTTTGTAATTACTAGGTTGTTATCATTTAATTTCTTTTTTATAGTTTTTATGTTGCGATTTTCATCTATATTTTTATTGTTCTTTTCTAATTTTTTATATTCTATTACTATTATTTTAAAAAAGGTATATAACCCCTTACCACAATTATTAGTCGTATCCTAAATACGTATTTCGACAACTAAGTTGTCATCATCAGTAGGTAAAAACTACTAATTAAAAGTCGCACATGGGGCACAGTAAAGTAAGAAAAACGCTTCCGCACAACTACTATACACTGCAACCCTGTAAAGACTGAGTCTTTAAAGTGTGAGTCTTTACAGGGTTGCAGTGTATAGTAGTTGTGCGGAAGCGTTTTTCTTACTTTACTGTGCCCCATGTGCGACTTTTAATTAGTAGTTTTTACCTACTGATGATGACAACTTAGTGGTCGAAATACGTATTTAGGATACGACTAATAATTGTGGTAAGGGGTTATATACCTTTTTTAACTTTTTATTTAACCACAGTCTCCATTGAAAGAATTTTCACTATTATTTTCTTTATTTTTTCTTTTTCTAAGTTATGTCCTTCTATTGGTTTCAAAGCTAATTCTAAATCTACTGCTAAGTTATTAATATCATTTTTATTATTAATATCTGGATTGTATTTCAAACCTTTTTCCAATAATTTAGTTTCTGACTTTGAAAACTGTGTTGTTGTGAGATTTATTAGTTTTGGATAAAATTTTATGTTATCTGCTATTTTATTAGGTACAATGTTACTGAATATCAAAGATAACTTACTATTTCTTAGATTTCCTAATTTCCTTAACTGAGTTTTATGTTGTTCGTGACTTTTTTGATTTACTTCTTCTCGGATCTCTCGGTCTATATTATCGAATATTATTGGGTGTAGAATTTGAATTAGTTTCATATGGATAATTTTTTTATGTAATTTTACCCCTAATACCCTAACACTAAAAAAATAGGTATAAAAGTTAAAAGGACACGTATTGTAAGTTAGTTTTAAGATACTCTTTGACAATGGCATAACAACCGAAACATATGTTACACATAGATCTAATAAAAAATTGTGAAATAGCCAAGTGTGTTTTTATAATAATGAGTAGAGCTGGGGATGTTTGCGGTGTGCCAGGATAGTATTCAGTTAAACGCACGAATATAATGACCTTGTTTCGATCGGTGATGCATGCGTGATTTTATTGCTTTACATGCATTCGCTATTTATATCACTTAGGTATGTCAGTTATGTGTACTGTATATAAATAACACACTTACCTTATTTACGATTATTATAGCATAGCGCCAAGTGGATAAGACTTGCAGTAAGTTTGTAGCATTAGATACGTTTCCATATTTGTAGCGGTGAGCGATGTACGCCGTGATGAATAATTTTTTTTATATTTTGAGAAAGACCGCTCGACATCTACGGATGTAACACACGCACAATTAAAATAATCTTTATAGATAGAAACCGAATCTACACTTGCACCATTACTAATTTGTTTTAATCTGGTAAAATCAAAATCATTGTTTATCACACTCTCGAACTTTTCTATTACATTAACATTTTTGTTGTCATTTACTGCGCATAGCTGGGCGTGTACATCGTCCAGTATTTGCAATGACTCCGCTAACGATAATGCAGTATTTTGAAATTTCTCGATTGCGTTAAACAATCCTATATGATTGTTATAAATAGTTTGTAAATCTGCATCAAGGGAAGGGTTTTGAAAGAGTCTCTGGCTTTCCTTAATGGCTACAGCTTCGGCAGGATTGAATTGTAGAACCACAGATTTTATTTGTTGGAAATACTTGGCATAATAAAATGCCGCCTTTAACCAACTTCCCCAACGTGTAAGGATTGGCTCTGGTGGTTCGGGAATACCAGGGCACCGACTGTGAAACTCTCGAATTCGTTTGGGAGATTTTAGAAACACTTTTTTTGTAGTTGCTATTAATGCACCCACCTCTGGATAACATTGCCGAATAGTTTGTGCCACAAGGTGTAAAGCATGAACTTTACATGTCACATGCAAAAGTCTCTCACAATCTGCTTTAAGAGAACGGCCTACAGAACGCATTGTCGCAGCACCATCGCTCATAAACATCAGGAGTTGATTAGTTGAAACTTGAAATTTTTGTAGCGTATCGAGCACTACCTTCGTAATTACTTCGCTAGTGCACTTTTCCAATCTTTTGCTGGCTAATAAAATGGGAAATGTTGATTTGACAGGATCTAGTACACGCACTATAATATTCACAATAGAATGTTTTTTTCGATCTGTCGTTTCGTCGACACATACCCATAACTGTTTATCATTTACTACTGCTTTCATTCTGTTTTCAATGTCCTCACGCACAATTGGTAAATAGGTGAGTAACGTTCTCCGTGACGGTAGCTTTATGTTGGAATTGTATTTATTCCAAAAGTCGTGAAAGGCTTTTTTATCTAGCAGGTGGTTTTAGACAGCACATTATTTTTTTTGTCTTTGTGGTGTACACTTTCAACATGTCTTTTACAGTCGTATTTGTCCCAGCAAAGTAACTGTTTATCGCATAATTTACAAACCACTTTTGCTCCATTATAATACAAATCGGGAAAGTCTCGGATAAATTTCTTCACGTCGTTATACAATGGGCGCTTTCTTGGCTTGGGCACGTCCATCATACTTATTAAATAGAGCTCAAGACAACACACGATCACGTTGCCAGTTCACGACTAACTAAAGTGTTTCGCTGCATCGTGTTTATACGCCGGTGGGGATGCACTACATACGGTCCTGCCGTACCGCAAACATCCTCATCTCTAATAATGAGCTAAAGAATCTCAAACATTAACTCTAATTACACCCCATCGTCCAGACTTTTACATTATAATTGTTTCATATTTTTACAGAGGCAAGAGCGGAGATATCGGGGCCGTCAGAGAAATTTCTAAAACCAGGTTCCGGCCTACGTTTACAGTGCACTGTGCTGCAGAGTACAGAGCCTCCCCTATATGTGTTCTGGTATCACAACAATCGAATGATCAACTACGACGTCGATCGAGGAATCAACGTCACTACAGAGCTAGCGGCCAAAACAAGTACGCTAACGATAACAAATGCCGCTACGCGGCACTCTGGGAATTATTCCTGCGTTCCCAGCAATGCACAACCGGCCAGCACTTATGTGCACATACTCAATGGTAAGTTATTTTTCTAATTTGTGATTATAATGTGCAAAGTTGATTTTCTAAAGAATAATGATCAAAACTAAATTCATAATGACACGATTTTATGATAGCTAATATTTTAACTCTCGATTAAACTACATGCTTTATTGAAAGATTCTTGCGCGCTTAAACAGTTCCTGAAATTGCAGAAAATTTCTTCTGCAAAATATTCATTGTAGAAAGGTGTTCGATTCAATGATTAAAACATCAAAATGTCACGATATTTGTTCGAGTTGCTGCTTTCGTTGAATTCATAAAAGATAAAAATGTCAAAATCAAGAAATCTCCGGTTAAATATTACCGGGGACCGTGACTTTTAAAAGATAAATTATTGTTGGTACAAAAATACCTTTCATTTTATGCATAATCGCCTCTGAACTCTACTCACTGAAACTTGTAGTCTCTGCAGAATACTTGTGCTCCAGCGATAATCCTGTCATTCTATGTGAATTTCCGCTGGCTTAACCACTTCTTCAGATTTGGTTATAAGAAAAATCAAACGAGGGCAGATTAGATGGAATAAGACGGCAATTCTAAATGTAATTCGCGGCCAATTTGATGGTTACAATTGCGGTTGAATAAGATGCAGCGCTTCTACGGAAGAGTTTGAATCAAATAGCGATTTAATTTAAACGTCAGGAAGTGTAATGCCGTTTAATCTACCAGAATATTGAATCCTATATCGGCTTTTTACACTATCGGAGACATTTCTATAAACCGTTCCTACACTATTAAAAGCTTGCGTATCATCTTTGACAGAAAACTAACTTTTAAATAGTTAATTGACGAAGGAGATACTTGTCGAAACTTCAATATAACGCTAAGAAATATGTAATTAAACTTCTAGTTTAAAAAATTCTTGTATTGTAAATACACTAGAATATTGTTTCGCCATACAATGACTTCATTAGGTGGATGAATACTGAATATGTACAATACAAGTTTGAATATTTATGTGAAAATTATTGGGGAAATGGTGGTGGAAAAATTTTTACAATCTTAAATTTAGTAGAGGGGAGTTGTTTAAATCTAGTTGGTCATTTAAAGCTAATCCTAAACTATTGTATCTATTAATTTCTAAGTTTTCTAACAGGTTAAGTTTTTTACTTTTTTCTTGAATGTGTAAAATTTTGAAATCTATATTAAATCTATGATTAATTTCTAAACAATGATTTGCGAAAGTTGAATCTGTTTTCTTTTCTTTATGGCTTCTCTCGTGTTCTTTCATCCTTATTTTGAGTGTCCTCCCCGTTTGTCCTATGTATACCTTATTGCAATCTTCGCATGTTAACTTATATACACCAGAGTTTGTTTGTCTATTTTATCTTTGTTGTTTTTAATAATCTTCTGTATAGTATTGTCTGTTTTAAATGATATAATGTTCGTTATTAACTTTTTTAATGAAAGTACCAATTTTTTTAGAAATTTTTCCTAAGTAAGTGATTGAATTGTAGGAAATAATTATCTTGTATTTTAATTTTGGGTAAACTAAGGAAAGCGTTTTAGATTTTTGTTGGCTATTCAGGATGTTATTAATAATATTTATAGAGTAACCATTGTTTAATGCTATTGTATATATTCTATTTAGTTCAAGGTCGAAATTACTTTTACTCATAGGTACATGAATTAATCTATATACCATTGATTGGCATGCTGACAATTTGTGTGTTATAGGATGAAAAGAATTAGCGTGTATTGTGGTATCTGTATGTGTTGGTTTATGGTATATAGCGAACACGTGTTTATTAGTTTTGTGTGATATGGTTAAATCTAGAAAATTAATGCTTTTATTTATTTCTGTTTCTATAGTAAAATTTATTTTGGAGTGAATAGTGTTGACATAATTACGTAAAGTTATTAATTGTCTATCTGAACCGTTAAAGCAAATTAATATGTCATCAACATACCTAAACCAATATACACAATTACCAAACAAGGGATGTGTACTAATTTTAGTTTCTAAATTATTCATGAAAATTTCTGCTAATAAGGGGCTTAGTGGGTTCCCCATTGCTAGACCCTCTGTTTGTTTATAAAATTTCTTTTTAAATTTTGTTCCAGGCACGTTTCTAAGATCTGTAAAATATCGGTCTTTGTGACAATGTTCGTGTTTTTACGTTCTAGTTGTAAAGAAACAAATGTAAACTCATTTCTTTTGATATCTCGAATTTGTTCACTAGTATCCCACACCAGGAGGTATTAGATTTAATCACTTTACAACTAGAACGTAAAAACACGAACATTGTCACAAAGACCGAAATTTTACAGCTCTTAGAAACGCGCCTGGAACAAAATTATTCTCAATTTAAAAAGAAATTTTATAAACAAACAGAGGTCTAGCAATGGGGAACCCACTAAGCCCCTTATTAGTAGAAATTTTCATGAATAATTTAAAAACTGAAATTAGTACACATCCCTTGTTTGGTAATTGTGTATATTGGTGTAGGTATGTTGGTGACATATTAATTTGCTTTAACGGTTCAGATAGACAATTAAAAACTTTACATAATTATATCAACACTATTCACCCCAAAATAAATTTTACTATAGAAACAGAAATAAATAAAAGCATTAATTTTCTAGATTTAACCATATCACACAAAACTAATAAACACAAGTTCGCTATATACCATAAACCAACACATACAGATACCACAAAACACACTAATTCTTTTCATCCTATAACACACAAATTGTCAGCATACCAATCAATGGTATATAGATTAATTTATGTACCTATGAGTAAAAGTAATTTCGACCTTGAACTAAATAGAATATATACAATAGCATTAAACACTGGTTACTCTACAAATATTATCAATAACATCCTGAATAGCCAACAACAATCTAAAACCCTTTCCTTAGTTTACCCAAAATTAAAATACAAGATAATTAATTCCTACAATTCAATCACTTACTTAGGAAAAATTTCGGAAAAAATTGGTACTTTCATTAAAAAAGTTAATAATGAACATATATCATTTAAAATAGACAATACTATACAGAACATTATTAAAAACAACAAAGATAAAATAGACCAAGAAAGAAACTCTGGTGTATATAAGTTAACATGCGAAGATTGCAATAAGGTATACATAGTACAAACGGGGGGACATTCAAAATTAGGATGAAAGAACACCAGAGGAGCCATAAAGGAAAGAAAACAGAAACTTTCGCAAATCATTGTTTAGAAATTAATCATAGAGTTCATATAGATTTCAAAATTTTACACATTCAAGAAAAAAGTAAAAACTTAACCTGTTAGAAAACTTAGAAATTAATAGATACAATAGTTTAGGATTAGCTTTAAATGACCAACTAGATTTAAACAACTCCCCTCTACTAAATTTAAGATTATAAAATTTTTCCACCACCATTTCCCCAATAATTTTCACATAAATATTCAAACTTGTATTGTATATATTCAGTATTCATCCATATATATATATTCAGTATTCATCCACCTGATGAAGCCATTGTATGGCGAAACAATATTGTAGTGTATTTACAATAAAAGAATTTTTGAAACTAGAAGTTTAATTACTTAAACTAACTTTTGCCCATCTTAAGTCAATATTTGCGTTACGACATTAAAGTTACACATATAACGAGTTATTTCACTGATCTCTTTGCATTAGTAACATTATTTAATGCATTCGTAAGAAGCAAATTGGAATATGACACCATTATTTGGTATCCGTGTTATGCTGTGCATAGAC
This sequence comes from Melolontha melolontha, assembly GCA_935421215.2. Classification (NCBI taxonomy): domain Eukaryota; kingdom Metazoa; phylum Arthropoda; class Insecta; order Coleoptera; family Scarabaeidae; genus Melolontha; species Melolontha melolontha. The sequence continues at coordinate 19,628,754 of OW285236.1, read as the reverse complement.
AGATGATTGAAAGGCTTCAGCGTAAGTTTCTGAAATATTGATCATTCAGAACGAATGCTATTTATTGAGAACGCGGTATCGACTACGAACTTTTGCTCGAACGCCATGCAATTGAGTCTTTAAGTGTGTGTAAAGATAACCCAAGCGCTTTCATCCACTAGCTGATGGATGGCACGACAGATTTTCCGTCCTTCATACTTAAACATTAGTATCCCCACCAGGTGGCGCAAAAGCTGTCACCCGATGTCTTTTGGCGGTAATTTTTTTTATGAATGAAAAACTTTGGTTCTGCTTTTGGATTATGTTTATTTGATGTCTTAAATTTTTTTTTCGTTAAGTCTAGAAAATTATATCGACCAAGTGGCCGCCACCAGAATTGATGACCATGCTGGCCCGATTTATGGAATTTTCCAACACTCTTACCAGAAAATCCGACGATAGCTTCTCGCATTCTTGACGGATATTCTCTTTGAGGGTTTCAAGAGTCTGAGGTTTATTGACATAGACTCGTAACTTCTATAAACCCCCACAAAAAGAAGTCTGGAACGTATAAATCGGGCAATCTTGCCGGCCAGTGCAAAACGCCAAAACGAGAGACAAGGCGACCCGGAAATGCAGCCTTCAGAATTTCGGTTGTGGCTCATGCTGCAAGTGCCGTTACTCCATCCTGTTGGACCCACATGTTTTCCAGATGCTGCAAGTGCATTACTCCATCCTGTTGGACCCACATGTTCTCCAGTTGTAACTAATCCAATTGAGGAAGGAGAAAGTCGTTGAGCATGGCGCTGTAGCGCTCGGCGTCCGCAGTAATCGCTTAATCCGCGACGTTTTCGAAAAAGTAAGGCCCGATGACGCCTTCAATGTAAACAGCACACCATGCAGTAATTTTGAGAGGGTGTAATGGCTCTTCGTGGGTTATACGCGAATTTTCAGTGCCCCAGAAGTGTTAATTTTGCTTACTCACTTATCCACAGAGATTGGGAGTAGGTCTTGTCGCTTATGATGATTTTCGATGATAAGTTGTCTTCGTCGTAGTTGAGATCCAGGATGGCTTGGGCGTAGGTTACACACGATTAGCGGTCAACAGCTAACAACTGCACTTTGTAAGGGAACATCTTCAAGTTTTTCACAAAAATTATCTGTAAAGGCTGCCAATTGATGCCCAATTGCGTGACACGTCATCTGGTTGATACTCCGGGGTCCTCTGCGACATCTTCAGCCACAACCGCGATATTCTCAGCAGAACGGCTGCTCCGGGGCCGACCAGACCTGGCAGTATCTTGTGTTGTCCTACACTCTTCAAGGTGAGCGGCTAAATGCCGTAGTGTTGCTCATTTGGTGTTGGACGACCGGGAAATCGGCGCCAAAATTCACGCTGCGCCAACACCACCGATGAATTATTCCGCAAAAAACGAAACAATTATTCCGCGTTCTTGAGGAGTATAGCGATCCATGTTTTGTTGACGCGTATTTTGTCTCTGTTTACTTCACAAATGTCAAAGCAGACTTGGCATTTGTCCCCATTTGGAAAAATTATAGCATCTTCCGACAGGGTGATGACTTTTGCCCCACCTAGTATATACTGCTGGTGCTACTCCTGAAACAGTTTTAGTGCGTTAATATTGGTGAAACATTTATTTCCTTTTATATTATTCCTATAATTTAACTTATTAATGTTTAATATTCTGCTACCACAACGCGACCAAAATAAGTAAAGACAAGTAATAAGGAGGTTGCGCTATGTTCTGCTTGCTCTCTCCCTCTGGCCTGAACCTACCTGAAGATGGTCGTCCCCAGGAAAGTACTCTGCCGGCTAACTCAGTCAAGTAACGTAGAGTGTCGCGAGTTCCAAATGATCGCTAGATGTAGATAAAGACGCCACCGTTTTCCAACCTGCAGAGAATCCTAGAAAGCGGAAGCAGGCGGGACCCTGGTAGCGTTAAAATCAACCAGAGAGAGATTCAGCACCCTACTACTTGTTTCAGATTCAAATACTAGTCTTTGCTTCTCTCAACACTTGTAGGACAGGATTCAAATAAACCCCAGTCATCAACAATAACAGAGTTTATTAATAAGTAGGTTCCAAAATATCATTAGTTTGTTATCAGATGCCATATAACACAAATTTACAGGTGTTTAACAAAATAGAACAAAGTTTGCCAAAATTCAAATTCTATATAGAAATCAACCAAGCAATAAGATAAAATAATTAATCAATTTAATGAATTAATTCTTATATTGAGAAATATAATAATATATGAGGTTATATAATGATAAAGTTACAAGGATAAATAAGATGATTCGAGTTTTAAACTATCAGTGATAATACGTTAATTAAGAAAACTGAAATTAATATTAAATCTTATAGAATTGAAACTTCAATGCAAATAAAATTATTAATAAAAATTGTCTAGACTAGGTAGTTTTATATGAGGTGTAAAACAAAAGCAACAATAGTCGCTTGCGAAGTTACAAAGAGTTAGATAGCTTGTGCGTCTAAATTAATGAGTAACACCCTGTATACACAGGTGATAAAACTGTGAAAGATGAAGTTATATTCGTATTAAGAACAAGACATAAGTTAAACATAACTCAAATTATGTATACGTAATAGTGGTTCTTTACAAATAGTTTACAGTGTATATTAAAATATGAAATAATAATGAGAGACGTACCCCCTGGATATTGAAGTTAACAAGACATAGGCTCGTCTGAAGGAACTTGCCACGTAAAAAGCACTACAATATCTGCAACTGATTATCAGTGAAGCTGACGACCAGCTTGATTATAAAATGCAAAATGAATGCTAGATTCCAGGTGTTCTAGCCTCTAACTGTTAAAATATTATGCATTAGCCTAGACAGCTATTAAAGATTTTTGATTTACAACAAAATAAAGTTTCAGGTAAGCAAACAGACGTTGTTAAACAGGAAAGATAAAGGATACAGTAAACATACCAGAACTAGGTCTAGTAAAATAAATCCCGAGAGAAACTAACCCGATAACACAATCAGGGTTCTACTATGCCAATTTAAATGCAAAGAAAACTAATCAACGTCTGCTTCAAACAGAAAGTTCGGCTTATCTAAAACCTTACCCAGGTGTAAACGTTTTGAAATTTAGATAAATAGAAAGAATTAGCAAAAATTTAATTAAAAAAAATAAAATAAGATTTTCAAAACCTACTTCTAAACAAGTTCTCGATTTCGTCCCCCAATTTGACCAAATTTCATAATCCTTACTTGAGATTGTCTTCTCAGATGCTGTACGTACTGTTTTTTTTCCAATACCACGCCAACTAAAATGATGCTGCGTCTACACCGCCATATGCACGCTAAGAAAGCGTGGGTATACCGCCATATTGAAGCGTCGGGTAAAAATTTGCTTGAGATTCAGGAAAAAGGTAGCCTCGACGTACCCAATTTCACCCTCGCAGGTGGAAAATGGATTAAATTTTCGGATCACCTCCAAAAGAAGTATAATGATTAAGATACTCCGCTGAGTAGAAAAATTGCTTGTGCAAAACAAACAAGCTCACCACCTGGTGAAGTACTCGTTGAGTTTTCGAAGAAAAATCGGCTTAAATTCGTAAAAGATGGGTGGTCGCCCCAAAATATATCCTAGGGATGATAAAGAAGCACATAAGCAAAGTTTCAGAAGAAAATTAAAACTCTTACCGCAAGTCCAAGCACACTAACTGAATCACGACTATCTCTGTCAACGTAGACAAACGTAGTGCGATCGACAGTCGATTGAATGAAACGTTTCAGGTCCGATATACGTCACACGAGACCGTATATCGGTAATTTTTGACAGAAACGGAATTAATTTACCATAAACCCTAAGAAGGTGTAAGAGAGCACAACAAAGCTATCAAGCGACAATATGATAATTAAAACACCGCAATTAAGAACAAATGGCAAACTATTTAGCTAAACAAAAGTCAAGAAAACTGCAAATGGAAGATACACCAAAAGAGGTAAAGATAGCGCCACAGGCGAGAGAAAAGATTTATGCAAGAAATACGGTAATTGAAAGTTAAATGAAATAAATGCAACGTGACTAAGCATATAAATTTCCAAGATGTCGGACAGCGTCCAGGTATATAAAAAATGGGAAAATATAAGAAGTATATAGTGACAACCAAAATATTTGAACATAAGTAAATTTTAAGAATAAACCAAGTTTGAAGAAGCCCAAAACGATTGATAATTAATAACAAAAATAAATAATATAATAATAAACGAAAAAGGTGAAATATGAAAGGCCTAAAATGTCTTTACATAAGCCAATAATGAAATAAATTCATTAAAAATTCCTGAATGAACTCTAAGTGATTTTTCGAGCGTAACAATTCCATTAATTGTCTAAACAATGCGCGCTCGATTGGGCCTGATTTTATATCAACTTTTATTTTAAAGCCTTTTTTGCGAAATTCTTCCTTTCATATTCACAAGAAGCTACATACTTCTTCGGTATTAAAACTTGTGAAACAATAACTATTTAATATACCTTATTCGAAATTTTGTATGTAACTTTACTATCTTGTAGCTTAAAAGTACGTTTGCCGCAATAAGTTTATAAGTCAAAGTGGATCCTTTTGAAGTGACCTAAGGGTTCTGCTAGTTTTTTTCCAAAAATTATTAGTACACGCATTCTTAACATTAGCCTCGTAGAGTTTTTGTTTGTCAAAAACGTAATAATCTTGATGATCCCAACGTCCTCTATCGAAATTTACGGTTCCGTCAAAGATAGCACGCAAAACGATTTCCTTCGTAAAAACAACATGCTAGCTGAACTACATATAGTGCAAGCCCATTATACTTACCACGAAGTTTATGAACCTCTTTAATACATTAAATATATTACGCTGAAATGTGTCATACGTTTCCAAATTCCTGTAGATGCAGCGATAATGTTTACACTGATAGAAAATTTTGCGAGAAACTTCCCATCTTTTAACAAATACTTTCGTATCTCATATCCGACCGAAATGTGCAATTTACACTACGAGTTTTCTCTATGTGTCTTGTTAAGAACGCAGTCTCTTTCACCAACTTGCCAGAAATGCAAGTAAACATACGCCGTATCCGAAGAACGTGTCTGGTTATATGCATTGTTTTGAGGTAAACCACATGCAAAATACAAACCTTATGCGGTTGAATATAAAATCCAACCTATCTTCAAATAGGATTACTTACCGTATTTGATATTATTCTCAAGTTTTTAAGGGAGATGGCTCAAATTCTGGTTTACCGAATAGGTGTTTTGTAGCTTTTATAGTCATTGTTAAACAAAATGTATATGTTATTTCAGATGAATGTAATGTTATATTAAATTTTGTTGGGAAAATGCCATATTTTAAGAATAATTATTTATTAGGTTGATAAACAAGATTGTTAAGGAAATGTCGAAATGTTATATTAATATCACGTTATTGTTTAATTGAATAGTTTTTAAATTTATGAATTTGTGCAAAGTATGTATTAATTACACAGGTCTACAAAATTAAACTTTTTGACAGATGTTTTTATTTTGAAAACTGATTTTATATAATTTTGGTAGGCTGATTTCATAAATTCTATGCATTTATTTGTATCACGTAAGGTTTTTTTGCAAATATTAAATGAAAAAAAACTATATTTCTAAAAAAATGTATTTGTTTATTGAGTAAAAAGGTGGAATACAAGTTAAAAAAGTGGAAAAAAATACTTTACTCAGTCTTTTTTAAGTGAAATCTTTGTATTTTTGCCAGAAAGCTGCGTTGTTCGGCCATTCGGTTGTATGTTTTTAAGGGCATATCCCGTTTTAACATCCAGCAGTAGTCCGCCATCATTGTTATGCTCCATCTGCCTTGGTATTGCCGTTCCATTTCCTTAATGTCTTGGTGAAACCTCTCTCCCTGTTCTTCGCTAACTGCTCCAAGATTTTCAGGAAAATAGTTCAAGTGTGAAAACAGGAAACGCCTTTCAAACTCATATTACGACCTAACCGATGAAAGTGTTCTAACATATTTTGAACAATATTTTCGTAGTTTTCGTCCTTAGAGTTCCCAAGAAACTTATCAATTACTTCTTTAAATAAAACCCAGGCATTTTTCTTGACATTGGTCATTGTGTTTTGAAAATCCTTGTCTTTGCATAATGTTCTTATCTGGGGCCCAACAAAAATACCTTCTTTTAACTTGGCATCGGATAAGGCTGGAAATGTCTCGCACAAATATTTAAAACACCGTCCATTTTTGTCTAGGGCTTTAACAAGCTGATTCATCAAGCCAAGTTTGATATGGAGAGGAGGCAGTAAAACTTTTTTGGAGTAAACCAAGCTATCTCTTAATACATTTTTGCTACCAGGTGTAAGGCTTGTTCTAGAGGGCCATTCTATTTGAGTCCAATGTCTATCCCTTGCTCGACTATCCCACTCACAAATAAAGCATGGAAATTTTGTATAACCTCCTTATTGTCCTAGTAGCATGCACAGCATTTTAAGGTCACCACAAAGCATCCACTGATGTTCTTGGTAGTTTATTTTCTTTAAAAGACGTTCAAAATTTTCATACCTTTCCATTAAATGTACCGAATGGGCGATGGGAACCGAGGCCAGCTCGTTACCATTGTGCAATAAAACGCCTTTTAAACTACGCTTACTTGAGTCAATAAACAGGCGCCATTCTTCTTTTACATACGGCACACTTCCTAATTTTGAAATTAAATCAGGAATATTGTTGCAATACACTAGCGGTACGTCTTGAGTAAAATATTGACATAACTCTTTTTCGCGACCCCGGTAAAAGCTTGATGTGACGCCAGGTGCCAGTAAATGTTTCTCACGAAGTCGGGAGGCTAACAATTCGGATGCATCCTTTGGAAGGTGCAAATCTCTAATTAAATCATTTAGTTCGCTCTGGTTAAACACTTCGGGCTCTCTGAAATCTGGTGTGAAATCTGAGTCATCTGTGTCGCAATTAGATTCCTCTGATTCTGACGATATGACGTTTTCTAGTGCTTTTGGGGCGGTAGGTATCGGTACATCTGGTCTATGAGGAACTGGTCGAATAGCAGAGTCAAAATTGGGATACACGATTTGTTTCTTATTTTTTCTGTTGAATCCTTGAACATTACACGAACAAAAATAACAATCATCACTGTGATTTCTAGCCTATCGCCATACCATAGGAACACAAAAGCTTAAACATTTCTTCCTACCTTTTTGCCAGTTTCTTAATGCTTCAACGCAAACGGAACAAACAGTATGAGGAGCCCAGGACTTGTCTTGGTCGCCAATTTTTACACCAAAATAAGCGTGGTATACATTTTTCACAAACTAAGTTATAGTTTGCCTCTGCTTTACCACGACATAACTACCACAGATATAACAAAAGTTATTCGGATTGTTCACACAATGTCTTCTTTCCATATTTATACGTTCTAGAACACTTAAAATACGCAACAACGAAGACAACAAGCGCGCGGACACAGTAGCACAACGACTAACACAACCAAACTGCACATAAGCAGGTTTCAACGTTGTATTGACGCTTTTGCGCCGACTCTGTTGCTTTGCTGAGAAATCTAATATTAACCAGTGTTGCCAAATCACATTTAATTTCATAAAAATCAATTCATTTAAAAATCATGCCTAACATGGAATAAACATATTCTTGTCATAGGTGTGTATATTAATAAAATAACATTTTTAAGATATAGAGCGCTATAAAAAAAAATTTACGTGATTGAGCAAAAATATGGCGTTTTTTGGAATAAGGGCCCCCAAACATATACAAATTAGCAAACAGCTTTCAAACATCAAAATCACTGTAGACCTGTGTTATTGATAAAAGAAAATGTAACATTATGTAGAAAGAAAAGCGAGCGCTTTCGCCATATCTTTCTGGTCGAGTCTAACAGAAATGTCAATGTATCCAAAGCCAGTTCGATACGTGTAGTGTTGTAGCTACAATTAACTGTCAAAGTTGACAAGTTAGTCGAAAAATGGAATTAAACCGTGAAAATTTTCGCGGAATAATTTTTATAATTTTCGGAGACAATTATCTCAACAAAAATGCCTCGCCGAGTTGATTTATGTGTTTGGTAATGAAGCACCACGTCAGCCAGCAATTTCTCGTTGGTATGGAAAATTAAAGCGTCGATGAATTAGTCTTAGCGACGATCCAAAAGAAGGTGCACCAAAACGGCAGTCACTCAGTAAAACGTCGATGTTGTGAGCAACTTTATCAACGAAGATCGACATGTGACGTAGCGCGAAATTTACGAATTATTGGAGATTGAAAACACCTAAATTCAAAAAATTTTGCACGAAGAATTGTGTGTAAAAAATTAGTGCCCCGTTAGATACCGCATCTGATAACCGAAGAACAGACAACAGTTAGGGTGAATTGGTGTCGAGAAACTCTATACCGCTTCAAGGCAGGAAACGCAGAAAACGTGTGCAAGATAGTGAATGATGATAAATCTTGAATTTACTCACGAGCCAGAAAATAAACGCCAATCATCTGTTTGGATGTTCCAAAATGAAGAAAAATCGACAAAAGGCATCCGTTCTCGAAGTGTCTCCGAATGGATAGTCGCGACATTTGTCTTAAAAGCAGGTCATGTGCAACAATTTCTCTACAAAATCAAAAGAGCTATCTGCCGTTTGGTATACAACCATTTGTTTGCCGCAAGTCATCGCTGAGCTCCGAGAAACAAACCCACAACGACGAATCATCCTCCACCAAGACAATGCAACTTCGCACACAGCTCGCAAGTCAATTAAATTTTTAACACAACAATACGTCGAATTATTACTATCCTGCGTACACTGCCGACCTGAGTCCCAACGATTTCTTTGCCTTTCTGAAAATCAAAGTCGGATTGCATGGTCAAAGATTCCAGTTGTCAAAAGGAGCAGTCTTCAAAACAGTAATTTTGACTGTACCAGCAAACAAGTGGAATAACTGCTTCCAGAAGTCTTTAACAGCTATCTTCTGTTTCATTACAGTCCTATATGCAAAATATGAAAGACAATCTTCGAATCTTCGTAGAACCATTTGTGCCGTCTACAGAGAAAACTTATTTGTAGAGAGTACAGCACGCAAATGGTACTCTTGATCTAAAAAGGAGTCTATTTTCAAGTAAACCATTCTCAATTTTCAGGAAAGTTATCGAAGTTTGATGAAGATCGTCTCAACGCTTCAATTCAAGATGATCCATATCAATCGACTCGGGAATTGGTTGTTATAATGAAATACATTTATTCCATGAGCAAAGTTAAACAACTGGGTGTTTAGTTACTGAAAGTTTTGAGTGGAAGTATGCCAAGATTTGACATAACAAGTGTTCATTTGAAAAGTCAATCTAGTAGCATGTGATTTACTGAGAACATTTTGAAGTATGTCGTAAATTACAATTTACTACTTAACCTACGAAGTCGTATATTTTGACAGTTTCATACATACAAATAAATAACAAATAATAGGTATTTATTGAAAACTATAACAAATGTTGAAAATGCACTTTAAAATCCTCCGTTCAAAATTTCTGATAATATTCTGCAACATTACTGGATTGTTATTCATTTCCATGCATTTCTGTTCGATTCTCTGTAGCATATCATTCAAATTCAATATAGGTGTTCGAAATATGTTATTTTTTAGATAAGGCCACAAAAAGAAGTCGCAAGGTGTTAAATCGCATGAACGTGCAGGCCAGGCAATTTCAGTATTTCGACTAATTATACGCTCATCAAAGAATTCTCTTAAATAATCCAAAGATTCTGCAGTACAGTGACAAGGTGCTCCGTCTTGTTGGAAATATGCATTTTGAAGTTCATCATCATGCAACTGATTGACAAATGGTTGTAAAATTTCCGTACGGTACCGTTGAGCAGTTAACGTTCCCTGAAAAAATATTGGTCCAATGATTCGCCTTTGGCTTATCGCTGCCCGAACACCAATTTTCTCTGAATGCAGCGATTCTTCATTAATTACATGTGGATTTTCACTACTCCAAATTCTTGTATTTTGTGAATTTAGGTATCCCGTTTTATAAAACCATGCTTCATCAGTAAAGATGACTCTTTGCGAAAGTTCTCCATTATTGTTCATATTTAGAAACCAATTACAAAACTGTAGTCTACGTGGATAATCAATTTCTTACAATTCTTGTACTGCTGTGACACGGTATGGATAAAGTTGCATATCTTTTTTTAATAACTTGTGAGTTGTACCAACAGAAAGGTTTGTTTGTTGACTCAAATTGCGAACAGATGTTTGTGGTTCATTTTCCATTATTTCTTCAACACGATTGACAATATACAAAAAAAAAGGTTTAATTATATCAATACGCTATGCACGTATTACGCATTTGTTACAAATGAAGCAGACATGCAATATACATATCTGCAACTGCACACTTAACTGTACACTGTGTCTTAAGCAGAAGTAAATGCTGAAAATACGAGGTGTATTGTCCATGTGTACAGTTACAGATATGTATATTGCATGTCTGCTTCATTTGTAACGATTGACAACTTGAGGTATACGTTTCTTAATTGCACCGCTGCCTGATTTTTTTAAGAGACTACCAGTTTCAGAAAAAAGTTTTAAAGTTCTATCGAAAGTATTCTTAAATTGTATATAATCTATTACAAAATGTGGAAACTCAACTTGAAATTCTAACATGCAATCTTGAACTGAATAAACCCATAAACCATCAATTTTATTACCACTTCGAAAATAAGACTGGACTAAAAAAATTTAATGTTCTAAAATGAAAGCCATTTTAAAACTGAGAAGCAATTTATTTAAACCAGAATCGACGCACGATTATTTTATGCACTAGCTGATATTTGTTATTGACATTATCAAATGTCATTTGGATTTACGTTTACGGAACAACAAACACATACTAATATAGATGCGTCTTATTCTATCAAAATTTCAAAGTAACCTAGATTGACTTTTCAAATGAACACTTGTTACTTCCACTTAATCCATCTCGAATATGTCAAGATTTGTGCCTACTTGCTAATTCGTCATCGTTTACCTGATCAACAACATCGACATCAACCACGACCAAAAGAATAGAAATAAGTTTCGTCGAATGCTAATTACTTTTTTCAACACCCGGAAGATCGTTCGCCGTGAAATTAACTGGACGAACAACGAACCTCCTGCAGGTTTTAAGGCATCTGGGAGATGTTGTTTGAAGAAAACAACGAGAACTATGGAGAGATGGTGAATGGCTCTTTGACCAAGATAACAACCCCGTACATACTGGTCTGACTGGTCGCCAGTACTTGATATTACAGATATGGACCCTTTCCATAGTGTTTTGATGACATCAAGATCCTAAAAAAACTTCTCAGGGTACTATTGACATCATTAGAGTTGAGGAGTTTCGGGGGCGCATCAAACAGTGGGAAAATGAAGATTTGTTAACTGCATTATGATTCGAGGACAGTACTTGGGAAAAAATTTCCTTGTTATTGTAATAATCTTGCTTATAATAATTATATTAATTTAGTCTAAACTTCAAAATTAATAATTTCCATCAGTACGGTTAAATACTGAATATATACGTGCCTACGTGAAATAAGATAACAAAACATTCAAAATTTATTTGTTTAATATCTAGAGTATAGGACTACTAAAATAACCTTCTGAAATTGTATCTATGTTTATTATATTTTACCGTTATACGTGTTTCGAATTACTTGTGAATTTAGTTTTGTGTGCTCGTCGCTTTTAGTATTACACAATTGTTCCTGAAGCTGTAATAAATAGTATTTCTTTGGTGCTAGTAAAAGTCACCCTAATAAATACATAGAATAGAATAGGCTTGGAAGTACGTTTCAGGTGTTGCGAGGAATTGTATTGATCACATAGAAATTTATTTGATGGAGAAGGAAATTTCGATGGAAATAAATTCGTGAGTTAAATTTCATATAAAAGTTAAGGCAGCGAATATGGCGTACATAATTATAAGATCGCTTAATATAATTATAATGCGTTGATTGTTGTCAAGTTCTTCACTGGTTTATTCCAAAATGCCTCGATGGGACGGGAAAAGAATAAATATAGTTCATGTTGTCGAGTCTTTAAGCAAATAAGAGTGGTGGACGAAAAGGTGTCAAGCTGATAAATGTTGTGTATTCCAGACCCCCAAAAAGCCCTAAAAAAATCATATTAATGATGCCAAAAAAGTATATTTCAAAGCTGAGCTTCTCTAGTTAATTTTATGCAGCCATTATTTCTTAATCTTTTAGATTTGCTTAATTTTGATGTTAAGGAGTCGTGATGAGTCAAGGTTTGATATCAGTATTTTGCATGAGTTCAGTATTATATATATATATATATATATATATATATATATATATATATATATAAATATTGTGGCCTAGTGGTAAAGGCGACAGCCCGGATAGCTGTAGACTTGGGTTCGAGTCCCAGCGTAGACCATATTTTTCAAATAAAAAATTTCGTATGATTTGCTTTGTAATTTGTAGGCAGCAATGTTTACATCCCCACTTACTTTGCAATTACATACATTCTAATTTAATATTTGTAAATATTTCATATAAAAAAAAGCCAAAAAACTGAAATAATTTATCAAATGTTATATTTAATGAACGGCTAATAAATTATCTAAACACATATATATATATATATATATATATATATATATATATACCGGGTGGTCCATTTATCGTGGCCCCCCCAAAAATTTGGAAGCGGTCAGTTTTATGAAAAAAAGTTTCAAGTAAAAGATTTACTACAAGAAGTGTCCTATCTGATGGTTAAGCATTCGTACACCAAGGAGAACGTATGAAGATCATACGAAGGTCAATTTTTTTTTAATAGAACATGGCATTTTTTTTTCCAAATTCTGAAAAAGGATGTAATTGCGAGTAGAAAAGTACTATAACTCATGTGGCCTAAAATTAATATTCAGCGAAATATTCAAGAAGAACACACAAAAAATGATAAAAATTTATTAAAAGAATAACATAAATAAACACAAAATATCCGATCACCCCCAGGCTACACTAATTTAATTTAATCGGAAGAATTGTTTCGGAAACTTCGGACTCATTAAAGTAAATGTTCAAAGTGCTGACCTTCAACCTCGATACACTTTAGAATTCTCAGATTAAACGAATCATGGACGTTTATTAGCACGTCTTCCGTAATTTCTGAGCATGCATTTATTATCCTTTGCTGCATATCTTCCGGTGTTGTTGGGGCAGTACGGTACACTTTCTCTTTCATTGAACCCCACAGAAAATAATCGAGAGGGGTCAAATCTGGAGAACGAGCAGGCCAAGATTTAGGTCCGCCGCGTCCTATCCAGTGATCGCTGTAATCCCTGTTTAATATTTCTCGAGCCGCGTGTGAATAATGAGCTGGACACCCATCATGTTGGTACCACATTGTGGCTCGCCGCTCTAAGGGTACATCTTCAAGTAGTGTCGGTAACACATTGTGTAGAAAGTCGCTATACTTATTACCATGTAAATTGCCAGTAATAAAGAAAGGTCCAATTATTTTCATACCCATTATCCCACACCAGACGTTGACATTCAATGGATGTTGCCGGTCTACTTGTCGTAACCATTTTGGATTTTCCGTTGCCCAATAATGCATATTAAGCCTATTTATCTGCCCATGATTCGTAAAAGTGGATTCGTCGGAAAATAGCACATTGAGAAAAAAGTTATTGTTATCGCGAATTTTTTGCTGAGCCCATTCACAAAATTGTACACGATGTTCAAAATCAGTTCCGTGAAAGTCTTGATGCATCGATATGTGGTATGGGTGAAATGTTTTGTGTTTCAGTATTCGACCAATACTAGTTCGTGAGATTCCAGACTGGCCGGCAATTTCTCTAGTACTGACGTGTGGATAATAAGCCACTGCCGCTAGGACAGCAATTTGCGCGTTTTCATCGGTAACACTCTTTTTTCGAATTTTTTTCTTCTTCACAATACTTCCTGTGGTAGTGAACTGTTGTACAACACGACGAAAGGTCGTACGACTCGGCTGTTGTCTATCAGGGTATCTTACAGCATACAAACGACACGCTGCGCGAATAATTCTTCCCGCTTCACCATAAATGAAAATCATATCAATTTTTGCACGTGTTGCTGGATCCATTCTTGATATTCAAACACTGGTAGTTTTATCACAACGACACAAGTAACATTAAGTCAGTTACCTAGCTTGTGAGGTATTTATGCAGCTTCAAGGGATTACGAATAGAAAGTTAATTGGCTTTTGCGATGGTATTCCCGGATTAAGGGGCAACAAATAACCCATTATTACAACAAGCAACTAATTCATACAACCTATTAATATCCAATTATAAAGAACAAACTTATATGTAGGTAATTACTTTGTAATTACCTACAACCGCTATTTCTAATATGACTTATCTGTTATGTAAATCTGTTATTAATTATTTTGTAATACGTCCACATTATTGCTTTCAAAATATTAGGGTTTTCATGTATTATTTCCAATTAATATTTTGTTTTTCTTGAATATTTCGCTGAATATTAATTTTAGGCCACATGAGTTTTAGTACTTTTCTACTCGCAATTACATCCTTTTTCAGAATTTGTAAAGAATAATATTTAAAAAAAAAACTTGACCTTCGTATGACCTTCATACGTTCTCCTTGGTGTACGACTGCTTAACCATCAGATAGGACACTTCTTGTAGTAAAACTTTTACTTGAAACTTTTTTTCATAAAACTGACTGCTTCCAAATTTTTGGGGGGGCCACGAGAAATGGACCACCCGGTATATATGAAAAAATGTGTGAAAGCCGTATCCATCCGGGATGTGCAGACGTCGACGTTTCATAGTTATTACTAATTGTCAATACACCTTATCCAGAAATAGATACGACTTTCATTTCTATACTGCATGTATATATACTAATGATGATAAACGTAATTCTAATGAGAACTCATAATTATTGAATTCTCACATACATGCCATTGCCGCTCTAATTCGTTGCATAAATTTCTACACATGACAAAATCACCTTTCTCTAAGAATGTAGCTGCAACGTGTCACGGCGCTAACCGTCCAGGTTGTCCGGGAAAATGAAAAAATGTGTGAAAGCCGTATCCATCCGGGATGTGCAGACGTCGACGTTTCATAGTTATTACTAATTGTCAATACACCTTACCCAGAAATAGATACGACTTTCATTTCTATACTGCGTGTATATATACTAATGATGATAAACGTAATGCTAATGAGAACTCATAATTATTGAATTCTCACATACATGCCATTACCGCTCCAATTCGTTTCATCAATTTCTACACATGACAAAATCACCTTTGTCTAAGAATGTAGCTGCAACGTGTCACGGCGCCAACCGTCCAGGTTGTCCGGGAAAATGAAAAAATGTGGGAAAGCCGCATCCATCCGGGATGTGCAGACGTCGACGTTTCATAGTTATTACTAATTGTCAACACACCTTACCCAGAAATAGAGAGGACTTTCATTTCTATACTGCTTGTATATATACTTATGATGATAAACGTAATGCCAATGAGAACTCATAATTATTGAATTCTCAAATACATGCCATTGCCGCATATATATATATATATATATATATATATATATATATATATATATGTATGGTGGAATTCAACGTGGATGTTGATGGTGAATAGCATTATATATTAATTTCTTACTACACTTGTGTAGAATTAGGGTGTCCTTTTGTAGAAAAACACTATTTTGGTTTCGTGACGTTTCGGTCTTGTATTTAGACCTTCCTCAGACCTGTTTTTATTTATTAAGAAGAAGAAAAAAGAAATGTAACAAACTTGCCAATATGTTGTCATTGTACAATATTAATAAAATGTATCACAAGTACTTACATAACCTAACTATATGGGCTATTGATTGTATTACTCCACACACGAGCCTGTTACAGTGGTCTTTACACTTTAAAATCATCGTTACGTTTATGATAATAAAAAACACAAAACATTTAATAAACTAGTAGATATACAGTAATAAAAATCAGTCAACGCCAGGTTTGAAATCTTTTTCTATTGTGTGCATTTAAAATATGCATATGAGTACTTTTATCGCTAAATATGTATAACAACATAATTTGAAACATACTTGAGTAGGTAACACCTACCAATTTTGTATAATACAAAAGTATTTTTAATAATATATAATATTATTAAAAATGGGGTGTGAACTTGTATTGTGTTCTTCACACCCCATTTTTAATAATATTATATATTATTAAAAATACTTTTGAAGTATATATATCTTAATGTACGTATATAAGTAAAATGTGTGTCATGAGAACTTCAATTCTTTTTACTTGTGTTTTGTGTGTCTTGCCATTTTTATATTTGAAAACATACTTTACTAGAAAAACCGGAAGAAAACCGGAAAAAAAACAGAAAAACAAAACGCCACGTGAAAAAGGCAAACCCCACCCACTAACAGGAACTACACTCCCTCACATTATATAATATTATTAAGTGAACTTATTCTGAATACCCGGTGTTATATGTTGTAGTTGTGGTATGTAGATATTGCTGAAACTGAGAGGGAGTCGGCTTTAGTATTTAGATTATGTTTCACGCTTTTAATTGTTAGAGTTTCTAGGAAAAGCCGACTTGTGTAGTTTGGTTCTTTGAAGATGATTCTGACATCATTGTATCTCGGTTGGTGGTGTGTCGACGCTATATGGCTTGCCAGTGCGCATGCCTGTGGTTTAACTCTGCTGTCGCTGTCGTGTTGTGTCAATATATTTTTTAATCTTTGCTTAGTTTGCCCTATATAAAACGAGTTGCAACTACACAGTATTGCATATATGACGTTGTTGCAGCGTTAAATGTTCTTCTACGCTCTATCTTAGTAACTTCTGTAGTATAGCGAAGTTGTTCTTTTGTGAAAGTGTCTCTCTCCAGCTGGGGCGTACCGCTGATTCTGTAGTAAGAAGAAACACGTGTCTAGATCTCTGGAAAAGAGATACCTTCACAAACATATGAACTTCTATTGTGTTCTTCACACCCGATTTTTAATAATATTTTATATTATTTAAAGTGTTTTTGTTTGATATATTTTGCACTATATTTTAGCAAAACTTCTAATTCTAACCCGTTTGTAAATAAAAATTGGAAAGAAATTTTTTTTCGTTTATTCTGGTTGATTTCTGAACAAATTTAATTAACTGTAAGCTCTGATAAATATATAAGCGTTGTCTTTTAAAGAATCTGGACTCCTCCGAGTGAGGAGAAAACACGTTTTCGCCAAAGAACGAAGCAGATGGCTTATAAAGTATTGTTTACCGTAAACATAACGTTCGCTACATTCCCCACAACTTCCCGTTTATTGCTTCCTCATTAATTTACTTCGCATTAACGCATCGTAACGGTCCGCCATCTATAGAACTCACATCCAACGCTGGTGCTTCCTTTCTACTCTTTTATTTTTTATACTCGTGGAAGAGTAATGGCTTTCGTGCTTTATCTTCTTTGCCCGGGCACTCAATTCGAATACAACAAGCTTGTACGATGACTACTAAAACGCTGAAACGATGTTAATTAAACGTGAGTATACTTTTCGGCTTATTCAAATCGTTTCGGCCTCTTTTCTTCTCTTTTTCCGACCCTTTGCCGCGTTCTTTCCGTCCTTTCACAGCGCTTCCGAAGTGCTCGGTTATTGTACCTGCACCAAGTGTAAGTAGCTGAAAGCATATCGATTGTTGTGTGTTACATGTGTGGGTGTATCGTTGTACAGTCTGTACAAACATGTATGTGTCTTGTATATTCAGTTATATACGCCGTTCTCGAAAAAATTAAAAAAATTTCAATAAATTATTTTAATTTCTTTACTAACACTACAGTTAAGTTCATACTATGATTCTCACTTAAAAAAAAAACTATCAATTACACTGGGCAAAAATTTAATTTTTTTTATTTTTCCTTTAGTAATTATGTAATTATGTACATTTTTCATGCGCGGTATGCGCCTTTTTAAACGCCACATATACTAGATGGATTGGACGTGGAGATTTTAGAATGTGGCCTTCTCGCATCTCGGATTTACATACACTCGATTTCTTTTTGTAGGGTTATATGCTATTTTACAGTGCTAAAGAGATTGAAAGCGTAGAAGACCTACGGCTAAGAATTTTTGACGCAGCACAGCGTATTAGACATGATTAGAGTTGTCAGATTTTTCCCACATTACAGAATCCTATTCAATATAAGTTCATATATACGTACGAACGTTTTCAAAACACATCAAGTTTTATAAAGAACATATAGAATATCATAAAGAACACATGTTCAACCGCCTCGCGTCTAGATCTACGCTTAACTAAAACATAAACATTTGGCCAACATACACGACCTAACACAATGCATACAATGAACCTACTTATCTTCAACTTGGCAATCCTCCTTCTGTAACTGGGTGCGTCTCGTAAAAATCAAAACGTTTCGTAAACATCTCTTACACGAGACGATAATAGATTATTTAAAGGATCCAGAGAGCGAAAGAAATTTATAGCCGCTATAAATAACATTATGAAATCAACTACTAAAGTAAAACTGTAGAAGAAGTAATAGAGAAGGACTTAACCCAACCGCAACAACTTAGTAAGTAAAAGCACTTCAAAAGTCCGTATATATGACGTCAACTTGGCCACAAGTATCGAGCTGCACGCTAATAAACTGGCAAATAATCACAAGATTTGTCACTGTTGATCTACCTCGAATAAAGCCGTATTTAAATGGAGAAATGTAGGATTTGGTGTTATGATTGTTTCATGCAAAATAGTGAGGTTTTATTCACACAAGTATGTTTCAAATTGCTTTGTTAAATTAAGACTCATTTTTTATTATTAAAGTTTGTAGTCTACAAACTGTATAAAAATACAAATAGTATAGTTTTAATTTCTCATCTCAACTTATATGCACTCAATTTAAATGTTTTAAAAATATTTATTTCAAATAGTTGATTAACGAAGAAAGTGGTTACAATAAATACATGAATCTATTGATTTTTATTACATACTTCTTAAATTAATATTTATATCAGTACTAAATTAATGTACTCACCAAATTATTTATACAAAAAAAGGTATGTAAATAAGCATTGCTTCATTCAGAAATTACTATAGTTTATTTTCCTTTACTACGTTATTATTAGACTGCGGAACAGACGCTATCCTCTAATGAGTCATGCAGGCGCAGAGACAGAGTTGGTTTCGCTTAATAATAAGATTGATTCAATATTCGCTCGTAGCCCTGATTTTAATATCCTGAAAGGCTTTTGTAGTAATGTTCAAAATACGAAAATCGGTAGATATATTAAATTTAAAGATTATTATTTCTATGTGCCACTCACTAGCTCTGATTTTGAACAAAATTTTTATATATTTAAAGACATACCTACTGTCCAATAAAAGAACTCACTTTACAGAACAAAGTTTGGAATATATTGTAATAATTCATGTGAATAAAAAATGTTAACTGTGGTGTGACAAAGCATTCATTTTAATTATAGGTGATATAATTAATTTCAAGTTTATACTTTTCCAATATTTTGAATTTTTTCACTGTATAAAGTAAATGCATTTTGTGTATACATATATATCTTGAATTAATTTCAATTCAAGTTAATTTAAATATTTAACTTCAGTGTTTTATTTACTTTCCTAAAAATAAATTTACATATATACATTTCATTAGCTTTATTACGACTCTGGCAAAATATATTTCACATTCCGTCTGTTTGCATTGAAAGACGCACAAATAGACAACTTTTATCAATACCATCGCGCTATAACATTCATATATGCTGTTAAGTTAATCGATTGTACATTGTCGACACCGATTAATGACACCCGATACGGGATAGCGCCGGTTCCGCAGTAGATTTGCACTCTTGCGTCTGCAAGGCATGATTTCTTGACTCCGCGAATTACGATTCGTTTCTGCATAAAAGTTTTTCACAATAAGTCTTCATAAATCTATTTTTAGAACTGTGTTTTTTAACACAATGCAACGAAGGGCAAAAATCTAACAAAAATTAATATACAGATCGTGCTATCTGACACAGGTGATTGAACATGATCTTGTACAATATTGTCTGTAAAATTAAAGCAAAACCGACACAAGATTACTACGAAGTAACAACTAAATTACTTATTCTGCAAGCAAATTGATATATCAATTCCCAGTCCATATTTGAAATTTAGTAAATATGGTATCTATGACGTATGTACCTTAAAAGTAAAATGAGATCAAACAGAACCTCTCCGACACATAAGGAACTTAGGCCTATTGTTCCCATTCCTATTTTCATTAAGAATTGGTGTATATATGTGCCTTTGAGCTTTATTTTAACCGCTTTCCTTTTTTTGTCTGTAAAAAAAGAAAAGAGAATTACACAAAAAAGCAAAAGTACAGCAAGAACAATCCATTCCATTAAAAAACTCGAAACGGCAGCACAAATAAAACGAGTTTTATTAACGTGCACACGTTTTTTGCAGATTGGTTTCGAAGCTTTAGAATTCTCTTTAAAAAGAGCGAGGGTATATAGGGTACTGCTTTTTTACGTTGTATTGTTAGGTAAATGCTCTGTGAGTAAACTACGGCTTACAGAATACCGCATATAAGGCGAACCGGCATAAATCTGTGCAAATGAAGTTACTTTTGTGGAAGAATTAGCCGCCCGGAAACACAAATATTCAAATAGAAATGAAAAAGAAAAGTTTCACGCCAAACGATATCCAATGCAAAACATGCATTTGTATTGTAAACAAGTAAACATTGAAAGCGATAATCTAAATAAATTTTAACTTGATCAAAACTTCTTGAATATTTCAAATATGAATGAAAATTTTTAAATACCTTTTAGTTTTTCTAAGCACAATTTTCAATCTCCATCTAGTGGTTACAAATTAAATGAACTAATATTAACAATAGTAACAGAAATTTGTCGACTCTAGCCTTGAAACAATAGAGCGTTTAAAAAGTTTTACAGAAACTAACAACTTTTCCCGACAGAGAGTTGGGGAGTACATTCAATTTAATTTACTAATTTAACCATTGTAACAGGCTGATTTGGTCTCTTTGCCATTTTTGGTCGTTTAGTCGATAAATGATGAACGGATCTGTATATCGTAGAATTTTAATTATAAATTGTAATTTCGCTATTTTAGGATTTGTATAATGTTTTTCTTTTGCGGATATTTATTCTATCGTTAGATGAAATTGGAAGTTTCGTCGGAGTAATTTTATAAGTGTTATTTAAATTTAATTAAATTGAGATATATTAATACGGATGTGTATTCAACCTTGTTTACATCAAAGGTAGGTTTTGGGTATCGTTTATATAAAAACTTAAAAAAGGTATAAAACCCCTTACCACAATTATTAATCGTATCTTAAATACGTATTTCGACAACTAAGTTGTCATCATCAGTAGGTAAAAGCCACTAATTAAAATGTCGCACATGGGGCACACCAAAGCTAGCGAACCGCTTACGCAAACAACTACTTTACACCGCGTCCACGTATAGACTTTACTGTGCCCCATGTGCGACTTTTTAATTAGTGGTTTTACCTACTGATGATGACAACTTAGTTGTCGAAATACGTATTTAGAATACGATTAATAATTGTGGTAAGGGGTTTTATACCTTTTTTAAGTTTTTACTTAACCACAGTCTCCAAAGAAAGAATTTTTATCGGTTGTTGTGTTTCATATCATTGGAAAGCTTGTTTCACAAGAGATATTTTAATAATATTTATGCCATCGATAGAACACCTCTTCAGGTCGCTCTTCTTATTAATTATTAGTCAAGATATCGACCCTCTCTTCGACTTAGGTCATAAAACAGACCTTTTTCTAAACCAGTGTTCTATCGATACAAACTATCAGCCTCTTCTCGTTAGAATCTTCGTAAGTGAAACATCTTACCCGCCGTACTGGTCAAGTACTGGCACGATGCACGTGCCCCTGCAACTCAACGAATTACAAGCATCGCTCTACATATACTTGTCCAAGTATGTCTTCGCAGACCACGTGGCCGACCATCTTCGCCACTCAAAGGTAACTCTGTATTGTTCGATACAGAGATTATTTTATATTAATCGTAATTAATTAACATTTAATTTACTGCTCAATTTAACGTTCGTTTTCAGTGAATTTGTTTTCAATTACTTATTTACCGCTCCTCGTGTATATATAACTTTTGTTTAATTACTTTTAAATATATCAAATTCGATTTCTTTCTTATGTACAAATAAATACAGACCTTAAGGACAACGCTCCTGTGCTTTATTTAGTAAGTAAGATGTAATATGTTTATTTAATTAACCATTATCACACACGTCCTGGACCTTTGATGAGACTTCACCAGCACCACTAATTATTTTATTATAGAATAATTTCATTATTATTAGCATACGGCAGCCCACACCCAATAACCTGCATAGCCGCGGTTTGTAATAGTCTATCTGTCTGAATAAAAGCATTGGCTTTATCTTAATTCACGGATGCTATAGCTCATCATACGTGTGATTAATTTTCTACACAAATTCGCATGCCTCGAAAACAGCGTAGAACAGCGTATATTCAGCGCTGCATATTATTATACGTCCGAAGTACTCGCTCTGTCTACATAACCAATGCAGAAGTAACGAAGTGTTTCCAAAGATGGCACTGCCATATCTCTAGAAACTGTATTCTGTTTGTATCTTCACTCCTCCTTGCGGGATAACCGTATGTGTAATGTAACATAATAAATTGAATTACCCACTCATGTATGTTTCAATTTATTCTGTTATATAATTAACGAAGAATATACTAGTAGTAAACTAAAGAAAAAGAACGAAAAAAATACATTAAAATTTGTGCACTCACGACGTGAGATTTTTTTATTAAAGCTATTTCCATTGTAATCCGACGTTTCGGCATCTCAAGCTTTAAACGATGCAAATTGGAATTGTGAAAATAATAATACCTCGAAAACATGTACAAATCGGTTTTAATGAAATTGGTCTTCTTAAATATTTTTTCTCTCATTATAATATTGGATGAAAAGCGCAATCCGCTTCAGGACAAATGAAAACAGTAGAAGCCTCTTTTTGACATTTTTAATATTCATATAGGCTATTATTTATAACTAATACGGCGTTCTCGCATTAAAACTCGTAAGTATAGACTGAAAAGGGAGCAAAAAGATGAAAAAAAGTAGAAGAAGAATGTGGTTATAAAATTAAGAAAAGACCAAGATCCGTGAACAGTAGCTTTACCTACTCCCCGACGCAGAGAAAAATGTAATTATTAAGAGAACGACGATTCTGAAAAATTTGTCGGAATTTTCTTTTGAAATTTTTCGCAATATTTCAAGCTCAGCGGCTTTAATGTTCGGGTCCTCCAATCCCCACTGAAAAAAGACGATAAAAGACTAATCCCTTAATAATAGCTTGTCATTTACCACACGCGATGAAGTTTCAACACCTGTTATGAGGTCACAGTTAATTATGTTTTATATTTATTTTTGGTGGTAATTTCCGGAAGTTAATACACAGGCCCTTCAAAAATACGTATTTATAGCTCAGATATTAAAAAATATAAGCAAGCGTGTGTACTTTTTATTAGTGCCGGCCCGATTTTTTCGGCATCAACGAAAATAACTTTACATTTTTTGACCTTCCGCTGGGAACTTTTAATTTTTAGATACGTGATTTTTCTTATCGTTGCTTTCCTGTATAAGACACAAGCTTTTTAAAACGCCATAGATTATCACTAAAATACAATTCTCCGGCTTCTGCGCGTGGCCGTTGTTGCAATTAATGTTTCGTTGTTCGTAATGCCAACATCTTCAAGATCAGTTGTCAAACTAGTTCTTTATGTGTCTTGTTTTATATACAGAGTTTCCGTTAGAAAAAGAGACAACTTGTGAAAAATGGAATGATGTAATTATATAAAATATAAATGTAGAATATTTCCCCAAAAGTCCCTCTCATAAGTGTGAATAAGAATTATGAAGATATTTATAAAATATTTGTCATGCCACTGGATCACTGACGACTATATCATGAAATGTATCGGAGACGATACTTTAAAGCTGACCGACATAACAAAAAGAGTTACATGTGCACATTTACGTGTTCGACTAAAGATAGATTGTTACCAAACTGGATGTGAAATTCCCCGTAGAGCACATATCTTACATCTTCTTATACATATTCTTTGAATAATTCACATGCAAGTATACAGTTTTAACAGCTGTCTTTTCATACCAGAATATCGAACCCTTACCATACAAAACCATCTAAGCAAAGTTATCGTCTAGAGTTTTTATAAATAAAACATTGCAACATGTGTTTGCGTGGAAATTTGATTCTGAATCCATATTATTCAATTGTTACTTCTCGTAACAAAAAAAACATTCACGTAGTACACATGAAATGAAGCTGATTTAGATCAGCTCTAAAAGTTTATACTGAGGCTATCGACCTTAGCATGCAACAATGTTATAGTTTTTTTAACATCGACAGCTGCTACATGTGTAAACATACGTAAAGGCGTAAACATTTGCTGTAACATATGTGTGTTCAAATAACGGTATTTATTATTTATATACATTCTGAATATTTTGAATTCATAGGCGGAACATAATAGAATTTTCAGGGGGGTTTTAATTTTGGGGTTTGTTCGTACATCTTCAAGATAATTTGTCAAACTAGTTCTTTTTGTAGTCATTTTGTATACAAAGTGTTCTTGAGATAAAGACACAATGTGTGAATAATGGGAAGATGTTATTATATACAATATTTATTTCCCGAAAGTGCCTCTTTCTTATAAGCGAGAAAAAAATTACAAAAATATATATAAAATATTTGTCACGCGACTGGGCGACCAACTATATCATGAAGAGTATCGGAGACGATATCTTAAAGCTGACTGACAATAACAAAACCAGTAGTTTTGTTATTACCGGTCTCACTTTAAGTATCGTCTCCGATTCAGCCGGTTTCCGATCGTTCCATGTGTACATTCGATTGGGTTTACATTTACGTATTCGATTAAAGATAGATTGTTACCAAGCTGGAACTGAAATGCCCCGAAAAGCACACATCTTACATCTTCTTTTAATACAACTTCGTTAAATAATTCACATGCAAGTATAAATTTTTAACAGCTGACAGTTCGTAGCATATTATCGAACTCTTACCATATAAAACCATGTAAGCAATTCTTTCTTCTAGAGTTTTTATAAATATAACATTATAACATGTGTTTGCTTGTAAATTCAATTTTGAATCGATATTGAAATTTCATATTTCTTGCTTCTCGTAACAAAAAAAAAATTCACGTAGTACACACATGAAATGAAGCTGTTTAGTGATAAAGGTAAAAGAAAATTCACACTTGGTTATTTGTTTCACTGCAATTTTATTTACAAAATACTGCCAAATTTGTTTCGAAATTCACAGTTCATTCTCAACTGAACAAGAAAAGTTTACTTAAAATACGAATAGATAATTTGAGTAAGGTGGGAGTAACACTGTGAAACATATACGTGAGTTATGTATTATGGGGGTTTTCCTAGTAATTAACGAGAAACAGCCTTAATAATAGGGGAGATTACGAACTCTGTTTGTTCATTTACTATATTTAATGATTTGTTTATTGCTTTAGATATTTCCATGATTTCTAAAAAGTCTAATCGTTTACTTTTACTTGCAGAGTGTAAAATTTCAAAATTATTTAATGATACCATGTGTTGTTCATTTATACAATGCTCGGATATACTTGAGCATTTCTTGGAATATAAAATTGCTTTCCTATGTTCTTCTATTCGTGTGCGAAAACATCTTCCAGTTTGACCTATGTAGAAAGCATCACAGTCTAAACAATTTAATTTATACACGCCACATTTATCTGCTTTTTGAATTATATCCTTATTATTTGTCCAAAGTTTACCTAAATTCAATTTATTTACTATTATAGTTTTTATGCCTAGATTAACTAATCTATTATTAATTTTATTCGTGGTCTTTCCTATGTAATTTATTAAACGATAATTACTTGGTTCTAATTGGGGGGCTGCATAAAAGAATTTATTAATCTGTTTATGTTTTTTCTTTGAAATTAATCTATTAATAATATCAGGACTGTATCCGTTGTTCACGGCTAGACATTTCAAGACTGCAACTTCTTTATCAAAATTTGGTTTTGAAAGGGGAACGGATAGTAATCTATGTATGAAACTGTTGAAAGAGGAAAACTTAATGCTATCGGGTTGTTTGCTATCTGCAGATATGAGGGTGTCAGTGTATGTGTGTTTTCTGTAAATACTATAATCTAATTTGCCATTTAAGCTGTTTAGATTAGTTCTGAATGTTTAAGCCTGTATAGTGAAACGGTAACCTTCGTTCAAAATACCTTGTTCATAAATTCCTCGTAATTACAAAAGCTTATTCATAAACTACTACATGAGCAGAAAAATTTCATGTATTGGCAACGGGATACAATTCGTTTAGCATTTTTTCCACTTATTCTTCCACATGATCGTCTTTTAGCTAAAATGCACATTATCGAATGCTTGTCTAATACTTCCATACCTTTCTCTAATATATTTTATCAAACTCCTCAAAAAATGCTTGGTTCGGTTATAACTATATTCTACATAAATCTCGTTTTATAGAACTATATTTTTGATTTTAGAAACAGAAAATAATCACTAAGAGCCAATTTTGTGGGATGTAGTATATGAAAAAGCAATTTGAATGGTAGCACTATTGAATTTGGGAGCTGTCGCGTTCTCTAGAAAAAAGGCAATTTCTTTCATCGCCATATATCGTCTTTCTTTTAAATGAATCATTCAATTTACCCAGTAACGTACAGCAATATTCGCCAATAATTGTTCTTTCTTTCTCAAGATGGTCAATGATCAATATTCCGCATGGGTTTTAAGATACAATGGCTGAAACTTTCCCGGCTGAATATTCCATTTTTTATTGCTTTGGTCGGCTTTGACCAGATCTCCAACATTTTTCGTATTGTTGCCGGTTTTAGCTTTCTAGTGGAATCATGACTAAAAACACTTGTGTAACCGCGTTCAAATTCACTACACAGTTTTATACAATATTGCAGATTTGATCAAAGTTTTGCTTAAGAAATATTCAAAATTTTTAACATGTTTTATGGAATACAATAGATTCGGGAATAGCTCAGTGAAATAGATTCTGCTGCTGTTTCAAGTAAAGAAAAAATGGGTTCGAAATACTTTGAAAGTGCAAAACTTCACACCGCAGAAATTAACACTGGATTGAATACTGCATTGTATACGTATTACAAAGTTCTTGTCACATTCAGCAATAATATAAACTAAATTGAAAGCAAAATAAATTAAAGCAAGAGATACCAATACAGTAAGAAAAATGAACCAGGTATTGGAGCTTAGATTAGTGCAGTCAAGCACAGGTAGGTAGGTCTTCTATTTGAACAACATGTTAGCAATCCCTCGTCTAGTCTTGAAAAGTAACTGATAAAAATTGCTCTACTATAAGTGTCTTTACACCGTTTAATTTAAATAAGTTGCACCTTTAGATTTCTGGTTGTTGAAGGAGAAATTTTAAAGGTCAACATTTTTCATCAGACACTAAAGTTCGGGTTGCTCTTCGCAATTGAATTGACAGTAAAGAAGAAAGTTTTTTCGTGGATGAGATGAAAAAATGGATCCAGCGTTTGCAGAAATATGTTGCATCAATTGGTCCTTATGTGGAAATATAATTATGTATGGTTTCAATGTTTGAGGAAATTTTATCAAAGCTGTTTTATTCTATAAATTATATATTACAACAATGAACAATAAATACTTAACCTTCAAATTATTGATAGTGGGCCATTATCTTCGATGGTCTTCAGTTTTCCTCTGGCACGTCTCATCATTCTCTGGACAACAGCAGGATCAATTTCTCACATTTTTTGAAAAATTCGACGTCGTAATTGGTCGGCATTTGCAGCTTCTCATCCATTTTCATACACTTTTCTAGTCAACACTGACCAAAATTCCTCTACTCGCCGAGCCTGAGGTACATTGGGAGGATTGTTTAATTTAGAAAATAAGTTTATGTTATTTGCGTTGTTCTAGTCCGTCCTAAACATGATATCATCATTGCCGAGAGGTATAAAATAATACAAATCTGTATAAAAACAAAATTGTATCTGTATATTTGTTTTTATACAGATTTGTATTATTTTGTATCAAAGCTTGATGTGAATTATCGCATCGACATGCAATCTATTTTTTGCCGAGAGGTATATTTAAAAACTGAAGCAGATTAGAAAGGCATCTTTTGATGTAAAGTTGGGCAGTTAAGGTTTCTCCTCGAACACGACCAATATACGTCTGCGAGATAAATCCGGCCGCAAAAATGGCACACCACATTAAAATTTTGTCCTCAAATTTGAATTTACCTTTGAATTTAACATTATCTGTCGTGGTTTATATGTCGTTAGTATAAAAACCGTCGTTTCTCGTCATCTCTGAATGGGAAAAAGTGAAATATTTCTCATCCATTACAATCAGTTATTGGCATAATGAATGCGCCTTAGTGCACGACAACACCTGGGTATGCTTTCTAACTGGGCCACGGTATATTTTAGTGCTTTCCTTCGTTTTCGAAACAATACAATATTTCGGAAAATTATTCGAAGAATAGTGGTCTTTGAAACGCTGAATCTTCGACCTATTTTTCGCTGTAATAATAATAATATAATATACCTTTATTCGTTAAGACACACAAAATGTATACGAAACGTCACAAATGCATAAATAAAATACAAAATCTGTATATATATAAAATAATAAACATATAATTAAAATGATTTTCAAGTCTATAGTACCTTATGCAATAGACTTCTTCCTTCTAAAAAAAATCTTCAACTTTATACAACACTTTGTTTATTAATAGTTCCCTGAGTCGGTATTTGAATTGTTTTGTTGACAATGATTTTAAAGTCTCTGGCAAGTGGTTGTATATTTTGATACACTGGTGGAGTACATTTCTTTGTATTTTTGTCAAATGAGAACGTAGAGGAGACAAATATGACTCAGAAGTCCCTCTTGTACTATAACTATGCTTGAGTTCTTATTTAGCAAAAAAATCAGAATAATGTATTTTGACAAACAATGCGCACTGCAAAATGTATACCGCGGGTAGGGTAAGTATTTTTTTATCCCCAAAAGTGTTCCTACAAGTATCCCGTGGGTTGATGTTAAATATAGGTCTAACACATGCCTTTTCAATTACGAAAATTCGTCCCACATCAACTGAATTTCCCCAAAAGATAACACCATATGCAAGTCTAGAATGCACGTAGGCATAATATGCACTCACCGCGCATCAGCACTAACACTACGCGAAACCACTACCAGAACGTAACAAAAACCACTCAATTTAACTGCCAGCCGTTCGCCGTATGCCTTCAATGATAGTTGGAAATCCAAAATCCATCCCAAGAAGTCGGCCCCTTCGCAGAAGGTAAGTTGCACAGCCCTGAATCCGATATCAATTTCCATTCTTTTGGCACCAAATCTTATTAGATTCGTTTTACTTACGTTCATTTTTAAATTGTTTGATGTAAACCAATCATCAAAGCATGACAAGTGCGTCGTTAACAATTGAGCAGCATTTTCTTCTGTTTTTGCTTTTACTACTGATGAAGAGTCATCGGCAAATTGTATAGTTGGGCATGTAGCTACTGCTGGCAGGTCATTTGCATATAAAAGGAACAATAATGGACCTAAAACTGATCCCTGTGGCACGCCATAATGAACATTGCCCCATTCAGATCGTACCTCTTGTCCAGAAATTTTATTGGCGCTGACACACTGCCTCCTATCCGAAAGATATGAACCAATTCACTCAAATACCCTTCCACGAAAACCCAAGATCTCCAACTTATTAAGAAGCAATCCTTGATCCACGCTATGAAATGCCTTTGACAAGTCCATGAACATACAGATAGTTGTCTCTCCACTGCTCAATCCATTCGAAATCTCTTCTAGTAACTGGAATATGGCCCTTGAGGTTGATCGGCCTTTTATAAATCCATTCTGTGTGTTACTTAATATTCCATGTTTATTAATGAAATTTGTCATTCTGGAAAACATAAGCTTCTCTAGAATTTGTTTGAGAAGTTTGAGACCAACGCTATAGGATGGTAATTATCAAATGCCGACTTATCACCCTTTTACACACCTGTTTTATTATGCTAGATTTCATCTTATCTGGGTATTGACCCTTTAAAAAAGAGAGATTTGCTATATGTTGCAGCGGTAGTGCTAGACTCTCTGCACAGTATTTTATAAGAGTAGTAGGTACTTCGTCATCTCCTACAGATTTGGTATCATTCAAACTGTAAATTGTTTGTTTTATTTCGTCGAGATCTGTAAAATGAAGCGAACATGTCTCAGAAATGTGTTTGATGTTTTCATACATAGGTCCACAATTATTATTGTTTATATTTGCACAAACGTTCATAAAATATTCATTTAGATCTGTTAATACTTCTTCTGTACTTATATTGCCTTTACAGAATTTTTGTACATTCCATTTATATTCTTTACTACATCCCACGTTGCTTTTGCTTTATTGTTCGAATTTATTATGTATTCTGAATATGTTTTCTTCTTCGAGGCTTGAATTTCCCACCGCAATAGCTTACAGTAGTCGCTGTACACTGTTTTTTTGTATTCTATTATTTATCATAGCTTCGTAAAGTTCTCTCTTAATTTTTGACAACATTTTAATATTTTCTGTCAACCAGCATTATCCTGTATTTCCTGAAACTTCAATAACATTCCTCTTTGAATATTTTTCTATTATATTCATTAGAATTTCTAGGAATTTATTATAGCAATTGTCAATCTCCTCAGTTACTGTAACTTCACTTACATTCCTTTATGGTTTAATAAATTATTGATAAAGAAATATCTTGTTCAGGATAAATAGCAACAATATCATGGGGCATTCGTTCAAGTAGACTGTAAATTCATTTACGAATATCTAACTTAAAAAAAGGTATATAACCCCTTACCACAATTATTAATCGTATCTTAAATATTTCGTATTTCGACAAATAAGTTGTCATCATCAGTAGGTAAAAACTACTAATTAAAAAGTCGCACATGGGGCACAGTAAAGCTAGAAGTCTATACGTGGACGCGGTGTAAAGTAGTTGTTGCGTAAGCGGTTTTCTAGCTTTACTGTGCCCCATGTGCGACTTTTTAATTAGTTGTTTTTACCTACTGATGATGACAACTTAGTTGTCGAAATACGTATTTAAGATACGATTAATAATTGTGGTAAGGGGTTATATACCTTTTTTAGGTTTTTACTTAACCACAGTCTCCAAAGAAAGAATTTTTACGAATATCTAGCTTATAAGTATAACACATTTTGCTGAACCAAATCACAAGAACTAAACTGTCGTAATTAAAACAAGTTAATTGTGACTATGACATACAGCGACAACTTAACCAAACGTCATCTAGTACAACTATAAATAATCTAAAATTTTTCCGAAAACTTTGGGCAAATACGTTACAAAAATTTTTGTCCATTTTGTTCCTGGTTTGATTATTTTGTCTTTTTTTATTCTTATTTTATAGACTTAGAGCCCTTATTTATTAATCCGGCCTCGTAACAAATACAAACAAACATAGATTTAGGCAAGTTGCATGGACGAAGCATTTATAAAACAATGAAACGCAGCGAAAATAACTACATCGCGACAACTCAGACAGTATGGAACCGATACAAGAAAAAAGCAATTTTCACACTGCGAAATCTAACAGAAACAAGGTCGTGGTTCAATTTTCTCAAAACCAAAGAAAAAACTTGTTAACATATTACATTAACTTGGCATCAATAACTGTAGATACAATTGCACAATCACAAGAAGTTCTCTTTTCTTACACTTTATCCATGTTTGTAGATTTTTACATTGTTATTTCTAAGTTACACGAAAGGTACAAGAAAAACGAATCGAATACGTAAGAAAGAGTTTTGTAAATCGAAACTTTTTTATTTAATTTAGTAGGTATAACTTTAGAAGGAAGGAAGTAAGGAAATAAATAGGAAACAAATTGAACCCAGCACAATTTAAAATGCTTTATTTTCTACTTAACTTTCCAGCACAGATAAGCTAAATCTATTTATTCTTTTATCCCTTCAGTATTTTCTTATTACATCCAATAAAAATTAATATTTTACAAAGAATTTTTAATCTCATATTCCATCCACATTTAGTGAACATTACTGTAATAAATTTCACAGAATCTGAAACTAAATTATTAGAAAACGGTTTAAAATACAACCCTGATATTAATGATACGAATTACATTAACAATCCTGCAGTAGATATAGAATTACTTTTGAAGCTAATAGAAGGACATAACTTGCAGAATGTATAAAATTAAAAAAACAGTACCAATGGTAAATATGAAAACCAAATCATAAAAACTACAAAAAAAAATTAAATGATAACGATTTTGCACAAAAGAAAGCACACAAAGGTAATACAGTCACAATAATAGAAAGAAGTAAATATAATGATAATAATAATAATAATAATGATAATATTAGCATAACAGACCAGACATCACGTTACGAGACCATAACAATAGCATTACGTACCTCATCGACATCTCTTTGCCAGCGCCAGCGAATATCCAGGCGAAGCACAGAGACAAGATCGACAAATATTTACCACTTGCCCAAGATGTTAAAGAAGTGTGGTGCCAAAACAAAGTGATTGTAGTACCCATCATCATCGGTACTACAGGAGAAATACCGCTGAAGTTACATGAGGCTCTAAAGACCCTAAATATACATCCTATGATATATAAAAAGCTTCAAAAAATTGTCATACTAGAGTCAACGAGGATTGTGCGACAGGTGCTGAGCCAGAATACATGATAAAAACAACCACGAACACATCTCAAACCGAAACACCATATCCCCGAAAACACGAACTAAACGACGGTCTAATGCGTCGATTATGAGAAAAAAAAAGAAAAAAAGAACAACGTTACAGTAGATCCATAAAAAAAAAAAAAAAAAAAAAACTTTTTCCCTTTCTCCTGAAAGGAGCGCACACATCAATAATAAAGATAATAATAAAAGAAAAATAAAAAAATAATGAGAAACCAAATAAGTAATTAGAAATAAGTAGAGAGCGGACACGAGAGGTTGATGACTCATCACCCACAAGCGTACTATTGAACATTTGTATTTTTAAAGTTTTTAATTTTATTTTATTCTTATAATAATAAAACGGGTATATATACGGCTACAAAATACCAAATACATTTTTATTTCTTCATTTTGTAGTTCGAGTTGAGTAAAGGAGCTAGCAATACTTTCTCAAGCTTCTCTTCCATCAAATTTGTTCTCTTTGAATGAAATACATTCTTGTAAATAGAAAACGTCCTTTCTACATCGAAACTTGTTATAGGTGCATACTGGAAATATTCTTTTATTTCAGCGTATTTTGCAGTTAGATATTGTGGCATTGTCCCCATACACAATTGCCGCAATGTTATTATATCTGGATTTCTATTAAATACTGCGTTTAACTTTTGCCGAAAGCCACATCCGAAGTCATTGGAATACTTTTCAAATTATTAATAGCCACATCTAATGTCGTTAAACCATCATTTAATTTGAGATTTCGATTTTCAAAATAAGTGATTAGTTTTGGCAAATTTCCAAAGGGTTTCTGAAGAAAGTACAACTGATTTCTTAAATGTGGAATTTGTGTTAGTTCCTTGCACTCAGAAATACTCCGAGCGTCGTCATTTAAACATGCAACCAAAAGTTGGAAACTATCGAAATTCTTTGCATAAAAACAAGTAGCTTCCAACCATGCCCCTCAGCTAGTTATTACTGGAGAGGAGACAGTGACAAAGATGGCTGTTTTTAGCCTGTAAAAGCTACTCTCAATGGTGCTTTTCTGAAAACTTTTTTAAAAGCGGGTACAAGTCTATCAACTTCTGGAAAGTTGTCTCTGATATATTCACAGATTCTGTGGCGAGCATGTGCTACACAAGTAATATGCAGCATATTGAGATATGTTTCCTTTAATAGTCTGCCTGTATCTAACATCTATGCAGCACTGTCACTTACAAATAAAAGTACTTTTTCTTTGTACCTGTCGTCCGAATAAAGTATTTTTTGAATATTCTCGTAAATGGTTTTAGCTATTGTTTCCGCATCAACTGTACTTATAACTTTTGTTGCTATTACATATGCGTTATATGGAATAGTTGGATGTAGTACACCAGCTACAACATTTACCACACAGCGTCCTAATATATCGACAGTTTCGTCGGCACTTATCCAGAGGTACTGATTTGAAAGTTGGTTTCCAATGCGTTCTACTGCTTTCGTGTAGCACTTCGAAACATAATATTTGCGTAAGGTGGGTTCATCAGGAACATTTCGAGCAGTATATTTTTGGAGAAATATTTTTAAAGTGGGATTGTTAAGTTTATTTAATGGAAGATTAGCCGCCATAAAAGTTTCACAGAGTTCTTCTTTAAAATTGTCAGATTCCAACGGTTCCAATTTCTGTGGATGTTTTTGCGATGCTAAGTGATTGCACGTGCGATTTCATGGAAGTTTTAAACGATATTTTACAGATTTTGCAATAAATTTCGGAATCACCGACAATGGACATACAATCAGTATGACCGTCAACCCAACTCGCCATTGCTTTCCGATGCCGTTCTCGACGTTCTTCCATATCATATCTGAAAAAGTAACTTAAACAATGCTCTAGATCTAAATAAATGAAAACTAAAAATGTATGCGTAAGTTATTGAAACTGAACGAAATTCAATGCACACTTACGTCGAAATAATTGGGAGAAGTAGATTCAAACAAACGATATTAAACAAGATCTATCACAAAAATTACGATGTAAATAACAGTTAGAACTACGAAAACAAGAAACTAACTCACAGCACTTTATTTATCTTACGAAATATAATCTAAATAGACTAAATTATTAAAACTCCACACGCTTCTATCTACGACCATGAAAACAGAAATTTAACTGTATATATCCAACAAAAAACGTCGAAATTGTCAATAAAAAGAGATGTGCGCATTAGCCAGATCTATAGTGCATTCAATAACTGCGTGATGTACTTACAGATTTTGTAGACTATTTATATCGTCCGTTGTAATGACGACGTCATTTCAACCCGATGTGTCCGGTCTCTAGTAATAAGTAAGTAAGTAATATAGCTGAAGGAGAGGAGGGTAAAGGATTAGCGGATAAATTAGTTAGATGTTGAGGGGAATTAAAAAGGCTTCTGGACATACGATTGAGGGATGCCCTAGCGAAGATGTTTGTTTTGACTCTGTTAATGAAGAAAATATCATTCGATCGAGTATCATATTTAGGGACTATGATACTTATGCATGAAAGCAAATTCGGCGCATTAATTTTGTTATTTACTAATTTCACCATAAAGTTGGCATTGGCAGTCTCTCTGCGTGCAGACAAAGAGAGAAACCTAAAGTCTGACAGCAGATTCCCGTAGTCGACGCCCCTTGGAGGGTAAATTCCAGACGTTCTACATGATAGCTATTTTAAAAGTCTCCTCTGAACTTTCTCTATTAACAATATCTGATGAACGTAGCAGGGGTACCAAATTACCGACGCATATTCAAGTTTGGGACGTACCAATGTATAAAATAGTATAAAATAATTAACAACATTTCAAATTTGCAATTACCAAACAAATGTAAACTCATTTCTTTTGATATCTCTAATTTGTTCACTAGTATCCCACCCCAGGAGGTAATTACTTTAATTACTTTACAACTAGAACGTAGAAACACGAACATTGTCACAAAGACCGAAATTTTACAGCTCTTAGAAACCTGCCTGGAACAAAATTATTTTCAATTTAAAAAGAAATTTTATAAACAAACAGGGACTAGCAATGGGAAACCCACTAAGCCCCTTATTAGCGGAAATTTTCATGAATAATTTAGAAACTATAATTAGTACACATCCCTTGTTTGGTAATTGTGTATATTGGTTTAGGTATGTTGATGACATATTAATTTGCTTTAACGGTTCAGATAGACAATTAAAAACTTTACATAATTATATCAACACTATTCACCCCAAAATAAATTTTACTATAGAAACAGAAACAAATAAAAGCATTAATTTCTAGATTTAACCATATCACACAAAACTAATAAACACGAGTTCGCTATATACCATAAACCAACACATAGAGATACCACAATACACGCTAATTCTTTTCATCCTATAACACACAAATTATCAGCATACCAATCAATGGTATATAGATTAATTCATGTACCTATGAGTAAAGGTAATTTCGACCTTGAACTAAATAGAATATACACAATAGCATTATACAATGGTTACTCTATAAATATTGTCAATAACATCCTAAATAGCCAACAAAAATCTAAAACCCATTCCTTAGTTTATCCAAAATTAAAATACTAGATAATTAATTCCTATAATTCAATCACTTACTTAGGAAAAATTTCGGAAAAAATTGGTACTTTCATTAAAAAACTTAATAACGAACATATATCATTTAAAACAGACAATACTATACAGAACATTATTAAAAACAACAAAGATAAAATAGACAAAGAATCAAACTCTGGTGTATATAAGTTAACATGCGAAGATTCTAAGGTATACATAGGACAAACGGGGAGGACATTCAAAATTAGGATGAAAGAACACGAGAGAAGCCTTAAAGAAAAGAAAACAGATTCAACTTTCGCAAGTCATTGTATAGATATCAATCATAGATTTAATATAGATTTCAAAATTTTACACATTTAAGAAAAAAGTAAAAAACTTAACCTGTTAGAAAACTTAGAAATTAATAGATAAAATAGTTTAGGATTAGCTTTAAATGACCAACTAGATTTAAACAACTCCCCTCTACTAAATTTAAGACTGTTAAAAAGAAAAAAAAATTTCCACCATAATTTTCACATAAATATTCAAACTTGTATTGTACGTATTCAGTATTTCATCCACCTGATGAAGCCATTGTATGGCGAAACAATATTGTAGTGGTATTTACAATAAAAGAATTTTTGAAACTAGAAGTTTAATTATTTATTTCTTAGCATTATAAAATAGTGTGTCGAGCGTCTCCATATTAAAAAATCTGCGACATGACCTTATAAAATAGCGAAGTGTACGTGAGGCGGAATTGTAGATGTAACGGATATGCTCAGAAAACTGCAAGCGTTGATCAAACAATATACCAAAGTCTTTCATATGTGCTTGCCTGAGAATATGGGTATGATCCAGAGTGTATGAAAATATTAACGGATTGTTGCAAGTAGTATATGTGATAACGGCACATTTGTTAATATTAGGCTTCATTTTGTTCTTGTGACACCTAGACATCGACCGAATTTAAATACCTCTTAAATTCGTCACAGTCCGATATAGAAGAAATTTTCGCAAATATTTTTAGATCGTCGACGTAGGTAAGGGCGCGGCAACGGGGAAGATAGAAGAGATCATTAAGGTAAATATCGAAAAGTAGTGGGCCCAATTTCGAATGCTGTGGAACGCCTGAGGATACGGTGAATGTATTGGAGTAAAACCCATTATAACAAACATAGCTGAAATTATTATCTAGATAAGATGCGATTAAGTTAGAGAATACAATCCCTAGCATGTTTTTCAATCCTGGGATTTCGGGATTTTTTAAGTGTAATCCCGGGGTTAGACTATGTGGTTGTTAATTGGGCTCCAATGAAACAAAAACTTAAGTAATTTCTTAAAAATTATTTATTAATATTGTTGCACAACACAATACACAATATACTAAAATAAGGAACAAAAAAGACAATACAAAAAACTATTTAGAATTTCGAAAATACAATCGCACAAATATCAAAGCATCCAATGTTTGATTTCCAAGCCTGCTTCGTAGTTTATTGCCAATACAAGCAGCAGCTGAAAATGCTCGCTCTGGTTCTACACTGGTTGGAGGAATAGACAATAGATATTTATATGCTAATTCTGAGTGATATCCACGAACTCCTTTTCGAACAGGCTCATTTCGCGTCTAATACTATTTACCAACCCCGATTGATTTTGTACTTCGGGATCTGGGGATTCCATGCTCTTATTAATTTCCAGCTGTAACTTTTCCTTTAGTATCAATTGGGGTTGGGAGGTTTGTTGCCTTGGTTCATCATCTGTTTGTGATCCTCAACTACCTTCCTCTTCCGTGTCATCTCGACTATTTAGTCTTTTAACAATACTCTTTATATGCGCCCACACTAAAGCCTGTGTAGGAACTGGAAATAAGTCAAGCCATTCCAAATCCGATAATAACTGATTTTCATCATGTTTTCATTTTATTGACGAGTGCTGAGTTTTTGCTAGACAATTGTTTTATAAGAAATTTCAAAGCGGCATCAGCTGTGCATAAATTAGCATGTCGTCGACAGATTACTTCTACTGTTAATTTAATTGGGGTCAGCACATCAACAATTTTATTTACCAAGTCAAAATCAGCATCTTCTAAACGGATTGGATGATTGAGATCTATAAGAGCTTTTTGAACGCAGGTTGTTCAAAGAGAAAATCGTTCCAGCATAGTTAAAAGACTATTCCACCTGGTTTTACAGCTCTTTTTCATGTTCAATCTTCACATATTTTTGAAGTACTGTTTCATTTTTCAATGGTGATCTTTTGGAAAACTTTGCGGATTTTCTTTATCTGCTCATTAATGTTTTCATCTTTCGTTAACTCTGGTATGTGTTCTCGCGCAAGTTCATTTTGTGACATTAAGATTAAACCTGATTTTGGACAGTCTAAGTCTTCTAAATTGTCATCATCATCGCTATCGTCCAGTCCACATAATCAGCAGTCACAGTTGGATCATTTATAGTATCATCTGAGTTTGAGGTAGGTGTCTTGCCTGTCTTGATAATAATTCTTTATTTTATAACGCACATCACAGACGACCAAATACCATGTGCGAGACACAGTTGTTGTTCAGTGCAAACAAGCTGTCCCACCTTTTTCATAATGTTCGGTCCATCGGCTACAGTAGGCACGATATCAGTTTCCAGGAAAATATCAAATTTACATAGACGCTCTTTCAATATACAAAGACAATTTTCAGCCGTCATACTTCCATGAATAGGAACGAGTTCTAAGCTCCAAATTTTTTGTATGAATGAACGTTGAGAGCCATATATAGTAGGGTGGAGTGAAGTTTTTAAAACTCCAGTATTGTTAATTGATGACCCTATTAGAAAGCACTATTTATGCAAAATAACAAGACTCTGCGACTTTATTTCGAGGTGGCGCATGAAGGGTGAAGTTTGAAAAATAACCTAATTTACATAAAGGCAGAAAAGTACAATTTAAAAATCTTTTAAATAAAACTGTTGGCAACACTTAAGTTTATTGCTCAAAAACAAAGTTAGGGGATTCCCATGCATAAAATAAAGTAGTATCATCTTAAACAGTTTCTTTCAGTTTCTTCATAGTATTTAGAAGTGCAACGTGTTAAAAAAGTTTATAAAACTTAATCAAACATAAAATTTTCGTTACCAAAAGTTAAAACGTGATTGCTGAGGAAAGATTTAAAATGCCTAAAACTAGGAAAGATTTGTGTTGCTCTGTATTTGGTAAACCAATTACATTAAGTGCTAATGTGTTGCCTACGCATTGTGATATTATTAAATATTACCTGTGGCTAAAAAATGATATGCTTGAATTGAACAACCGAAAAGATCCTTCAATTAAGTGCATATGTGAAATAATTGCTACTGATATTGAGAACAAATATGGAAAAAGGCATCGATTCCTATAATAAGTCATCAACAAATCTTAGCAAGATTGATTTCCTATTACAACAAATACAAAAATATGACGAAACTGCGCAGTGAAGTAAAAAAACAAAATTTCTTAAAGGAATCTCAAAAACAAATATTTGACATCGCAACCTGTAAGTGCGCGTCCAGAAACATATGTAAATGTGTGACAAAAATACCTCCAGCAGAGGAAAAGTTTTTAAAGGACCAACGAAATGAGCGTAGAATGTATATTGGCTGTGTGGATAGGTCGACAACAAAATCTATACGGCGCAATGAAGTTCGAAAGAGAAAATATGATCAATTCGTTCAAAAAAACATGACTTCATCAAGTACTTCTTCGTCTATGTCAGAATTACATCGGTTATGCAGTAGCACTTCAAGTGAAACATCAGAATCAGAGCAAGATGATTTTTGCTTTAATGAAGGAAAAAGAAAAGTTCACAAAAGAGAAAATCAAAAGGGAAACAAGCGATGAGACAAAAGTTGCAAACTCTTGCTACAGCTTGTGACAGGACTGGAGTTTCAGATTGATCTGCAGCATTTGTTGTAAACGCAGTAATGGTTGATTTAAACATTATAGATTCGGAAAACTCATCAAGCGTAATAGATCGTAGTAAAATACGTCGAGAAAGGAAAAAAGTTCGAAAGCAGTTGAGCTCTATTAGCAATGAAAAACCTTTGACTTCTATTTATTTTGATGGTCGTAAAGACAAAATTTTAATTATAACTTCAAAAGAAAATAAGTCACAGCGTAAGACTATTACCGAAGAACATATTTCAATGGTATCTGAGCCAAATTCTGGATATATTGGACATTTCACAATAGATTCAGAAAAAGCAGCTAATATTATGAGGAATATTGTCGCCTTATTAGATAAAAAGTATAAATGTAATTCATCTTTGGTGGCAATCGGATGTGATGGAACGGCTGTCAACACAGGGTATAAAAATGGAGTCATTGCCTTATTGGAAACACATTTAAAAAAACCATTGCAATGGTTTGTGTGCTTATTACACGCAAATGAACTGCCACTGCGCCATTTGTTTTTAAGGCTTGATGGAAACACAGGAGGTCCTAATAGCTTTTCTGGAGCTATAGGTAAAAACCTCCTCAAGTGCCTTGATTTTAAGTTACAAGCTTTTGAAGCGATTCCTGCAGAATTGCCGGATATTGATATAAAGTTGCTAAGCACTGATCAAAAATATCTTTACGAGATTTGTTCTTCCATTTCGTCTGGTTTAGTTTCACCAAGTTTAGCTGAAAGAGACCCTGGGAAATTAGCACACTCTCGCTGGCTAACTTGCGCCAATAGGATTCTTCGCTTATACATTGGAATGGCTACACCACCAGAAAACCTTAAGCAACTAGCACATTTCATTATGAAAGTATACGCGCCAACATGGTTTGACATAAAGTCAAAGCCATCTTGTAACCATGGTCCAGTTCATGTTTTCAACATGGTCAAGAGAAGTTTATATTTAAGTTTATAAAATATGCTGTTGGCCATGCTTCAAGATGATACTTCAAAAATTAGAGAATTGGCTCTCCGAAGAGTATTAGAAGCAAGAAAAGAAAATGTGTGTATTAAAAGCAAGAAAGTTCGCGAGTTCCGCCTTCCACAACTTCAAGTAAATGCGACGAATTACTATGAGTTAATAAATTGGTCGATTGTGAGAATAACTGAACCACCAATGACTATGAAATATTCTAATACAGAAATTTCAAACCTGATTCGTTCGGAAAATAATTTCAGTAAATTTGGGATGTTTCCTTGTCATACCCAAGCAGTAGAGAGGTGTGTCAAGCTCGTCACTGAAGCTTCAATATCTGTTTGTGGATCAGAAGCAAGAGACGGTTTTATTCGCTCTAGAATTAAAGCAAGGCAAGACATACCACTGTTTGAGTCGAAATCTCAATTTTTTCAACAACGAGATCCTTTACAATTTGCTAACGAATGATTTTTTTTTGTATTAAATATGCTTTATGTGAGTAAATAAAAGACTGTAACTGTTTGAATTTATTGAATAAAAACAAATTTAAACCACACTGTTTACTTTTTTATAAATGATAAAGTTCCACAAATTAAAGTCTTGTGCGCCACCTCAAGACGTTGACCTAGGAAGATAAGATTTTTTCTCTGCACTTTTAAGTACTTAGAGCATCGATGTTTAATACAGGAAAAACTAAATTAAAAAAAAACGCTCCGCCCTAATGTATAGTTTATTGGACGTTGATGTCCACTCGTCGAAAGGTAGACTGAATCTTTCGCCTGAACTTTTCAAATGTTTTAATTCTGCAGTTACTTGCTTTCTAATTTTTTCACTGTATTTCCACTGTAATTCACAACACGCTTTCGAATTGTGACGGCTGATTTTGGTAAATCCGTGTATGTCCCTAGGAGCAATTTTCTCAAATCGTCTGAAGTTATGAATACACTGAATGGAAACTCATCTAATGCAATCATTCTTGCCAAAACATCATCCAGGCTATCGTCGGCACTTTTAGTAAAATAATCTTCTAACTTTCGTTTAGCTGGCGGCGGTGCTGTGTTCAGATTTTCATAATCTTGACTTGTTGCAGCTGTTAAACGATTAACGTCAGCTAAAATCTTAATGTTATATTTTGATGACAATTGTGTATGTAATCCCTTAGTCGATCCACCCAAAGTCTTTAGAATGGCAGTGCATCGCTTATATTTAGCACTATTACCGTCTTTCGCAACTAAAAAATAACTCCACACTGACGACGTATCACTGTTTTTTTATGTCGAACAAAGTTCTCCACCATTTAAAATAACTTTTTCAGGCAATTGACATTTAAATTTAAATGACGTAACCTGCGTAACCTTGTCGCTGGTAGAATAATAAATGAAAAAAGTAAATCCTAATAAGCGTATTTATACTTTCGTACCGGGAATCCCCGACGGGGAATCCTTCGCAACAATATTATGATATATCATATGAGGTGATCGGGTGATTCCCCTGTTGGCCCGTTGGGGAATTACTTTAACAGTATTGTATTGAAGTATGCCTGTCGGGGAAGTCTCTTCAAAGT
The DNA here is from genome assembly GCA_935421215.2 of Melolontha melolontha. Classification (NCBI taxonomy): domain Eukaryota; kingdom Metazoa; phylum Arthropoda; class Insecta; order Coleoptera; family Scarabaeidae; genus Melolontha; species Melolontha melolontha. Next base: position 19,585,736 of record OW285236.1, on the reverse strand, counting down.
TACATATTACCTGGAAATATGAAAGGAACTACCAATGTAGTTCCTTTATCGTACTGCGTACCTAAGGTTGATTTTTTGTCTTTATGTAATAAGTGCCATTAATATAATCTAGGTAATATTATTGTCAAGGCGCAACGGATAACGGAATGCAAACTGGCAATCCCGAAAGTCCTGAGATTAGCCAAGTATAGTCCCGGGACTAACGGGATAAAAACCCGGCCGGGAACCCGAGATTCCGGGATTGTATTCTCTAGATTATGTTCACGGTAGATGAATTGAAGCCGAACAAGCTCAACTTAGAAAGTAGTAAAGAATGATTCGTAGTGTCAAAAGCTTTAGTAAAATTACATAAGTAAACAAATGTTAAAGATATTCTAATAGAATTAATAAAATATAGCCAATTGTTTTATTCTCAATATTGAATCTAAATTTTTGTTATTTTTAAAGGCTTGCCTAAAGAAATACTCACAACAAAAAAAATTTGAACTGATCCTTTTTATTTACTTATGTTTTGTTCACGAAATTAAAAATGAGGAAATTTTGTACGACCCTTTATAGCTAATTAAAAATAAGAAATTAAAAAGCACAGCGAAAATAACGGCTCGTTATTTAACGTTTCAATGTAAAAGTTGTTGGCCCGAAAATTTCTATCTCCTCTAATCGCAAGCATTTCTCTTCATAATGGCTTCACTCCGTACTGTCAAAAAACGCTGAAGTTATATATTTTTTTGTTCGGACTGGTTCATTAATTTTGATCCAATTTAGCTTTTCGACTACAAATGTATTAATTATTCTTCCTCTGATGTCTTCATTCCGTTCATCTCCTTACGTTCAATTTTTAAATTTTTTTGTTCTATAGTTTCGTAAATGTTTTGATAAAGAATTACGAGTATAAATTGGCACACGGTTCATTAAATTCTTGCCAATTTTAGTAAAGCTAAAAATATAGTACCAATCTATTAATATATATTGAGTGTACAACGAAGTAATTATATTAAAAAAATTATTGTAATTCTAATCGAGAAAAAGAGAGAAAAAGAGAATATATTAGCAGGCAGTATATTAATAATAATTTAGATATTGCTGAACTAAAAAAAAATAAACATGATTTTTTTAAATACTTGTTCATACTAATTATGATGTCTATTGACTATATTTCAGCAACATATATTAATATATTTTCTTCGTTGTTATTTAATAAAAACCGGTGTCCGTTATGAAGGACACTAGTAATATATGCTACAGATTAAGTTTGAAATAATTATTTATTCAAATATATTATAACACAAAAAGGCATACAATATTTCTGATGTGAAACTAAAATTTAATAATTATTATACTTACATATTATATAGAAAGCTGGGGATTATATACGGAAATACAAAGGTATTTTTAATAATATAAAATATTATTAAAAATCTGGTGTGAAGAACACAAATACAGGTTCACTATTAATATTTTTGTGAAGGTGTCCGAACATATCCCTCCCCAGAGACTTAGATACGTATTTCGTCTTTCTACAGGCTCATCGGTACGCCCCTGCTGGAGAAAGGATATCTTCAGACACATTCACAAAAAAGAACCACATCGCCACATCACAGAAATTATCCAGACCGAGCGTAGAAGTAAATTCAGCGCTACCTGTTGTCAGACAGCCGAAGTACCTCGCACGTCCACATAACCAATGTGAAGTAACGACGCCCTTCCAAAGGTGGCACAGCCATCTCTCTAGAAACTGCATTTTGTTTGTGTCTTCACTCATACTACGGACTAACCGCATGTGTAATGTATCAGAATAATTGAAACATACATGAGTAGGTAAACCCCACCAGTTTTGTATAATACAAAGGTATTTTTAATAACATAAAATATTATTAAAAATCTGATTTTTAATAATATTTTGTCGAAGTAACTTTCAACATAAATTTTCGGTAAACGTGTGGTGTGGTATGATCGATGGTTTTTTAATTGGTCCTTACATTTTTGAGAATCGCCTCACGGAAGACACCTATTTACATTTTTTAGAAAATGAACTGCACGGACTGCTAGAGGATGTTCCCATAAACATCAGAATCCAAATCTTCTACCAGCACGATGGAGCGCCTGCACATTAAGCTCGTGCACTCAGGCAACATTTGACTGAAAGGTTTCCAGGGAGTTGGATTGGACGTGGTAGTCACATTGGTTGGCCTCCTAGGTCTCCAGACCTCACGCCACTCGATTATTGTTTATGGGGCTGGTTAAAAAATGAAGTGTATCAAGTAAAAGTGGACACTCGTGATGCACTAATTCAACGGATTATGAATGCTGCTGACAATATCAAACATCAACCTGACGCAATCAGGAACGCAACCAGCGCCCTTCGTAGACGATGTAAAAAATGTTTTGAAATGAATGGCGGTATTTTTGAAAATATATTATAAAGAACGATAATACCAATAAAATACAAAAACTTCAATGTATGAAATTTTGTTTATTTTTAATTACGCTATAACTCGAAAACAAATAAAAATCGGATAGCAACATTTGAGTTTTTTTACATTACTTTCACCTGTAGAATACACTCCTACAGTTTGGTCGATTCCTCACGACTCACCCTGTATACTTACAATATTAGCCAAACGGGCTAGTTCAACAATTCTTTTACTTCTCGGAGACATTCTTAGACGTACTAAATCTTGCAGTAAAAGTTGCACAAAAGTCACTCTATCAGGCACACATTGTACAGTTGGGGCCCCTACAAACTCAGACGGTTTCACAAATAATAAATGTTGGGGTTTGTAACATTTGTCTTAATCTGTGTGTCTTAATATTAAAGTTTATAAAATGTCACATGTCACTGAAAGAAAGTCAGTGGCGTATAAAATAAAAATTTGAAAAATGGAAAAATGGAAAAATTCAAATACAAATAACGTTTTTGCAACAATATATGCGTTTTTAAAATAAAAATACATTCCAATTTGTTTTTCTTGATGAAATCTGGATTTTTCAAGATGGAAGCTCTCAAAAGACAACGGCAAGATGAGAATATTAAATCCGTAAAAGCAAAACAAGTAGGTGGCAAAAGGTATTAGTTATTTAAAAAGTATTGGCATGGGCAATATATCATTGACTTTTATCGCGTTTTTATCAACATTTATTTCATTTGCGATTTGCCGAATGCTCATACCGTCCTCTGGCCTAGTTCTACTTATTGACTTTTTCAGTTCGTTTAATTGAGGCATTTTAATTGTGTACGCTTCTGACTTACAATAAACTGACACTAACATAACCATACCGGATAAAAGGCAAATTTCAAATCAGGAATTTTTTTAATTTAACAGAATGTGTCAAAACTAGGTGTCTGAGTTTGTAGCGGCTGCAACTCTACATTGAATTTCACTTGCATGCATTACCAGTCATCTGGTACCGAACACGTGCATACAATTTAACTTGTATGCATTACCAGTTACCGGTGGCTGGTATCAAATAATTCGAAATACAAGTAGAGGACGTTATGCCGATAAAATAGGTACCTATGAAATAAATATAACAGGTGTTCAAAAACATTCGAAGTAAAGTGGGTTCTGAACAAAAAATCGTATATCTTTACTTAAGTATCTGATTTGTAATAATTATTAAATGTCGACTGTTGTCTGTCAAAAATTGTCAGAATCTAATATCGAAGATACTAATTTATATTTTTTTAATTTTGACAATGGTATTTACTAACGTACACAAAGCATTCATGGTTGAAGCATATTTTCGAAATGGTCAAAAGATCGATGACCAGTGGAAGTATTCAATTCAAGCTTGTTCGGAAGAATTTCGAGATGAATTTCCCAACCTTGCTTTTGATTATAATACTTTTCAGTGTACACTAATCAGAATTGTTCCAGTTTTCCGACAAACTGGTAGTGTGGGATGCCAAGAGGGTGGTGGGCGACCAAAAGTCCGGACAGAAGAAGTGATTGGGAATGTTAGAGAAATAATGAGTGATGCCCCTAAAACTTCAGTAAGAACTCTTGCTCAACAAACCGGGTTGTCAGTTGGTTCTTGCCATAAAGTTTTAAAAGAAGATTTACAGTTATTCCCATATCGTATAACTTGTTTGCAGGAAATCCTCAATATTGATTATCCGCGATGAGTAGTATTTTGCGAATGGTTTACAAATAATTTTAATGATGATGTCCTAGACAAAACTTTCTTTTCAGACAAAGCATGGTTTCATGTTAGTGGATATGTTAACTCGCAAAACATGAGAATGTGGGGTGATACAAAGCCCAATAATTTTTATGTTGAAGCTCCTTTACATCCTCAGAAAGTTGGTGTTTGGTGCGCTATAAGTAGAAGAAGGATTATTGGTCCAATTTTTTTTAATGGTACCTTGACTGCAGAAAGATATCGACCGGAAATACTATTGCCTTTCTTTAATCAACTTCGCGATGATGAACTAGCTTTGGGATACTTTCAACAAGATGGTGCTAGAGCTCACACAGCGGGGGAAACAATGAATATGTTACAAGAAGTGTTTGGAAATCGTTTAATTAGTTTGAACAGCGATCATGAATTTCCTCCAAGATCTTGTGATCTTATACCGTGTGATTACTATTTATGACCTTTTTTAAAAAATTCAATTTATCAAGTACCAGTGCAAGATTATATAGATGTCCAAGACAGAATTATAAATAAAATTAGTGAAATTAGAAATAGTCCCATACTGCAAAATGTATTTAGTAGCATTTGGAAGAAGGTGATGGACATTTTCAACAACTTTTATAATTATGGTCATTATTGTTGGTAATTTATACAACTACAATTTATGATATTTATTATAAGGTTGTAATCGAAGGACTGTAAAACAATTTATTTGTTTCAAATTTATTTTAAGCCATTTCTTACAATAATTTGTTGAATGTTAATATATTAAACTAGTACGATAATTAGATACTATTGTCACTATAAGATGAATAAAACCTTTACTTGTAAAGTTATTTCCTCTTAATTCTGCATTATCTTTTTACATGTTACTACAGATTAGATGAGCTTTATTACCCAAGAATGAATAGCATATTAATTGGATTATGTAATTTTTTCCAATTATCGCATGAAGAGGTGCTATTGTTCAGCAACAATTCTCTAAAATATCGAACGACTTAATTTGAAATTTGCAAATTAATTACTGTTACCTTCTAAAATAATTATTTGACTAGTTTATATTAATTAATATTGCAAATTAGAGTAATATATTTCGACATAAACTGACATTTGCGTGTATGATAACCTATAAAATTGTATTAAGTAAATGTATCAATCTATATCAGACATGACTTCATATTTTCAAGGACTACTTTGACTTCGAATGTTTCTGAACAGCCGTTATGTGAAATAATTCCGAAATTATACACAACACAAGCTATGGAAAAATACGGTTATTACACGCCGTTCTAGCGGAATTGACAGTACCAGACAGGTGAGACTGGTAATGCAGTGAACGTATTAACTTTAATGTGTGATATGTAAAGACGGCAGACTATGTGCCCCAGCAGTGGCGTTGCGTGGAGAGTTTAGCAGAATAACAGTTCGCTTACTTAAAAATAAATATATCGAATCCCTATACAAAACGTTAAGAAAAAACATAAATAACTTACCCAACATGTCTACATTGTTGCAAAAAAATGCGGATGTGCGCGATGAAAAAACTGCACCATAATATATGTTTCTGTATTAGTCTCGGAAAGGTTCGTACGTAGCGACGTATATATATGTTTATATACAGAGAAGGATTGTTCGACGTTGAGAGATTTTATATTTGCATAGTTAAAGCGCTCTTTGTATCTGTACAACGGATCTTCAGTATTGGTAAAAAGTTGCCCAAATTTTGTAAAATCTACATTTTTATCTAATACACTGTTAAATTTTTCACGGACACAATCACTTTTTTCATCTTCAAGGATATGCAGCACTAGTTTTACGTGGTCAATAATTGCTAATGAGTCCGATAAGGACAGCGCAGTGTTCTGTAAATTTTTTATTGCGTCCAGTGTTGGAACGTAACTGTCGTAAATAATTTTTAAATTTGCTGCAACTTGAGGATTGTTAAATTGAACCTGACTGAGCCGTATTGCAGCTGCTTCTTTGGCATCTAGTTGTAAAATCACTGATTTAATTTTTTCAAAATGTTTATAATAATAAAATGCTGCTTCTAACCAAGTACCCCATCGTATAAGAATTGGTTGCGGCGGCTCGGGTATATCAGGACACAGCGAATGAAATAGCCGAATCCGTTTCGGAGATTTAAGAAAAACCGCTTTCGTTTGTCCTATCAGTTGATCCACATCAGGATAAGTTGTACGTATAGTGTTTGTTACAAGGTGTAAAGCGTGAAGCAAACATGTGACATGCAGCAGGTTTGGTTAAAACGTTTTGAGTAAGTTTGCCGTGGAACACATAACCTTGACAGCGTCGGTAACTAACATTAACACTTGCTTCGGTAAAATCTCAAATTTGTGTAGTGTTTCTATTAATACATCATATATCGCTCTGGCAGTACACCCTTGCATTCGTTTATAGGTTAGTAAATAAGGAGGAGAAGGTCCTTGCGGAGTCAGCTTCCGTACTAGAATGGCTAGGATGGACTGTTTTTTAATATCTGTAGTTTCGTCTATTGTTAACCACAGGAATTTTTTTTTACCGTATTTTTCGTACTATTTATAATTCTCTCACGCACTGACGGCACGTAATTTCGTAGCGTACTTCTTGCTGGTAATTTCCAAGTAGGATTGTATTTCTTCCAAAACTGAGGAAACATTGGGTGTTCCACTTTCTGCATTGATATATTGGTCGCAATTAACATCATTGTTAAATCACACACAAATTTATTATATGATCTGCGTCCACTATTATTCGATTTATGTTTGTCACAATTTATATGTCTTTGGCACTGACTTGCTTTCCAAGTTAATAAAGTTGTTTCACAAACTAAACATTTCACTACGGTACCGTCATATATTAAATCGGGAAACCGATGTAAAAATTTCTTTACTACGTTAGCATGCAACCGAGTCGATGCATTGTTTCTACGCACTCCCGACACTTTCAACACGATTGTGTTAACAATGTATCGCTTAGAACGTCTCAACGGCAACTAAATTGATCGTCGTACGCCTCTACTCGATCCCTCCACATCACGCTACTGTTCGGGCACATAGTCTGCCGTCTTTAGTGATATGTGTTCTTTAAATCGGGTTATTATTGAGCGCTTCGTTTGACCTATATATTTTAAATTACAATCGTCACAATTAATTTCGTATATACCTGATTTCAAATTCAAATCAAATTTATCTTTGGTATTACCTAGGAGACTTCCGAGTGTGCACCGTTCAACACTTTGATTAGTGGTTTTTGCCTACTGATGATGACAACTTAGTTGTCGAAATACGTATTTAGGATACGATTATTAGTTGCGGTAAGAGGTTTTATACCTTTCTTTAGTTTTTACTTAAACACAGTCTCCAAAGAAAAACTGTTTATTTAAATAAATTATCAATCCATGTATAAACTATTCGAATGTTTGCCTCCCAGAATTGTAAAGGATCTTTACTATCGAGGAAAAATTTAACTTATTTTGCCTTTACAAATCACCCATTTCGTGAGCTTGAGTTGTTATTAAATTGTGGTACAAATTTTATACATTTTACAATTTTACATTTTTAGTATTGCTGAAGAGAATGAAGGAAATTCTTTTATCAAAAATCGAGGAGCTCCTACATGGATTATCTCAATGAGTATAACTGAGTAGAAATTTAATTTACTTCTGCATAAATCTTTGCATATTTTCATTACGAATATACATTCCAGAAAAGGTTCATTTTTATCTAAAAATATTAAATTCTGCCGTCTTCCATGTTCTTCTTTAAGACTGTGGAAGTCATTATTTTATAATGACTTTAAGTGTATGAATGCATTCACCTCACGAGAAAATTTAAAATGACGCGATTAAAGTAAATAAGTCGTCTGGAATTTTCCATTGACCCAGTTGTGTTTGAGTTACCTAAAACGTAATGTAATGACCTCCTCTCACTTACTGCAACGGAGAGACAAGTATTAACGTAAGGCGCAGGACGTCACATCGCGACGACGGTTAGTGGTTCTCTGCTTAAATTCCGCGAGCGCAGCAAGACGTTGCTGAAGATTAACTACATCGATTTAAGCTATTGTCTGTAACTTTTTCGGTTGCTCTCGAAAAAAAGATGAACAAAAACTAGCCCGTGGCAATATTAAGTGGAGCCGTGGGGATATGTTAAAGAGAACGGATATCAAACTGACACATAAGTCCCCGAGCGTCACGCTTACGCTGACGGAAAGTATCTAAAGAGCAAATATGCGCTCGTACATTAATATGACATGCAAATGAGGCAAACTTGTTACCAAAGGATAAAACAGATCTCGATGTTGTGGATGTTAGATAACATAGGCTTATGATAAATTTAACGTAGCAATATTTAACTAAAGTATTGTCTCCTCGCTATTGTTAAGGTTTTTGCAGTTAGAATTTACGTATTTCGAATAAAATCGAAGTTTCTGCGGATTTTCTTGATTAGATTGAGCCAATAATATATTTCGATGGGTTCCATCAAAGTATACTAAGGGCCTAATGCGAAGAGTGGCACTAGCAACAATAGCTTCTCAAGAGATTCCGTCTATAACCTATTTATTTATTTGCTTACTATTCAACGGAACTACATATTACAATAACAACATAGACATATTTCTGTGATTCTTTCTAAACGAGACAAATTGAAGCAGTTGAAAAATTTGAAACTGGTCAATTTTAAATGCACTTTGAATGTATGAGCATCGACAAAACAAACTTACTATATATAGATAATGTATAGAATTCACGGTTGGCTCTTGGTGAAACATAATGAATAATTTACTAAAGAAAACACTCGGTATATTTGTTTCACAAAATATATTTATTTATTAAATCTCTAACATATGTTTCGACTTATCGACTATATACCTGGGGTTAGCAATAAAGTTTCTAATAAAGTGAATAAATTAGGGTTAAATGTCATGCAAGTGCATAAAGTCAATCTAGGAAATATTTTAGTAAATAATAAAGAAAAAACAGAATTGTGTGATAAATCAGGTGTGTACGAATTAAGTTGCAGTGATTGTGATGCGATATACATCGGCCAATCAGGACGCTCAATAAAAGAACGTATTAAAGAGCATAGAAGGTCGATTCTGTATGGTAATTGAATACGGGATTCGCGGAACATTGCATTGAAAATACACATCTTTTCAACACCAATAATTTTAAACTTTTACATACTTGCAATAAGGGAAAACGACTCGACTTCCTCGAAATATTAGAAATTAAAAAAGCCATAAATCTTAATAGACATGTCACAAATACACAACTGGATTTTTTCAACACCCCTACGATAGATGCCGTAATAAAGTCATTTAAAAACTCATAAATAGTGGTAGAAGTGTACTTTATATTTTAGTTTTTAAAGACTCTTTGACAATGACTGAAAAGTCGAAACATATGTTAGAGATTTAATAAATAAATATATTTTGTGAAACAAATATACCGAGTGTTTTCTTTAGTAAATTATACTATATATAGACTTTTTCTTTATTATTTTCTGTAATGAGTTTAAGATGTAACAAAACAGATCGTGTTAGAAAAACACGTCTGTGTATACTTAGTAAATTTATATTCAATGTTCAGTGCTTTATAGATTATTATTTCCTTAGGATTTAGTTTATAAATATTAAAATCTAGAATTTAAGGTCATGCAATACGTACCAAAACATAAAAGGACACTTAAAACATTATAGTAGTAGCAAATTTCATAGTCAACATTTAAATCTTGCAGATTTCTTCAGTAAATAGACATTGTTTGTTTTGACAGTCACGGAGTACGTAAAATTTTAAATAAAAGATATCCCTTGAAATCTTATTAAATCGGGTATATATTACTAGATAACATATACACAACAAATTAGAACAGCTTAAAAATACAATAAGAACTTTGTAATAAAACAATACATGATATAATATTTGTTCTAAAATTGACATTTTGTAATACCTACTTATAAGAACAGTACGGTATTCGTTTAAAACTATGTACAATTAACAAAAAGAAGAATCAATGCTAATGATAAAAGAATTAAGAAATACTGAAAAAACAAGTCTATCAACGGGAGGAAACGCACAGACGACGTTTCGTTCTAGTTGGAACTTTTCAATGTACGGTATTCCCTCGATGACGGACATTGCTTTTTCATTTCTATACTTTCTGTATATATAGTTAACATTTGGAATTTACTGCAAGTGAGAATTAATGAATATTAAATCACATTCTTACATGTAAATGTCGACTTATTTAATGCTTATTTAATGTAGTTTCGAACGCATTAAATAAGTCGACATTTACATGTAAGAATGTGATTTAATATTCATTAATTCTCACTTGCAGTAAATTCCAAATGTTAACTATATATACAGAAAGTATAGAAATGAAAAAGCAATGTCCGTCATCGAGGGAATACCGTACATTGAAAAGTTCCAACTAGAACGAAACGCCGTCTGTGCGTTTCCTCCCGTTGATAGACTTGTTTTTTCAGTATTTCTTAATTCTTAATTAACCTAATCACCAGGAAGTTCGTTGTCGCGAAAGGGTGTGTTCTGCATACTAGTACAAACTTAGTTTGTCGGATTGTAGTTTCGAACGCATTAAATAAGTCGACATTTACATGTAAGAATGTGATTTAATATTCATTAATTCTCACTTGCAGTAAATTCCAAATGTTAACTAATGATAATACCTCAAAGGATTCTATAATATACAAAACAGAGCTTATTATTGTATCTATTATTCATTAAAGATATATATATATATATATATATATATATATATATATATATATATATATATGAACTTCATGTGTATGAGAATTAATAATTATTAAATCTCATTTTACATGCGATTGTCGCTATAATTTGTTGCGACAATCGCATGTAAAATGAGATTTAATAATTATTAATTCTCATACACATGAAGTTCATTACAGTTCGTATATATACACGTAGTATAGAAGTGAATAACATGTCTGTCTTCGGTAAGGTGCACTGATGATCTGTAAAAAAACAGTGAAATATCGATATATGCACATTCCGCGCAGATAAGTTTTTCACAAAATTTTTCATATATATATATATATATATATATATATATATATATATATATTAAAAAATAATAGATTTTTATTGGTTTTAGCGATCTTTTATTGAATTTAGATGTTTGTTTGCGACGTTTCGACTTTTTTCAATTCAGTCTTTTTCAAGCATCTGGAAACAAGAATCATTACAATGAACATGAGAACTGTGTTTGTTTTGTGTGATATAACAATTGAATTGACCATTTTAAATTTAACATTATATTGAGAAATGAATTACGGATTAGGTTAGTGTTTTACGTTGAAAATTAAATAACATTAATTTAAAATAGCTTAGAATGGTAGGGGGACATTTATGTGATTAATATCTGTATGAATTAATTGGAGACTTAACAAATATTAACAATTTTTAAGTTTAAAATTAGATTAAAGATGATTACAAATTGAGTTAACATTTAACATTGAAACTTACATAAAATAAAAATAAGAATGGCTAAAATGAACAGGAAAATTGAATTACAATACAATACGTAAAGAGAAAAAATATAAGTCAAATCAAACTCACATTTGTTGTTTTTTCTACACGGGTACGCATTTATGTGCCACATGTGTTTGGACACCCGGGTTGGACACATGTGTTTGGACACATGTGGCACATAAATGAGTACCCGTGTAGAAAAAACAACAAATGTGAGTTTGATTTGACTTTTATTTTTTCTCTTTACGTATTGTATTGTAATTCAACTTTCCTGTTCATTTTAGCCATTCTTATTTTTATTTTATGTAAGTTTCAATGTTAAATGTTAACTCAATTTGTAATCATCTTTAATCTAATTTTAAACTTAAAAATTGTTAATATTTGTTAAGTCTCCAATTAATTCATACAGATATTAATCACATAAATGTCCCCCTACCATTCTAAGCTATTTTAAATTAATGTTATTTAATTTTCAACGTAAAACACTAACCTAATCCGTAATTCATTTCTCAATATAATGTTAAATTTAAAATGGTCAATTCAATTATTATATCACACAAAACAAACACAGTTCTCATGTTCATTGTAATGATTCTTGTTTCCAGATGCTTGAAAAAGACTGAATTGAAAAAAGTCGAAACGTCGCAAACAAACATCTAAATTCAATAAAAGGTCGCTAAAACCAATAAAAATCTATTATTTTTAATATTAAAACACGGCCAATAAATTAAAAAAGGAAAACAAAATTCTTTAAACACTAAATATATATATATATATATATATATATATATATATATATATATATATATTGTACTGGGAATACGTTGAAATAAGTTAATATATCAAGAAGTTTTATTATGTTCCAAGTTGATCAGCCAAAAATATCGATTAAACACTGAAAATAAATAATTAATAATAATTTCTTATAAACGTATGTCGATAATAATATGCTATTACATTTAATTCGACATGTCTAATGATATATCGAGGACTGCAATACCAACAGTACGGTCAATAAACAGGTCAATTCTATACTCAGGTCAATCAAGCAAATTAAAAAGAATGTCTTCCGAAACTAACCTTGTCGAAGAGAAAGAGAATATTATCTTTCTGAGGGTGCGGTTCTCTATAACAATGTTAGGTTTGTAAAGATCTTTTTAAATAACATAAACTTTGTAGAACCAACTAAATTAAATTCAAGAATATAATACTTCAAGAATGTATGTTTATTTTATATATGAAATTAAATCTGATATAACTATTTACAACTGTGGCTATTTCTAATATTATAAAGACAAACTTTATTTTAATATTACAGATATGACAAAATTTATGAAGAAAAATAAAACCTATGCAAGAGCTTTTAATCTAAGCATTATTTAAGAATAAATGACTATATTAAATAAAACTGGTAAATTGATATTATTCAACACTTAATGATGAATTCTTGGCCTTAAATATTTTTAGTTTATCACTTACATGAGTTGATTTATTGCAACAATACTTGAAGAAATTTAATTAGACTCGAACCAATTGCTACACTGCTTCTACTACGAAGAAAATTTACAATTAGCATCCTAGCTATTGAAGAATCTAGTAGTTAATTTGAAAACAACCAATCCTTAATAACATAAATGGATAAACTTGATCTAATAGCTAATATGTATCCAACTCCTCCGTTCGTGGACCAATTAATAATAATATTTCCGTAGACCAGGAAATTATTTCCCAAAATACACCAAATGTATCTAAATGTGGTCTGATATTTCAATTAACGATGATCTAGCCTTCTGGGTCCTTCTCCAGGTATTTTAAAATGACTAATTAATCATATTATAAATTTAAAAGTAAATTGCATGCCAATTGGGTACTTTAATGACTCTCCTTCAACAATATTACTTCTTCTTCTATTATTATATGATATATCTATATAAAATTGCTATTTTTAAATTCACATTCAAAATTTCTGTCTATATTTTTTTACAGACGAAAATAATCCTTCTTTCTTTCTTTTTTAATTGCTATGGTTATTCAATATACTTTCATTTTATCCAAGTAAGTTAGTTTTTAAAATGCCAGTTTTATATTCAGTCCTCGATAAAAGCCGCTATCCTCCTCATGGTAAATTTGAATACTATAGCAGGATCCAGTTGATCTCTAGAGAAATATTTTTGCCCCCTTCAGTTTCTCACAAATATCTACTCGTATTTCACAACCATATATTGCATGCTGCATAGATGCTTCCATAAAAGACGATAATAATAATAATAATAATTAGGTTGGTTGGAAACCTAGCATCCAGGTCTCCTAGTAACGTCTCAGTATGAAGTTGATCTTCCGATTGATGGTTGATTTCTTTTCATGTTCCTTTTCTAGGCATGATTAGATCTCCCTTCTGGTCGAATCCTTAGCGATTCCACGCAGAGGTTTTGGTCCTATGGAATCTTCTTTCGAGCCTTGGTCGGCTCATATCATTGCCTTTAGTTTAGTCATCTGATAATCTGGCACCCATATCAGTGGCACACTGTGCGCCACTTAGACCCTTAGTTTTATCACTTTATGAACTGTATTGTATAAACCGTAGTTCAATATTAAACTTAAATAAAACACCTTATATTTCACAAACAATAGTATATTCACTATATGTACAGTTTGTACTAATGTAATGTAATGTAATGTACATATAGTCAATATACTATTGTTTGTGAAATATAAGGTGTTTTATTTAAGTTTAATAGTGTAATAATTTCACAAGTGCTCAACATATATACTACCGTAGTTCAATATTTTTGTAAAAGTTTTTGTTCATAGACATTTGAGTAATAAATTCTACCCACTCCTTCAACTATCCGATAGATGTGTTTGTTACGGTATATTTATGTAAAGATGTGTCCATAAGTTAGTTATATATCTGAGGGTCCTCATGTGTGAGTGAAATGATCGCAACTAACGTAGAAAGTAGTGAAATTCATTAAAATTTATTTTGTTTTATCTCTATGATAGTTAAAATGGAATTTTATCAAGTAATGGCTGAAGCAATCCTATATAATAAAGAGTGCAGAAGATTTAAAATCATATAGCTATATTGAATATTGTTTAGAAAAGAAAATGTAAACAGTACCAGTAAAATTATATTATAAAAATATTCCAAAAATACATGAAAACTCTGAAGAAGCGTATAACATTTAAATACATATATATTCAAAAATTTATAGCTTTATCTTGAAGAGTCTAAAATAATTAATAAACTAATTGCAATCAAAATGACTTTACCAAGGCATAGTACAGATAATTCATCATTGCCTTCTGTTATTTAATAATGATATAGCGGAGCCATTGATAAATAAATCTTGCAAGTTGATGTAAGTTGGTAACTGATCAGCAGATCCATTTGGCAAAATCGAATTATGTGTTCAGGAAACTTTCGAATTAAACTTTATTCGTTGTCGATATATTAACTTTTTCTTGTAATCTGTAGTTTATCTTTAGTATACTTCCAGTTTAGTTATATAAATTTGTGAAATTAGTTTGTCTTTAATTTATATTGCGTGTCTAATCAACTACAGCGTATATTTATAAACACTATTTCTTCATTTATTTAACGACATTTTTTAATATCTAACTACTTTTAAAGCAAGCATTTCCATGATACTCTCAGTGTATTTTTAGGGCAAGTTTATTGTATTATAATTAAATTAAAAATATGCAGAAAAGAATCTTGGAAAATAAGTCTATAGTCTTTGATGAGCAAGCAGGAAACAAAGTTAGTGTTAAAAGGAGGCTTTAAACGACTGGTATCATCAAGGACACCATCTGAATCGAAACTTGGTTTATGGTTATTGATAGAGACCGGACATGAGAGGTTGGTGACTCATCGCCCACGAGCGTACTATTGAACATTGGTACTTTTAAAGTTTTTAACTTTATTTATATAATTATACTTATAATAATAAAACAGGTATATATACTTCTTACAGTAAATAATAAAGAATTAAAACACTTGGCTTGTTTCACTGTGAGATTTATTTAAATTCTCTAACATCTGTTTCGGCTGTTATGCCATTCTCAAAGAGATCTCTTTGAAAATGGCATAACAGCCTAATATCTTTCATCATGACTACTTAGATTTTAGTAATAAAACTTACTACAATTAATTAAATGCAAATTAAGGATGCGATGAGTATATTTACATCCGAATCAGACTTCCGGTTTAGCCGCAAATGGTATCACCTTTTTTATTTTAAACGAAACAACCTGTATATTTTTACGCATTTGAGTAGAGCTCTGCTCCGGGAGATCAGCAGTAATAAGATTTGGCAGCCTTTCGTTCAACAACGGCAAAGATATTTAATTAAAACTAAGATTTTAAAATTATGCTTATGTTTAGTAAGCCATGGAATTAAAATTCAGTACTAGTTCAGTACTTGACTTAAACTGTCAGAATTACCTTTGAAGACGCCCAAATATTAACAACGATTCAATTAACTGCAAAAGGACGTATTGAAATTTTGATGACGATTGGTTTTGGTGACCGCGTCAGAACTCATGAAGAAGTATGCCATTTATTTAACAATTTGCATCCCATATCACGAACTGTCGTTAGTAAAACTTTGAGAAGGTATAAATTGATCAGAAATTTATCGAAAAGCGGACGACCAAAAAAAGTCACAAGTAATGAAGTTACTGTTCAAGATATTGTTATAGCTTTAAAAGAATTACCACCAACTTTTACTACATCCCTCACACTAAACTATGATACAAGTTGCCGATCAGTAGCCAGAATATTGAAGAACGAAAAATGTCATCTATATAAACTACATTTAGTCAAAGAATTATTGAACGGCGATTATGCTTGTAGAATTGAATTTTGCGAAAGAGATTTGGAGATTTGCAAAAATGACCAATAATATACATACGATTTGTTGTTTTGTTTATATGGTACCTTTAATCGCCACAATTGTTGATATTGGTCAATAGTTAACCCTCATTGGATACTAGAAAAGCATACACAACATCGGCAGAAATTAATCGTTTGGGCTGGTATTTTCAGAAACCGTATTATTGGTCTTTTTGCCATTCATGGTACACTAACTGGGCAGAGATATTTAGATCTTTTACGTCATCAAGTTGTTCCCAATATTGAGGGAGATAGGGAATTACTTGTGTGTGTTTGGTTCCAAGAAATACATAATACCCTATATATATACCCTATAATACCCTCAATGGTAGAAGTTTTTAAACGAAACATTCCCAAATCGGTGGATTAGCGGTAGAGGATTCATTGAATAGCTCGCATGGTCTCCAGATTTAAGTCCCCTAGATTTTTGCTTTTTTTTAATTATGTAGTTTATGCTAGATCAGACATAATTATTAGACAAAATCTGGACGAGTTACGGCAGAGAATTATTGAGGAAATGCAATTATTTCTTGAAGAGATTTTGGCGAATGTCATTCAAGAATTTGTTCATAGGCTTTCATATTGTCAAAAAATGAACGGACATCATTTCCAAAATTTTCTTAACTGGTGTTGATTTTGTTTATATTTTTTAAGTTCGTTTTTCTTGTTCGCATTAAAATTTGCATTATTGAACTGAACTTTATATGGAAACAACTTTCAGTCCCCTTTTAAAACAGTTGGACATGTTCCTACTGATAAATGAACTTGATGTGATAGTTTTGCGACTGATTTTTTGGGTGAGTTGTCCGTTCGACATCGAATATTCTCTATGCAATTTGCTGTTCATTTTCTAGGTGCTCTACTCCCAGGTTTACGAGTTGTTGCTCCAGTTTCACGACATTTAACAACACAAGCTTAAATATGTTTTTGCAGTTGTCCGTAAGTAATTAGATTACTGTTGCCGGAAATCCTGTAAGCATTGATTAGTGGAATAAACACAATCTCCATTTTATGGGCCTGAAAACATACGACGGTTTTTCAGGCCGAATTGTTTACAGCCGAAAAAAAAAACCATGATAATGACTGATAGTCAGGCGGCTATTAAAGCCATTATGAATCCATCTACCAGGTCTAAACTCGTGAAATTTTGCAAACAGGTCCTCAGTAAACAGGCACAAGACAATACTTTGTCGTTGATATGAGTACCAGGACGTGAGGGAATTAAAGGTAATGAGAGAGCCGACAAACTGGCCAAAGAAGGTAGTAATAGGAACTTCATGGGACCAGAATCTGTAAAAAAGGAGATCTGGTTATGGCTAGAAAGAGAACGTAAGAACATAAGAATTGGAGGTTAACGGAGGGTCAAATCCATACTAAAACACTACTAAGGGAGTTGGGCGGAAGGTTTTCAGCCAACCTGATTCGTAGTCACAAAAAAGAAATTAAAATAATTACCGGCTTAATAACCGGACATTGTCCTTTAAAGAAGCATCTGTACAGTATGGGCTTGGTTAGCGAGCCCTGGTCTAGGAGATGTGAAAAGCAGGAGGAAACTAGCCTTCATGTAATATGCACGTGTAAGAAACTTAAGGGACGTAAGAGATCTATTTAATCCTACTGGTGTACTCAAACTTCCCCCGAGGAGGATAGTGGTTTTTATCGAGGACACAAGACAGAGAAATTAGCAGAGTGGAACTGAGAGATCTATTGGGGATAGTACAAGGAGCAGTGTGCTCTGGTACCTTGACGTGCTGGCGTCCAACCCAAAACAGAAGAAGAAGAAAAGATACTCTCCGAATCCCCGATTTGCATTTAATTAATTGTGGAAAGTCTTATTAAAATCTAAGAAGCCATATCAAAAATATTCGAATGAATCCATACATTTGCCTAACCCTGTGTAACAACTGCGTCCGCTGAACTCAGCGAAAGATACTAGTGTCATGCGGTGCCGCATATTTTACATCTATAAGAAGTCAAACACTTACTTACGTATATAAAAGTGAAATGAACGCTTAATAATTGCCTATGAAAAGAAAGTATAGTACAACGAACGTTTCTCCACCCTATGTTTAGCTGTTTATTTGTTATAAAATTCACACGCGAAAAAATGTGTCACCGTAACCGACGCCCATCCAAAAATTTCTGGTTCATAACCTTCGCAAATTTAATAACGTTTGTCTTCTTCCATGCGAATTTCTCCTCTTAGGATATTATGTCGGTTCGTACATGTGTTATTATTCCACGTCATAAATTTAGAATTAAGATTCCCGAGTGTGATACCCTCCTGCAATATTCTTCGACGCACCGACCGACCACGCCTTGTCTGAGTTTGCCTTTAGTTTAGATTTATGACTTCTATTCCATCATTCGTGGTAAATTGTGAATACTTTGCATAGATTCTGACAAATATATAGTTTACCCTTCCAGTATATTTTTCAGCTGTCCCTGATAATTCTTGTGGCATCATATCGTGGCTTCGAAAAAGTGATGGCGATGAAATTTTCAAGTATGTTTTAATTAAATTACAAAATTTTACTATCCCCAGGTAGTATTTATCTCGTATGTAATAAATTAGCAAAAAATTATCTAAATTTTCTAAATTTAATTTTTAATTTTTGTGTAAATTTGAAATAAGATAGTGATTTAAACGAGCCCAATTAAATTTTATCAACTTATATTGGCCTATAAGGCAACTTTCATTTCCGTGTTTGTTAAAAGGTTACATGCAATACAATTAATGTTAAAGAAAATATTATTAATCTAACCACGATTTCCTTGTTTAAAATAGAAGTACAGTAAAACCTGTTAATAACAGCTACCAAAAAGGAAACAATATTATAGATAATATATACATATAGATATTATATTATCCAATTATCAAACACGAATCGTTATTTTAAAAGAAAAATGGGTTATTTCATATTCATGTCACGAGTATGATAAGATACTCAATATCACACAATTTTTTCTAATTGAAATTTCCAATATTTATTGGGAATTTTAATTACGAGTCCAAAAATCCAGATATCCTTAAATATTCCTGAGACCCTCCTCTACTTGCAATTTAAAAGTCATCGGCCCACACTATCAGTAGTTTCATCTACGCATATATAAAGATAATTGTTTGTAACAAGCTTCTCAACCTTCAGTGTTTCTGCATAGATACAGCGAATATAATTTTTTCTTAGTAAAAATGAAGAAATAATTAAAAACTTAATTAAATAATTAACAAGAGGAAATAAACTTAAAATTTTACTCATAATCTTGCAGCATGCTACGCAAAACACTTTTTCTCCACCCATACGCAATTCTAAATAAGGTGTAATCTATCCAGGCACAGTCGCTATTTTCTGCAATTTTGCTATTATATATCACAACTCACAAGTTTACACTTCGAAAAGCGAACGTAAAATGACGTTTAAAATAAAATTACTTCCGAATATGGTAATAAATTTCTCCGAATATCAAAAAAACACATGTACTCCTAATTTTCTGGTAAAATTTATTTTTGTATTTATTTAGAAGTTTTAAGGTATTAGTTTTTCCTGGAATTTTGTCTCGGACCGGATGTATGGGAAGAGCATTAATAAATTTTTGGAGACACTTATCGGAAAAGTAACGAGAAGAGGCATAACAAAATGTTATTTTTCATTTAAAGATGGCTGTTTTATTTTTATTTGTTTGCTACATCCACGACATATTTTTAGTAATGCCTATAATAAATTTGATTTAGTAAATAAATAAAACTTGGATACTTTAAATATGCAAAAATGCTACAAAATTACTACAAAATATGCAAACAATATACAAAATGCATATATTATGCAAATACATATGAAAATTTATGCAAACTGCATATAATCCGGCCTTTAGTGATTAATATAAAGTAACCTCTGTATCGAACAATACAGAGTTACCTTTGAGTTGCGGAGATGCCTCGATCGGGCATGTGGAAAGCAAGGTCGGACAAGGCTTGG
This sequence comes from Melolontha melolontha, assembly GCA_935421215.2. NCBI lineage: Eukaryota > Metazoa > Arthropoda > Insecta > Coleoptera > Scarabaeidae > Melolontha > Melolontha melolontha. The sequence continues at coordinate 19,565,209 of OW285236.1, read as the reverse complement.
GTGCTGGAACAGCACGTCTAGAGTTTGCACGACGTGTAACTTACCAGAGTTGAAAACTGAAGATCGAAAAAATTCGTGTCGAAGAAACACTAGTTAGTCAGAAAAGGTCTACGTTTTATTACCATTGGAAGGAGGAATCGAAGTTGTCGACGTCTTGAATAATGGATTAATCAAAAGCGCGACCTGAAAGGTTTTGATGTCGATGATACAAATATCATTAAATTATCTTTTATAAGCCAAGCTTTAAAATGATATGCGACACAATATAGACATACGTAAACAAATTAATAACTTTCGTTTAAAAACGAAAACTAAAATAAAATTCAATCATTTGCCCTTTGCAACAACGTTTCGCCGAATTTTGGATCACCAAATTTTGTATTTTGTTCGCATTTCTTTGATGCTATTATTGCTTTTTTGTTACAATTTCACTCAATGCAACTATCCACTCAACTGAATGATAAAGTATGGTGCAGGGGCGTTTGTACATCCTTTAATAATGCAGCGTCCAACTTGTACAAACATACAGATTTCTTTACTACAAATTATCTGACAACATACGTCGGCAATGACAAGCTGAGACGTATTAATACAAAATAATGACTTTTGGTTCTCGCAGGCTCGGTTTATATCAGAGATGCACATACCGCGGGCCGCATGCGCCCCACTGTCGATATTTATGCGAGCCGCCAACAAATATTAAAAATTAAAAAAAAAACTACAAAAGTAGGTAAAAATCCATTCAAATCAATACTTCTTAACTTTTTATTTTATTCTAACTTTTGTAATTGTTAGCAAGATATGTATCTTTAAGTACCTACTACTTTCTTGTTCAGGTGTACTACGTAGGACAGGTATGCTCCTCGTCGTTCCAAGCATATTGTTACGAGACTATAAATCTATCGAACCAACTAGATTACTCGAAGATTCGCGAAACACGTCGGTATTATCCCCCGAACAATGTGGTAGGTTCTCGATGTTAGGTAACTCGTATAAATACACCGCATTGCCGGTTTCGGGGCAGTTAAGTTTTAACTACGGACAAGCGAACGTTATATTGTTTGAATTGTAATCTGTGAAGAATAAATATTTCGTCGTTCGAACTTGGCATCTACCTACGTAACAATATAATATCAATTTTGATATGGATAAACCAGGCCCCAGTAAAAAACGTAGTCGTGAGGTTGAAGATGAACATCGGCACTTTCAGGATATTTGGACCGAAAAATACTTTTTTATTTCATCGCATAACAAAAGTGTCTGTTTAATATGCAAGAGTAGTGTTTCTATTCCGAAGGAATATAATGTGATAAGGCATTATGAAACCCAGCATCATACTTTTACCAAATTAACCGGCGTAAATCGAACGCAAAAAATTTCCACTTTACAAAGGGAACTAATAGGCCAGCAAGCTATGTTTCCAAAACCAATTCAAGATGCTGAAACAGCTACTGAAGTTAGCTTTGAAATATCTCGAATAATAACGAAAACTTGTCGGCCTTTTAAAGATGGTGAATTTGTTAGCAGTGTTTAGATATCGCCGCAAAAAAAATGTGTCCGAAAGATGCAAAGAGGTATGAGAAAATTCAACTAAATCGGGTGACTGTTCAAAGAAGACTTACCACATTAGCAGCTAATATTGAAGAGCAATTAGCTACGAAATCGAAAAGTTTTGAGTATTTTTCTATAGCACTCGACGATTCTACAGATATAAGTTCCACTGCTCAACTCTTAATATTTTTACGAGGTGTAACGCAAAATTTTGAAGTGAGTAAAGAACTGACTGGTATGAGTTCTTTGACAAGTCAAACCAAGGAGAGTGACATGCCCAAAGCTCTTCTGGAAAAATGTTCTATAATGGATTTGGATTTAACGAAATTATCTGGAATTACGATTGACGGAGCACCTTCAATGGTTGGAAGTAAATCTGGGATAATAGCTATGTTAAAAGAGTATTTACAAACTAAAAACATAGATACCAAGGAATTAATGCAGTTTCATTGCATTATACATCAAGAGGGCCTCTGTTCAAAATTATTGGGATTTGAAAATGTAATGAAAGTTGTAGTACCTACTGTAAACTTTATAAAATCACGAGGTCTCAATCATCGACAATTCACACAATTTCTCGAGGATATTGAAAGCGAATATGGTGATCTCCTGTTTTACACTGAAGTAAGGTAGCTAAGTCGTGGGTTGTCACTAGAGCGGTTTCTTAACTTGATTGAAGAAATCAAAATATTTCTGGCGGAAAAGAAAAAGGACGCCTCCGAACCCGACAACCCTGATTGACTGTGTGACTTAGCGTTTCTTGTAGACATCACAAATCAGTTGAATGTCTTAAATACGCGACTCCAAGGCAAGGATCAATTGATTTCGCAGTTATACTCTCATGTTTCGTCCTTTCAATGCAAATTGAGTCTTTTCAGGACACAAATCAATTCAGCCAATTAAAGCCATTTTCCGAACTACAAAAAAATTATGGAGAAATTCAATAAAACTATCAATTTCGCTTATGTTGAAAAAATTGATATTTTAATACAAGGTTTTCATGATCATTTTCTAGACTTCAAAAAAGTTAAACCTCTATTAGACATTTTCAGCAATCCTTTCAACATTGCACCCGAAAATGCACCGGAATCAATACAGCTAGAATTGATAGACAAGCAAAATCATAATAATTTACGAAACAAGTTTAATGAAGGTAATTTACTCAACTTTTACCGTTGCGCTGACAAAACCGCTTATAAAGAGTTGCGAATAAATGCATTGAAATGCGCAAGCTTATTTGGATCGACGTATATTTGTGTGCAAACGTTTTCAGTGATGAAAGTTAACAAAACAAAAAATCGAAACCGTCTGGCAAATGAAAATCTGGAAGCAATTTTACGTGTGGCGACAAGTAATGTGAAGCCAAACATAAACAAAATTGTTAGGTCAACGCAATGTCATGCATCAAAATAATAAAACCTGAAATATTACATTGTAATGATTAGATTATATTACGATTATATAATTACAATAAACATTTTAGAATGTTCTTTTATTTTTATCATTTGTAGTAATTCATACTATTTAAATAAAATAAAAATAAAAATAATAAAAAAATAAAAATATTTGTGTTAATAAGTATTCTTTGTAGTGGCCCGTTCTTTACTTATAATTTTCCCGAGTGGCCCCTGTTCCCTATAAGTGTGTGCACCCTGGTTTATATAAATGCAAAAATAATAAAAAAATATTTTCTAATTTAAAAATTATAAATAAAAATTAGTTTGTCTTGAGAAATATCTATTTAATCCAAACCAGAACTCCAGATTCATTTAAGAATATTTAATACAAATTATAAGCAATCAAATATTACTCCGGGCCTGATAGGCTCGGTTTATGGATCTTAGGGTTAAACCAATTTCGGTTGAATACACTCTATAATATATATGATATGTGTTTCATATGAATATAAACATTAAATCACGGAAAGTAGGGTCCGTTCCGCCTGCCACTTTAATATATCTATCTTACTCCGAATGGTGAAATTTTTACAGAAATTTATGCAAATCTTGAAAAATGTCGGGTTTTGTCCGCCGGATATGAGCTCGCAAATAAAATAATCTTGAAACTGTGGGCGTAATAGCAGGGTACTGGACTTAGGGCGATATCGTAAATTTTCTATCAGTGTCCAAACCACAAGTTATACTTAAGAGGACACGGGCGGCGTTATTAAGGAAGCAGTTTGGATACCCTAGTCCTGACAAACGGTGTGGTAAAACAAAGAGTGCAATATCTCTTGATGTACGGTAAGTTTAATACGGCTGATTCAAAGGCAAAGCGCTGGTATTTTGGTGAACGACCGTACCGTACCGCATTATACTTTTGTCGAGAGAAAATCTTGATTTTATTAAAATTCTCCTTACTGTGGGACATATAGACTAATATAGGGTAGTAATTCGGTATGTACATATATAACATATAAAACTGTTAAAATGAGTGCGGCTGCTTCAGTTGGGGCGCGCTAACAATAAGGGATTTAAAATAACAATAATGGACCTAAAATTATAATTAATGGTGATGAAGATTCATCAAAGGTCAAGGACGAGTATGGCATGGTGAAATAAATATATTGCAACTTATTAACTAAAATAAATAATATCATTTACTTCAGAAATTACGATTTAAAATATATTAAATTGATTAAAATAGAAGCAATACAGGGTGTTTCGAAAGTAATATGAAATATTGTTGTGCGCGATTCGTCATTTAATTTTAAAACCAAAAGTTCCTATAAATATGTGTGATAAGTTTTGTCGTTAATAAAATACAAGGCGCTCAATGTTTTTAATATTTTAATAGAAGCAATAACATTTTGACAATTAAAACATAAAAGTAGTACATTTCAGAGATGTTCAAAACGTGCACCTCCAGCTAAAATACAAGCTTCCAATCGACGTCTAGTGGATTGTCGAATCCTTTCGAAAATGCCAGAAGTGTTGCGAATAACATTACAGCCTACTATGATGCGAATTTGAAGATCTTCTAAATTTAAGATCAATGTTGTATAAACGAGTGATTTTAAATATCCCCACACACAAAAATCCAGAGAATTGTGGTCAGGTGACCTTGAAGGCCATGGGTATGGAGATCCTCGTTCTTTCCAACGGTTTGAATAAATGTGGAGGTGCACCGTCAAGCATGAATAGAGAATACAATCCCGGGATCCCGAATCCCTTGATCACGGGATCCCGGCCGGGTTTTGATTCCGTAAATCCCAGGACTATACTTGGCTAATCTCGGGATTTTCGGGATTGCCAGTTTGCATTCCGTAATCCGTTGCGCCTTGACAATGACCTTACCTAGATTATATTAAGGGCACATATTACATAAAGACAAAAAATCAAGCTTAGGTACGCCGTACGATGAAAGAACTACACAGGTACAGCCTAAATAATATGTAACATAGAAGAGATTTCCCCGCCCGGCATACTTCAATACAATACTGTTAAAGTAATTCCCCAACGGGCCAACAGGGAAATCACCCGATCACCTCATATGATATTGTTGCGAGGGATTCCCCGTCGGGGATTTCCTGTACGAAAGTATAGATATGCTTATTAGGATTTACTTTTTTCATTTATTATTTTACCAGCGACAAAGTTACGTCATTTAAATTTAAAAGTCAATTATCTGAAAAAGTTATTCTAAATGGCGGGAGATTTTGTTCAAAATTAAAAAAAACAGTGATACGTCGTCAGCGTGGAGTTATTTTTTAGTTGCGAAAGACGGGAATAGTGCTAAATGTAAGCGATGCCCTGTCATTCTCAAGACTTTGGGTGGATCGACTAAAGGATTACATACACATTTGTCATCAAAACATAATATTAAGATTTTAGCTGACGTTAATCGTTTAACAGCTTCAACAAGTCAGATTCTGAAAATCTGAACACCGCACCGCCGCCAGCTAAACGAAAGCTAGAAGATTATTTTACTAAAAGCGCCGACGATAGCCTGGATGATGTTTTGGCAAGAATGATTGCATTGATTTCCATTCAGTGTATTCATAACTTCAGACGATTTGAGAAAATTGCTCTTAGCGAAATACACGGATTTACCAAAATCAGCCGTCACAATTCGAAAGCTTGTTATGAATTACTGTGAAAAAATCAGAAAGCAAGTAACTCCAGAATTAAAATATTTGAAAAGTGCAGGTGAAAGATTCAGTCTTTCTTTCGACGAGTGGACATCAACGTCCAATAAGCGATACATGGCTGTCAACGTTCATTCATATAAAACAATTTGGAGCTTAAGACTCGTTCCTATTTATGGAAGTATGACGGCTGAAAATTGTTTTCGTACATTGAAAGAGCGTCTAAGTAAATTTGATATTTCCCTGGAAACTGATATCGTGGCTACTGTAACCGATGGACTGAACGTTATGATAAAGGTGGGACAGCTTGTTTTGCATTGAACAACAAGTGTGTATCGCACATGGTATAAATTTGGCCGTATGTGATGTGCTTTATAAAATAAAGAATTATTTTCAAGACAGGCAAGTTGATACTAAAAATGAACTAACTGTGACTGCTGATTATATGAACGATAGCGATGATGATGACAATTTAGAAGACTTAGACTGTCCAAAATCAGGTTCTTAATCTTAATATCACAAAATGAACTTGCGCGAGAACACATACCAGAGTTAACAAAAGATGAAAACATTAATGAGCTGATAAAGAAAATCCGCAAAGTTGCAGTGTATTTCACCATTGAAAAATGAAACAGTACTTCAAAAATATGTGAATATTGAACATGAAAAAGAGCTGTCACTTCTTTTGGACTGTGAAACCAGGTGGAATAGTCGTTTAACCATGCTGGAACGATTTTCTCTTTTAAAAACCTGCATTCAAAAAGCTCTTATAGATCTCAATCATCCAAACCGCTTAGAAGATGCTGATTTTGGCTTGGTAAATAAAATTGCTGATGTGCTGACGCCAATTAAATTAACAGTAGAAGTAATCTGTCGACGAGATGCTAATTTATGCTGATGACGCTTTGAAATTTCTTATAAATCAATTGTCTAGCAAAAGCTCAGCACTCCCAATAAAATGGAAACATCCTTATTGGAACGTATAAAGCAGCGACGAAAAGATGATTTAGCTGGTTATCACGTGGGAGATTTTTGCAACATGTTTATGAATTAAGGGATGAAATCGCCATTTTTCTAGAAGAGGAAACCCGACCGGAAATCGAAATGTTTCGAGATGGCTTATTTTTGATGAAATTGAGCTACTTGGTTGCCATATTCGAAAAATTAAATACCTTGAATCTTCAACTCCAAGGAGTAAACACATATGTTGGGTATGAGTGATAAAGTTAATGCTTTTTTTAGAAAGCTGGAATTATGGAGCAGAAATTTAAAGCAAAAAACCTAGAAATGTTTGCAAATGTGAATGAATGTGTTAAGACTTACAAGACTGAAGAACATATGGAAGTTGTTTTTGTAACAATTGAAAATCATTTAACCATGATGGCAAAGAATTTTAAAAAGTATTTTGTTGCCGCTTTAAAATTTCTTATAAAACAATTGTCTAGCAAAAACTCAGCACTCGCCAATAAAATGAAAACATCCTTAGTGGAACGTATGAAGCAACGACGAAATGAAGATTTAACTGGTGTGTTGAATTATTTACAAAATCCACGAAAAGAAGATGAAAATCAGTTATTATCGGATTTGGAATGGCTTGACTTATTTCCAGTGCCTACACAGGCTTTAGTGAGGGCGCAAGTAATGAGTACCTATTGTTAAAAGACTAAATAGTCGAGATGGCACGGAAGAGGAAGAAATGTCAGGATCACAAACAGATGATGAGCCAAGGCAACAAACCTTCCAACCCCAATTGACACTAAAGGAAAAGTTACAGCTGGAAATTAATAAGAACATGGAATCCTCAGATCCTGAAGTACAAAATGAATCAGGGTTCGTAAAAATAGTATTAGACGCGAAATGAGCCTGTTCGAAAATGGAGGAGTTCGTGGATATCACTTAGAATTAGCATTTAAATATCTATTGTCTATTCCTCCAACCAGTGTAGAGCCTGAGCGAGCGTTTTCAGCTGCTGCTTATGTTGGCAATAAACTACGAAGCAGGCTTGGAAGTCAAGCACTGCTTTGATATTTCTGCGATTGTATTTTCGAAATTCCAAATAGTTTTTTTTTTTAATTTGAGCCCAATTAGAAACCACATAGTCTAATCCCGGGATCCCGATTTTACGCTTCAAAAATCCCGTAATCCCGGGTTTGAAAAACATGCCCGGGATTGTATTCTCAACTTGTACCGCATAATTTTTTTTTGAGTATTACAATCATAATAAAATAAATTGCTTCATAATGGAATATTTATAAAATTGTTTATCCTGAACTCTTGAAATGCCTGCCAAAGATCTACATCATTCAAAATTATTTCAATTATGTCCCATATGCTATTTATTAACATTTATGTGACTGGGAAAAATAACACCTTCTAATGACGACGTAGGTACCCGGGTACCCCACGATGTATATTCGTTGCAGCTATACATTTCGGGAGACAGTGGTGGGGAGATATAAGCTGCGCTGTTATGAACAAGATTAGACATGTCTGAAAATCAATAACCGTCCATTTTTCGAAGTGCTCGTATATAATTTGTTCGCTACAGTATATACTAAATATTTTTAGTGTTTTTGGTAATAACAAGTGCAAATTTTATTACTTTTATCGGAATGTGTGATAATACGCCTGGTCCTAGTTCGGGTTCATTTACAAAACCAAGATGGAGGAGAACCAGGTATGATATAGAAGTTAATATAATTACAAATCCTGTAAGAGTAAAAGTAATAGTAATAATAAGAACGTAATGTGATATTTTATGGTTTTCAGACTGACATCAGTAGAATTACTAGCAGCAGCGGAAGAAGCATTAGAAGAAGAGCCATTTACTGCTTCGGATGAAGATGAATACATTTCGAAAATCGAATCTGAAGAATCTGATGCAGAAATAGAACCTGTAATCGAGCAAGAGGAACCTTATTCAGATGAAATTAGTGATGAAGAAGAAACGCCTGCACAGCCTACTGTTTTAGTTGCTAAAGATGGAACTCATTGGACTAATACTCCATTACCACAAGCGCAGACAATTAGCCGAAATATCTTGCGATATTTCGCGAAAAATGTGTCGCACCAAGTTTTAGTGCATTACATACTGCTAAAGAAACTTTTAAATCTATCATGTCCAATGAAATTTGTACCATAATTTTAAGGGAAACTAACAGAAAAGGCACACAAGTAACTGGAGATTATAATGAAAAACAAGCTCAAAAGTACAAAGATTCTAAGCGGTAATCACCACCACGAAAGATTTTCAAGGCATTTACTGAAGAGGAATTTGATGCATTTTTAGGAATCCTAATTGCAGCTGGTGTACATAAATCTAATAAGGAACATATATCTGAAATGTGGAAACTTGAATCCTTACCTCTTATTCGTGCGGCTATGTCTCTTGAGCGCTTCAAAATGTTTTCACGATTTATTCGTTTTGATAATCAGAATACACGTGCTGAACGATCTAAAAGTGACAAAGCTGCTCCAATTCGTGATATATGGATAATGCTAAATAGTAATTTAGAAAACAACTGTAAGCCGTCTGAATGCATAACGGTCGATGAGCAATTATTTCCTTATAGAGGACATACAAAATTTACCCAATACATTCCTTCAAAACCAGCAAAGCATGGGATAAAAATTTTTTGGGCTTGTGATGCGGCAAATGCTTATTCTTTACAAGGTAAAATTTATACTGGAAAACCACCAGACGGTGAACGGCAAGTGAATATTGGAGAACGTACAGTTTTAGATTTAGTTACTAAATATAAAGGTTCTGGAAGAAATATAACGACAGACAACTTTTTCACAAGTTTAGAGTCGGCTCATAACCTAAATTCTTGGAACTTAACTTTAGTAGGAACCGTTCGAAAAAATAAAACCTTTCTTCCTTCCAATATGCAATCCAATAAAAGTAGAGTTATAAATTCCACTAATTTTGCATTTACTAAAGGAGCAACTATATGTTCGTATGTTCCCAAAAAAGAACAAATCTGTCATCCTATTATCATCAATGCATACAACAGGCAAAGTAGAACATACTGGTACTGCAAAACCCGAAATTATTAAATATTATAATATAACCAAAGGCGGCGTCGACACGATGGACAAAATGTTATCAGAGTATACAGTAAAGCGTAGAACAAATCGTTGGCCCCTAGCATCTTTTTACAATATGGTCGACCTTGCTGCACTGAGTGCATACATAATTTACACGGAGCACAATCCTAGGCTTACATTAACCGACCGACGACGGAGATTTTTGAATGATCTTGTAAACGAGTTATGCATGTCTGCTGTACTAACTCGAAGCAGTATTCCAAGAGTTTTGGGCAATCATTTTACACGTACATCACTAGAAATGGTTCTGGGACGCCAAATTACACAACCAGTCGTTACAGCAGTCAGAGATCAATCATCTCAAAATACTTCTGGGCGTATTTTGGTATATAAATATATAATATATATATATATATATATATATATATATATATATATATATAATATATAAATATAAAAAAATGTAAAAATACTACTTTTGTTCTTTCACATCCATCCATCTGAAATTTTAAATGGAGGTACCCGGTTCCCCATACCGGTCTTAGAGGTTCTAATAATTTCGGATGCCATTTTTTCGTTAAAAATTAAATCTAAATAACGAAGTCTATATAATAAAATGTAATATAAAACAAGTTTAGAGATGTCACAGAATTTCCAAGCTCAGCAAGTTCAAACACAAAAAATATTAATATTTAAATCTGAAAAAGGCACCCGGGTACCACCCTTCCAGTCACATAAAGGTTAAGAATGTATGCAAAAATTTAAAAAAATGCATACACTATGCAAAATATACGCTTTGCAATTAATAATAACAATTTTATTCTAGAAATGTACCTAAAAATGAATACAAATATAATATAATGCAATATTTGCAAAAATATTTTCTTATCTAATTATTAATTTAATGATTCATGTCCTTAGTAATAAAGTTGCCCGAACTTATTTTAAAAAATCCGAAAATTTATTGGATTTGCTTCAGTCGTCAATTTGACATTTTTGAAATTGCCTCAAGTATTAAATGAACCTACTAATTAATTACGGTTCTAATTAACGGAACGATAGAATGATTGTGCTTGAAAAACAAGATTTATCGAAATACAGGCCTGAAAATTTGACTCTAATTAACGCAATCTCCGCTTTAATTAGCGAATATTGCTCTGACAATAGAAAATACCAGTACACCGCTTTGAATTTGCCTGATCGATTCGTTATTCAGCTAAATATAATACAGTAAATCCGCTGATACATGAAACCGCAACTGTACTATATTTAACGATTGATTACTGTGGTTTTCTTTACATTTTATAATTGTCTTTCCAAATCGCATTATATCGTGTATATATTTGTAAATAAGACATTACTAATAAATAGAGAACGGATGCAATTTCCATAAAACGCAACCGGCAATTGGAATTGTGTATAACGTCGCTCAGTACATCCCGGCGTAATTCAATGAAGTATTTGTTTGACTTACTCGGTCACCTGGTCTCAAGCGATAACAATAGACAATCCAGCTATTGTATTCGGAGAATATAGTGTTTTCAGTGGTGTCGTGTACGTAGATAAAATAAATAAGTTTATCGTATTTCGTAAGAGAAATAGCACGTACATTCCTTTTCTTTTCATTTAAGCAACTTCTTCCAATTATTTTCACGTAAGTGTGCATAAGATTTCGTTATTTAATTTCGTTTATTTGGATCTAGAATATTCTTACTTTCTCAGACAATGGAAGAACGTCGAGAATGGCATCCTGAAACAATGGCGAGTTGGATTGAGGGCCATACTGATTGTATGTACATTGCCAGTGATTCCGAAATTTATTGTGAAGTGTGTGAAACGTTATTGAAAAATTGCAATAAATCAACCATAAAACGTCACGTAGGATCGTTAAAGCAAAAAAGATTGAACCCGTTGGAATCTGACAATTTTAACGAAGAACTCTGTGAAACTTTTATGGCAGCTAATATTCCATTATTTAAATTGAACAATCCAATTTTGAAGACATTTCTGAAAAAATATACTGGTCGAAATGTTCCTGATGAATCAACTTTACGCAAATATTATGTTTCTAGGTGCTATACGAGAACAGTAGAACGCATTAGAAGCAATCTTTTAAATCAATACATATGTATAAGCGCCGACGAAACGGTGGATATGTTAGGACGCTGTGTGGTAAATGTTGTAGCTGGTGTACTACATCCAACTATTCCCTATAACTCATATGTAATAGCAACAAGTGTTATAAATAGAGTTGATGCGGAAACAGTTGCTGAAACCATTAAGGAGAATATGCAAAAAATGCTTCATTCGGACGCCACGTACAAAGAAAAAATACTCTTATTTGTCAGTGATAGTGCTGCGTATATGTTAAAAACAGGCAGACTATTGAAGAAAACATATCCTAATATGCTGCATATTACTTGTGTAGCACATGCTCTCCACAGAATCTGTGAATATATCAGAGACACTTTTCCGGAAGTTGATAGACTTGTATCAGCTTTTAAAAAAGTTTTCAGAAAGCACCATTGACAATAGCTCCTTTCAGGGAAAAAATTCCATCTCTGTCACTGCCTCCAACTCCAGTAATAATTAGATGGGGAACATGGCTGGTAGCTACTAGTTATTATGCTGAGAATTTCGATAGTCTAAAACATTTCGTAACACTGCTAAAGGAGGATGCTAGAAGTATTGGTGAGTGCAAGGAGCTCACACAAATCACAAATTTAAAAAATTAATTGTACTTTCTTCACGAACACTTTGGAAAATTGCCAAAACTAATCACTTATTTTGAAAATCGAAATCTCAAATTAAATGACGGATTAACCACATTAGATGTGGCTGTTAATAATTTGAAAAGTATTCCAAGTGACTTCGGATGTGGCCTTCGGTAAAAGTTTGAAGCAATTCTTAATAGAAATCCAGATTTAATTACATAGCAGCAATTATGTATGGAGACAATTCCACAAAATCTAACGGCTAAATATGAAGAAATAAAAGAATATTTCCAGTATGCACCTATAACCAGTTGCGATGTAGAAAGGACGTTTTCTATTTATAAGGATGTACTTAATTCAAAGAGAACAAAATTGACAGAAGAAAACCTTGAGAAACTATTGCTAGTCAATATTAATACTCCTTTACTCAACCTGAACGACAAAATGAACAAATAAAAATGTTCCAATTATAGAAATAAAATTAAAAACTTTAAAAATACAACTTTTCAACAAATACATATGTATTTCGTAATTTTATAGATCACCACCCGTTCGTTTTCCAATTATATAAATAAAATTAAATATTTTAGAAATACAGCATTTCGCCAGTACTGCACTGGGCTTTGCGTCATGTGCTAATAAACAAGAAATCATTTTTAATCTGCAAAATCGTGATTTTGTTTAGTAAGCCATGGAATTAAAATTCAGTATTTGACTTAAACTGTCAGAAATTACTTTGTAGACGTCCAATTACTAATAATGGTTCAATTAACTGAAAAATAACGTACTCAAATTCTGATAATGATTGGTTTTGGTGATCCAAGTCAGAACTCATGAAAAAGTATGCGATCTATTTAATAATTTGCACTAAGGTCGTTATCCAATATCACGAACTGCCGTTAGTAAAACTCTGAGAAGGTTTAACTTGACTAGAATTGTTAGAAATTTACTTAAAACCGGACAACTAATGAAGCTATTGCACAAGATATTGTTATGGCATTAGAATAATTACTAGAGCAGACGAATTTCCGTGCGCCATGAGCGCCGGTATGGGAGTGTAATTCATAATATATTAGAATATGCGATAGAATAGAGACGCAACATGAGCTTGTTATCGATATAAGTATAGAAGTATCAGAAATAATTACATATACTACAAAATTATTTTTAATAATATATAATATTATTAAAAATGGGGTGTGAAGAACACAATACAAGTTCATATGTATTTTTGAATGTATCTTCTCCAAAGACGTAGATACGTATTTCACATTTCTACATGATTATCAACACGCCCCTGTTGGAGAAGAGACACATTCAACAAGACATAACTACCTTGCTATCTCGCAGATATTATTAAGACAGAGCGTGAAGGATTATTCAACGCTGTCTATATAATAATCGCAGAACTAGCCGTGGTGTTCCTTATAGTCGGTAACCACCGTATCTATAAAAAACTGTATTATCGTGTCTTCACTACTTGTCGGCGTAAACCGAATACGTATATAACAACATAATTTGAAACATACTTGAGTAAGTAAAACCTACCAATTTTGTATAATACAAAAGTATTTTTAATAATATATAATATGATTAAAAATGGGGTGTGAAGAACACAATACAAGTTCATATGTATTTTTGAATGTATCTTCTCCAAAGGCGTAGATACGTATTTCACATTTCTACATAATTATCAATACGCCCCTGTTGGAGAAGAGACACATTCAACAAAATATAACTACCTTGCTATCTCGCAGATATTATTAAGACAGAGCGTGAAGGAATATTCAACGCTGTCTATATAATAATCGCAGAACTAGCCGTGGTGTTCCTTATAGTCGGTAACCACCGTATCTATAAAAAAAACTGTATTATCGTGTCTTCAATACTTGTCGGCGTCAACCGAATACGTATATAACAACATAATTTGAAACATACTTGAGTAAGTAAAACCTACCAATTTTGTATAATACAAAAGTATTTTTAATAATATATAATATTATTAAAAATAGGGTGTGAAGAACACAATACAAGTTCATATGTATTTTTGAATGTATCTTCTCCGACACATTCAAAAATACATATGAACTTGTATTGTGTTCTTCACACCCCATTTTTAATAATATTATATATTATTAAAAATACTTTTGTATTATACGAAATTGGTAGGTTTTACTTACTCAAGTATGTGTGATGTTGCCTAGTCCTACGGGCTACATCGTTATGTAGGTTCGTGGAAGCGTGTATGAATTAAATAATACGCGTACGAAGTTGGTTTAACATTTGTATAATTAGTTAATACTTATAACAAGATAACAATACTATTTACATAATCAATATAAGACAGTAGCCGAAAGAGAGTTCTATAACGTACTCGCAAGTCGTACTGACTGTCTAACTAAGACTGATCTCTCTTCTTTAATCGAATGTCTTATATACATTGAAAGATCCTTCTTTCGGCCATCTACTACTTAAACATCAACAAGATTTGCAAGTGTGCAACTATGATTCATAACCTTGTGTATGCAATTAAATAGACCGAGGTCGTGTTATTCTAATACAAAATAATTAGACCGGGGCCGCACCTTGAGAAAGTAGTACACACATTACTGCAATCAAGTTATCACATATGTTTCAAATTATGTTGTTAATTACATATACATTTGGTTTTCTGCTATTAAAGTAATATGCATAAACCCACGAAAAATAAGAATAGTACATATTATAGCAGCGTTGTATGTACCTATAAATAAAATGGAAAATGTATAAAATCAGTGATTGTGTGCACGACAGAGGATTTAAAAAAACACTTACCGTTTTAAGCGTCTTCCAAGGATTGACAAACTGGAGAAACTCGATTGTATATTTTCAACATCAGGTGCGTTTCTAAGGTTATTTCTGAAAAACTTGTCCGCCGTGAGGAAAAAATATGTTTATATTCGGAAAACGAGCGTTTAACATCTAGTGATGTTATATTCGCATAATCAAAATACTTTTTTAAGCAACTTAACGCATCTGTAGACGTGCCCTCACAAACACGTGTTAAGTTGTCAAAATCTGCATTTCTGTCTAAAACACTTTCAACTTTAATTAGAACACTTTCACTTTTTGCGTCTTCTACAGCACACAGTTGTGCGTGAACATCTTTAACGATTTGCAGTGATTCCTCTAAGGACAGCGACGAATTTTCTAATTTTGTTATTGCTTCTTCTAGTACCAAGTTAGTCTCACGAGTACTTTGTAAATTCATTTTAATCTGGGCATCTTGAATTTTTTTCTGGCTTGTATTGATAGCTGCACTTTCTTTCGGATTGAATGATAAAACCACGTCCTTAATTTTTTCAAAATGTTCATGATAGTAAAACCCCGCCCGTAACCATGTACCCCAACGTGTCAGAATCGGCTGTTGGTGGCTCAGGGGTATGGTAACACAATTCGTGAAATTTCCGAATATATTTTGGAGATTTCAGGACTACTCCTTTGTACTCGATATTAAAGCATCTACCTCTGGATAACATCTATGAACCCGTTCTTCCACAAGGTGTAGAGCATGGAGTTTACAAGTAATATGTAACAAGTTAGGACTATATTTTCTAAGAGACCGGCCTACAGAACACATGGTTGCGGCACCATCGGTCATAAACATTAATACTTGGTCTTTCGAAAGTTTAAATTTTTCCAAAGTATCTAATAGCACCTGAAATTTTTTCGGCATTACATTGTTCTAGTCGTCTGGATGCTAATAAAATTGAAGACGTTGGTTGATGTGGTTCTATATTATGCGCCATCACATTAACTACAGATTGTTTTTTGCTATCAGTTGTTTCGTGCTCGGTAATGTTTGATTCACGTATTTATTCCAAAATGAAATAAATGAATCATTACTTAACAAGGTAAACGGCAGTGTACACACAATCATAGTTACACATAGTTCATGTATAAACTGTTGTCGATTAATTTTGTTATTATTGTGCTTCGAACTGCTTACGTGTTCTTTACAATGTGTTTTTGACCAACACATTAGATATGTATTGCACACTAAACATTTGATTTTTGAGCCATCGTATATTAAGTCCGGCAAATCCATAATAAACTTATTCACTTGGTCTGACAACGGCCGTTTTCTCGATTTATGTGTCGACGACATTTTATTACGTATGCTTACACTTGCATGCAGTCTAAGCAAGTATCAAACACATACTGAATGCTTTTTATTAGTTCTGATGCATTACAATCACGGAAATTGGTCTGCTCTAGTCATAATGCATATAGCAAGTGTTCATTTGAAAAGTCAATCTATAGCATGTGATCTACTAAGAACATTTTGAAGTATGTCGTAAATTAAAATTTACTACTTAACCTACGAAGTCGTATATTTTGACAGTTTCATACATACAAATAAATAACAAATAATAGGTATTTATTGAAAACTATAACAAATGTTGAAAATGTTGTCCTTCAAGATCAATGCACTTTAAAATCCTCTGTTCATAACTTCTGATGATATTCTGCAACATTGTTATTAATTTCCATGCATTTCTGTTCGATTCTGTGTAGCATATCATTCAAATTCAATATAGGTGTTCGAAATAAGTTATTTTTTAGATAAGGCCACAAAAAGAAGTCGCAAGGTGTTAAATCGCATGAACGTGCAGGCCAGGCAATTTCAGTATTTCGACTAATTATACGCTCATCAAAAAATTCCCTTAAATAATCCAAAGATTCTGCAATACAGTGACAAGGTGACAATAACGCGCATAACATTTTTCTAGAAAGTACAGAGTATTCATGTTCAGTTAATATACATTACACTATAGATAATAACATTTTAAAATATGTATGTTAAAACATAAAATTCGCGAATCCCCATTTAGGGATCAGGGAAGCTAATGGGTTAACAGTGGCCTATTAAAAACCGTTCAATCCTGTTGCCAGAAACTATATTGTTGTCACGAGTCGGCGTGGTTGAGTTAGCCAATGTCGGTCTAGGCAACTTAATTTACACGTAGTCATTGGAATAAAATGATAAAGTGATTTTTATAATATGGAAACAACTTGTATTTTGCAAAAAAGAAACTACGTTATGGAAGAAAATGGAAGAAACTACGTTATGGAAGAAAATGGAGATCATTCAGCAGACTAGACGATATAATATTTACCAAAAATATCTCATGCGGGACAAGAAAATATTTTTTGCAAACTTGTGTAATGAAACCGTTGAAACCATCAAGTTGAATCAATTACAATAGATAGCCTTAAGATATTTATCATAAGAGTTTTTGTGGAATAAATTGGATCTGAATTGAACACATGTTTATTTTTAATGAAATTTATATTAGGGAACGATTTGTTTTGCTGCAAATTAAATAGCCGTTAACGTATTTAAAACTGCCTGCCTCCTAAATATTATTAAATCACATTACCCGTTATCTTTTTTTATGAAATATAGAATTAATTGAAAATTACGGTTTTCGTATTTTCCGTGCGTGATGAAGGATGAATTATAAGATTTTATAAATATTAATATAGTGGAATAATCCGATAAATTAGGTAGCCCTATTGAATAGATATGCTCGCTTGAACTTATTCAATAGGGCGGTCCACGGCGCGCAAGAGATGACCCGACAAAAATTCAAATCCCGGAGGAATCGATTGAGGCTCGGAAAGTATTCCAAAGTTAACTGCGTTCGTTCTTTCTTCGGCGATCACTTGGCACGGCCTGTGAAGCTGATAACAAGTCGACGTCGCAGCTTTCTTCTGCTTTTTTTTCCCACCTTTATATAAAACGGATCTGTGAGAATTTTAATAATGTTACCTGAATTTAGAATTCCACGTACGACTTCGACATACGTCAGTCAATTTTATTTGCGTAAATTGTAGATGTAAATAGGAAATTATGTGTGCAACGTTTCGGATAGGATTTATATTTAACTAGTTACTTTCGGATTAAAACAAATTCTTTTACGAGTCAAGTTTTTTTACATTATCTACCTAGCTATGAAAGAAACGAGAAAACAAAAAAAATATTTGCCAACGTAAGTACCGTTAACACAAACACACTTATTGTCATGTTTATTTAATCGCGCTATGCCTTCGAAAAAAATTATTTTGGTAATTCCTCAAAATACGTCCCCCCAAAGCGTTTTCCACGTCGTCATTCGATAAAAATTGACGCCCTTTCAAGTGTTTTTTTTTAGGTTTTGGAAAGGCATAATGGTCACAAGGGGTGAGGTTGGGACTGTACGTTGGATTTTGTAATTCCTCAAAGCCGCATTCATTTATTACTGCTTGAACAATTCGCGCCTTATGCACTCTGCAGTTATGCAGAAGCACAAATTGTGGGGTCTTTCTTCGCGTATAACCATGTTGAAATTCTTAATTGTGTGATTGTAGACATTTTCCGTTATTGTAGTCCCTTTTGGGTGTATACTAAATTAAGAGAATCTCCTCCGTGTCTCAGAAAATTGCGGCCATCACTTTACCCGCAAGAAAATGCGTCTTTGTCTTATTTAGCAGTGGAGAGGCATTATGAAGCCAGTGGTGCCTCAGTGGTGTATCCAAGTTTCATCCCCAGTTACAATTGAATTTAAGAAGTCTTCATCTTGAGATAAAACAGTTAAATTCTCTTCACAAATTTGTCGTCTAAACAATTTTTGTTCGGAACTGAATAGCCTGGGAACTTATCGTGCCGATACTTTGCTGATTCTCAAATCTAAGTTTAGAATTTTAAAAACATCGTTTCTGATATTCCTATTTTACTCGACGGTCAGTCAACACCAAATCTACAACTTTGTTGGAAATTTCTTCAGGTTCGTGCTACTAGATATCTTCCACACTTTGGGTCACCTTGAATGGATTCACTGCCCCATTTGAACGGTTTGTACCAAAGTTTGACTTGGTCGGGCTATTTTTCCATACACTGCCACCATCTCACGAATAATAATTCACGACGCTTCTGTGTTCAAGTTTCAAATCACTCATTTCCTCTTTTTTAATTGTAAAATGCAAATGTAAAAGTACCTAACAAATGTTAAGCGATTCGAACCAAACTTGGAGATGACAGTACAAAATGTCACAGAAACTTGTCGCAAGAAAATTGTCACGATAGGATATTGTTTCCATTACTAGGTAAGAAGCTCCTCTATGCGTGAAATACTTAGGTCTGGGTAATAAATTATCTGAAGGTGACGGCGTTGACTTTGATGATTATCTTGCGTATTTACATGAAGGTGAAAGTTACATTTTGAAAGTGATTTCTTATCAGATTTCTGTAATAAAGAGAAATCCACGTCCATTGCCTGGTTTTCTTGGACTTAGTGGAAAGTATTATTTGAAGAAAAATTTGGACCAGTGTACCCAATACAAAAAAACATAAATACGGCAAAACTACAGGAGAATTAATCAGAGGACAATGCCAATACGCTGATCGACAACGACAACGTGGAATTTTCGGTGCATTTTAAAATTAGTTTGGTCAAAACTAATTTTAAAACTGAGTAAACAATTTCATTTCTGCACCAAGACATTTAGTTACACTAAATATTCCGAGAAAGGCAGTTCGACCCTATAAAATGGTTCGACATGTCTGGCCATACATTTTACACAAAATATGTGTTTTGACACCAAATAAATTGGTGAGTTTTGTATCCTTTAATTTTCCTTACTTTAATTATTATTTTTAATTTTAATTCATTCATACAAATGTAAATATATTTCTTACCTTTCTTTGTATTAATTCTTTAGTTCTAATCACTTGAAAAAGACTTAATAATAAAAAAGTCGAAACGTCGTAGTAAAAAACTGAAATTCATTAAAGGTCGCTAAACCAAGAAAAAGTCTATTATTTTAATATTATGACACGGCCAATAAAATAATTAAGAAATAAATTTTAATTCTTATTAACACTAAATATATACATATATATATATATATATATATATATATATATATATATATATATATAGGGATTATATATAGGGATGTCAAGGAAATAAAAAATATATTTTTTATTTCCTTATCCCCCTTAATCCCTTATCTAGAGTATATTTATTATCTGTGGTCTTCGCTGACTCACGTGTTAAAACAATATTTTCGAATTAAAACAGTATGCCATCTGATCAGTAAAATAGTATAAACTGGTACTTATATTTTCCGCTACCATATGGTAATTCACTGTTAAAAAATAATAGTAAATATTAAAAATAAAAAATACAATTTAAGTACAAAGCAAATGACAATTCGCAGACACATGTGGACTAGTCAAAGCTATCTCAAATAACCGAGAGAAGGGATCAGGGTAGAATTTGTAAAGGTTGTGTACCATATGCAGCAAAGGGGCTTTGGGCAACACATTGGATTTGGCGATGGGAACAGCGAAAGTGTCCGACGATCAAGTTATGTCCTGGAGCCAAAAAATTCAATTGCTACAAAAGATATGGACAATCGACCCTTCCATTCAGTAAATTAAGGAGAAATTTGGCACTAAGATGTTCTCGTCTATCACTCAGAGAATTCAAGGAATAGCGTTACAGGAGAAATGTATATTGAGTACCTCTTTCCAGATATAAACCGTCACACTTGAAAGACAGATACTTCAAAAATCGTCTTTAAACACTCTCCACCGCCAGAAGCATATGCAGGTAATGTGAATACCATATAGCAGAGCCATTCCAATCTACTTCTTATATAGGCGTAATACACAGATTTTAATGTTTAGGTATTACGAAACTGCCTACAAGATCTTATAATGAATCCCATATATTTAATAGCTGCGGTACACATATCGTGAATATGATTATTGAATCACAATGCAGAATCAAATAACACACCCAGATCCCTAATCTCATCGATTCTGGGAATGGGAATATGGACCAGAATTTACAGGAAAAAAACTGGGCTCGCAACACGGACATACGAGACAATTGCACATTTGCCAGTATTCAAAGGTATTCCATTATGACTACACCACTGATTAACCAAATGGAGATTACGTAACCGTTCCCTGCAATCGCTCAACGACGAGGCTCTAGATAATATTTTAAGATCAACCGCGTAAGCTAGGACTTTACAATCTAATAGCATAACGAGATCATTAATAAAAATATTAAGTAATAACGGTCCTAGAGTAGATCCTTGGTGAACGCCCGACGATGGAGTATACTGCCTGGATTGAAACCCATTGTAGTAGACATAACTAGATCTGTTACGTAAATATGAAGATATTAGCTGAAGTAGACCGTACGAGAAACCAAAAGCATAAAACTGGGTTAACAATAAGGAATGGCTAACAGAATCAAATGCTTTGGCAAAGCCTGTATAGATGACATCCGTCTGCATCCGAGCATCGAAAGTTCACTAAAGTATTGTGTTATTTCAGCCAAATTCGTAATAGCGGATCTACCTGAAATTAAACCGTGTTATTGTACAGCCAACACCGATTTACACTTGAAGATAATTTGCTAACACAACAAACTTTCAAAAATCTTCCCAAAGTTCCTAATAATATTGACAGGTCTATAATTTAAAACATTCGATCTGACACCCTTCTTGAAAACTGGAATAACTTAGCCAATCATCCACGCGTCCAGAAACGAGGATGACTTAATTCTTAAATTAAAAATGACTGTCAAGGGCTCACATAGTACTCCCGCACAATCCTTCACAAAAAAACTGGGTAAACCATCATGTATTATCATTTTTATCGGAAAACGCCGCTAGCTGCACTAACACACATGCATTCAGAACACGTTTCATGGATATACATCGTACAGTGACATATGTTGATGAATATGGCAGTCCCTTTAAAGGGACGCTGTCCACTAATGAATTAATTCAAACAAAAGTATTGGGTGTATTTTTAATTTACTTTATTAAACCTATCGATTAGGTACGATTGTATATAAAACTGCAATTCAAAGCGAAATACATAGTAAGAAGCGATAAGATAAATGCCAGCGTATTGTGAGTGCATGAATTAATTTTTTTTTGCTAACCCTACCTCTTTACCATTGTCTGTACCACATTCAATTTAAATTAGATTCAGTTGGCGTATTGCGAGGTGGATAATATCGTTCAATAATTAACTTATCAATCTGGTTTCTGGTTTGCTTTACGTTGCTGTAACAATGAAATATACTCTGCTGCGGTGTCAATAATTTATAAATTTGCGGGTCGTATTTTTCCTCGTTCTGGCATTTTTTTTTCTGAAACCGATGTTGGAAAAACGAAAATTTTGAAAGCAAAATATTACCTCTGCAAGATGTAAAATTTTCCGGTATATTTCTCGTTTAATATTGGAAATATTTTGAACGCATGAAAAAAACTATCTTCACAATAAAGCCGTAGCAAATTAGGATAATGGTTTTTCTATTATTTATTGTAGTATATAACTTTCACATGATATATTGAGTTGATGCATATGTTTGGAGCGTTTTTATTTTACTCAAAGCTTATTACTACAAGGGCGATTTGTAAAGTAAGTTCCGTTTCGTTATTAAAAAAAAAACAAATTCATGAAGAAATTTTTATTATATTCAACTTAAAGCTACTATTTTCAGCTATTTCTCTACAGAATTTCGATTAAGATTGAGACATTTGTATCATAGCCATGAAATAGCTTTTTAATGCCCTTTTCATAGAACTCTGCCAACCGTGAATTAGGCCATGCTGTTACACTGTCCTGCAGCTCTTCATTAAAACTGACATCTGCTTTCAAAACTGAATTCTGCCTTAAAACTTGACATCTACTTTCAATAACTGACGTCTGAATCATTAACACTGTCACTTTATAATGCATTTCTAATTAGCTTGAACCAAGGTCTATCGTGGCTTAATTGGTAAAGCAACGGTCCGGCAAACCGTAGACTTGGGTTCAAGTCCCAGTGTCGACAAAATTTTTCAATTAAAAATTTCGTATCATTTGCATTGTAATTTATAGACAGCAATGTTTACATTCACATTTACTTTGCAATTACATATTAATTTTACAATATTTGTAAATATTTCATATAAAAGAGGAAAAACTCCAAGAATTTATCAATTGAAATATTAAATGAACGACTAAGAAATTATCTATATATATATATATATATATATATATATATATATATATATATGTGTGTGTGTGTGTGTGTGTTTAGATAATTACTTTGCCGTTTATTAAATATATCAATTGATAAATTATTGGGAGTTTTTCGGCTTTTATATATTTACAAATATCAAATTAGTATGTATGTAATTGCAAAGTAAGTGTCCCCACTTACTTTGCAATTACAGTAATGTTTACATCCCTGTAAACATTGCTGTCTACAAATTACAAAGCAAATCATACGGAATTTTTTTAATTGAAAAATATAGTCTACGTTGGGACTTGAACCCAAGTCTACAGCCGGACTATCGCTTTTACCACTTAAGCCACGATAGACCTTGGTTCAAGCTATTTAGAAATGCATTATAAAGTAACAGTGTTAATGAATCAGATGTTAGTTATTGAATGTAGATGTCAAGTTGAAAGCAGAAGTCAGTTTTGAAAGCTGATGTCAGTTTTGATAGCAGATGTCAGTTATTGAAAGCAAATGTCAGTTGTTGAAAGCAGATGTCTGTTATGAAAGCAAACGTCAGATTTGAAAGCAGATGTCAGTTATTGAAAGCAGATGTCAGTATTTTGAGAGCAAATGTCAGTTTTGAAGGTTTGAAATTGCTAATTATTACTACATAGCTATATGAGTGTTTAGATAATTTCTTAGCCGTTTATTAAATATAACAATTGATAAATTATTGGAGTTTTTCAATTTATCAATTGTTATATTTAATAAACGGCTAAGAAATTATCTAAACACTCATATAGCTATGGAGTAATAATTAGCATTTTCAAATATTCAAATCTGACATTTGCTCTCAAAATACTGACATCTGCTTTCAATAACTCACATCTACTTTAAAAATAGGCATCTGCTTTCTAATCTGATGTTTGCTTTCATAACTGACACCTGCTTTCAAATCAGACATCTGCTTTCAATAACTGACATTTGCTTTCACTAACTGACATCTGCTATCAAAACTGACATGAGCTTTCAAAACTGAGTCTGCTTTCAACTTGACATCTACATTCAATAACTGACATCTGTAAAGTAACACTGTTACTTTATAATGCATTTCTAAATAGCTTGAACCTAGGTCTATTGTTGCTAAGTGGTACCTATCAGTACCTATCAAAAGCATTTATCAAAAGGTCACGAAATTTAATACTATTATATATTTGAAATTTTGTGATTTAATAGTTTATATAATCATTAATTATTAACCGATCGTGAGTAAAATAGTATACAAACCTCGGCGGAAAGATTCATTTCCGTCTCGAAATTAAGTTTAAATTGCCAATCTCTCGATGCCAATGAACCACTTTCTTCCTGAGTATGTAATATACTATTAAATCACTATTTTTAAAATAATTGCACACTACACTCATGCAATAATGATCTGCACATTCACTGGGTAAATAAGCCATAAACATCCTTGATTTTATACCAGAAATTTAATTTAATTTCATTTAAATTTTGTGACAACTGCTATTGTTCAAAACAATTTCGTCTTATTAAATACTTTTTAAGAAAGATATTTGTTTTACGAAACTCTCCGTAATTGGATGTATAATTAAGAAAATCACATTACCGTTCTATTCTATGATTTCAGTGCCCTTAATCTGACCAATAAGTTTGATACGAATCATTCCACAATTCTAAATTCTCAAATAGCAATCTAAATTTCTAATCTGCTCGTACTCTTGTAATTCCAATGTTTATTGCAGACCGAATTTTGTTTAGTTTCCACTCCGCCGACAATGAAATAAATCTAAACCTAACCTAATTTAAATTTCATTTGCTAAATAGATACGTTTCTACCTAAATCAGTGACAGAGGTAGTGTACAACTCCATTCTGTTATATGTAAATACGTACCGAGTGAGTTTGATTGTAAATTTTAAAGGTGTAATAACATTCATTCCTCTCTCCCGCTCTTGTCGAACTAAACAAGTTAACTTTGTCGGTGCGTCGCCGAATTATTCGCTTCTGGGCGCGTAACTGCCGCTGCTGTTGAGCCGCCAACTTCGAGATAGGGAATTGAGGAACTTTCGTGCGTGTGCAAATAATTTAATCGGTTGCATGATGACAAAGTTGGTTCTCTTGGAGCGACGGAAGGAAACTTGCCTTCATTTCAGTTCAGACAGAGTAGAAGGCAAAGTTGGGTTCGAATTTGCGTGCCTGTAATTTTCCAAGCACATCGAATCTTTCGAGAATGTAAATAGCACTGATGTTTCAATTTATTTTGAATAGTAAATTGTCTATGGGTACCATTCTAAAGGATCAATACGAAAACTTATGTGTTGGGTTTTTGTATTTAACCCTTAAATGCATGATTTTTTATTTTTGCATTCAAAAATTGGTTTTAGCTCGGGAATAATGCAAGGAATGAAGAAAAAATACGTTTTTTTTTCAAAATCACGTGTATGTTGAATTACTTTTCTTGTTCATAGTTCATACACAAAGCGACACCACATTTTTCACAAATTACATCTGTATAGCCTTTGCAGTTTGTATATTTACATCAGTCCTCTTCCCAGTGAAGAGTACTGATGTAAATATACGGTAATCAGAAATATGGGTTTGAATTCCAGGAAGGGGGTAGTTACATTACGTATGCAAGAAAAAGCCAAGAACAAATCGATGTATTGCGTTTGATAACTACAATTTTGGAAAGGCGTGTTCTGTGATCAAAAGCCTTGACTCACAGAAGTCAGGGTCAGTCAAGGTTAGTCAAGTCAGTCCGAGTCAGACAGAAGTTAGTTAGTCAGAAGTAGTAGATTCGTCGGTACCAAGAAAATAGCCAAGAGTACTGTTCGAGGAAGTTTTCTCCCCAAACAAATGTATATATCTTCGGATACATATCATTTTCGTCTTTGGCGGTGAATTTGAAGTAGAGCTTTAACTTATCTATTATTTTATGTTATTGTGGTGTTTATATAACTTGAGAATTTAATTTTATCTTAAAATTATTTGAGAAATTATCGTCGTGTGTAAAACAAGGTGAACTAGTGAGTTCTCAGAGAAGGAAGGAAAGGATACACACCTGCAAGTCCAGTGAGTCATTAGATTCTTATCCGAACTCGTAAATCTGTGCCTTAGTTCCACGTACTTCCAATTCCGCAACAAATTCTATGAACAACTGTCGGGAGCCGCTATGGGTTCCCCCATATCCCCGGTTGTCGCTAAAATTTTTATGAAAGCGTTTGAATAACAAATTTTAAGTTCCTTTCACTTAAAGCCAAAATGTAGAATCAGATATGTAGACGAAACGTTCTTCATCTGGCCGCATGGGCAGCAAGTCTTATATGAGTTCCTACTTTTCCTTAACTCCCAGCACCGTGACATTCGCTTTACCATGGAGGTGAAATCAGGCGGAAGTCTCCCGTTTTTTAGATGCCTTAATGACCTGCAATATCAATGGCAAACTGGGCAACACGGTTTATAGGAAACGGACTCACATGAACCGGTATCTAAACAGGTTTTCCCATCACCACCCGGCACACAAACAAGCGGTCATCAATACTATTGCACATCGTGCGTTTTCTATCTCAGAACCTAGGTCACTACCCTCTGAATTTAACATATTTCTAATACCCTACTCCAGAATAATTATAACGCCCACAACATACACCGTACTAGACTTAGACATCGAAACCACGGAGCGAACCCGATTCTAAGCACTGTCTTCTTACCGTATATCAAAGTATCACCGATCACATAGGAAAGGTTATACATAGATATAAAATCAAAATCGTCTTCAGATGCTATTCTAAAGTTTCGAACATCTTACCCTCGCTTAAAGACAAAATATTTCCGCTCCAAGCACCAGGAGTGTATCGTGTTTGTGCAGCATTGTGTACATTGAGAAAACTAAGCGGCTAGTCGGCGTGCGTGTATCTGAACATAAACGTTGTACAAGACTCTTTAATATAGCCGATTCTGCGCTGGCAGAACACAAACTCAACTCCGTTCATTAAATTCTTTTCAAAGATGTCAAGCCTCTGTCCCGTGAATTGCATTACATCACTAGAAAAATCCGTGAATCTATCGAAATTCACAAACATCCCCGCAATCTCAATAGAGACGACGGCTATACGTTACATTCAACGTGGCAAACTCTATTGAATTCTACTACGAAATACCACGCCCATACGCCGCATGGAGTGTATAGCCCTTGCAGTTTGTATATTTACATCAGTCCTCTTCCCAGTGAAGATTAGCCAAGGTCCAACTTGATCTACTCGGATATCTCTTGGAGGTACATCCTGCATATTGCTTTTACGCTGCTTTGTCTGCATTCGTTGTTCTAAAGTGGAACCAGGTCTACCTCTTTTGGAAGGATTTTGACTTCCAGAACTGCACAAACAATTGGCAGCCTCAGTTCGTAACTATAGCTGAGATATTATGTTTTGAGGTTGCCCTTTCAAAGTCTGAAGCCTTTTGTTCAGTAGCCAAGCCATTGAGCATAGCTAAATCTAGTAAATTATAAAATATTCTTATACGCTATTTTCTACTTTTCAAAGCAATGCGATATCTTACTATGAAGCTATCCATATGGTGATTGCATTCTTTCACTAAATTAGGGCATTCAATATCCTGTGATGTTCCCTGGTCCTCTAAGGCTTCATCTCCGAATCAGGCTCATTGGAGACCGGTTTTATTGATGTAATAAATAATACGCTCGGGCACTATATAAAATATCATTTAATAAATATATAACAGCAACATTACATGTTACAGTGTTCACATGCACAAGATTAATTAGATTAGGTGTATAAGACTGACTCGTTCTCCTCTGTCTTCAGTATATATATGATATATATATATATATATATATATATATATATATATATATATATATGTATATGTATATATATATAACATGATATACAGAGTGAGTTTTTTTGAATGTTTAGCATTGGGATCTCAGAAACTACTGGAGATAGAAAAACGCTTAAATGGGGAAAGATGCGCAGTTTTACGAGTTTGATTTAAAACTGCTTTTGTTTCTTCGATAACTTTCATGGCTTATTAGATATTCAAAGAAAACTAAATTTTACGATTCTCTTTAAACATGCTTAGCATCGTTAATAGTAATTTTAGAGAAAAAGTGTTATGACACAAACTTGTGTTTTTTTAAATGGAAACCATAGTTGGTTTTGACATCATTAAAAAGCTTATTTTTTGCTGATTACAATGATATGAGGTTTGATATGGTTATTTTAAAAAATAAAGAGGATATTGACATTTTTATGGTTTTTATGGAAAACAATTGAATTTCGAACTGATAAAATACAAACCAAACGAAAACTTACTTTGAAATCTTATGTAGTAATAAAATGAAAACTATAAGAACTTTTATTAAGGGCACACAACATTATTAATGTTCAAAGATACCTCCGTTATTATTAATACACAAATTGCATCTCTTCACAACAGAATTTGTAGCATTGCAGAGTTTACGCCTATCGATGTTATTAAAAGCAACTAAGACAGCTTCTCTTAAATCGTCGATTGTTTCATATGTTCTTTTGGATACTGTGTCCTTTAGTACACCCCACAAGAAAAAATCCAAAACTGATAAATCAGGGGATCTAGCCGGCCATTCAATGGGTGCATTTCGTCCTATCCATTGATTAGGGAAGTTCAAATTTAAATAATTTCTAACATTCAGTTGATTGTGCGGAGGCGCTCCGTCATGTTGAAACCATTGCAGCATTGCTCGGGTTCTTAAATTTAAATTATCTAACATTTCCTCGAAATCTTGTTGTAAAAAATTAAGATAACGATTGCCAGATAGTGATCCATCAAAAATAAAAGGAGGAAGAACAGTTGATCCTATAACACCACACCAAACATTAAACCCAAATTTAATTTGTGGTCTCCTATGTTCAACGTGAAGTGGATTTGTTGGAGACCATATGTGCTCATTGTGCCTATTAAACATTCCACAATTTGTGAAACGAGATTCATCAGTCCATAATATTTTCATTGAAAAGTGTGGATCGTTTTGACACTGATCTTTAAACCATCTACAAAAAGCTATTCGTCTGATGTTATCACCTTCATGTAAAGTTCGTGATACTGATAATTTGTAGGGACGAAATTTATGCTTCTTCAACACTCTGACAATAGTGCGTTGAGAGGAGCCCATTTCTGTTGAAATTTGTCGGGTCGATGTAGATGGATTCTGAGCGACACTTGCTAATATGTTTATTTCTCTATCTTCATCCATCCCTTTTTTTGATTTTGGTTTAACGAACGAACCATAATCAGCTAAATTATCCCATAATCTCTTAAAAGTAGGTAGCGACGGCTGACGTCGATCAAAATAATTTTCAAAATAAACTTCAGCAGCTCTAGTAGAATTTTTCTGGCACTGAATGTAACATTCAACCATATTACGCTTTTCTACGTTAGAAAATTCCATAGCCAATGCAAACTTATGATTAACGGCCGTTTGCACCGCTTATAGTTAAGTTACAATTAAATTAATTAATAGTTAATAGTCAATGTTTGACAATTAACTTGACTTAAAAGTAAAAATTAACAGCTCTCACTTCTGTGACTCAACGTGAAAGCAATGTTAGTATATTTATCTCGACTGCTCCAACGAACACTATTGTAACTCAGATTTTTCGTTTTTTGAATTACAAAACACCAAACATTTTTTTTTTAAAGTTTTTATCTTATAAAGTGAACAATCATAGAAATGTCTATATCCTCTTTATTTTCTAAAATAACCATATCAAACCTTATATCATTGTAATCAGCAAAAAATAAGCGTTTTAATGATGTCAAAACCAACTATGGTTTCCATTTAAAAAAACAAAAGTTTGTATCATAACTCGATAATGGTGAACGAAAAAAAAATATTAGCTATATATATTTGGCGTAAAATTATCTAAAACTTTTGTCTGAAAACTTTTTCTCTAAAGTTACTATTGACGATGCTAAGCATCGTAAAATTTAGTTTTCTTTGAATATCTAATAAGCCATGAAAGTTATCGGAGAAACAAAAGCAGTTTTAAATCAAACTCGTAAAACTGCGCATCTTTCCCCATTTAAGCGTTTTTCTATCTCCAGTAGTTTCTGAGATCCCAATGCTAAACATTCAAAAAAACTCACCCCATTTACCTATAGGTATATCATGTTTACCTATAATAACCTATTTACTTACTCAATGTTATGTTAACCTAGTTAACATATCCAGTATATAATTTTCGGGCATATTGTCAGATTATATACTTCTGTTATACCAACTATATCTATACCTGACATTCAATAATTTTTTTATAACAGTGTTAACATTTTCTTGAATCTCCTTATACTCTCTCAAAACAAAATATGGTCGTAAGCTGAAAATTGTTAAAATATTAAACATATGAACCAACCTAATATTATTCTCTAGAACCAAAAAAAAATAATCTAACTATATTTTAATAAAATCAGAAATATATGAACATACTTGATAGACTGATTATTTATTATTTTAGTGCGACTTTGAAATCACAGCATTGGTACTTTCTTAAATGAAGCAAAATAGATGATATACAAAATTTAAAAACTTAAAAAAGGTATATAACCCCTTACCACAATTAGTAATCGTATCCTAAATACGTATTTCGGCAACTAAGTTGTCATGATCAGTAGGTAAAACCCACTAATCAAAGTGTCGCAGCAACTTTACACAGCGTCCACGTATACACAGTGTATACCTAGTAATGATGACAACTTAGTTGTCGAAATACGTATTTAGGATACGATTAATAATAGTGGTAAGGGGTTATATATCTTTTTTAAGTTTTTACTTAACCGCGGTCTCCAAAGAAAGACTTTTTATGCAAAATTTAGTTTTGGAATTGTCTGAATGCACGAATTTGCGCTCGATTATTGTTCTATCACTTCTAACACTGGAATTGTCATTTCTTAAATTTCTAAGAAATGACTGGATTTCTTCTAGAAGTAGTATTTTTCAGAATCTAGTATAAACACATCAGGACCGTATTAAAAAAAATTAAGTTTATGATGATTCCGCAAAGATGAAACATTGGATTCAAAAATTAACAACGCCACCTTAAACAACATTAAAAGTTGCTGTGGAGAAGTGTTGTTGGTTTTGCGCTAGGTCAAACATTAACGCCAGGAAAAAATAGTTCTATTTTTTCAAAATTTCTCGAAAACTAAAAAATTTAACCAAATCTGTATCTCTTAAGATTTCCGAGATCTCATAGTGGCCCTCTTTATCTTGGACAATTGTATACATATAATATATATATATATATATATATATATATATAATATTTTCGTGACCTTGGTATGATAAGGTAAACTTAATAAGTCGGCGATTAAAGGTCTGGTTCATTACTTCAAAGTATATATATTTAAAACAACCCTACATGTTTCGGCAATGATGCCTTTGTCAAGGGAATAAGAAATATAAAATTTTTTAAATTTTATATTTTTTATTATAATGTTATAAGAGTTAATGTTATAAGATATTATAAGATATCCTTGCCGAAACAAAATAAAAATAAATTATTTAAAAGAGAATCCGATAAAATATCCTTCATCAATTTCAACAAAATCTAGAAGATTCGAAACCCCTCAAATGTCCTAAAATAACGTCCTTCATTGTGAAAAATGACATCCAAAGGATAAAAGCAATCCCTAAAATTTTGCCATTGTTCTTTGTGATTTACATTATAGAAAATAAGAATTAAAATTGCATTTCACAGAATTTGTTTTTCAAAGATGTCAGGGTGTATTTAAATGAGTATAATTATTTTTTATTGATTTGTCACCATCTCTACACTCTACACAAGAAGCATATAATTAGAAAGGGCGTTTAATGCAGCGCAAAATATATTCTTGTTTGATTTCTTTTAGTTAACGGTTGTTAAAAATATAAAGGAAAAGTGGGAATATTAAGCTCTTGTATATTTCGGGAGTAATAAAGTACAAAACAAAAACAATTTAATAATATCAAAATATTATTAAAATGTCTTATCGGGTGTGGAGCAAGCTAATATTTTTGCGAAAATTGCTATACAGACATGCACACAAGTGTTTCGTCTTGCTGTAGACTCACCAGTGCATGATATGTACTAATTATAGTTCGTTTAAAATTCAGGTAGTCAACTTTTAGTTGCCTAATGGACACTAATATGTTAATATAGCGGAAATTTTAAATTTTCCGTATCTCATGAGCTCCTATTGCAGAAACTATTACGGTTTTCGTGGGAATGCCTTGGAATTATTCAAGTCTTACTTGTCTGATCGTAGTCAACAGATTTTCTTCAATTCATCTGTTAGCGGGGAGAATTGTGTCAAACATGGTGTCCCTCAGGGTTCCATACTGGGACCCTTGTTGTTCATAATTTATATTAATGATTTGCCATGTAATGTTAGCGCTAAGACTGTATTATTTGCGGACGATACTACTTTTTTAGTGAAAAAGGATATAAATAGTGCCGCACCCGGACTTGCAGATGTTCTGTAGCAGTCCAGTACGCGGTTTGCTGCAAATAGATTATTTCTAAATTCTAATAAAACGAGTAGCATATTTTACACAAATAAACATGCCACTCCCTCGACAAATATTAAATTCCTAGGGACGCATCTGGATTCGGGTTTGGAAAAATTAAGCTAGAAATTATCTACCTTAGGCAAACTTACTTACGCAGCAGGGGTTGAGTCAGCCACTATAGCTTACCATTCACTTTTTCATTCACATATGTCCTATGCTTTAGTTGCGTGAGATAACTCAGTTGAAGCCAATAATTTTTTTTTGCTTCAAAAGAGTTATCCGTACAGTATTCCAATTGAAATATAATGAACATTGTAAACAAAATTTTGTAAAAAATAAAAATCATGTCCTTTTACTCTACATTATACGAGGGTCTCCTTTCAAATTTATACAAAATCTGGAAAAAACGAAATTTTTGAGAACAAACTATTTTATTGTTTTTCAAAATATTCGCCCTTATGGTCACTTTTGCATACGTACGAGCCAGTTCTCAAAATATTTTTTCCACTCTGAAGGTTGTATCTCAGAAACATGGTTTTTAAAGGCTTTGTCTTTTTTATAATCGTAAAAAATTATCCTACGAAAACTTTCACGAATAATCACCATTATTTTACAAAGTCACTGCTTTAAAACTGTCACTGTCAACAAACCACTGACCCAATTTCTAAGCTATCGCTTATATAAGCTATCGCGGATTTGTCATTGACAAATGTCAAACTTTAATAATATCGTAATGATATATGTATGTCAAAAGCACCGTCTAGTGGTCGATTGTAAAAATATAAAAGGTGTACCTCCTATATCGCACTTGTCCTGTATATAGATACATAAACACATAAATAATTTCAAAATTTGTGGTTATGTGCACAATTATAATACTAGTATTACAAACAGCGGCTTTGCAGGTTATTGGGTGTGGCTGCCATGTGCTACTAATAACGAAATTATTCCAAGATAAATAATTAATGGTGCTGGCGAAGTTTCATCAAAGGTCCAGGCCGTGTATGATAATGGTTAAAGTAAATAAATATATTACAACTTTCTTACTAAATAAAACACGGGAGCGTTGTCCTTAAAGTTTGTATTAATTTGTACATAAGAAAGAAATTGAACTTAGTATATTTAAAAGTAATTGAATAAAAGTAATATATACACGAGGAGCGGTAAATAAGTAATTGAAAATGGACACAAAATATACCAAAAACGAACGTTCAAATGAGCAGTAAATAAAATGTTAATTAATTGCGATTAATATAAAATAATCTCTGTATCGAACAATACAGAGTTACCTTTGAGTTGCGAAGATGGTCGGCCACGTGGTCTGCGAAGATATACTTGGACAAGTATATGTAGTATATGTTTGGCCGGAGGAACAAGAAATTAAATAGTTAATTGACGAAGGAGATACTTGTTGAAACTTAATTATAACGCTATGAAATAAGTAATTAAACTTCTAGTTTCAAAAATTCTTTTATTGTAAATACCACTACAATATTGTTTCGCCATACAATGGCTTCATCAGGTGGATGAAATACTGAATATGTACAATACAAGTTTGAATATTTATGTGAAAATTATTGGGGAAATGTTGGTGGAAAAGTTTTTGCAATCTTAAATTTAATAGAGGGGAGTTGTTTAAATCTAGTTGGTCATTTAAAGCTAATCCTAAACTATTGTATCTATTAATTTCTAAGTTTTCTAACAGGTTAAGTTTTTTACTTTTTTCTTGAATGTGTAAAATTTTGAAATCTATATTAAATCTATGATTGATATCTATACAATGACTTGCGAAAGTTGAATCTGTTTACTTTTCTTTATGGCTTCTCTAGTGTTCTTTCATCCTAATTTTGAATGTCCTCCCCGGTTGTCCTATGTATACCTTATTACAATCTTCGCATGTTAAATTATATACACCAGAGTTTGATTCTTTGTCTATTTTATCTTTGTTGTTTTTAATAATGTTCTGTATAGTATTGTCTGTTTTAAATGATATATGTTCGTTATTAAGTTTTTTAATGAAAGTACAAATTTTTTCCGCAATTTTTCCTAAGTAAGTGATTGAATTATAGGAATTAATTATCTTGTATTTTAATTTTGGATAAACTAAGGAAAGGGTTTTAGATTTTTGTTGGCTATTTAGGATGCTATTGACAATATTTATAGAGTAACCATTGTTTAATGCTATTGTGTATATTCTATTTAGTTCGAAATTACTTTTACTCATAGGTACATGAATTAATCTATATACCATTGATTGGTATGCTGATAACTTGTGTGTTATAGGATGAAAAGAATTAGTGTGTATTGTGGTATCTGTATGTGTTGGTTTATGGTATATAGCGAACTCGTGTTTATTAGTTTTGTGTGATATGGTTAAATCTAGAAAATTAATGCTTTTATTTATTTCTGTTTCTATAGTAAAATTTAATAAATTTTATTAGGAGAATTAAAACAATTTAACGAAATATATATAGAAATTCCCCAGTGAATGTTATCGTTGTTGACAGGTCAGGTAGAAGACCAAGGGTCTCTCGGTTAGGGATATAACAAAAGAAATACTTTCTCTTTGCACACGAATATGTACAGAAAAAGTGTCTTAAGTTAAATATTTTAAATCGAGATATTTAAAGAAGAAAATATAATTTAAAAATAAATTAAAATATTCTTATATACGAAGCGTAATACTAGGAATAAAAATCAACTGGATAGTTAATTCTTTAGACTAAAAGAAACGGTATTCAAGCTGATTTGTATAATAGACAATCTTTATCGTATTAGAATAGTAGCATAAACAAATTTAAAGAACATGTTAAAAGTTTATTAACCAACAAGTGCTACTATTCCATGGATGAGTATCTGGGTGGCGGACTGTGACATTATCTCTCTGGGCGATCGGTCGTGCAGTCACAGCAGTCATACTTATGTTTGTGTCTTTTCTCATGAAGAAAATTTACCTTTGACACATGTATGTGTATACCATGCATGTTTTTTCCTTGTCTTTTTTCGTTATATTTTATACATACCGTACAGAAATGTGGTGGAAGAACGGCAGGGTTGTAAACGATACACCTCCAGTACGCCAGGCGTGTCTGTGTTAAAATACGAGTACATACGCAATACATATGTGTATACCACACCTACTTGTGACCTATCAATAGGCGTATCTGTGTTGACATACGAGTACATAGGCAATACGTATTGCTATGAATAGTGGTTTGCAGATTTAATGCGCCACCATCCACAACTAGTTTTCCCAACTAGGTACCTCAACCGGAGAATTTTCAAAAATGAGACTTCTAACTTCTCGGGTTCCAATTCGGAAAGTCGTGTTATTTCTAAAATAAGTCTAGCGCCAGTGAATAGTTCACAATATTTATTTACTTATTTTATATATATTGAGCTTGAACAGTAATATTGGTATGGCAAATAAAACAAAAGCAGGATAAAAATTTAAACTGAATATTTAATACAAAAATCAAAAAAAGAAAAAAATCTATCTTTATAAAGTATAAAGATTCTGTATTTTACAATAATACATGAGGTAAAAATATTCACTGTAATATTGACCTTTAAGTGAATGAAAAAACTTCCTCTTAATTACTCCGATCAAACTTATCTAAAATAATAAAGTTTATTTTTAATTTCTCCCCAGAGAACCACACTGTATAATAAGTAGAGAACGGATGCAATTTCCATAAAACGCAATCGGCAATTGGAATTGTGTATAACGTCGCTCAGTACATCCCGGCGTAATTCAATGAAGTATTTGTTTGACTTACTCGGCCACCTGGTCTCGCAGCGATAACAATGGACAACCCAGCTATTTTATTCGGAGAATATAGTGTTTTCAGTGATGTCGTGTATGTAGATAAAATAAATAAGTTCATCGTATTTCGTAAGAGAAATAGCACGTACATTCCTTTTCTTTTCATTTAAGCAACATCTTCCAATTATTTTCACGTAAGTCTGCATAAAATTTCGTTATTTAATTTTGTTTATTTGGATCTAGAATATTCTTACTTTTTCAGACAGTGGAAGAGCGTCGAGAATGGCATCGTGAAACAATGGCGAGTTGGATTCAGGGCCATACTGATTGTATGTACATTGCCAGTGATTCCGAAATTTATTGTGAAGTGTGTGAAAAGTTATTGAAAAATTGCAATAAATCAACCGTAAAACGTCACGTAGGATCGTTAAAGCACGAAAAAAAATTGGAATCTGACAATTTTAACGAAGAACTCTTTGAAACTTTTATGGCAGCTAATATTCAATTATTTAAATTGAACAATCCAATTTTGAAGACATTTCTGAAAAAATATACTGGTGGAAATGTTCCTGATGAATCAACTTTACGCAAATATTATGTTTCTAGGTGCTATACGAGAACAGTAGAACGCATTAGAAGCCATCTTTTAAATCAATACATATGGATAAGCGTCGACGAAACGGTGGATATGTTAGGACGCTGTGTGGTAAATGTAGCTGGTGTACTACATCCAACTATTCCCTATAACTCACATGTAATAGTAACAAGTGTTATAAATAAAGTTCATGCGGAAACAGTTGCTGAAACCATTAAGGAGAATATGCAAAAAATGCTTCATTCGGACGCCACGTACAAAGAAGAAATACTTTTGTTTGTCAGTGATAGTGCTGCGTATATGTTAAAAACAGGCAGACTATTGAAGAAAACATATCCTAATATGCTGCATATTACTTGTGTAGCCCATGCCCTCCACGGAATCTGTGAATATATCAAAGACGCTTTTCCGAAAGTTGATAGACTCGTATCAGCTTTTAAAAAAGTTTTCAGAAAAGCACCATTGAGAGTAGCTCTTTTCATGGAAAAATTTCCATCTCTGTCACTGCCTCCCACTCCAGTAATAACTAGATGGGGAACATGGCTGGAAGCTACTAGTTATTATGCTGAGAATTTCGATGGTCTAAAACATTTCGTAACACTGCTAAAGGAGGATGCTAGAAGTATTGGTGAGTGCAAGGAGCTCACACAAATCCCAAATTTAAAAAATCAGTTGTACTTTCTTCACGAACACTTTGGAAAATTGCCAAAACTAATCACTTATTTTGAAAATCGAAATCTCAAATGAAATGACGGATTAACCACATTAATAACATGTGGCTGTTAATAATTTGAAAAGTATTCCAAGTGACTTCGGATGTGGCCTTCGGCAAAAGTTTGAAGCAATTCTTAATAGAAATCCAGATTTAATTACATTGCAGCAATTATGTATGGAGACAATTCCACAAAATCTAACGGCTAAATATGAAGAAATAAAAGAATATTTCCAGTATGCACCTATAACCAGTTGCGATGTAGAAAGGACGTTTTCTATTTATAAGGATGTACTTAATTCAAAGAGAACAAAATTGACAGAAGAAAACCTTGAGAAACTATTGCTCAATATTAATACTCCTTTACTCAACTTCAACGACAAAATGAACAAATAAAAATGTTCCAATTATAGAAATAAAATTAAAAACTTTAAAAATACAACTTATCAACAAATACATATGTATTTCGTAATTTTATAGATCACCACCCGTTTGTTTTCCAATTATATAAATAAAATTAATTAATAAATATGTATTTCGTAATTTTAGATAGATAGATCACCACCCGTATGTTTTCCAATTATATAAATAAAATTAAAAACTTTATAAATACAACTTTTCAACAAATAAATATGTATTTCGTAATGTTATAGATCACCACCCGTTCGTTTTCCAATTATATAAATAAAATTAAATATTTTAGAAGTACAGCCTTTCGCCAGTACTGCACTGGCCTTTGCGTCATGTGGTAAGCGTGTCCGTTCTCTAATGATAAGATACTGATACACGATCAAAATCTACGCATGCGCAATCATCAAGCACAAGAAAAAATACCCTTGACTCCAATCGACCAAAGTTTTACAATTATAATTTTATTTCATAGAATTTTAATAATAATCTTTATTATTTATCTTGTTAAATTAAATCTCGTAATTACATGTATAAACTTCAATACAATAGAAATATAATTGTGATATTTATGAATTCATAAAAAATTTATATACTTATATATTATATTAATCAACAATTAACAAACGAGAATTTAACTTTACAACTCTCTAATACATCAATCAAACACTTATCAAATAATTACCCGATTTAATTCAATATAATTAATTAGATCACACCAAGCTACCTTCTAGTACGAGCTATTAAATCTGTCTCCCTGAATTTACATAGGCCTCGCGAAAAAACAAGTTTTTCTCTCGCTAAATTTAAATACATTTAAATAACATCTTGAATATACACTTTATCTCACAATAATTGTACATTTATTTTAAATTATTTTTAAATATTATTTTAGAACAAATCCATAACAGTATGTGTATACCACACCTATTTGTGACCTATCAATAGGCGTGTTTGTGTTGAAATAAGAGTGTATATACTTATCCAAGCAAATGCTACACTATATATTGACTAAACATATCGAGGACGTTAAGTTAACGGGGACGCGTCTTGCGCAACAGTGTCGTTCGGTCACCACATTTCTACACGGTATAATTACTGTATATTTTTAAGCATTGTAATATATTGACATTTCTTGTTATCATGTAACATATAAGGAAGGACTATAATAAACAATATACATTACCGAGTTCAACTTGTATTAAATAAAATGAAACGTGTTTTTTTGATTATTTTCTCCCACCTCTAAATAACGGACACTTTTATGCATCAGACATTTTGGAGGTATCCGTCGGTGTCCGTTATTGGGAGATTATACCGTATTATCCTTTACCTTACTATTTTAAACCATTTTACCACATATTTTATTAATATATTTATATATTTTTGTAGGTGAAAATCCAGCCGCCATGCAGCATGGTGGAAGAGGTTTATCATGGTTACAGTGTAGCCCATCATCATGGTTACTCATCATCAGTATAATAACGATAGCAATCTCCTAGTTAGAGTTATTCCATTAGCAACAGCATTCCATATACACATCATCCTATCCAAAGTGAAAATCAAGCACGACAGAAGAAACAGGTTGTAGGTCAACAAAAATTAAAGCTTCAAAAGATTCAAGAAAGTAAAGAAGAATGTTCGTGTATAATTCAAAATAAAACCCTGTTAATAGTGTAATGCGCGCAGACTGTTTAAAAGAACCAGTCCCGTTTCAGGTGTTTCAAAAGCATAAATTATGTACATTCTCATGTTGTAAACTACAAAAATATACAGTGTCAACCTCGCTTCGTCTCGCCTTCCAAGAATTTAACGTGAAGACAGAAACGAGTGAAATATAACACCGGTGTTAGGTTGGAGATGCGGAAAAGTTACGCAAACACTCTAGAACCGTATCCAAAGTAGATAAGAAGATCAAATTTATATCAGGACCTACGTATGTGACATACGCATTTGAAATAAGAGAATGGTAGGGAATGAAAAAAAGAAAAGCTGAAAGACGGATAATCTAATATATATGTGTCCATGTTTTGAAAAGTGTATTACGCTCCAGAAGAATGGAGCAGTGTTGAGTTAGAAAGAATTGTTATGTGAATAAAAATTACTTTAACATATTATGGCGAGGTAAATACCAAGGAAAACTAATGTTTAAAAACTTTAATTCGTGTTTCTTCTGTTGTTAATTTGTTATTTGAAATTTAAGAAAAGTTTGAGAGGTTATTAAGTAACTATGTTTATAATTTGCGACATTCCAAAACATTACAATTGTAATGTATATATTGTGTGAGAACGAAAGAGAATGTGTTACATATATAAACATGTATTATAAACATATTTTAATAAATATATATATATATAGGAAAGTGTTCAACACAAAAATAAATAAACAGAGTATGAAATTTTGTATAAATTAAAAAATTAATTATCTGATTCAATATATTAAATGATGCATCTTGCTGTGTTTCTTGTAGTGTGATATTCGATTTACTATTAAATAACACTGGTCAACACAAAATTTGACGTTGACTTTAAAGCATAAAATTTCGATATTTTAAGTCGTAATTAGACGAAAAAAAATATATGACTTGAAAAGTTTGCTTTTGTATTTAGGAGACCGATTGAACGATATTTTTCAAAATCTGTGGTTTTAATTTTTAATTGAAGATGAAACCGTTCAAATAAATATGTTTATTATTTTTATTAAGTTTTACTATCAAAATAACTTACAAAAAAGTGGAAAATAATTTAAAAGTGCGCGCTTTTACTTTTTCTTTTATGTTCATAAGACTTTCTCTCAATAAACCCCAAATATAGTCTCCCATCATGTTTTCATTGTATTGGCCATGATAACGTTGTTCGAAGCTCATAATGTCCTGATGAAAACGTTCTCCTTGCTCTTCTGAATATGCTCCCATGTTGTGTTTAAATTTATCTAAATGAGCATGCAGCATATGTACTTTTAATGACATCCTGCAGCCCATGGCTTTCAAATTTTTTAGCATATACGCAACTAACTTTTCGTAGTTTTCAGCTTTGTTATTTCCTAAAAATCCAGAAACTACTGCTTTAAAACTATTCCAACTAAGGATATTTAGTATAACCGCTTTGTTGTCCAAGTATCAAACAAAGAACTTTCAAATCACCACAAATTGTCCAGCCTTGATCCTTGTAACGAATTTTAATTAAAAGTAGCTCAAGATTTTCATAAAACTCTTTTAAATGAACTGAATGTCCCACTGGTACAGAAGCATATTTACTTCCATTGTGTAGAAGAACGGCCTTAAGGCTCCTTTTTGAAGAGTCAATAAAGAGTCTCCATTCAGAAACATTATATTCTACGTGGAATTGTTCCATGAGACCGGGTAAATCATTACAGAAAACTAGTGCATGTTCTTCGGAATAATATCGAGCAAACTTTTTTTCTCTGTTCCTAAACCAGTAAAATGTTGTGCTAGGTGCTAACAATTTTTTTCTTTCAACCTTGAGCCTAAAAGATCAGCTGAGTCCTTAGGAAGGTTTAAGTCCCTCACCAAATCATTTAATTCAGATTGGTGAAACAGTTTTGGCTCATCACTTCCAGTATCATAGTAATCACTTCCCTCATCCAGTTCACTTGCGCATGTACGTGAAACCATTTCGTCATCAGATACATCATTTAATGTATCTGGTAGTGAAGGAACAGGTACTTCTGGTCCATGAGGTATAGGACGTGTTGCGGATCGAAGGTTTGGGTAAACGATGTCCTTTTTGTTTTTTAAATTGAATCCGTATACTACACACGAGCAAAAATAACAATCATCGCTATGATTGATCGGTTCTCTCCAAACCATAGGCACTCCAAAGCGAAAAGACTGTTTTTTACCTTGTGACCACTGGCGAAGTTCTTCAACACACACTGAACAAACCTTATGAGGAGCCCAAGGTTTGTCTTGGTCTCCTAATTTCACACCAAAATATACTTTATTTTACAAAATCTGTAATGTTTCTTTGTTGTTTTTTTTACTGTAAACTTTCCACAAATATAGAAGAAGGAGTTGGGTACATTGACACAGCCTCTTGATGCCATTGAAATTTAATTTTAGAAAACTCGTAAAATAAAGATTAAATTAACTCAGCAACTAATCACAAATGTAAACTAATTACACAAATTCACACCACAGTTGTAAAGAAGATATTGAATGAACTAACTGTTTTGTCTAGAATAGCAATATGTTTGTAGTGGAGGTGGGGAGGTAGACATGCAGTAACAGGAAGATGATGAGTCATGTCTTGCGACATGCTCAATTATTTCTATTTGTAACTTCTTTATCATAAATCTAGTGTATGTTTATTCAGAATATCAACTTCTTGCATCATCATAAGTAAAAAAATTATAATAGTTTATTTAAACAACGGTTTAACAAAATTGTCCTTTTCAAAAAGACTAATACATGCAGATAGGTCAAAAAACCCAGATTGTAAAAAAATCTTACGTGATGGAATTTTTTAAATAATTTCCCCATTTTCAGCATAAAAAAATCTATTGAAATCTCTGTATAAAATCCAGACAATTTTACCGTCACAGGCCTGTGTAATCAAAGACATAAAAGGGGACAAAACTTTATTTTTACTAGTAATAAACAAGACAAAAAAGTATAAAACTAGAAACAATAACTTTTTTATTACAAATAAACGTAGTGTTTCTTTGATTTTATTTTACAAAAAAAATAGTAAAATATAATAACTTCTCATATTGAAAACATGTATCGTAAGGTCTAAATTGAAAAAAAAAGAGAATATATTTATTTCTAAATTAAAATTGCAAAAAATTGACAAC
This sequence comes from Melolontha melolontha, assembly GCA_935421215.2. Lineage (NCBI taxonomy): Eukaryota > Metazoa > Arthropoda > Insecta > Coleoptera > Scarabaeidae > Melolontha > Melolontha melolontha. The sequence goes on along the minus strand of OW285236.1, from coordinate 19,521,901 downwards.
GGCCTAAAACCGCATAGAGAAAAGCAATATTTAGGACTCTTCTAGGTTTTGAATGCATGAGACACACAATTTTTTAGAACATTGCAAACAAATCGGTTGCTTGCATTCAACACATAAATAACCGGTTTTTCTTTTTAATTTTGGATCGCAAACAACAGTACATTCTCTGGTTTCTAGGCAAAACGTCTTGAGTATCATTTGGTGCCTCATGTGTCATTTTCAAAATTCTGAAAATACTGGCTTTTAGCTCTCTTGGTAAATTTACTTTCTGTGTTCGTTCAGGAAGTAGTGGTTCATACAATTGTTGGCCAATAATTTAAGAAAATCTATCTACTTTATGTGCATTGGCACAAGATTGGTGGCTGATATATGCATTTACTGAACACATATCTACGATCCTGTAAAATATAGCCATAGGCCAGCGTCGCGTTCTTCTGCTACAGGTATACTTAGGTTTTTCCACGGCATCAACTCTAGATGTATTATTAAAGAATGCATTAATTTCTGGCAAGCCGTTATCATCCTGTTGGAGTGATGCATCGACGAAATAAACACAATACATTTATTTTTCTTTGGTACTCTGGAAATTAATGTTTTGTTTCTTGTGAAACCATATATTGTTGATCCTACCTGTCTTAATTTAGAGGGTAGAAATTGTTGGGGTATTTCGCGTTTGTTTTTTTTTCAAAGTTCCAACGTAAGTAAGTTTATTTTTAAAAAGATAGTCTATTAGCTCTATTGAAGATTACCGATTATCACCGGTAATATTCCTATTGCTTCCAAATATTGGCTTAGAAAGACGAATAACAGCTTGCGTTGGTATAGAAAATCCTTTTTAATCGTCGGTGACATCTTTTAAGGTATCAGTGCCTTTACCGCAATAAATACACGTATTGTATATATAATGGGTGCGAGCATCAACTAAGCATTAGACTCTCAAACCATATTTTACGGGTTTGCTTGGTAGATACATTTTAAATTTGCACCTGCCTCTAAAGCCGATCAGCATTTCATCAGCAGTTGCATTGGCTCCCAAACAGTAAGCTGCTTGTGAATTTTTGTTAAATTTATCAAGGATATGTGAGATCGTAGCAGCAGGATCGGTATTTACTCTTAGCATTCTCTCTTCTTGTGTATCAAATCTAAGGCAAGTCAATAAGACAACGAACCTTTTTGCTGATATTACCAGCCGAAAAATTTCTCGGCCAGTCCCATCTGTTGAAAAGATTGATTCAAAAGCCTCATTATTAGACTTAAAAGCAGCAGTTAATAACAAACGCCCCAATAAGCCATTAATTTCAACAACGTTTGTGTCTGTGTCTCTTTTTACGAAATTCTTGAATTTTTAAATTTGTATAATACACAATGATATCTAGTATATCTTGTGAGAAAATTTGCTGCCATGCTTTCAGCGCTTCAATTGTTGGTAAAGCGTTTTTATTTCCTGGCAACTTTAATATATTGTGGGCTGGCGTTCTTACATTTCGAGTTGGGTCAGTGGTGGCCCATCTGTATCTGTTTTTACCGTAGAAGTATTTTTTACCTGGATCGCTTATATCACTGTCCTCTTCGTTTTCAATCACCTGCATCTCATCTTGGTCATCAGATTCATTGTCAGACAACTCAGTCGCTGTTTCGTGATCACTTGCAATAGCATTTTCGATAGAAATGTTGCTCTCAGAATCGCCATCTTGGTCTGAAAACTCTGTCACTTTCTTCAAACCATCTTAGCACACATTCCTCAAAATTGTGATCTGTCACTTTAACTATTTTACAATTGCCGGACATTCTTGCTAAATTGAAAATATTTCACTAACTGCGTCAGAGAGTCCCACGTACTCTAGGGTCGTTGTTATACCTACTTGACTTGATAATAGACTGATGTCGTTTGCGCATGCGATGGGTCGTCCCACCATACAAAGCTACTGAACAAAACTCGCGCTACCTGCACTAAAAATATCAAAGTTATTAAATACTTCATACTTGCTAGATTCTCAGGGACTCCGCCACGCCAGTTAAGGGTTAATTTACTTTAGTAAATGTTGAAAGTGTGTACCGTCAACTTCAACACATTCTCTTATGATTTTTATCAAATTAAGTCTCACATCTGGAAAGATATTCTGAGAGTGACGGCCTCTTGAATTTTCTGTTCAAGTTCTTGCCATGCATTGAGTTCATCAGCGTATGCTAAAGCTTTCATGTCACCCCACATATAAAATCTAAGGAATTAATATCTGGGTTACGAGGTGGCCAAGGAAATTCACTACCACGGTCAATTAATCGATGATTCGAATGATTTCGAGCAATAAATGTAAACTGTTGTGGGGCACCATCTTGCATTAACCACAAAATTTATCTTACGTTCAGAGGTATACCATCCAAAAGGTAAAGCAAATCGTTTTGCAAAAATGCAAATATTGTTCTCCTTTAAGTCTCTGCTGAAGTTGAAATGGGAGGTTGAAATTGTCAATAATACCGTATCAAATATTTTTAGAAAACATGTTGGAAATGTCTTTCTCTAGGTAGACATGGATTTTCCGAAGCATAGTGATAATTATTTCTCCAGTTACTAATTTCACGTTTTTCAAAAGTTACCTCGTCTAGTGCATAAAATTAACTGCACTTTCGCGAAGTAAAGTGAATGTAAATGTCGCTTTCTACATTTTACGGCGCTAATTATTCGAATTTTTTAATTTACAATAAATGCCGACTACAGGCAAAAATATTTACATCTGTTTCCTTGATGTAACTTAAGGCTTCGCGATATATTCAAAACCACAGTCCTTAATAGCTTAGTGGCAGAGCAATGGTCTGGCAAACCGTGGACGTGGGTTCGAAGTCTGCTAAAGGGCGAATTTTCTCAACTAAAAATTTCGAATAATTAGCGTCGTAAAACCTATGTTACTTATTCCCGTGTTCCTCTGATATTGCTCCCTTCACTAGAGCAATAATATTAGAACTTTTTCTTTTTATTTGTATTGTTTTTGTGATATACAGTGCATTCATAAAGTAGCGGATAAATTCAATAAAAATTAAAAGGGAAGGATACCTCCAAAAACCGATATGAAGTAATTCTTTGTTAAATATAAACATCCATTTTTTATTGCAAAATTAGAAAGGGCAGGTCTTTTAAGTAATTTCGGATAATGTTTACACAAGGAAATTTTGAAGTAATATTATCGTAAACATTAAAAATGAAAACATAATCATCTAAATTAAATGTTCGAATTAAGAACCGGTAACAATCAGACAATAACCAAGGAGATTAAAAAATTCTTTTGAAAAAAATTCCGGACACTAGTTTATTAATAAAAAATGTTCATTTAAGTGCTCTAAGTGTTTCTGAAAATTGGGAATAGTTATTTTGTGACACTGTATAAGGAAATAAATATTATATCTATTAAATGGTTTGATATATACTCAGTGACTATAGAAGTGTTACACCCAGAAGGAATAATTTGTTCAACTTGATTTTTGGCAATGTGATAGTTTTACATCAAAAATGAAACGGTAGCATTTGCAAAAAATTTTATTAACATGTAATACGAAAAACAATTAATAATGTGTTTGGCGGCCCCGTAGCTGAGTACACTCCTGTACACGTCTAGGCATCGACAAAATGAGATTGTCGATATCCGCTTGTGGTACCTCGTTCCAAGCAACTTGAGTTTCGTGGATTAACTGCGCCAGAGTCTGTGGAGGATGGTGCAAAGTGCAAAGGACAGTCTCCTCAACATGATATCCCATACATGTTCAATTGGATTTAAGTCCGGTGAACGGGGATGCCACGGCAAAACATTAACGTCTGCTTCTTGGAGAAAGTCCATAGTTCGACGAGCAATATGGGGACGTGCGTTGTCTTGCTGAAAAAGAACGTAGTAAAGTGGTTTGTAGGACATCATCAACATAACGCGCAGTTGTCATACTGCCTCGAATAAATAGAAATGGTGATCGACTACCATAGGCAATAGCCCTCCAAATCATTACTTTAACAGTCCTGTGTACATGCCTCTCAACAGCAAACTCAATATCACGTCGCTCTCCACGCCGGGGTCGTACCCTTCTACGACAATCGTGCTTACCTAGACAGAATCACGATTCGTCGCTGAAGCCGACGTTATGCCATTTTGCCTCCCAATGCTGCCGTTTTCTGCACCTGTTCAAACGTTGACGACAGTGGTCCGCAGTCAAAAGAACTTACTAGTAAATATAAAGTTTTGTCCCCTTTTATGTCTTTGATTATTTATACAAGAAAAACTATTTTACATTAAAATTACGATGAAAACACGGTATCTTTATATTGGAGTCCCAGGGACTCCGCAATGCATTGAGTGTTACAAATTCCGGCCGCGCCGGTTAAGGGTTAAGATATGAACTGTGTATCCCTAACACCCGTACCTATATTTATACAAAAGATCTAAAGACAATATTGAAATTTTTCATTTCTTTTTTTATTAAAATAAAATGTTGTTCCACATTAGGCGACTTTACTCTACATATGAGAAACATAGAAACAATTCCGCAGGCAATGGTCTCAATTAAATAGGCTCCGCACAGGCTACGAAAGCTGCAACTCAATGCTGTATAAATGAGAATTAGCAGATACTAGACTTTGCGACTGAGAAAATATGGAAGAAACTATGACCGACATAGTAAATTATATTTAAAACGTTTTTAAAAACGGCTTCTGCTCACCCCCTCCTCTCGTCAACTTAATGGGCGCTTGCTATACATATCTATATCTTAAAAATATAATTAAATAGGCTATAGCACATTGTTTTTTAAAAATGTCGTTTATTAATTACAAAGTACAGAAATTGTACATTATGTTACACCGTAATTATTATTAGATGAAATAACAGAAATTTTTTCGGTAGTGTGAAACAACCTGTAGTAGAAACTGCTTCTGATCTTAATTTTTTGTAAGCTTATCGTTATATTCTTGCATTAACTTGACCCCTCTCTCAGCTGTGTCATTCACACTCTTTAATGGTGAAACAATTTTTTTACCTTTCTGGTAATCCCCACGAAATGGCCAGTTTAATAGATCGTCGTATAAGACCGTCGAATTATTAGATAATAATTCTGTTGGTAAGCCGCTGTTAATAAAATCAGGAACATCTTTCAACTTTAGGGTTATTTTCATTTCATTTTGTTCCGTACTCTCTTCAATTTCAGCTTCACTAGCAAGTACACTTTCTTGTTCCTCCTTCTGTTTCTCGGCTCCAAGCTCATCACGAAGTTGATCTGCAAGTTTTCTAGTCATTAGTTATTTTTCTTCTCTTTTAATTCTTTCATCGAATACCGAAAGGGCGACGCATTCCTCATTTAGATACCATAAATGGTTTAAAAATTTCAGTATAGTTAATTTTTTTAATTCTAGAAAACTTAAAACTAGTAAAAAAATAAAATCATTTAACATTGGAACATCACAGTTATTTTCTGAGACATGAACTTCATACTCGGGTCTCAGAACCCAAAGGCCTTTTTTAGCAAAAAAATACAAAATGTAAATATTTTATGATTTTGGGATATTATCTAATCTTAATAGAAAGCGTACAAAAAATTTCAGTCATAGTGTTTTATTTTAAATGGAGATATAATTCTTGAAAGTAAAAAATTACAATTTTTCTACCTTCAAACAAAAACATTTTTATCAAAACAAATAAACATAAAATTCAAACTAACTGCTGTAAATGTAACTCGATGATAATACTTGTAACAAAAAATAAACTCGTTTGGCGCTATCAGTCTTAGTTATTCTTAGCCAGGTCCTCAGTTTTCTAGATTTTGATGTTTGCATTCGCAGCACAACTTAGGTCTATGCTCCATGCAATATGGTCTGCGACAAACAGAACACATGAAAAACTTGTTTTTCAATCTTTCCCTTTTGCACAAAAAGAACGCCTAGCTTTTTTTGTCAAATTGACTTCATTTTGCGACGGGGTAACTTCAATTTCGAGAATTTCAGAAATTCTTTGGCGCAATGTTCTTTTTAAATTAGCAACGGTCAAACGTTCTCGTAAATGTGGTTCAATTAGAACCATTCCCAACTGCTTTAGAAAAGTTTTTCGATTATTTTTTCTATGTTCCTTCCATTGCGGATTTGCAAGAGAAAATAAATCCATTGCGTTTATACCAGTAGCATCAAGAATGTTGAAGAAAATTCGTAGGGGCCAACGTCTGGTTTTCCGCGAAGTAGTGTACGAATGGCAAAGCTGGTCAAACGTATCTGTTCCTCCCTTGGTCTCGTTATATGAATGTATAATATTGGGCTTCCCAGTAACGGCATTTAGGGAAGCATCCGAATGCAATGTTGACAGCAAAAGTACAATTTTGTTTTGTTTAGGAGTGTAAGAAATAAGTGTATTTCTGTCAAAAGCAAATAGCGACGTGCCCACTTCTTTTTTCTTGAGAAAAGCAGGAGATATTTCTGTCTTGTTTCTTCTGAGGCTCCCAAGAAGAGTTAATTGATACTGTTCTAGCATTTGTTCAGCCAGCGGAATTGATGTAAACCAATTGTCTACTGTAAGGTTTCGATTACCTCCGTGTATTGGTTCGGACAATTTTTGAACATAATAAGCCGGTACTGACTCACTGTTTTGCGTTGTTACTCTTCCAACGTATGGTATTGCATTGAGCATGTAAAATGATTTTGAATCGTTCAGCATCATTATTTTAATGCCATACTTATCAGGCTTACTAGCCATGTAGATTCGAAATGGACATTTTCCTCTGTAACCGACGAGCTGATCGTCAATAGTGCAGTATTCATATGGTGTATAGTAGGATTTACAGTTGTTAACAAAAATGTCCCATAATTCACGAATAGGTGCGAATTTATCAACTAACCTTCTTTTAGCTCTAGTTTCTTTAGTATCAAACCTAAGACATGAAGCTATAAATTGAAAACGCTGCTGTGACATTGTTGCACGAAATATTCCATTTCCAAATGTTACTGACCAAAGTTCATCTAAGTTACCGTTTGATACCCGTAATGCGCCCGCTAAAAACAACAACCCAATAAAAGCCTTCACTTCTGCGTTATTTATTGGCCGTGTGTAACTCTGTTTTCTAATATTATTGCATTTACGATCAATTTCTTCATTTGTATGTAAGACAATAATATCTAACATTTGTTCGTTGAACAATAAATTTCAAGCTTTTTCAGGAGATTGAATTGTTCTGGCTTCTCCTTTGGGACCAGGTAACTGTAAAACAATGTTTTTTCCTCTTGTACGACCTTGTGTTGGTGGTGCTTGAGTACTCCAACAATGACCATTTTTACCCTGTAATCTGTAAATATTTCTCACTGGTTCGTTTACTACTTCGTCTTCATTTTCGCTTTGTTCACTGTCGGTATCTGAGAGTCGTTCTTCTATATAATCCTCATCAGAATCTCCTCCACCAAAAATATCTTCAACGATGTCGTTTTCAGTCTCATTTGCCCACAGATTGTGTGCCTCTATCTGTAATTCCACCTCAGTTAACGGACGACGATTTTCTTTACTCGTTGAAGCCATTATACTAAAACAATCAACCATAAGTTGACACAAAATAATTAACATGAACATCACACTTTGGTCTGACGTACCCATGCTACTATTCTATCGAATATCTTACCTCTCTATTTCACTAAAATGCAACAATTGACACCACACCTCAACTTGGCAAACTGCAAATTTACATAAATTGGCGACGCAAACAAATCACTCATGCGCATGTTACATTATATTAATGACGCTCTGGGTGTCTGAGGCCGAACTGTGTAGTTCCAGGGTTAAAGAAGCTTCTACAGTGTTAGGCGCAGAAAACCACTCTCTCTCTCATATACGCTTACGATAAACACACTTATTTCTCCAATTAGTCTAATGTCCTTCTTTTCAAAGTATGCAAATTGCTTTCGAAATAAAAAAAATTTCAAGCTGTAAATACTTTTAGCCAACCACCTTGCCAGGTGGTATGGTCCAAGCGACCTGGAATTTACATTTTCCATCTTTTCTCCAAGAAAAGTGAGTCAGTTGAAGCAGTCCTTTGCAGACGTCACGTGGTTGATCCTCTACTAATTTTTCCTTAACGTATTTGAGGTCCATCAAAGATACCTGCTTTTAGTTTTTCAGTACTTAAACCAGGAAATTTGTGAGAAATAAACTGGAAACATTGATCATTTCTATCGAGAGTCTTAACAAATTGCTTCATTAGCCCTAATTTTATAAATAATGGCGGAAGAATGATTTTTTCTCTTGAAACTAAGGGTTCATTTATAACATTTCTTTCCCCAACAACAAGAGCGTCTCTCACAGGCCAATTTTTTGCAGTCCAATGACGTGATTTAGCTCGACTGTCCCAGAGACAAATAAAACATGGGTATTTAGTATAACCACTCTGTTGACCCAATAAAAAATTAACCATCTTCAAGTCGACGCAGATCACCCAGTTATGTTCAATATATTTTATTTTTTGTAAAAGATTTGAAATTACCTCATATTCTTCTTTTACACATGTTGAGTGAGCAATTGGAACGGGAGCATATTTATTTCCATTATGTAGAAGAACTGCTTTTAGACTTCGTTTACTAATGTCAATAAAGAGACGCCATTCATTGGGCTAATAGATCGTTAAATCCATGAAAGCCAGCAAACCACTCGCATTACAGCAATACACAAAATTTTCATCAGATGAAAAAAACTTCAATAACTTTCCCTCTCTCGTGCGATATGTAGACACTCGAACATCTGAGGAAAGACAATTTTTTTCTTTTAATCTTGACGCTAGTAACTCAGCACGTTCCTTCGAAAGATCTAAGTCTCTGATGAGGTCACTAAACTCATTCTGCGAAAATGGCTTAGGATCTCATGTTATTCCACAGTATTGAAAGTCATCATCTACTTGGGAAGAAATAGGTATTTCAGCTTCATCCTCCTGACATTGCTGCACTACCTGGTGAAAAGTTGGTATTGGAACATTTTCTGAATGAGGAACAGGTCTTTGTACTGAAGAAATATTGGGGTATTTCCATTTATGGCGATTATTTTTGTTGATGCCCACTATATTAATCATACTAAAGTAACAGTCGTCATAATGATTTTTTTGTTCTCGCCATATCATAGGCACTCCAAACTTCAAAGACTTACGTTTCCCTCTCTCCCATTGTCGCAAATGTTCAACGCATATTTTACAAACACTATGAGGCACCCACACTTTATCTTGGTGTAGAATGTCAATACCGAAGTAAGCAAAGTACAAACGACGCACTGTGTTTGTAATCGATTTACGCTGATTTTTCAGTATGTATTCACCACAAACATAACAAAATATATCAGGATCGTTAACACAACGTCTGGACGTACTAGCCATAATGAAATAGTAACACAAACTTTATCGATGATATTGTAATAATGACTAGTTACGAACAAGACCATAACAAGACCGACAACAATTCACAATGAGGGTAGTAGGTAAACTAGAGCTGATGAGTTAAAATGACGTATGGCAATATACTGTACATTACCTACTTTATCGACTATTCAAACAAACAGAGATGCACCAAAAAAAATTTTTTTTTTTGTAGGCCTGTGTAATTATATATACCCTATATAACCTATAATTTATTTATTTCGTATGAGAAGCGAAATATAAATTTAGATATTGGTGTATAAATCACTTTTATGATAAAAAAAATAGGGTCATAATACTAATTTATACACAAACATCTAAAATTTTCGACCAGCACGGAGCTACGGGAGTTGCATTGCTCGCTCGTTGATGCCACCAGGGAAACTTCTTTTGGGACAGTAATTTACTATGTCGGTCATAGTTTGTTCCATATTTTCTCAGTCGCAAAGTCTAGTATCTGCTAATTTTCATTTATACAGCATTGAGTTGCAGTTTTCGTAGCCTGTGCGGAGCCTATTTAATTGAGACCATTGCCTGCGGAATTGTTCCTATGTTTCTCATATGTAGAGTAAAGTCGCCTAATGTGGAACATTTTATTTTAATAAAAAAGAAATGAAAAATTTCAATATTCTCTTTAGATCTTTTGTATAAATATAGGTACGGGTGTTAGGGATACATAGTTCACATCTTAACCCTTAACCGGCGCGGCCGGAAATCGTAACACTCAAAGCGTTGCGGAGTCCCTGGGACTCCAATATAAAAATACCGTGTTTTCATCGTAATTTTAATGTAAAATAGTTTTCTTGTATAAATAATCAGAGACAGAAAAGGGGACAAAACTTTATATTTACTAGTAATAAACAAGACAAAAAAGTATAAAACCAGAAACAATAACTTTTTTTTACAAATGTTTCTTAGATTTTTATTTTACAAAAAAAAATAATAAAAGATAGTAACTTTTCCTATTGCAAACTTGTATCGTAGGTTCTAAACTGCAAAAAAAAAGAATACATTTATTTCTAAATTAAAATTGCAAAAAAATGAGAACGGCCTAATACCGCATAGAGGAAAGCAATAATTAGGACTCTTCTAGGTTTTGAATTCATGAAACACACAATTTTTTAGAACATTGCAAACAAATTGGTTGCTTGCATTCAACACATAAATAACCGGTTTTTCTTCTTAATTTTGGATCGCAAACAGAACAGTATTTCCTCTGGTTTCTAGGCAAAACGCCTTTAGCAAGATTTGGTGCTTCATGTGTCATTTTCAAAATTCTGAAAATACTGGCCTTTACCTCTATTGGTAAATTAGCTTTCTGTGATCGTTCACGAAGTAGTGGTTCATGCAATTTGTTTGGCCAATAATTTAGGAAAATCGAGTCTATCTACTTTATGTGCATTGGCACAAGATTGGTGGATGATATATGCATGGACTGAACACATATCTACGATCCTGTAAAATATAGCCATATGCCAGCTTCTCGCTCTTCTGCTACAGGAATACTTAGTGGTTTTTTCATCCACAGCATCAACTCCAGATTTAGTATTATTATAAAATGCATTAATTTCTGGTAAACCGTTATCATCCCGCTTGGAGTGATGCATCGACGAAATAAGCACAATACATTTATTTTTCTTTGGTACTCTGGAAATTAATGTTTTGTTTCTTGGGAAACCATATATTGTTGATCCCACCTGTCTTAATTTAGAGGGTAGAAATTGTTGGGGTATTTCGCGTTTGTTTTTTTTCAAAGTTCCAACGTAAGTAAGTTTATTTTTGAAAAGATAGTCTGATACCTCTATTGAAGAGTACCAATTATCACCAGTAATATTCCTATTGCTTCCAAATATTGGCTTAGAAAGACGAATAACAGCTTGCGTTGGTATAGAAAATCCCTTTTCATTGTCGGTGACATCTTTTAAGGTATTTGTGCCTCTACCGCAATAAATATACGTATTGTATATATAATGGGTGCGAGCATCAACTAAGCATTGGGCTTTCAAACCATATTTTACGGATTTGCTTGGTAGATACATTTTAAATTTGCACCTGCCTCTAAAGCCGATCAGCATTTCATCAACTGTTGCATCGGCTCCCAAACAGTAAGCTGCTTGTGAATTTTTGTTAAATTTATCAAGGATATGTGAGATCGCAGCAGCAGGATCAGTATTTACTCTTAGCATTCTACTACTTAGCATACTAAGCATTGGGCTTTCAAACCATATTTTACGGATTTGCTTGGTAGATACATTTTAAATTTGCACCTGCCTCTAAAGCCGATCAGCATTTCATCAACTGTTGCATCGGCTCCCAAACAGTAAGCTGCTTGTGAATTTTTGTTAAATTTATCAAGGATATGTGAGATCGCAGCAGCAGGATCAGTATTTACTCTTAGCATTCTCTCTTCTTGTGTACCAAATCTAAGGCAAGTCAATAAGACAACGAACCTTTTTGCTGATATTACCAGCCGAAAAATTTCTCGGCCAGTCCAATCTGTTGAAAAGATTGATTCAATGGCCTCATTATTAGACTTATAAGCAGACTTATATAAGCAGCAGTTAATAACAAAAGTCCCAGTAAGCCATTAATTTCAACAACGTTTGTGTCTCTGTATTCCGTGCGATTCTGATTGTCTGCCTTTTTACGAAATTCTTGAATTTTTAAATTTGTATAATACACAATGATATCTAGTATATCTTGTGAGAAAATTTGCTGCCACGCTTTCAGCGCTTCAATTGTTGGTAAAGCGTTTCTATTTCCTGGCAACTTTAATATACAGTATGACTGAAGTTTCATTTTGTTTTTTTGGGGAGATATATTCTAAAAAATTCAACAAATAAAATAGTAAAAATTTTTTCTAATAAAAGTTGTCTAGTAACGCCCAAAAAATAATTTATAACAGCCCAATGTTTTCAAGTTTCACTGCACAAATTTCATACATAATAGGTCGGTAACCGATGAGTGGCCGTAAAGATATCAAACTGTGTCAGGGTCAAGTTTAATATGTGAGACTGCAAGTTACATGTCGACGCAAGGTCGTTCCCGTGAAACCACCGTCAACCGGGAAACGGCACGTTCATTGATAAACTTATCAATGCGATTACTATTCTAGTTTTAAGAGTTGTATACATTTATAAAATTGTAAAGACACTTCTTATACAGACCTCAAATCGGTCAAACGTATTTAGTTGTCAAAAATTGTCCTAATAAACTTTTTAAAAAGTAAAATTCTTTTCATAAGTTATTAAGTTGCAGTTTACTTGGTACATGTGATAGAATGAAATGTTCGGTTTGTTTGTTTTTTCGCTAAATTTATGGGCGGGAATAATAGATAACTTTATCGTCCATGATGGTGCTCCGACACATTTTATACACACTGTTCGTAGACATGTAAAGTACGTATTAACTATCCTAAAAATATAGTTTTTTTACTATTATTATTTTATATATATTTTTTTAATTTTTATATTAAAAAATGTTATTGTTTTTAAGTTTGTTTTATGTTATTTAAGTTAACAAAAGGAAACTTCAGTCATACTGTATTGTGGGCTGGCGTTCTTACATTTCGGGTTGGTTCAGTGGCAGCCCATTTGTATCTGTTTATATCGTAGAAATATTTTTTACCTGGATCGCTTATATCACTGTCCTCTTCAGGTTCAATCACCTGCATCTCATCTTGGTCATCAGATTCATTGCCAGACGACACACTCGCTGTTTCGTGATCACTCGCAATAGCATTTTCGATAGAAATGTTGCTCTCAGAATCGCCATCTTAGTCTGAAAACTCTATGTCACTTTTTTCAAACCATCTTAGCACACATTCTTCAAAGTTGTGATCTGTCACTTTAACTGTTCTACAATTCCCGGACATTCTTGCTAAATTGAAAATATTACACGAACTGCGTCAGAGAGTCCCACGGACTCTAGGGTCGTTATTATACCTACTTGACTTGATAATAGTCTGATGTCGTTTGCGCATGCGATGGGTCGTCCCACCATACAAAGCTACCGAACAACCGGCGCTACCTGCACTAAAAACATAAAAGTTATTAAATACATCATACTTGCTAGAGTCCCAGGGACTCCGCAATGCCAGTTAAGGGTTAAAAACTTATAATCAAACAAAAACGGCAGAAAAAATTGAAAATATAACAGAGCATTTTTTTAGACCCTCAAAAATGGATTCCTAATGTGGAATACCTATATTCTCAATGCAAAATATCATTTATTATAAAATTTTGATTAAGAACTCTAGTTTTTGTTTGAAAGAAAACAATGATATTGGAATAGCAAATGTATTTAATGAATAAAGATACAAATTAACACAAAAATTCAAAGAAAACTTAAAACTAACGGTGCTAACGGCAGAAGTCACAAACATATTGCTATGAATAGTGAGTTTCGTAGTTGAATGAACCACTATTCACCACAACACTGTCCAACTTTAATGCTCAATCGGTTAATTTTCTTTTATGAGACAGCTTTCCTCTCTGGGTTTCCAATGGGAAAACGTGGTAATAATACTCCTACAACAGTTAATATGGGAGCCAGAATCAATAGTTCACACACAGGTAAAAAGAAAGTCACAATGCTCAAATAAGTCTTTTAATTAAAAAAAAAATTAAAAAATTTGATTCTTTAAGAAATTTAAAGAACTGTGTATGACAATAACACATAGAGGTAAAATTAATTTTCTGAAATTGACCGCAGAGCAAATTTAAACGTCCTCTAATGACTCGCGAACTAAATTATAAACTAATAAATTTTAAAGATATTTTTATTCCTTCACCCCAGATCAACAAACTCAAATATAAACAGAATAAAACTGTCAAACCGATAACTAACACCTGCACGATACCACAAGTATAAAAACCAACCTTGAAAATAAAACGTTCTGGAATTGAAACGTTAAAAAAATTTACTTGAAACAGAAAAATATCTATATCATTCATATATCTAAATTAATATCAATATATAGAAATTCATACAATTACTATTACAATAAATGCATATAATAAAGAAATGATAATATACTAAAAATTCAACTTACGAAAAAATATATATATATTTTTCTTTCTATAACATTCGAGAACACGCCAAGTGAGATTAATTAAATCAAAATTACGAGTTATACAACCTCGTATAAATTCGGTAATAAAATCAGTAAGCACAGCCACTATTAATACAAAACAAAAACCGAAATTAATTGAAATAAAAGATAAAAAAGTTTTAACTTCCAATATACAACACTCTCACTTGAGTAACTAGACGTGTCTGAAGCGGATACATGCAGCACGCATCCAAACATAAAAAATACAGTTCTCAAGTATATTGCCCAGCAAGTCCAAACGGCTTCCAGGAACTGCGCTAAACAAAACCTAATAATTCAAAAATAAATCAAAATAACATCAGAGTTCAAACAATAAATTCACATATTATACAGAGTCATCATAAAATTATAATTTAATCATTAAATAATGTTTTTCAAAATTTTCATTAAATGTTGCGGGGAAAAGCCACTGCAATATGTTCCTTTTTCAGGTCCTGCACACTCTTCATGTGCTTGTACATTATCCAAATTTGTCTTAGATTATTGTCTGAAAAGTTATTATCACAAAAAAGGCAATGATTTGATCTTGTTTTGGAAACATCTGGAGAATTCTGCGTAGAAATGTTTGATGGAGAAAATTCTGTACTTGATGAAGACGACTTTCTTTTGCCGTTTGAGTTTTTCTTCGTAGCATGCCTACGTTTCTGAGCTGAACAACAATCTGGATTTTCGGAAAATATTTTTTTTCAGTTTATCCTTTTCCCGATATTCTTCCTTGAGTACCCACATTTCGCTTTGCAATGGGTATTGCTGCAATATCTTCTGAACAGAGAACTAATGACTAATGCTTGTGCGGTGATCATAATTGGCTGTAGGGTGGGATTATGGGCTGTTAGAGCAACATTACAAACCTTTTCTTGGTGTTCAACAACTAGAAAATCCTCTTTTTTACAAATATAAATTCCCGTTCCACAAAAGTATGTTCTCCTATTTGCAGTTTGCCTTTCATTGCAAAAATTTGGGGGCATTTAGATTGAGCGATACATATGCCACATTCATCCAAATTGAAAATCTGCTAGGAGCATAATTTTTTTCATCCATGACGATTTTCAAGCAAGTCAAAGAACTCCTTCACACTTTTTTTTATTAAATCTGGCAGCTCTTACAAGTGATATCTCTGCTGGCCTTCTTATGCTAATTTTATCAGTGTTTTTCAAAAATCCCTTTAGCATTTTTTTCCTGCAGATTCCTGAAGCAATGAAAACTTATTCGGTATATTATTACATCTCGCCAGCTGAAATACGAGAGAACTCTTTAATCAAAAAAAAAATTTTTCCCAGCTTATGAATATGGTTCACAAGTTTCGCTGCTAATTCTGACGATAAAATGGATGTTTTTCCTAAGATTTCCTTCTTGATATCTTTGATATTTTTTTCATTTTTTCAATATCTAAATGTGGCCCGGGGTACGTTGTAAGGTTTGGCAGCTCTTAAATAGTCTATTGTATGAGTTCGTACTGCGTTTACGGCATTCTTCATATCTCCTTCTTTCCACTAACGCTCTTGAATGCTTTTATTGGGCATTTTTCTGAAGCAAGCCTTTGCAAAAACGAAAGATTTTCGAAATAGTCTCCTAATGTGTAATATTACACATTAGAATTAATTTTTATCTTATATCAACATAAACCAAATTGTTTATCTGAATTGACTATTGACCATATTTCAAACCTATCAACAGTCTGCTTTAGGCCCATAAAATATCTTAGCTTCAATATCAAAAACAACGGAGATACAACAGTTTTTATTGGCACGTGAAAAAATGTCGGCGGTGGTCGAAACTACGTTTGCTTCGCTGTCATCGAACAACTGACGCTAGCCGTATTAAAGCGTTCTACGTACAAAAACATTTTAGGAAGAGCGTTTGATGGACTGGCTTGTAAGTAGATAGCGTCTATATTTCGTCGTATAACAACGTATTTCACATTATGAACCTATACCACATTAAGCGACTCTACTCTATTGTTAATTTCGCTTGAAAATTACATGTTTTTAATGTTGAGACAGCAGTGATAAAAAAAACTAAGAAATAGTTCTTTTATGTATCAATATGATAGAACTGCCATGAAGTAACGGCATCTTTAATCAATTTTTTTTAAGTTTAGGAAATGTATGCTTTTGTTTATAGATGCAAATAACAAACTTATCATAACTTTATAATTATTGTTTTCAAGAATGCAAAGAAATTTATTTACTGAACACTAAATATTTATAGACTTTGTGTACCCTCTTTTTATATTATAATACAAGAAACAGAGCAAATTTTGTCATTTAATAATTATTTAGAATAAGCCACTACTTGTATACATGTGATTTTTTGCAACCGATAAAGGGAAAAGCGACATTTCTTGACATTCATGCGTTTCATCTTAGAACTTTTGGAGTGAATGTTAACATTGTTATACTATATACCTATTAATTGGGTTACTGTTATAATTTTGAGCCCATCCTTTTATGTAAGCTATTTGCGAAGCTGTTGAGACAAAACCAAAAAAAATATATATATCTTACCCAATTTATCATATACGTGTATTATAAAATATTTCTTTAATAAAAGTGTAAATACAAGAACTTTTTGCATTATTAAATAGCGGAGATACTTAGAGTGAATTTAATTACCTTAAAATATAGCTAAATATCTTCATATATCTACTACGTGATTAAAAAAAAGGTATAACCTTTTTTTATAGTAAAATCTGGATTGTACGTTTCCGAGGTCATTGTACATGATTGGTTCTGGGATTCCCCGACTGGAGGACTATTCCCTTCTTGTCTGACGTTTTGCCAATTATTGCAAGGAACATCTTCAGGGTTGTTACTATTGTTACTATTGTACTGAAACTGTTTCAAGGTAGCAACAGTAGCAGAAGTCCTGACGATGTCCCTTCCGACAGTGGACAAAAAAAGGAAGTCAAGAAGGAAGAAGAATCCTAGAAGTAATCGCCTATTGTAAAATCTGCATTGTAGGTTTCCGCAGTCGTTGTCCATGATTGCTTCTGGGATTCCCGAGAGGAGCTGTCTCTTCAGCACTATTTCCTTCTCCGACGTTTCGTCCACTATTGCAAGGGCACCTTCAGGGATACTATTATTGTTGCTGTATTGTAGCTGTTTCTGGGCAGTAACAGTAGTAGAAGCCTGAAGATATCGTCTGCTATAATAGGCAAAACGTCGGTAAAAAGGGAAGTAGTACCAATGACGCAGCTCCAGGCTCAAATCCTAGAAGAAATCGTCTAGTTAAAGTTTATATTTTTAAACCAAATTTTGTACAAATGTTCACTGTATTGAGAGTAATAAATGATAAAAGATGTAGAAAGAAATCAATAAATCTTCGTGTTGCTTTATATCGAAGTTGAATTTTGGTAAATCGCTAGACGGATGCGAAATAATATTGCTCCAGTTATTAGTTCGAGAGAGTGGTCTCGAAAGGGTAGGTAACATTCAAAGAGAATGCGAATAACCTGTAAAACCACCAAAAGGAAAAATAGGATACTAAAATTATGGCATAGTAAAATTTTGTAAAATTCTTTTTGGCAGAGATAGGCCACAGAATAACAATACATATTGCTGCATTCGTTCATTTTGTTTATCATCCAAGACTAGTACTGGCTTTCGCTAATCAGGGTCTGACCCTCAGCTTGGAATGGTGTAACGTACAAGCAGATTGCGGTGAAGATTTGGACCATATGGAATTTCTTTAGATGAATTTCGTTTTTGTTTGTAGGCCCATGATGTTCCTAAACAGTTTGATGTCGAAATAAACAAAGATAGCTTTTTAATTTTTCTGCACAGCTTGAGACTGTACTTAATAGAGAATTGATGGTTTTTGATGGAAACAGGAAGTAGTGATTCTCTGGGATTCCAAAGGCACAATTTTTACACAAGGAAAGGCTGGCCAATAATATGCTGACGTGTTTCGATGCCGAACTGAAGAGAAAACGACCGTACTTATACAGAAGGTTTTGTTCCATCGAAATAATGCGCTATCTTTCATACGCTGAATGAACATGACGCCCTTTTACACAGTTCTTCCGACTGATGAACTACAGCGAACAATCCATTAAATGAAATACAACAAAACAGCGAGATTAAACGAGATTCGAACGGAGTAAATTTAGCATTTTGGACCCATTACCATGGGATGGCTTCTCCGAAATACTCAACAAATGCATTTCTACATTACACATTCCGAAACTCTGGGGCAATCGCTAGTAGTTGCCCTCTTTAAACTAGGCAAAGAACCAACCGATCTCAAGAATTTTATATTAAGATCTGCCATATTTTCAAGGTGCTCGAGAGAATAGCTCTTGACAGGGCTTTTTTCACGATTAAGGGGACCAGGCCGTCTTTATGCCAGGGAAATCTTTGTTCTGTCAAACCCTCAATCTAACACAATATATCGAGAGTGGTTTTGCAGCTTATGACATAGTTGCATTTCTACATTACACATTCTAGTAGTTGCCGTCTTTAAACCAGGCAAAGAACCAACCGATCCCAAGAATTTTATATTAAGATCTGCGATACTTTCAAGGTGCTCGAGAGAATAGCTCTTGACAGGGCTTTTTTCACGATTAAGGGGATCAGGCCGTCTTTATATCAAGGAAATCTTGATGCTATCAAACCCTCAATCTAACACAATACTTTGGAATTGGTTTTGGGCGGAAGAAGATTACGAGGGTGGTCTTCATAGACCTGTCTGCAGCTTATGACATGGTTGGTCATCAAAACCTGATATATAAGCTCTACAATGTAACGAAAGGTTTACGACTGACCAGGCTGATGGAGTGCTTCCTACAAAATAGGAACAATCAAGGAAATGATCTTCACGGGGAAATGTTCCCGCATCGACCTTTTACAATATTTATACCAACGACCAACCATCAGACAAGACACTTTATATATGCCGACGATACTGCTGTGGCAGTATCGTCGTGGCCCTTGGCTGACGTTGGAACCTACTATAAAGCTAACCATTCTTAAAATGAACCCACAAATACTCAGTTGTGTGTTTTTCCCCTCAGAAGTAGGGAGGCGCGGAGTAAACTGAGGGTTTTATGGCAGCGTCAGGAGCTGGAACATAACGACTCACCAAGGTATCTAAGTTTACTGCTTTACAAAACTTTATCCTTCCGACATTTTCAAGAGGTTAGATGCTAGAAATAATATAATCCGCTAACTCACAAGTACTAGGTGGGCAGCACGAGCATCAGCTCTCTTCTTCTGCTTCTTCGCTACCGAGTTTGCCGCACCAGATTGTTCGCATTGTTACCGCCTGTCGAAAACAAACTCCAACCGAGGAGGTTTATGCTCTAATGGGCACTGCACTACCTTCAATCAGAAGACGTATCGCCACGGAATGTGAGAGGAGGAAGCAAAATACCGACCATAGGCAACCATTGTTCAAACATGAAATCCTGAACGAAATAGCTGAAATCCGCTGAACAACATTATTGCCTATGTCTGGTGAAAGTTTGCATTCTGAACAAGAGGAGGAGTTAGCTGTAACAACAACCTGAAGACATGGGTCTACAGAGACGATGGATCTTGCGAATTCGGTGTGATTCAGAAGCAACTACATCTAACTGTGTGCCCGAACATAGGTGACACCTTCACAGAGGAGGACATCGAGATAGTAAACGAAAAGGCATATATGTGGCAGATTATTGGAAATATAAAAGTTTAAAATGGCGATCCGAACACAGAAGGTAAGTATTCAGACGCTATGTCAGTAGTTAAGCTTGTCAAATTAGAATAAAAGTTACCACTGTCTCCACCATATTCATGAGATCTGGTTCGGCGTGAATATTTCATGTTCGAACACATGAAAAATGGCTTGATGCAGTAGCATTCAGAGGAAACGAAGAGATGATAGCCACAGCGAAGGCCTATTTTGGCGAGCTACCAAAAAATTACTGTTTAGACGGCTTAAAAAAATGGACAATCGCTTGGTTAAATACAAGGTGGCCCGTATCGTTATGTTCAAATTTTAGGCGTGTAAAGTAGATTTCATTTCAAGTAACAAAAACGCAAAAATTGTACATCCATTTTTATTTGTTACAAAGCTACAACTGAATGTGATTGTCAGATCATGAAAAAAAATGTAATTCCAAAGTCAATAAAAACTGATTTTACTTAAAAAAGTTCAATTAATAATATTTTCGAAATGTCCACCTCCTTGTTGAATGCAGGCTTGTGCCCGTAAGTACTTATCCGAATTTCATACTTGTTTTGTCGGATTTGCTCGGCAGCCAGGTGAATACGATCCAAAAACTCTCCTCTTGTATTCGAAACTTGCGCGTAGACTAAATTTTTCATGTACCCCAATAAATAAAAGTCAAGGGGATTAAGATCGGGTGATCTGGGTGGCCATGTAACAGGACCACCTCGACCAATCCATCTTGGATAATTGACGTTAACCTAATTTCGAACAGTAATTCCGAAATGTGGTGGTTCCCAATCCATGTGAAAGCACATGTCTCGTCGAACATTCAGTGGGACATCCTCTAAAAGACCTGGCAGTTCGTCAATAAGAAATTGAAGGTAATTGTCCGAATTTAACCTCCCAGGAAGAACGACAGGACAAATCAACAAGTCATCGATTAGGGCCGCCCAAATGTTAATAGAAAATTCATGTTGAAATTTAGATGGGCGTATAGCTTTGGGATTTTCTGATGACCACCTGTGCAGGTTTCTCAGATTTGTAACACCACTTCTCGTGAACGTACATTCATCTGTCTAGAGGACTGTTCTGCAGAAATTAAAGCAGTGACGGTCGTAATATTCAGGTAGAATAAACTAGACTAGCATAGTGGTCGGCCTCAAGCAAACCGTGTCTCCTGCGATACTGATATGGATATAAGTCCTCACGTTTTAAAATTCGCCAAATTGTCGTTCGTGGCACTCATCGTTGTCTAGCGATTCGAGGAACACTGAGAGTTGGATCCCTTGTAACAATAGCTACTGCTTCTTCCTCTAAGTCTGGTAAAAAGTCTGTGTACTTCCAGAAACGTTCTGTAATGAGGAATGCGCCTATCGGGAAACCGATGTCGTTATTCAATAACTGCTTGACGTGCACTGACGTTACAGTAGCTATACACAAAATGCTTTTCCGCATACTCTTGAGAAGAGAATCGGTAAGGCATTTTGAATAAAGAAAATGTGTTCACTTACTAATAAGCTGTTATATGAACTGAAACGTAATGAAAAAATGCAACGTTAACAGTCATCTGAACATCTGTTTATTGTATAATATTCATGGTTCAGCACTTACGAAATAAGTAAAAACCTTCTTTATCATAAATCAATTTCGAGTACTCTTTTTTGTAGATCTCCAAGAAATTACTGTATGCACTACGACACAAGTTTGTTTATTTAAGGATAACATTTTATTATGCGACGTTAACAATCACAGGCCTGCTATTGAATCGTATAACTTTCTTTAAATAAAATCAGTTCGTATTGACTTTAGGGTTACATTTTTTTTCATGATCTAACAATCACATTCATAGATCAGTAACTTTGCAACAAATAAAAATGGATATACAAGTTTTGCTTTTTGTTACTTGAAATGAAGTCTACTTTACACTCCTAAAATTTGAACATAACGATACGGGACAGCTTGTATGTAGAATTGGATGGGAATAATGTTGAAGAGCAAATAATAATTTTTTAGCCTAAAATAAATATTTCATTGAAAACTGAGAAAATAAAATTATTATTATTATTATTATTTTTATTGAGAATTTTGTTATCACTTCTTTCTGCTAACAAAGAATTAGGAATAATTTTCGTAGATTTGCTAATGTATGTGAGATGTTTTTAGAAATTATTAGTTCAATGAATTTGCGAAAGATTTTGAGCAACCATCTTCTTTGAAACTTAGCCTTTATTCAACCGTTTCTCATAAAAATTACAGATATTTGTGGCATTAGACTACATCGATCTTATATTCCTAAAATTCGTCTTGCTCAAATAATATATAAAGTAGGATATCAGAAGATAATGGTGACCGGTTAATCAATTCATTTAAAGGGTGCGTTCTTAATATTTTCTTCTCTAAATGAATTTATTTGCAACAAATAGTATCATCTCTTGCAAATAATAATATCGTCGTCACTTCTTTCAAAGAATTTGTCTGTGCTCTATTTCTTTGAACCTGCAAACATTGAAACGTGTGTAAAAAATTTATTTTGTAGCGAAATAACTTACCAGAAATCTGCTTCGTTTGTTAATGAAAAAGCTACTCTTAAAACTAACACGCAATATTCTTCTCTGGTAATTATCGTTCATCTACGAAAAGAGACGAATACGAATTCTTCAAACATACTTTGCTCTGGTTTCATTTCAAAAACATCAAGAATCGCGTGCTGAAAATAAGAGAATGCAACTTTAATTAGATCTTAACTTCATGAATAAGGGTAACAAAAGTATTACCTGCTATTTGACTTAGTTTAGTCCATGTAATATAGAGCGGACTGATATCTAAGGTCTCCAACAATGCTGAACTTAGTCATACCAAGATGATCATGAAGAATTTTAAAAATGGTTGTATCAGATACTACAAAAATACCTGCGGCTTGTTTCTTCTTTGGTCGAGCATCTTCCATTATTAATTTTTTTATTTTTCGAACAAGTTCTGGAGTGGTCACTTCAATAGGCCACCCCGTCTTCAAGTGATTCCTTACCATGCCTAAAGAGACGGTGCAACTTATAAAACCCAACCAAGGATCCCAATAAACCGATGAGATCTCTTTCAATATGGTTTGAACAAATATAACCTAACCTTTGTTAAATTTATTGATTTAAAACGGCCGTTTGGACTATAATAAAATTGTACATTTACTCTATAAAATTTCTATTAGTAAACATATTTCCTAATAGTGTAACTGTAAGGGTTGACCAGCTCAGTCACACATTTTTACTCAAATTTTAATAAAAATTCTGTCATTTTAAAGACATCATAAAATGATATTCTTTTTGCATTTATGTACAGCGGTGTTTGCAACTTTTCAAATTTAAAAAATCAGTTGTACTTTCTTCAGGAACACTTTGGAAATTTGCTAAAACTAATAACTTATTCTGAAAATCAAAATACCAAATTAAATGATGGATTAACCACATTAGATGTGGCTATTAATAATTTCAAAAATATTCCAAGTGACTTTGGATGTGGCTTTCGGCAAAAGTTAGAAGCAGTTTCTAATAGAAATCCAGATTTAATAACATTGTGTATGGGGACAATGCCTCAAAATCTATATGCTAAATACGTTGAAATAAAAGAATATTTCCAGTATGCGCCCATAACCAGTTGCGATGTAGAAAGGACGTTTTCTATCTGCAAGAATGTATTTCATTCAAAGAGAACAAATTTTACAGAAGAGAACCTTGATAAAGTATTGCTAGTTAATATTAATACTCCTTTACTCCACTTGAACTACACAATGAACAAGTAAAAATATATTTCGTATTTTATAGATCACCATCCGTTTGTTTTCTAATTATATAAATAAAATTAAAAACTCTTTAAAAATACAAATTTTCTATAGTACGCCCGTGGGCGATGATTCATCGACCTCTCGTGTCCAGTCCCTACTAATAACTGATTGGTTAGTTTTATAATTTTCTTCTATTCTGATTACATTTATACCTCTATTTAAATTACACCCAATAACGAGGGTCAGGCATCAGCTTTCACTGAGATAATAGTTCTTAACCCATTAGCTTCCCTGATCCCCAAATGGGGATTCGCGAATTTTATTTTTTAACATATTTTAAAATGTTATTATCTTTAGTGTAATGTATACTAACTGAACATGAATACTCTGTACTTTCTAGAAAAATTTTATATTTTAGTGTTGGTAGCCCTGTAAGCATGTTATGCGCGTTATTTTATAACCTATACACAAAAGTTGATGGTCGAATATTTACATTATTTCTAATAATATTTTTTGTGCTTATTTGATTAATTTTGTGCCAGTTTTGTGAATTCAAGTAATAATACATTCCTTTAGTTGATATTAGAATAACAGGTGAGCAAATATAATATTTATTATAAAAAATATAGTACAAAACACCTTGATCCCCATTTGGGAATCATGGAATTTACTATGTAAGAAAATCATATGGAGAGCGTTATGTTAGTTTTATTCACAGTTGCTTTTTTTTTTAGTTTCCAATTCAGTATGGGTTCTAGAAAATTCCTTACTATCGCAGAACTTGAAGAAATATTGGAAGATGATGAATTTTTTGCTGATCTGCAACAAGAAGTCATTGATATAGTCGAACTGCCGCCCGATAATATCGATGTTATATCAGATTGCGAAGAATTTGACGATAATATTTTAGAAGACACTGTTCCACAAGACGTTCCTGGACGACTAGAAATCCATTAAAGCGCTCTGAATGTTGATGAAAATCAAGCATCTATAGTAAAATCAAAAGGTAAATTCTTGCCAAAAAGTGAGTGGAAAAAACAGGACATAAATTTGACTAATACATCATTTGAAAGCAACAATGTATCTGAATTGAAATCACTGATTATTCAAAACTTGAAAGGTAAATCACCGGTTCAGATATTTGAAGAACTTTTCGACGAAGATTTACTAAACCATATAGCTATCCAAAGTGTAAATTACGCTAGACAAAACAACAGACATAACTTTGAACTTTCCACAAATTGTCTTAAAAAGTGTATTGGAATTTTTTTGCTATCAGGGTACTATTCGTTGCCCCAAGAGCAGCTATATTGGTCGGAGGATGAAGATATAAATCTTACATGCGTTAGAAACTGCATGCCTAAGCACAGGTTTTTGGAAATAAAAAAAGCCTGCATTTTAACGACAATAGTCTCATATCCACCAGCGATAACCAAGACAAACTATTTAAAATCCGTCCTTTGATAAACAAATTGAACACAAATTTCAAAAAGTTCGGTATATTTGCACAAAAACTTTCAATAGATGAGCAAATGGTGCGTTACTATGGCCACCATTACCTGAAACAGTTTATTAGGGGAAAACCAATAAGATTTGGATTCAAACAATGGGCTATGTGCTGCTCTAAATCTGGCTATTGGTTTCATATGGATATTTATGAAGGAAAGAGCCAAGAACTACAACTTGTAAGTGGTGTTGGAGCTTCTGTGATCATGAAGATGACCACTTTTTTGCAATATCCGTCAGAATATGAAATATTTTTCCATAACATTTTCACCAGCTTTGATTTATTGTTGAAGTTGAGAAAACTAAATATAAAGGCGGCTGGAACAGTACGCTATAATAGAATGAACAAGTGTCCTTTGAAATCTGATATCATAAAAAAAGAGGAACGCGGGGCATATGATTATCATTATGATGAAAAAAATAAAATATTTGCGTTGATTTGGAATGACAATAGCTGTGTTAAAATGCTATCAAATTACTTAGGATTGCAACCTATAGAAAAAGTGAAAAGATATTGTAAGAAAGAAAAAAAAGAATGCCATGTCGATAGACCAAATATTGTCGGACAATACAATAAACATATGGGAGGGGGTCGACAAGTTAGACTGGAATGTGCAAAAGTATCGAATCAAATTTAGAGGTAAGAAATGGTATTTCCCTCTTTTCACAAATACGATTGACGTTGCGGTTGTTAACGCCCACGCTCTTTATACTGCAGTAAATGGGAGCATCCCATTATTAGATTTTAGACGCATTATTGTCAGAACTTATCTGAAGAAAGAATCATTATCTGATCCTATATTTGCCGGAAGACCAAGTTCTAGTAAGGTGAGGAAAAGCCGCGTGCCTGACGATGTTAGATTTGATCCCATTGGACATGTTTTGGAGCGAACGATTGATGGAAAACAAAGAAAATGTGCCATATGTGACACAAACGTTCGCAAACGGTGTAAAAAATGCAATATTGGACTACATATGGAATGTTTTCCTAATTGGCATAAATTATAAATATTTTTCTTTAGTTTGAAATGTTGGTTCAGTTTTTTTTTTAATTTTTGTAACAGCAAGTGCCATGGGTCCCAAATGGGACATAAATTTTTTTTTTTAAAATGGCGTATATTTATTTGCCAACGAATAAATTGGCCTATTACCTTTAATATAATCCTATTTTTAATTTAAATTTACAGAATATGTCGATAATAAAAATTTGGAAGTTAATGGGTTAAATAGGATCTTCTGAGAAGTTATTTCTTGTGGATTTTCAAAATATATTTTAAATCGCCAAAGTTTGGTAACACTGAAAATAACTTTAATTTTATTCTGCAAATCAAGTTTACCTCGGGGATGCTATTTCGTTGTACTCGGGAAGCAATTTATCTGTCAAGCTCTCTATCTGTATGAAATTTCTGGATGAAATTTCAATTTAGCGCAGAGTTAAAAGGCTAGCAGAGCTAGTTCTGTGACTCAGTTGGAGTTTTAGTTCACTTAGAATTAAAAAAGAATTAATTTGTCTTTCGACGATCATTATAAAAATGCATAAAGATAATAGAATGGGTTGAATTTATTTATTTGTATAAATCGTATGTTTAAACAAAAGCTCAAAACTATTTAGAAAAATTACTTAGTTTGACAAATCTATTCTATTTTAGATTCACCTAAAATAATGTATGAACTTATTAAAAATTTTGTAGAACAAAATAAATATTAAATACATTTCAAATGTGAATACATAATCAGGAGAAAATACACAAAAATATACATATTCTTAAATGAAATACATAAAAAACCTTTACAATATTTAATAAATTTATTGAGAGATTAGATAACTATACATTTTTATATTATTGTCAAGGTTACGTATATATATACATACATCAATTTTATATGTATAAGAATATTCATAAAAATATATGATTATTTATCCCAATAAAATGTACGATAGTTAAGCAAGTTTATTTATTATTTATACATACATGTGTGCTTTGATATTATTTTTTAAATTAACGTAAGTTATCTAAATGTTGTTTAGATTATAAGTATATAGCAATAGGTACATACGTGCTGTAATACCAAAATATTATAAAACGTATCTGTATACACGCACATACATAACGCACATTTAAGCAAAGGTTACTTCAACACACAGTTTCGAGCTCATCTTAGTTCTCATCAGCGTACGTGGAGACGCACGTAAATGATTTCATTGCCGCTAAGTACAAGACAATCTGATACGTGACATGTTATATGAAGGGATTTCATTGACTGTCAAATATCTCGAGACCGCTTCTCGTGCTCTCTGACGTACAAGATAATGTTATTGTAATTACCGACTTAATAACCGAACATTTCCTTTGTCTTTTAAGGAAGCATCTGTACAGCTTGGGCTTGGTTAGCGAGGCCTGGAGTAAATGTGAAAAACAGGAGGAAACTAGCCTTCATGTAATATGCAGGTGTGAGGAACTGAAGGCAGTCAGACAGAAACATTTCGGAAGAGATCGAAGACCCAAGACTAACAGAGTGGAACTGAGAGATCTATTGGGGATAGTACAAAGAGCAGTGTGCTCAAGTGCATGGACGTGCTGGCGTCCAATCCAAAACAGAAGAAGAAAAAGATTATGTTATACATAGCGGCAACAAAGTCATTGGCATGATTTTTCACGTATACTGACGAGAACTAAAATAGGTTCGAAACGCGTCTCTATACGTAGAAGTAACTAATGTGAAATATATGCGTTGTGCATATTCATGTATACACATACAGATATGCTTCGTAACATTTTTGTATTACCGTATTTTTACATCAAAATATTTGTTTAGAAGGAGAAATCTGGAGAAGAAGAGATTTTTGAACACGAGAAGAGTCAAATGCCATGAATTTTTTGATTAACTCATAATACTGATTTAACCCTTAACCAGTATCTTCATTTAGTCCACTTTGGAAGTGTGTGTTTCTTAGACACGTAATTAAAGAAATAACAAATCTTCCCTATATGTGGAACAATAAAGATATGTAGTACGATATATATGAATATTTATTCATATTATTGACATTATTACAAGTTATAAAAATATACCAGGTGCCCGCACGAAAACTTAATATTGAATTATTTCTATCGTTTTTGAAGACAAAAACTTGAAATTTTGCGTGGTTGTTCAGGATATAGGGGGACAATGAACAGTATATTTCAAACCGCTCAATCGGGTCACCCGCCGCTCCCAGCCACTCACACTTCAAGATTTTAAATGACGCTCTGTATTTTTTTCCAAATTTTAGTGGCAAATATTAAAGAATTAACAATATGTGAAACATGAATTTCTATATGAAAAAATCGTAACATAATTTTAAATAATTATATAAAAACCATGACAACGTGACATATAAAATATATTAGTACGAAATATAATACGACTATATTGTCACTTTTTACACTTATATATAATTGAATGTTTATATTAAAAAAAACTATTTTATAAATGCCATAGTGCTGAAGCATGTATAGTTTATTTCAAATTATAAGAATATAACTTTGAACGGCTCTAATGCTTTTATTTTAATATTGTATGTGAAAATACGAAAATAACGTGTGCATAAAACCTTTCCGAATTTATCGTTGATGTTGGCGTGTATATTGCGAGTTAATTATCGTGTTTAATACCATTTTGTGGGGTAAGCTGTGTGGAGTACAGTGGTATAATTTTTGTTTATTAATACTAATTATATTATCCATAATTTAACAATTTCTTGTATTACGGCTTTTATTTGTTTGTATCAGGTGTGTTTTTTTTTTTCCTTTTATTATTTCTTTTCGTAGTTGAAACCTTTTCTTTTTTCTTGTTTTTTTACTTCTCCTTCGATTGCCTTTCGTTTTTGTCTTTTCTCGACGTGATATCTTCACTATACAGTAAGTTGTTTTGATTTTAACTTCTCAAATTCCTATTTCTCTATTGTTTTACCTTCCGTGGTCCAATTCTCTTTTCTCTTGTGTTGTAAGTCACGGTGGTGGACCGTACACGTGTGAAGAACTGTTTTTCCTTTCCTTATCCCGTTTACTATTTCCCATATATACATTGAAAGTTCGTTGGTATGGCTGTCTGCTCATGTTGTGGAAAGAATGATGAGTCTCATCGCATGGTCGCCTGCTGCGTATGTAGGAAGGTGTACTCAATAGATTGCGTTTCCGTCAGTAGTGCTGCAGCACGACAGATTAATTCTGATTCCGGTTTGTCTTGGACTTGCCGCTGTTGTAAGGATATTGGCTCTGATATAAATGGTCTTAAGTCTGTTATATTACAACTTCAACAGGAAATCTCTAGTCTGAAAAAGTCCGTTAGCGTTTCAACTGCCCCAGTGCTGTCATTGATGGATACGGAGAGAATTGTTCAGGAGGTGGCTAATAGAGAGAAGCGCAAGTGCAATATTATCCTTTATCGCGTGCCTGAGGTGCGTGACTGGGGTAAAAAGGAGCAGACAGATCATGATGTCTCCTTGGCTGGGTCTGTCTCGT
This sequence comes from Melolontha melolontha, assembly GCA_935421215.2. Lineage (NCBI taxonomy): Eukaryota > Metazoa > Arthropoda > Insecta > Coleoptera > Scarabaeidae > Melolontha > Melolontha melolontha. The sequence continues at coordinate 19,491,954 of OW285236.1, read as the reverse complement.
CATTCCTGGGTGTGTCTGAGATTGGTGGGATCAGTGCGTGTCGGCTGGGTAGATATGATCCGACACGGCGGGATCCGTCACGACCGATTAAAGTTGGATTTCCGTCTGAATCAGCGGTTATCACTATACTTCGTAATTGCAGTAAGTTGAAGCGCTCTGAATGGCCCCATATATATGTGTCTCGTGATCAGACGCCTATGCAGAGAGAGTTGTATACGCAGGTTAGGACTGAGTTAAGGGAAAGGATTGAGAAGGGCGAAGCTAATCTGCGTATTAAATATAAAGGCGGCATTCCGATCATTGTGTCTTCACCGTCGGAAAACTAAATGAGCCCAACAGTGCTGGACCACGTCGTCCTAATGTTTTGTCTTCGTTTTTGTCTGTCTATTATCAAAATACTCGCGGTTTGCGCACTAAAACACACTTGGCATATGGCAATATTTTGAATTCTGAACACGATATTTTTGTTCTCACCGAGACTTGGCTGAATGAATCTATATCCACTGGTGAAATTTTCCCTGACAGTTTTTCGGTGGTTAGAAGCGACAGAAAATTTGACTTGGTTGGCCGCTCCACCGGTGGTGGTGTTCTTGTTGCATTTAGGTCTGGGTTTGTGTTTGATGTATTGGATGTGTCATGTTTGGCGGGCGATTTTCCAATGGTTGATGTTGTTCTTTGCAAGTGTTCAATGTCCCGGCTTTGTTTTCCTTCTTGGTGGCTTGTATGTGCCTCCTTATCTCACAGATGATGATCTGAGGAACTTCCTTGAAGCACTTGAGATGTTAATTATAAATTATCCACTCATAATTGTTGGCGATTTCAATGCACCAAATTTTGTACATATGCTGGATACGGATTCGAAAACAAACTCCATTCTAAATTTTTGCTCCATACTTGGCTTGAGTCAGTGCAATCGAGTTGTCAATAGTCGGGACAGGTTGTTGGATCTTGTACTTGCCAGTTTTGGGAGGGATATGGCGGTGGAGCATGACCGACACCCGTTGGTGGATGAGGATATTTATCATCCATCTCTCTCTATGTCGGTTGCTTTCCCTGCAACTACGTCTTCACCGGTATTTCCTGTCAATGACAATATTAGATATAATTTCCGTAGGGCAGACTACATAACTCTGTACAGAGATTTGCAGCTGGTCGATTGGTCTGAGTTGGACGGCTGTTTTGATGTGGATGAGTGTGTCGATATGTTCTACAATAAACTTTTTCAGGTTGTGAGTGTATCGGTTCCGTGCTATCGCGCTTCCGGGCAGAATAAGTATCCGCCCTGGTTTACGAGAGAAATAAGGAATGGGTTGAATATGAAAGCGTACTACCATCGTAAATGGCGATCTACTGGTCGATTCTGCTTTTACAGTGAATTTAGTAGGCTTCGTAGATCTATGAAAGGTCTTATTGAATCGACGTATAGTGTGTTCCTTCGGAATGCTGAAGCTAACCTTAAAAGGGATCCTCGTGCGCTGTGGGAGTACGTTCGCCTGCGCCAGGGAACGTCTCGTTTGCCTTCATTAATGTGTGACGGGGCGACAGAATTAAGTGAACCCTCGGATATTGTCGATGGTTTTGCTCGTGTTTTTTCTGAGGTTTACCGTCCTACTAATGTTGGTCGCCATGGATCGGATGCGGCACATTCTAATGATTTCTTCGGCATGACTTGTGTCTCTGACGATGACATATCTTGCGCTATCAGTCGGCTGAAGTCGGGGTTCACTGCTGGTGAGGATCAGATTCCCGCGTTTTTTGTGAAGGACTGCCGCGTGATTCTCTCTACTCCATTAAAATCGATATTTAATTTATCCATAAGGAAAACTTATTTTCCCAAAAGGTGGAGGAGAGCTAGAGTTTGTCCTGTTTATAAGAAAGGTGACAGAAACAATATCAAGAATTATAGACCTATTTCCATTCTATGTAATTTTTCGAAGGTTTTTGAGCAGATCATATACGACACCATTTTCAGAAATGTAAATGTTAAAATATCGGATGCACAGCATGGTTTTGTACGACGTCGGTCTACTGTTACGAATTTGTTGAATATTACGCAGGATTTAAGTAACTGCTTGGATGGCGGGGGTCAGACTGATGTTATATATACAGATTTTTCTAAAGCTTTCGACACCATTGATCATGGCCTGTTGTTGAAGAAACTAGATATGGTGGGATTTGATGTGCCTTTTCTTACATTCATGCAGTCTTACTTGGACGGCAGGGTCAGCTATGTCTACTACAATGGATATAAATCCTTTGAATTCGTATCGACGTCTGGTGTATCGCAGGGTTCAAAGCTTGGACCGCTTCTATTCGTTATTTTTATCAATGATCTCTTCGATGGACTTACGTGCTCGCATCTTTCTTATGCTGATGATGTGAAACTCTATGCGGTAGTTGATACTCATCAGGATGCCTTGCGGCTGCAGGGGGACGTTGATGCGATCGTTCGTTGGTGTGGAGATAATCTGTTGCACCTGAATATTGCCAAGTGTTCTGTGGTGCGTTACACAAGGAGAAGGAATCCAGTGATGTTCAATTACAGCGTACAGGGTGAGGTGCTTGGGGCTGCTGCTACGATCAAGGACCTTGGTGTGTTGTTTGATGACCAACTTTCCTTTTCTGAGCATATTACTGCTACTTGTCGGTCAGCACTTGGCTTGCTGGGTTTTGTAATGCGGAGCTCTAAGTACTTCACTGATCCTGACGTAATAAAGACTCTGTACGTCTCACTTGTGAGGTCTAGACTGGAATACGCTTCAACTGTGTGGTCTCCCTTGTATACTTGTCACATGTTGCAGCTGGAACGAGTACAAAGACGATTCCTAAAGTATATGAACTTTAAGAGGGATGGTTTCTACCCACCTAGAAATACTGACCACATGCAACTCCTGGCTGAACATAATCTGTCGCCCCTGACTACCCGTAGGGAGATTTGTGGGGCCAATTTCTTGCATGGCTTGGTGTCTGGGGGGATCGATTGCCCCGCTCTGTTGGCGCAGGTTGGGTTTCGTGTACCGAGGTTGTCGTCTAGGAGTAATACTACTTTTTCACTTCCTCGCTGCAGGACCAATGTTGGAATGCGCAGTCCCATTTATCGGATGTGTCGGGATGCTGATAGGATCTTCGCTGATGTCTTCCTGGAGCGAACCGTTAGGAGGTAGCGTGGACGAGTGCAGTGTGGTGTTGTGGTTGGTGTGTATAAGTGTATTTTATTTTTAATTTTTTAATTTTTAATTTTTATATGAATATGTACTTACTTTGGCTTATATATGTATACTATTGTTTTATGTGCGTTATTGTATATTGTTGAAGCGCCCATTTTGGCTTTGCTGTTGGGCTCTAATAAATATTATTATTATTATTATTATTATTATTATTATTATTATTTCACCACCTGCGGCAATAACTACCTGGCCGCTCAATACGATTATCTTTTACACAAACAAACTGCTGACGTCCGTAATGACAAAATTTAAGTAAATTGTATTTACTGCAATTTAAATGAAATAAAATTTAATAATAATATAAGTACCAACAGTTGTTAATTTGAATATATAGTTATTATATATAGTTAAATAGTCATTAAATTACAATTTAGATGAAATAAGTGCTTATATTTATTAAACAAAATTTAAGTAAATATAGTTAGGAGAGTTGGTATATATTACATCTAATAATGAGTCTATTTATCATATATTGTTAATATTTACTGCTGTATACATTGATTTTGATTTTTCTCTCTTTACTTAGCGAACATGTGGCGACCTTTTGCTGAAAGTGTTAGTGATTATGATGTGGATAGTGATAATAATGTTGGAGGACGACAGAGAAATCATATATCAGAAGATGCAAAACAGATAATTTTCAGTCTATTATACCCTGATGGAAGAAAATAACGAACTACAAACCCAGAACATTCAACGAACATCGTAATTAACCAAGGTGCCTTTTGGAACAATATGTACAATAATTAAGAATAACGCAGGGTCTCGAAAGCAAAAAAGTGACAAAGGAGCACCGAGAAAAATTGAAGAGAATGAAACTGATACTATTAGGCAGCAAGTATACTCCTTCTACAGAGGAAATGTTGCATCTACACTTGACTGCTTACATAAAAGAATCAGTGATGAGCCTATAAATATTCAGTGTTCTAAAGCAATCTTGTGGCGGACGCTAAAGAAAGCTGGTTTTAAGTTTGGCACTATAGACAAACGTCGCACAATTATGGAAAGCCCGAGGTTACAGAAACTTCGATATGAATACTTAACGGCAATTAAAAGGTATAGACAGGAAGGACGATTAATATGTTATTTAGACGAGACGTGGTGTGACACCCATGACACAATTTGCAAAGGTTGGGTGGATAGTTCAAGTATGTATCAGCTGGACGCCGGTTTCGAGAGGGAAGAGAATAATCATTCTTTATGCTGGGTCAGAAAAAGGATGGATCGAACAGCCGCTATTATCTGCTAAAAATGTTAAATCCTCAAGTTTAGATTACCATGAAGATATGACCTCATCTTTATTTGAAGAATAGTTTTATGACACTTTGCTGCCAAATTTATCAAAAGATAGTGTGATAGTGATGGACAACGCTCCGTATCATTCTCGACAGCTAACCAAAATTCCTACAAAATTTAATAATAAGAAAGATATTAAAACATTTTTAGAAGCAAATGATTTATATTTTGAGGATCATTATACAAAAAACCAATTAATAGAGGTGATGAAGACAACAGAATATTTAAATAATTATTATGTGGATAACAGAGCCAAAGAAGCAGGACATTTGCGTTTACCACCATACCATTGCATTTTCAATCCCATTGAATTGATATGGGCCCAACTGAAAAATACCATAAGACGAACAAATCAAACACCGAAATTTAGTGAAAGCAGTGTAACACACATATGGAACATATAACTGCTGTAAATTGGAATAATGCTGTTAAACACGCAATAACAAAAGAGGACGAATATATGCGCATGTACAAAATAGTAGCACCTTTGATTATAAATTTGCAATACGATTCAGACACAGACACCGATTTGCAAGACGACTCAATCACAGATGATTTATGAAATGCGGTGACACATAAAAATTTTATTGTGTATTACAAATAAGTTAGCTTTATATATCTATATGTATACACTACACATGTTGCCACACGATTTGTAATTTTTTCTTTGTATATAAACCCAATATACAGATATTTTTTAATATATACCTGAAATTAACAGCGTTTTATTATTATATTATAGGGCCCTAATTTATTGTCAATACAGCCCCTAGATTCATACGTTGCAAATAGGTAAACCGTACCCGTTCAATAAGGAGACCAGGTATAATAATTATCATCACAGAAGGTGGTGCAATAAAAGCACTAGAAACGTTCAAAGTTATATTCTTATAATTTGAAATAAACTATACTGCCGCTTTTTATAATTATATGTAATTGAATGTTTATATAAAAAAAACTATTTGATAAATGCCATAGTGCTGAAACATGTACTTAAGAGTTAAAGTATCTTAAATAAATAAATATTTAGTTAAAACAGATTTTAAATCGCCAAAAAGATAATGTCCTATGCATATATGTACTGTTGCGGCCCTTGAAAACTCCGACAATCGATTTTGACGTGAATGTCAAAAATTTTAAATTTTTTATCTTCAAATGTCATAAAAGTGATATTATTTGTCATCATTGACAAGGTAAAAATATCACTTTATCAAATTAAGCAGATAAAATATCAAATTTGCGTACTTTGAGTGCCTAATCATATAAAATATGTCACCTTATTTTATATGATTGTAAAAAAAATTGTATTATGTATTACGATTCATTATGAATTACACTTCACTTATAATATAAATCACTAAATTTCGTACTTGCGTTTGTTATTCGCCGTAAAAGTGTCTTTATGTGCCTCAGCTCAATTTATTTACCTTACTACGTTCAGCTTCGTCACGTAAAGTATCACTTTTACGCCTAATGACATAATCTACTATTAGTGTGTGTAAATCAAATTTTAATCAGCCATTTTGATGACAATATCACATTTGGGAAATCCATAGTCATTTTATTTTTTAAAATGCCGCAATTATCAGAATTACAAAAATCTATTATCAAAACTAAATACTAATTTTGAAGTAGTTTGTATTCTGATATTCGAAATGATACTTTCGAAATTTAAGTAAAGCAGGACACTGTCTGCAGTGTTGTTAATAATTTTTAAATTTACTATTTTTGAAACAAATTTTGCATTCTACGCCAATAATAATTTGAGTAGCGTTTAAAGAAAGTTTACACCTCTTAAAATGTTTTTTTATTTAAGTGTTTAGGTTTTCAAGGGCCGCAATTGCATATATGAATATTGTTTACAAGTTGTCTCTTAGCAATTATCTTTAGAGAATGGAAACTACCTCGACATTACGGTGAGCAATGCATTTTTTGTCTGCGAGAACAGTTACCAACTTGCTATGTGTGATTACAACAGCTGGAAATTATCAATCCTCATGTGCATATGTAGCATGTTCGCAAATTGGGAAACCATCTGTTTGTTAATGCACCAGATAGAATAACGAACAATATTGTGTATCCAAAGACATTGGAGAGATAAATTGATTATAATAAAATATTATTGATTCGATATTTAGCTAGTGAATAAACAAAAAATTATATCGATTAATAGCAGTTAACACAAAGGAAGTTTTAGTTTTTCTATAGAATATGACCGAGCAACGCCGGGCTACGGGCAGCTAGTCTATTATAAATTATGTTAAAATGAGAAGATGCCTATTAACGTGGCATTGAAAACTCGGTAAACATTTAAATAAAATAAGCTTGACGCAAGAAATGGGATATAAATTCTTCCGAGAGGCTGATGCACTATGCCAATGCAAAGATCTGGCAGGAACGCTGTTCTTACAACTGGGTTACGAATATCTTAAAGTCGATTTTATTTGAAAGAACCGTTCTCAAACCTGCTAAGCTTAACTAACGGAAATGGGATAGGAAAGGTACCCTCACAAGAGAACCATAATGGATGTAGAAAGGTCGCAGTGGAAAACTCTGCTCTAATATGAATACTACCTACCCATTATCTACTGTTAATTTTTAATGAGAACAATTTTTTGAAAGTCTTATCAGAGCACACGTGTAAGTTTTACACATATTGCAACGATGCCCTCATAAAATTATGCATTCAAATGTATACAGACACAAATACATTTAGAAAATGTGGGTTATATAATACGGTGACATATTTACTTTTCAGATCTAAAAATTGAAAATATATTTTTCATTTTAATTGGAAACAGATAATGGTAAAAGAAAAACGTTTTTTAATAATGTAAAAATATTATTGGAGAATATAATACAAGTTAATATTTGTGTGAAAGTATTTTTACAGACATGTAGACGCGTGTTTCATCTGATTATAGAATCATCAGTACATGTTACTGGAAATATACTTTCACCATAAGTAACCCTTACTGCAATTATAAATTTAAAAAATTATTTAATTTTATATATTCACATTGCACTAATTTTATACATTAAGATAATACCGACAGTATAAAAAATGCAGTGTGACTATTCGTATTATTTTATGTCGCTGTTTATGGCGACGGGTTTGAACACGCATGTATGAATTGTACATACATGAGTAATTTACAAGTTCCAACTTGATGTGTACGTGCTCTTTGTAATTTGGTCTCCTTCTATAATACTCGCTGCGAGAGCATGTTTGAACATGCATATGAATGCGTTTGTAGTTATGCTGTCACCTGTATAAAAGAGTCGCTTGCGATAGCACACTTCAGTTACGTTTCGAATGCATAGCATGGGTCTAGTACTTTTATTTTAGTGTGCGGTCAACCGTGAAACTAAATTATTTTTTTTTAATTTCTTATATGAAATGAATAAATTACAAAATAATTTGAAACATACATGAGTGGGTAAAAACCACACCAATTTGTAAATGAATAAATTTGTGAAAAAACGTGGGTCATCTACATCCAGTGTATCGGTTGATGAAAACCCACAGTGTGTTGTTTGCTTTCAAGTTCTCTCCGATGAAAGCATGAAGCCATCAAAATTATTTCGACACTTGGAAACTAAACATCCGGCTCATAAAAACAAACACATGGAATTTTTCGAAAGAAAATTACATATCTTGAGAAATCAACAAACTTATACTAGTTAGTCAAGCCATGCTGGCAAAAGTATACTTAAAGCATCTTATCTCGTAGTATTAAGAGAAGCTAATATGTCCAAACCCCATACAATCGCCGAAAACGTGATATTGCCTGCTCCAATTGATATGGTCAGTGCTTTAATAGGCGTAGAAAAAGCAAAGAAAATTGAAAAAAATTGTTTTCTAAAAAAATTAAAAAAATATATACCGCGATATCATAAAGTTTCTGGGTCCAAGATGGCATTGAAATAGAAAATATATGTCTGAACTTTATCCATATTATCATACTGGTAACTTAACCTTAATTTTTGAAAATTATTTTGATAGTGTCATCGTGACATCCATAAATATGTCATTTGATTTAATAAAGATACAATAAAATAACAAGCTCAGCTTGTATTCAAAATTTTATTAATAAAAAAAGGCAAAATTAAAGCAAATGTTGAAATTGTTGTGTTATTTTCAATTCCAAATGTGACAAGCCTTTTCATGCTGTTAAAGGCATTTTGCAGCATTGCGGGCGTTATTAATGCACATTCGTCAATAATTCTTTGTTGCATATCTTGCAAATTAGCAACAGGAGTTTGAAATATTCTATTCTTTAGGTGAGGAAACGAAAAAGTCCATAATTGTCAAACAAGGTGATCGTGGTGGAAACTCAACTTCCGTATGTAAACTTATGATCCGATCGTCAAAAAACTCACGAAGAAAAGCAATATTTTCTCGTGTTGTGTGTGCCGTTGCACCATCTTGTTGAAAGTATCCATATTGCAATTCATCATCATGCAACTGTTCAATAAATTCATTCAGAATGTATCTATACCTCTCAGCATTAATTGTGAAATTAAAAAAAATAGGGCCAACAACTCTGCGGCGAGAAACTGCTAGCCAAACACCAAGTTTCGCATTATGGAGAAACGATTCAATAAAAATATGAGGATTTTCACTACTCCACATTCGAGTATTTTGGGAATTGACATACCCCGAAAGATGAAACTATGCTTCATCAGAGAAAAATGACAAATTTAGCAGGTCATCATCTTCTATTAAGTTATTTGCAAACCACTGGCAGTACGCACGACGTCTAGGGTAGTCTACCGGCAAAATAGCCTGATGTGATTGCATCTTATATGGATGCATGTGTAAGTTTTTCTTTACAATTTTCTGACATGTTCCATAAGAAAGTCCAATCTCTTGAGAAAGGCGTTTCAAAGGTTTTGTGGGTTCATTTACCATACGTTGACGAACATCATTTATAACTTGTTCCGAACGAACAGTTGGTCTACAAGTACGTGATTTATGACCCACAGAACCAGTCTCACGAAACACACCAACACAATTGGAAAGGCAATTATAAAAATCTTTGGGAATTACAGCTAACTCTGGAAAGTGCTCTCTAAAATCATCCAAACATGCACGTTGACTGTACACCCAAATTCCATCAATTCGCAGTCCACTCCGAAAATAGGCTTCAATCATGTACGCTTTTTGCACTATATTGTAAACCATATTTGAATTTACTCGAATGTGCTATGTTTCAAACTCGACGTTCAAACTTGCTTTCAGCAATTCTAACACATTAATGGATGACAGATATTGTCACTGTCAAAATAATTTACAAAACAGAGTTATAGTTCCTAACTTAGGTTCAGACATACAATTTATATTACAAAGCCATCTTCGTCCTAGAAACTTTATGATATCACGGTATATATATATACATATATATATATATATATACACAGGCTGATTCATTTTCGGCGCTCACCATGGGATCTCGCTTATTATTGGAGATAGAGTATAGGTTTAAATTTGGCAAAGTTGTTAAATTTTGTGTTTGTTATAAATCCGTAAAGAAAATAGATCTGTGACAAATGACCTTCGTTATTAAAAAAAAAAACGCGAAAACCCCATTTTCTTCTTTTATCTGTAGCACCGACATTTGGCCTTGTAGAGAAAATATAAAAACGCATCCTTGTTGCCATTTCTAAACCTCTATCCAGTGGTGTTCTCTAAATTTTCATACGACGTTTCGTTTCTTTCTGGCCATCATCAACTATCTAATTTCTTATAGGCGCCATATTGGATCTAGACATCTTCAGAAAGAGTTTTTTTTTATTTCAACCATGTACAACATGCTGACTAAAGTTTTTGACATTAGGTTTTATTTGAAAGAATAAATTATAAGATTAAATAAGGTAGCCATGGAATTTCAAACTGTCAAACATTTCATTTATTGTTCATTAATAATACAAAAATGTCATACACTAACGAAGAGAAACGAGATATGATAAGTATATTTTATTCTTCGAACCGAAATTCAACAGTAGCGAGTACAAGATATCTACAATTATATCCAGAACGACAACAGCCTCATCGTACCATTTTTCTAGATCTCGACAGAAATTTGGTAGAGCATGGATGGTTTACTAAGCCGCGTAATGGTCATGACAACAGGAATTTAAATGAAAATCGACAAGATATTTTACAAATGGTAAATTAAAAGCGTGTTTTCAAATTTCATGTTAATCTTGTATTTTTATAGATAAATAATAATCCATCAATTTCTACACGCGAAGTAGCCTCAGAATTAAATTTGTGCCAGTCCAGAGTTTGGAGAACTTTACATAAAAGTAGGTTTAAACCATACAGGATTCATGTTAGTCACTCTTTACTGCCTGGAGATAATTTGAGAAGGCTAGAATATTGTAATTGGTTAATCGGAAGGATAGAAAATGACGAAAATTTTTTAAGCAAAATCATCTGGTCAGATGAAACAAAATTTACAAATTCTGGAATGTTCAACAGAAATACGGAGAACTATTGGGCAGTACAAAATCCCCGACAGAATAGGGCTAGAAGACCACAACATCGTTTTGGAATAAACGTTTGGATGGGTATTTTGGCAAATCGTCTCTTAGGACCAGTTATGTATGAAGAACATTTAAATGGAGAAAGATATTTAAACATTTTACGTACATACGTATTTGACTATCTTGACGACAATATCCCATTAAATCAATTACAATATTTATGGTGGCAACAAGATGGCGCACCAGCACACAATGCAGCTGTTGTTAGAAATTTCTTAAATCAAGAGTTTGCGAACCGTTGGATTGGAAATAGGGGAGTTGTTGAATGGCCTGCGAGATCACCTGATTTAAGTCCGCTAGATTTTTGTTTATGGGGATATGTTAAAAATAATATTTATAAAGTAGATGCGCCCCAAAACATTGAAGAATTACGAGACAGACTTCAGAATGCCTTCGATGCAGTTCCTAGAAGAACTATACAAAGGGCAGTACAAAATGCCAGAAGGCGTGCCCAATTGTGCATTACCGAAGATGGCCAGATAATTAAACATGTACTGTAATTGTTTATTGTTTACTTTTCTATGTATTTTTATTAATGTTTTTGTTATCTTGTACTCGCTACTGTTGAATTTCGTTTCGAAGAATAAAAAATACTTATCATATCTCGTTTCTCTTCGTTAGTGTATGAAATTTTTGTATTATTAATGAACAATAAATGAAATGTTTGACAGATTGAAATTCCAAAGGCTACCTTATTTAATCTTATAATTTATTCTTTCAAATAAAACCTAATGTCAAAAACTATAGTCAACATGTGGTACATGGTTCAAATCAGAAAAAAACTCTTTCTGAAGATGTCTAAATCCAATATGGCGCCTATAAGAAATTAGATAGTTGATGATGACCAAAAAGAAACGAAACGTCGTATAAAAATTTAGAGTAGACCACTGGATAGAGGTTTAGAAATGGCCACAAGGATGTGTTTTTATTTTTTCTCTACAAGGCCAAATGTCGGAGCTACAGGTAAAAGAAGAAAATGGGGTTTTCGCGTTTTTTTTTTTTAATAACGAAGGTCATTTGTCACATGTCTATTTTCTTTACGGATTTATAACAAACACAAAATTTAACAACTTTGCCAAATTTAAACCTATACTCTATCTCCAATAATAAGAGAGATCCCCATGTTGAGGGCCGAAAGTGAATCAGCCTGTATATATATATAAAAAATTTGGTGTACAATAACGATATTGAAATCGAACACATTGAATTATTGACCATACGTCTTCAAGATGCTGCAGACATAATAAGCAGACAAGATATCCGAGTGTGTTGTAACTCGTGGATACGGCGAACACAAGCTTATATTCAAGCAGGAGGTAGTAGCTTCGAACATTTGCTCTAGAAGGCATTCCTGTGTTGCTCGCATAACTGTGAATATGTATCTCTGTTACTTTACAACTTTTATAAAAATTTGTTTTTTATTTGTCATTATTTTGTGCGTATTATTTTCATTTAAAAATAAAGCTGCAATTATCTTATCGCCCTGTATATTCCCGGCTCAAAGGTCTTAGAAATTGACATTAAATAGAGATTGATTAACTTGTATAAACAACATAAATGGTTCCACACAAATCAACATCAGCAATTGCAGCTTGAGTAGACAGCGATTTTCAGATGACAATGGGAACGTTATTTTAGAGATTGCGACTTGAAAAAGATCTTTGACAGCATGGACCATACTATATTAACTAACAAACTCGACCTATATGAAACGACGAATAAATTAATTCTTTAATATCTTGAAAATATATTTCAGGTTTTACAGTAGGCTGTTCACCGTTAAAGTAAATCATACTCGGTATTCCTTTAGGGTCGTTTCTTAGTCCCTTACTTTTTCTCATTTTTGCAAATGCGTCCTGTCTCACTGGCTAGAGTTAAGTCGAGGAAATAGTAGTACACATGCAGCCAAGCAGTGGTTTAACAGCAATGCCCTGAAACTGAACGAAGATAAAATGCAAATGATTTTAGTAACGACACGAAAAGTGAGAAGCGACACAAAATCTATACTAATTTTTTTTTTAATGTCATGTAGGTTAGAATTGCCATATCAACCATCTCTGTCCGCGGTTAGTAACTACACTTTAACACTATTAAACTGCTAAAGCAAACTACGAATTATGAAGTGACAAGAACTGCTTACACTAGCAATTTTGTGGCATATGAAGAGGTGGGAGGAAGTATCTCATGCAAAATCGAAGCAGAATTGAAAGTGGAAAAATATAAAAGCAGATCCTTAACTGGAGTTTCCGCAAGAACCAGCTGCAGAAACCTATTCAAATACAACAACATAGATACTATACCATATCTGTTCATACACTCCTGGCTTGACTAGATCGATGAAAAGGAATCAAAATTTACTACAAATAAGGATCTTGATCGTTATAATACCAGAAAGAAAACAAACACACTTGTCCTTTTCACAAGAAAATAAAACATAATTAAACATAAATCTCCTGGGAATTAAATTATATAACAAACCACCAAACGAAACATTGGTGAAAATTTAATTGCTGTGATGAAAAAGTGACTTGTTGAGCAATCCCTGTATATTGTTGAGGAACACTTTACTTCAGATTTTACTGTTTGCCTGAAACTGCATTATTTTTTCTTTTTTATACATGATTGTTTGTCTATCTCGTTATATACTGTATTGTAATAGACTTGGTCGCTACTTGTTGAAATTCCATTTAATAAAATGCATAAAAGCACTTAATATAAAATGCGCGATTGAATACTCAAAATTATATTAATAACAATACAAAATATTTCGCTGAAAGAGTGGGTTTTCGTATTTTTATTAATTTTGGATATTAAAACACTTATTTTATTACGCTAAGAAATAAGTAATTAAACTTCTCGTTTCAAAAATTCTTTTATTGTAAATACACTACAATATTGTTTCGCCTTATCAGGTGGATGAAATATTGAATATGTACAACACAAGATTGAATATTTATGTGAAAATTATTGGGGAAATGGTGGTGGAAAAAATTTACAATCTTAAATTTAGTAGAGGGGAGTTGTTTAAATCTAGTTGGTCATTTAAAACTAATCCTAAACTATTGTATCTATTAATTTCTAAGTTTTCTAACAGGTTAAGTCTTTTACTTTTTTCTTGAACGTGTAAAATTTTGAAATCTATATTAAATCTATGATTGATATCTATACAATGACTTGCGAAAGTTGAATCTGTTTTCTTTTCTTTATGGCTTCTCTCGTGTTCTTTCATCTTCCCATGTTAACTTATATACACCAGAGTTTGATTCTTTGTCAATTTTATCTTTGTCGTTTTTAATAATGTTCTGTATAGTATTGTCTGTTTTAAATGATATGTGTTCGTTATTAAGTTTTTTAATGAAAGTACCAATTTTTTCCGAAATTTTGCCTAAGGAAGTGATTGAATTGTAGGAATTAATTATCTTGTATTTTAATTTTGAGTAAACTAAGGAAAGGGTTTTAGATTTTTGTTGGCTATTAAGGATGTTATTGATAATATTTATAGAGTAGCCATTGTTCAATGCTATTGTGTATATTCTATTTAGTTCAAGGTCGAAATTACTTTTACTCATAGGTACATGAATTAATCTATATACCATTGATTGGTATGCTGATAACACAGGTCTACAGTGATTTTGATGTTTGAAAACTGTTTGCTAATTTGTATATGTTTGGGGGCCCTTATTCCAAAAAAACGCAATATTTTTGCTCTATCACGTAAATTTCTTTTATAGCGCTCTATATCTTAAAAATGTTAATTTATTAATATACATACCTATGACAAGAATATGTTTGTTCCATGTTAGCCATGATTTTTAAATGAATTGATTTTTATGAAATTAAATGTGATTTGGCAACACTGGTTAATATTAGATTTCTCAGCAAAGCAACAAAGTCGGCGCAGAAGCGTCAATACAACGTTGAAACCTGCTTATGTGCAGATTGGTTGTGTTAGTCGTCGTGCTACTGTGTCCGCGCGCTTGTTGTCTTCGTTGTTGCGTATTTTAAGTGTTCTAGAACGTATAAATATGGAAAGAAGACATTGTGTGAACAATCCGAATAACTTCTGTTATATCTGTGGTAGTTATGTCGTAGTAAAGCAGAGGCAAACTATAACTTCATTTGTGAAAAATGTATACCACGCTTATTTTGGTGTAAAAATTGGCGACCAAGACAAGTCCTGGGCTCCTCATACTGTTTGTTCCGTTTGCGTTGAAGCATTGAGAAACTGGCAAAAAGGTAGGAAGAAATGTTTAAGCTTTGGTGTTCCTATGGTATGGCGAGAGCCTAGAAATCACAGTGATGATTGTTATTTTTGTTCGTGTAATGTTCAAGGATTCAACAGAAAAAATAAGAAACAAATTGTGTATCCCAATCTGCTATTCGACCAGTTCCTCATGGACCAGATGTACCGATACCTACCGCCCCAAAAGCACTAGAAAACGTCATATCGTCAGAATCAGAGGAATCTAATTGCGACCCAGATGACTCAGATTTCACACCAGATTCTAGAGAGCCCGAAGTGTTTAACCAGAGCGAACTAAATGATTTAAGTAGAGATTTGCACCTTCCAAAGGATGCATCCGAATTGTTAGCCTCCCGACTTCGTGAGAAACATTTACTGGCACCTGGCGTCACATAAGCTTTTACCGGGATCGCGAAAAAGAGTTATGTCAATATTTTACTCACGACGGACCGCTAGTGTATTGCAACAATATTCCTGACTTAATTTCAAAATTAGGAAATGTGCCGTATGTAAAAGAAGAATGGCGCCTGTTTATTGACTCAAGTAAGCGTAGTTTAAAAGGCGTTTTATTGCACAATGGTAACGAGCTGGCCTCGGTTCCCGTTGCCCATTCGGTACATTTAATGGAAACGTATGAAAATTTTGAACTTCTTTTAAAGAAAATAAACTACCAAGAACATCAGTGGATGCTTTGTGGTGACCTTAAAGTGCTGTGCATGCTACTAGGACAACAAGGAGGTTATACAAATTTTCCATGCTTTATTTGTGAGTGGGATAGTCGAGCAAGGGATAGACATTAGACTCAAATAGAATGGCCCTCTAGAACAAGCCTTACACCTGGTAGCAAAAATGTATTAAGAGATAGCTTGGTTGACCCCAAAAAAGTTTTACTGCCTTCTCTCCATATCAAACTTAGCTTGATAAAGTAGTTTGTTAAAGCCCTAGACAAAAATGGACGGTGTTTTAAATATTTGTGCGAGACATTTCCAGCCTTATCCGATGCCAAGTTAAAAGAAGGTATTTTTGTTGGGCCGCAGATAAGAACATTATGCAAAGACAAGGATTTTCAAAACACAATGACCAATGTCGAGAAAAACGCCTGGGTTTCATTTAAAGAAGTAATTGATAAGTTTCTTGGGAACTCTAAGGACGAAAACTACGAAAATATTGTTCAAAATATGTTACAACACTTTCATCGTCTAGGTTGTAATATGAGTTTGAAAGTGCATTTCCTGTTTTCACACTTGAAGTTTTTTCCTGAAAATCTTGGAGCTGTTAGCGAAGAACAGTAAGAGGTTTCACCAAGACATTAAGGAAATGGAACGGCGATACCAGATGGAGCATAACGATGATGGCGGACTACTGCAGGATGTTAAAACGGGATATGCCCTTAAAAACATACAACCGAATGTCCGGACAACGCAGCTTTCTGGCAAAAAGACAAAGATTTCACTTAAAAAAGACTTTTTTTCCACTTTTTTAACTTGTATTCCACCATTTTACTCAATAAACAAATAAATTTTTTTAGAAATATCGTTTTTTTTTCATTTAATATTTGCAAAAAAACCTTACGTGATACAAATAAATGCATAGAATTTTTGAAATCAGCCTTCCAAAATTATATAAAATCAGTTTTAAAAATAAAAACATCTGTCAAAAAGTTTAATTTTGTAGACCTGTGTAATTTGTGTGTTATAGGATGAAAAGAATTAGCGTGTATTGTGGTATCTGTATGTGTTGGTATATGGTATATAGCGAAATTAATGCTTTTATTTATTTCTGTTTCTGTAGTAAAATTTATTTTGGAGTGAATAGTGTTTATATAATTATGTAAAGTTTTTAATTGTCTATCTGAACCGTTAAAGCAAATTAATATGTCATCAACATACCTAAACCAATATACACAATTACCAAACAAGGGATGTGTACTAATTTTAGTTTTTAAATTATTCATGAAAATTTCTGCTAATATGGGGCATAGTGGGTTCCCCATTGCTAGACCCTCTGTTTGTTTATATATATATATATATATATATATATATATATATATATATATATATATATTATCAGAAAACCCTTATACCCTTAGGGTGTCGGGTGTTTATAAAATTTCTTTTTAAATTGAAAATAATTTTGTTCCAGGCACGTTTCTAAGAGCTGTAAAATTTCGGTCTTTGTGACAATGTTCGTATAGATATCAATCATAGATTTAGTATAGATTTCAAAATTTTACACATTCAAGAAAAAAGTAAAAAACTTAACCTGTTAGAAAACTTAGAAATTAATAGATACAATAGTTTAGGATTAGCTTTAAATGACAAACTAGATTTAAACAACTCCCCTCTACTAAATTTAAGATTGTAAAATTTTTCCACAACCATTTTCCCAATAATTTTCACACAAATATTCAATTGTACATATTCAGTATTTCATCCACCTGATGAAGCCATTGTATGGCGAAACAATATTGTAGTGTATTTACAATAAAAGAATTTTTGAAACTAGGAGTTTAATTGCTTATTTCTTAGCGTTATAATGAAGTTTCAACAAGTAAATTTTATATACTGTATTTGTATTATTATTTGCAATACAATCCAAGGGTTGTATTCTGATTATGTCCTGCCATCTAGCGGAAAATTAGTGTAATTGCTTATTTTAATGTACAGGCTTATCCATTATAAATTACCCACTCTTTATCATCGTTGTTATTACATGCAGTGTGGCGATAAAGTTTGGTACAAAATTCATATGAGTGTTCTATAATGATTTAAAGAAAATCGCTTGGACAGATCAATTTTTGTTTTTAAAATGCCGTCATTTGAGAAATTTTTCTTTTAACTGGCATCATTGGTTTGTGCACAATGACGTTATAATCATTTTCCTAGAGATGATTGATGTCGCAATGCGTTGCGTCTACATTCTTCGGCAGGAGTAATCTTGCCAGATTGTAGAACCAACGCAACAAATTAAGCGGCAATTGCATGTGAGATGAGATTTGAATAACACAGGCCTGCATAAAATTTGTGATGACGTGATTTTTGTTTGTTAAGCTCAGTTTTTATATAGCAATAACTAATTAAAATACAGTTGGTCTCTACCACCCACAGATTTTTTTTTGCACAAAAGAAAAAGAAAAAAATATAAAAAAAAATTATAATAGGCGTTTTAATACATTTTAAAATGAATGTACCACTTCAAATTCTAGGTATTAACCCAAAAATGATATTCTGTTGTGGTTTTAAAGAAATTTGTTAAATAGGCTCTCATTACCTGATGTAAATTTTTATTACATGTATTAATTTTGGACAAGATTTCCGGGAACTTTTACCTGCTAAATCCTATTTATTATGCTTTCACTTTATTAGTACTGCAACAAGAATTTCAAGTTTATCACTCCAAACAAAATGTATATTTTAATGTCATTTACTTCATTATAGCTCTGAGTGTCGATCAGTAAACAAGTAAAATTAAATTGTCTTTAGTGTTGTGCGTGGTATTTGATAAATAAACATTGCTTAAAAATATGTCTAGCCGGTGTTGCAAAAACAAACCAGATAATTTCTGTTATATTTGTGGATATTTCGTCTTGAAAAAGTTTAAGAGACCAATTGGTGAATTTGTGAAAAATGTATCATATGCTTATTTCAAAATCAAATTAGGAGATCAAGATAAACATTGGGCACCGCACGTTGTTTGTAAGGTATGTGAAGAAGGTTTAAGACATTGGACCAAAGGGAATAGAAAAAGCCTTCCTCTTGGAATACCGATGGTTTGGAGAGAACCGCAAAATCATCATGAAGATTGCTACTTTTGTCTTTGTGATATTAAGGGGCATAATAGAAAAACTTTGAAACATATTTTGTACCCAAACAATATTAAATCAGCTATTAGACCAGTTCCTCACAGTGATCATGTACCTATACCTATACCCCCCAAAGTACTACAAGAAGATATTGAAACCTCTTCAACTTCCGGCCCCGTACAGATGGATAGTGATTTTGAACCATCAACCTCAGGTCAAAACCAACTTCAGCTATTTTCACAAGCCGAACTGAATGATTTAGTAAGAAATTTGGGACTTTCAAAAGATCTTTCTGAAGTACTTGGGTTTAGGTTGAAACAAAAAAATTTGCTTGCCCCAGAAACTATCTTCTCTTGGTATATAAATCGTGAGGCTGGATTTGTAAAATATTTTGCACAAAACGGTCCACTCGTGTACTGCCAAGCAATTGCTGATCTACTTACTTTCCTCGGAGCTTCTGAGTACACACCTTCTGACTGGAGACTTTTCATCGACTCTTCAAAAAGGAGCCTTAAAGCTGTTCTTTTACATAATGGCAATGTTTTTGCTTCTGTTCCGGTCGGCCATTCTGTTCATTTAAAGGAAAACTATGAAAATTTACAGGAATTACTTTTAAGAATACAATATGAAAATCACAACTGGGAAGTGTGTGGAGCTTTAAAAATTTTAGGCCTTCTCTTGGGTCAGCAGTCTGGATATACTAAATTTCCATGTTTCTTGTGCGAGTGGGATAGCAGAAATCGAGAACAGCATTGGATAAAAAGAGACTGTCCACAAAGGGTGACTTTAACACTTGGAACCAAAAATGTAATTCGCGAAAGTCTTATTGACCCTCAAAAAGTGTTACTTCCACCGCTTCACATAAAACTTGGACTTATGAAACAATTTGTTAAGGCATTAAACAAAGAAGAAAATTGTTTTAAATATTTGTGCAAAACATTTCCGACTCTGTCAGAGGCAAAATTAAAGGAGGGAATCTTTGTAGGCCCGCAGATTAGGAGCTTGGTGAAAGATCAAGAATTTGAAAATGTGATGGAAGATAAGGAAAAACATGCATGGCATGCTTTTAACGAAGTTGTACATAAATTTCTAAGGAATTATAAAGACACAAACTATGTTGAGATCGTTGAAAATATGCTGGAAAAATTCAGGATTCTTGGTTGCAATATGTGCATAAAAGTTCACTTTTTACATTCCCATTTGGACTATTTCCCAGAAAACCTTGGGGAGGTGAGTGAAGAGCAAGGATAAAGATTTCACCAGGATATTAAAGAGATGGAAAAAGATACCAAGGGCGCTGGGACACAAAAATGATGGCCGATTACTGTTGGACATTGAGAAGAGATCTTCCTTTAGCTGAATATGACAGAAAAACAACCAAACGAAGCTTTTCTGAAAAACGAAAACGTTTTTTTAAGAAGCATAAGGAATAAATAACTATTTCTAATAGTTTCTATGTGTATATTTTTGTATTTTTTTAAATATAATATAAAACTAGCTTATAAATGAAATAAATCGTGTTTTTTCTATATTTTTTAATTTTACTGGTTTGAAAAATAACCTTACGTGATACAAAAAGTAAAAGCAGATTTGAAATCAGCGCTACCCAATTACTAGAAAACAGTTAAAATTTTTAAATCAACTTTCAAAGTGTTGAAAAATGGAGGCCTGTGTAATTACTAATTCTCACATGCAATAAGTTCAATATAATTCGTACATACACTCCGCAAAATAATTATCGCAACACCTGAATTTTTTGAGTCTACTACCATTCAAACGTACTGTTTGCTATTAAATTGATCATATGACCTTTTTTATCGTTGTCAGACTGACGTCTAAACGACATACCAAAAAAACATTCTTTTTACTGCCTGTTGTTTGATAGTGCCGAAGACGTGCAGTAGAGAGCATTGAAAATATTGTAGTTTGCTAGTCAGATCGGTTCAATTTTTTATTAAATTCCCGTTATGTATATTCAGCAACGTGTCTTTACATCTTACGTATGAAGAAACCGTGCAATGTATCACACTGGTGGAAAATGGCCGTAGCATGCGGTATGTAGCTAGAGTGCTAGGAGTACAGCCATCAACTGTAAGTAGAACAGTAGCACGATTTCGGGAAACTGGGAACTATAGAAGAAGGCCTGGGCAAGGTCGCAAAAGAGCTACTACCCTACGAGATTATCGTTTTCTGCGGTTTACTGCTCTGCGTACGCATCATTTCACTGCTAAATTTCTCAAGAATGAGCTTTTACGAGCTAGAAATGCACAGCTTTCCGCACAAACTATCCGCAACCGTCTTCGAGAAGATGAGATAACAGCTCCTGTTCCTGCTCATGGTCCACTTCTCACCAGAGAGCACCGGCTAGTCCGATTACAGTTTGCACGTGAACACGCCGATTGGGACATAAACCACTTGGCCAATGTCATCTTTACAGATGAGTCTAGGTTTGCTTTACGGTCTTCTGACAGACGTGTGCCGGTGTACAGACGACCTGGCGAACGTTATACTGTCTGTAACTTCCGTCCACGTGTCCCTTTTGGTGGAGGATCCGTGATGTTATGGGGAGGCATCTCTTTACTGTGCCATACAGCATTGGTACTGTTACCTGGGGCTACATTAACAGCAGCTAGATATGTTACCGACATTTTAGAGTAACATGTGACACCATATATGCACCCTTTGTTGGCGAAAATTGTATTCTAATGCACGACAATGCACGACCCCGCATAGCAGGAATAGTACAGCAATATTTGCAGGAAGTTCAATTGCCAGTATTAAGGTGACCTGCACGAAGCCTAGACATGAACCCTATCGAGGATGTCTGGGACCATCTAGGACAAGCTTTAAAACGGCACCAGCGAGCATTCCGTAACCTTGAAGAACTCGAAGATGTACTTTTACAAGAATGGGAAAATCTTTCACAAGACTATGATGCAGACCTCATACGCAGCATACCAAGGCGGATGGAAGCTGTAATTCAAGCCAGGGGTGGATATACCAGATACTAGTGCCATTTTAAACCAGTTTTTATTATATTGTAATTTTGAATAAGGTGTTCCTTTGTTATTTTCTGCATTATATAAGTTGAACAGTGCTGTTAATTATCTTTTATGTTTTCTCATGACCTAAGATTTATAAGTAGAATAGTCTAAATATTCAGAAATGACATTTTATGGAAAAAGTTGGTGTTGCGATCATTATTTTGCGGAGTGTATTATGTTTGTGTCCGAATATCGTGCACTGATGACCTGTAACGACAGTGAAATATGGATATCTGCACGTTTCGGGACAGATGTGCTTTTCATACATTTTCCATTATCCGCACAACCTGGATGATTGACGTCGCGACGTGTTGAGTCTACATTCTTTGGCAGCAGTAATCTTGCCAGATTGTAGAATCAACGCAACTAATTAAGTGACAATTGCATGTGAGATGATACTTTAATAATTATCAATTCTCACATGCAATAATATACAAATTTTTTTAATAAATATCTACTTCGGTTTTGGAAAAACAAAGGAACATACTAATAAAAACTGTCACCAGTAAATTGAAATTCTTTTTTTGAACATTGAATGCATAGTTTTACTAGACATATTTTCTACCGATCTCAAAGTTATGGATTATATATTTTACATATTGTACATGCAAAAAGAGGAATGTTTAAAGTCTTGTTTATATACGAGAACTTTTACAGACTCGGTATATAGATATGCTATGAAAAAGTTAACCGATAAAGATTAACAATGTTTGATATTAAGATACCGTCCAAAAATATTCCTGCTTACCAAATCGTTTTCTGGGTTCAAAAACAATATATTTGGACACTTTGCACACAGTAGCATTTAAATTCCTTTTTCTTTATTTTTATGTAAATAAGTGTATACAATATATATATATATATATATATATATATATATATATATATATATATATATGTATTTAAAAGTTAGACATACACTTCAACATTTTTTACACAAACATGTATAGTTTACAGATAGTATTTATAGAGATATGTTCATATATATGTATAAGTTTGCATATATGATATTTTTAAGGAGGCGAATATTAGGCTGCACGCCATAAGCGTGGTATCGAATATATATACAGTGTAGTCTCGATAACGTGAACTAATTATGGACGACTCTGTTCATATCTTCGAGAAATTCATGTTACTGGATGAAGTCAATCACAATATATATATGGTATGGATATGGTAAATTCAATTTGTTGGCGATATAAGGTCTGGTTTTACTTCAAAATGTATATATTTAAAACAATCCTACATGTTTCGTATGACATTAATATACTGTCATTTATATTTTATATTCCTTGAAAAAGGCATCATTTGCCGAAACATGAAGGATTGTTTTAAATATATACATTTTGAAGTAAAATAAGATCTTAAATCGCCAACAAATTGAATTTACTATATACATATATGTATATATTAGAAGAAATTTCTTATTTTCTTGACAGTAATTATAATATAAAATAAAAAGTAATTGTTTCTTGGGAGTAGCGGCCAGACAATTAAAACGATATTTAATTTATGTCGACGTTTCAGTACTATATATAACGCCTTTGTAAAAATTGTAATATTAGAATTGTCTTGATAACAGCACAATTTTAATGTAAGTAGTTTTAATTTAACATTGTAATCTCATAATTTTTTCAAACATTTTAAATAAATATTACAGTTTTGAAAAAGGAACTATATATAGTACCGAAACGTCAACATAAATTAAATATTGTTTTAATTATATATATATATATATATATATATATATATATATATATATATATATAACGTGTGTTCATTTGAAAAGTCAATCTAGATTACTTTGAAATTTTGATAGAATAAGACGCATATATATTAGTATGTGTTTGTTGTGCCGTAAACGTAAATCCAAATGACATTTGATAATGTCAATCACATTTGTTATTTATTTGTATGTATGAAACTGTCAAAATATACGACTTCGTAGGTTAAATAGTAAATTTTTATTTACGACATACTTCAAAATGTTCTCAGTAAATCACATTCTGCTAGATTGACTTTTCAAATGAACACCTGTTATATATATATACATGTATAAATATTTGAAGAAATTTCTGAACTTTCCTGGCCGTATTATAACACGAAATAAAACGTAACAAAATAAAAGTGTATCTTTGGGAGTAGCGGCCTGGTAATTACAACAATATTTAATTTAACTATAATTAATTAACTGTAATTATATTCATTTAATAATATTCATTTCTCTAATTTGAATTAAAAATAATATAGTTTGAAAAGGGCAGTATACATACTACCGAAACGTACCACTACCAGGTTTTATTTCCTTATACATGTATATATATCTATATATAAATATAATATTTTCGTGACCTTGGTATGATAAGGTAAACTTAATAAGTCGGCGATTAAAGGTCTGGTTCATTACTTCAAAGTATATATATTTGAAACCCTACATATTTCGGCAATGATGCCTTTGTCAAGGGAATAAAAAATATAAATGTATATATATATATATACAGGCTGTCCTTGAAATATAAAGACATGTATGAAAATAGAAGGATGTAAATCATTTAGACCAAATAGTCTAACCTCTTTTATGTTGAAGACTATGGACAATCTCCTCTACACCCACAGAGGAAATTCCCGTGGACAGTGTCAAACATCATGCGAAATGCGCTGCAAATTGTGGAAAGATGGTGCCTTGAGGAGGGATTAACTGCCAATCCTCAAAAAAAGTTGTCAGGCTTTACCAACATGAGAAAACTAAATAATCTAGGCAGCGTAAAGCTGTTTGGACAAGAGTTAGAACTAACCAATGAAGTGAAGTGTATAGGCATAACACTTGATGCAAAATTGGAGCAGACACCTAGTCAAAGTGGTAGACAGGGCGACGCAGCTCTTCTGGAGATGCAGAAGAGCTGTTGGCAAGACCTGGAGACTAAAACCAAATGTGATACACTGGCTGTACACAGCAATACTAAGACCAACGATTACCTATGGGGCAGTTGTATGGTGGAGGAGGACGGTGGGGCTGCTCACGACTCCCAAGCGACAGCCTCTGTTAGGAATCACGGCAGCTCTAAACAGCACGGTAACCACCTTCATGGAGGCCATCGTGGGCCTGCCTCTGCTGGAACTATTTGTAAAAATGAGGCCATGGCTGGGATCCTGAGTCTGAAGGCAAATGACGTATGGTGTCCTAATAAGGTTGTAGGGTGCCATACAGATATCACAAGAACTACACTGGAAGAGCCGATATTTAAAATGCCGGCGGACAGTATGGCACCTGAGATTATGTTTACAGCTAAGCTGAACATATTTATACCGTTCAGGGAACAGGCTAAAAGTCGCTCTAGCGATTGTGGTGCCGGCACCTGGTACACGGATAAATCACAATCCAATCAGATGATAGATGAAGGCATATGCGGAATGTGCCCTGGAAGGAAGATATCGATATGTCTGGGGAAACATACGACGGTCCTCCAGACCGAATTGTTTGAAGTCGCTGCCTGCGCCGAGGAAATTCGATAGGTTTTCAGCCAACGTAATTCGTAGTAACAAAAAAGAACGGAAGAAAGCAAGAAGAAGAGGATATAGAATGATAATTGAAAATATGGTGAGTCGATTACAACGCTAACCCCTAAATTAAAAAACGCCTGAAAATTATATTATGTTCCGCCTATGAATTAAAAATAGTCGGAATTTATAAATAATAAATATGTACCTCTATCGAAGTTTCACGCACAGCTATGATATCTCTGAACTACTATAGCCGAGTGTTACCTGTTGGAGAACATGGTTACAAGTAGCGTTCGACTATCACAAATATTTTGAAGTTATAAAGATGATTTTAAAATTCGATCCGAAGGAAGCTGCAGCTATTAAGTAAAACCAAACAAAAATTCAAGATAGTCGGGTAGAAACAGATTTACTTATTTAACCGATTTAACTATTCAGAACAATTACTTGGGATTAGTTGAGGTTGTAGATAAATGTAGTTAGTGGAGTCATGGAAAGTAATGAACGATGTTCGCGCACTGCTCTGTGATGGAAGTTGCGCAAGAAATAATCATGTCATAACTAGAGAACGGATGCAATTTCCATAAAACGCAATCGGCAATTGGAATTGTGTATAACGTCGCTCAGTACATCCCGGCGTAATTCTATGAAGTATTTGTTTGACTTACTCGGCCACCTGGTCTCGCAGCGATAACAATGGACAACCCAGCTATTGTATTCGGAGAATATAGCGTTTTCAGTGGTACGTAGATAAAATAAATAAGTTTATCGTGTTTCGTAAGAGAAATAGCACGTACATTCCTTTCCTTTTCATTTAAGCAACATCTTTCAATTATTTTCACGTAAGTGTGCATAAAATTTCGTTATTTAATTTCGTTTATTTGGATCTAGAATATTCTTACTTTCGAAATTTATTGTGTAGTGTGTGAAACGATATTGAAAAATTGCAATAAATCAACCGTAAAACGTCACAGAGGATCGTTAAAGCACGAAAAAAAATTGAACCCGTTGGAATCTGACAATTTTAACGAAGAACTCTGTGAAACTTTTATGGCAGCTAATATTCCATTATTTAAATTGAACAATTCAATTTTGAAGACATTTCTGAAAAAATATACTGTTCGAAATGTTTCTGATGAATCAACTTTACGCAAATATTATGTTTCTAGGTGCTATACGAGAACAGTAGAACGCATTAGAAGCCATCTTTTAAATCAATACATATGGATAAGCGCCGACGAAACGGTGGATATGTTAGGACGCTGTATGGTAAATGTTGTAGCTGGTGTACTACATCCAACTATTCCCTATAACTCATATGTAATAGCAACAAGTGTTATAAATAGAGTTGATGCGGAAACAGTTGCTGAAACCATTAAGGAGAATATGCAAAAAATGCTTCATTCGGACGCCACGTACAAAGTAAAAATACTTTTATTTGTCAGTGATAGTGCTGCGTATATGTTAAAAACAGGCAGACTATTGAAGAAAACATATCCTAATATACTGCATATTACTTGTGTAGCACATGCTCTCCACAGAATCTGTGAATATATCAGAGACACTTTTCCAGAAGTTGATAGACTTGTATCAGCTTTTAAAGAAGTTTTCAGAAAAGCACCATTGAGAGTAGCTCTTTTCAGGGAAAAATTTCCATCTCTGTCACTGCCTCCCACTCCAGTAATAACTAGATGGGGAACACGGCTGGAAGCTACTAGTTATTATGCTGAGAATTTCGATAGTCTAAAACATTTCGTAACACTGCTAAAGGAGGATGATAGAAGTATTGGTGAGTGCAAGGAGCTCACACTAATCCCAAATTTAAAAAATCAGTTGTACTTTCTTCACGAACACTTTGGAAAATTGCCAAAACTAGTCACTTATTTTGAAAATCTAAATCTCAAATTAAATGACTTATTAACAACATTAGATGTGGCTGTTAATAATTTGATAAGTATTCCAAGTGACTTCGGATGTGGCCTTCGGCAAAAGTTTGAAGCAATTCTTAATAGAAATCCAGATTTAATTACATTGGAGCAATTATGTATGGAGACAATTCCACAAAATCTAACGGCTAAATATGAAGAAATAAAAAAATATTTCCTGTATGCACCTATAACCAGTTGCGATGTAGAAAGGACGTTTTCTATTTATAAGGATGTACTTAATTCAAAGAGAGCAAAATTGACAGAAGAAAACCTTGAGAAACTATTGCTAGTCAATATTAATACTCCTTTACTCAACTTGAACGACAAAATGAACAAATAAAAATGTTCCAATTATAGAAATAAAATTAAAAACTTTAGAAATACAACTTTTCAACAAATACATATGTATTTCGTAATTTTATAGATCACCACCCGTTTGTTTTGCAATTATATAAATAAAATTAATTAATAAATATGTATTTCGTAATTTTAGATAGATAGATCACCACCCGTATGTTTTCCAATTATATAAATAAAATTAAATATTTTAGAAATACAGCCTTTCGCCAGTACTGCACTGGGGTTTGCGTCATGTGGTAAGCGTGTCCGTTCTCTAGTCATAACACAGTTTGAGAGTGTCTTATACAAAGATTTGAATTTTACCGCATAAAGACAAATTCGTGAAAGCATATCTATAGATTCGTTCATTAGTTTCAAAAATTATTTTAATGAAGCAATTGTCACTTCATTAGATGCAGAACATAACGGTCACATCCAGGGTGTAACTCCAAATTATTCCACGGTGCACTCAGTTTGCTGAAGCAACTATGGAAATAAGTTATGTTTAAAATATTTCCCGAATCCAATCCAATTCTGATTTTACGAAAAGCGTTTAAAACAGTGTTTCGCATAATTTATAAATTACCACTTATTATTTCTTTTATTTCATATACCTATTATCAAGTGCACGTCTATGGCGCGCAGCTGTATTTCGCCTCTTTAATTATTTTGTATGTTCGTATAATCCAATGCGGTATCATAAAAAAAATTCGTATGGTCGGACAAGAAGAACGTATTATAATTCCTATCACGTGTTTCGATATTGTTGAAAACTAAACGTATGTCACCTCCACATGTGATGAACGACAAAAGTTATTATAAAACCAGGGAGGGAGTTGTATTTTGGGTTGACAGAAGTCGATAAACTCTTGCTTCCGTGCTGCATTGCAGCAGGTTTTTCACCTAAAATAGAAAAAAAACAAAATAATATTCATTAGCATTTTCAGAAAGATTAAAAAAATAGGTTAAAAACTAAATATCGTTACAAGAAAGAAGAAATGTTTTAACTTCTGCTTTATTTAATACGTTAATTGCAAAAATATGATTTTATGAATTAATTTTAGTAGTAACTTTCATTCAACGAGCAAGGAAAATGCAAATTTCAGGACTAAACAAGTTTTTATTGCCAAGATAATTTATTAAATGATCTTAATGCAGAAAATGTATTATGGACTTATTTGTTAAAAAAATAGTGAAGTAAAACAGATCTTTGTTCCCTTAACCCTAGGACGCATATCTGGTATAGCGAAAACATTTAGAGAATACCACATACGTCATAATGCGCTTTGATCATATTAGAGTTATTAGGCGAGTTCATTATATATCTGATCTAGTTTAGGGATGTTTTTATAACAGTTGCTTGTCGCTTACGATTAAGTTGTATTGGTGTTTGTGTTTTCTTGTCGCTTCTTTGAATTTAATAAATTATTGTTCTTTAAGTAATTGTCTTCATCAATATTTCTATATTATTCAGGTAATTATATATAACCTTTAAAGGAAAATATGTAACCTAGAAATTATTTTGTAGATTGTTCTGTGCGTAATATACAAATTATACTTTAAAATATCCTTATTAATTTAATACATTTCCATATTTTATGGCTAATTTTATTTAATAGGAAAGTTATCTAATTCTGTATACCATAATCGACAAATTTTAATTTCTGGTACGAAGGAGAAGAGGAAAAGAGCGCGACAGAGAAAAGTAAAGAGGGACATATAGCGAGTTGCCCAATGAATGTATGCATAAGTACGATAAGCTAGATTATAGCTAGTCAGTAAGTCTATTGCTTCAGAGGGTTGTAGAACGCATCTTAGAAATACGTATAAAATTCGCCACGACTATTTACAGAAAAATCTTTATTTCATGGTGTATTACTTTTATGAGGATGTACAACAACGCTTATATTTTCCGCGTATAAATAAAATAAAATGATATATTAATTCTAAATTATGTAAAAAAAAAATTAATGTAACTTATGAAAAGAAAATAAATTAACTCTTCTCGTTCTAGGTTATGTATTTATTCAAAGAAACCAAAATATTCAACAACAAATCATGCCAGTCTGAATATAGAACACATAAAATGTATATATTTACTATAAAAGCTTATTTAATATAGAAGAACCATGGCAAACTTAAAATGATCAAATCTCCTTCAAATAATATTTTAAGATGCACTAATTGGCACTAATAGAAGACCGGAATAAAATTCAGCCTGCATATTGCAAAAATTAGCACAACCTATGATGTTCATTCGCTAAGAAAAAGAACTGATAAGTCTTACTCATGTTTCATGGCAGTGTTTGTTATTACATTATTTTTTTTAGGCTTATATTTAGATGCTGTGTAAAATTTTGACAATTTCATCTACTTTTATTTACTTTCAATAAATTCTTTTTTTCTATGTCTAAGTTTGATCTTGAGCAACTATATCTAATGCAACACCTTTTGTAAGTAAGCAATAAACTAAAACTTTCTAGTGTATTTTGTTAAAAAAAAAAACTTGAAATTTTTAATTAATTTATTTCAAAACAATAACAAACAATTCAATATATAGCTTTCTAGAAGAATATAATAAATACTTCAAAAGCTGCATTTATATTTATCGGAGGTGCTTAATTTAGTTTCTCTCTTTCAAAAAAGTTCAAGATATTCAACACAAGTTGCTGGGATTGTGAATTCAAAGGCTTTCCATGCATATCTGTAATAAATGTAAATTCTTAACCTATAACCAGTAAATAACTTAGTGAAAAGCATACTTACTGAAAATGTATTAAAAATAGTTCTTTGTGTTATGAAAAGATCAATTATTTGCTAGATAGAGAGAAAATTAATTAGAAAAGCAATAAAACGAAAATAAACCAAGGTAAGATGTCAAACGTCAAAATTTAATTATTCGACTATCGTAGTACAGGGGTGTCATAGCGGGCAGTTGACCGCATGTTATCTCTGTCTATCTTATTGGTCTTATGGCGAAGACAATCCCACATTTTCGTTTCAGGGTTTTATCCTTATTTAACCATTGGCCTTTGAATGAAATGAGAATACATATATTGCAAGTGCCCATGTTACGTAACACCACGTAACTAATGACGTGAGTTAAAACATCTTTATTGTAGGTTGCAGGTTGTTCCATCCTGTTGAAACCGCTTGTCTTTGAGACCCATTTCAGCACTTTGAGATCAGAAGAAATTGTGCATAATCCAAATTCGACAATTCTGTTTGTCGACATAGCCATCAAGTTCGAAATTCGCCTCATCAGAGAAGACGATTTTTTTCGAAAAATCACCATTGTTGTTGTTGCTGTAAGATTCATTCTGTGAACGTTCGGCGCTGCGCATTTGTCGACTGAATCTTGTAGGCATGCAAATGCAGAGCTTGAGTCAACATTCGCTGTAAAGTGCTTCGTGAAACTATCAATTACTAAGAATTATGGCGAATCGAGGTTGAAGGATTCTGGTCAACACTCTCACTAACTGCTGCAATATTTTCATTAGACCGAGGTGCACGAACACGGACAGGTCTCTTCTGAGTTTTAACTGATCCCATCGCCTCAAATTGCTCTATTAATCGGACCACTGTACTGGGAGAAGGTGCGTTATGTTGATCGAAATATCCACGACATTTTCAAATCATCTCCGCAAAACTATCATCATTTCGGTTGTGTATTTTTACAATTTCTATGCATTGTGCGTCCGTGTAATTCTCCATGACTAAACCTAAATGTTCATATATGACAGCTGTCAAAGAACAACGCCATACTTCCCACACAAAAAAGGCCCTAAATTCAAAATAGGCGATATTTAAGGAGTGTATTATAAAAACAAGTTTCATAAAACACGTTTTAAAGTACGAATTTAAGTTTAAAATACGAGTTTCTTAATCAATAAGTGCTTTAATGTCTTATGAAACGTGTTTTCAAGGTTTTTTTTTTCTGCAATTAGCTTTGTTAATGAAATTTTTTTAAGAGAAAATGAGAAATTTGGTAATTTAGGGCAGTTAGTAACGTCGGTGTATGTTTAGAATTAAATTCAAATTTTAGAATTTAGTTGCATATGATTGACTTAATTTTACATGACATTTCAATCTTCATAATAAAACATTTGTATTGTAAATATAATTTTCGTATAATAAAATGTTATGTATTAATTGTCAGTTTAATCATAACCTTAAATTATCACTATGACTGCTGACATAGACGTAGTGTGACCGAATTAAAACTGATTCTGCTAAAAATGTTCCATGCCTTAATGATTTAATAAAGCACTTATTTTGAGTGCTTTAATAGGTCTCTTAGCAACGATAATGGCAAAAAGTAAACTTTATGCAACCGGTTTTAGTTACGTCTTATTTTATAACACTGTAATTTTCAAAAAGGGCATAAAACCTCTTGCGTTTTTCGACAACTAAGTTGTCATCATAAGTAGGTAAAAACCACTAATTAAAGTGTTAAACATGTGGCACATTAAAGCTAACACACAGAATCACGCACAACTATACACAGCGTCCACGTATACACTGAATTTAAAACGAATACAGAAACTTAAGTTACGTCAACTTACCCCTCTTAAGAAAACGGCAACACAATGTATTTATTCTCACGCCTTCAACTTTTTCTGCCTCTTTTCTATGAATGAAAAAAGACAACTGTATGGGATAGAACCGTTGTCCCAAGTTAAACGTACTAATTTTGTTTTTAGCAATATGCATGCTGTCATTTGCGTCAAGATCTCTGGAGTTGTTGATATTTTTGACAAGTTTTAAATCCTTTTACGATGACGTTATGATCCGTGTCCAATGCATGGTGTACGACGCTCGATTTTGCTGGTCTATTTCTATATTTTATGATTTTATAATAGACCAGAAAATCGAGCCTCGCAAACCATGCATTGGACACGGATCATAACGTCATCGTAAAAGGGTTAAAACTTGTCATAAAAGTTGACGTAATTTTAGTTTGTGTATTCGTTTTAAATTCAGTGCATACGTGGACGCCGTGTAAAGTTATGCGCGAATTTATGTGTTAGTTTTACTGTATCCCATGTTAATACTTAAATTAGTGGTTTTACCTACTGATGACAAGTTAGTTGCCTAAATCGTTTTTAGGATACGATTATTAATTGTGGTAAGGAGTTTCATACTTTTTTTGAGATTCTACTTAACCACAGTCTCCAAAGAAATAATTTTACACTGTAATTTTGTTTTCGTAATGTTGGCCACAAATATAAGCGTTTTTTAAGTGGAAAGTTAATACAGCCGCCATTAAAAAAATTAAAATTTTAAAATTTTCGAATTAAATATTTCTATTTCTAAAAACTTTTTGAATAATTACAAATCCGAAATAGAAAAAATAATATAACACACGTTTCATAAGGCAGTTTGGGCAAAAATAATGTAATAATACTTGTATTTTAATATACTATTATCCCCGCATAATTTAGTAATAGTAAGTATATTTCTCTTCCTTTATTTTATCTATAAAACACGTCTTCTTGTCTAAGTTATTTTTCCAAAATAAAAGATAAGAGAAATACAAAACAGGTTACATAAATCTTTCATCACAGATTGGAAGTTACGATAACCTTAATAAGATTTTATATGTGTCAGATTTTTGTGCACGTAATTCCTATAGGAGACGCCCCATTTTTCCCACCTACGTCATAGCACGTAGTAAATACGCCGACGTATCGATCGGAATCAAGTGCATAAGTTACTTACTGTGAAGGATGTGGACGTTAACGTTGGTTGGACGTGCGTTCGATGCCACACACGAGTAATTTCCTGCATGTTGCACGTCGGCTTTCGGTATCAGCAGCTCGCTACCTTGTCGACCGTGTCTGACGGCAGCGCCACCTTCCAGATCGTAGTTGATCATGCGATCGCCGTGGTACCAGAAAATGTATTCCGGTTGTTCCGTTGAACGGCGCACCACACAGGATAAAAGGAGCGGTGACCCGGACTTAACGATCTTGTCCGGACCCCCTATTATTTCCGCACGAGCTTCTGAAATATCGGAATCTTTATTATACAATATTTTTCCATCATATTTAGCAGTAAATGATATAAATATTTACTCTTTTAATACCACAAATAGTATATTATAATCATAAACTGAAGAAAATTCTTAAAAGCCAATATCTGATAAAGAGACCTTTTGAAAGGAATTGAATAACACATAACAAGAATGATAAATTTTCCAAGGGGAAAATATAGAGGGCGGGAGAAGCAATTTGTAACAGCGATACTAATAATAACAATAATAATTATATTTACGAAAATCGCGTTTTACTATTGAAATTTTTAACTCTATTTGTTCATAAATTAATCGGTAATAATATTTTACCTGCATCTAGTTCAACTAAATGCTTGAACAGGTTGATTTTGTTTTTCAAATGAGCACCTCCTTGACAAATTTAAATTTTTTTAAGTGATTTGAGAGAGTATATTTTTTCCTTACATAATGGTGTAAAATAGGCAAGACATATATTAAATACCAAAGTAAAAAAAAATATAAAATCATACGAATTAAGAAATACTGAAAAAACAAGTCTATCACGTGAAACGCACAGACGACGTTTCGTTCTAATTGGAACTTCTCAATGTGCGGTATTCCCTCATGACGGACATTGCTTTTTCATTTCTATACTTTCTGTATATATAGTTAACATTTGGAATTTACTGCAAGTGAGAATTAATGAATATTAAATCACATTCTTACATGTAAATGTCGACTTATTTAATGCGTTCGAAACTACAATCCGACAGACTAAGTCTGTACTAGTATGCAGAACACACCCTTTCGCGACAACGAACTTCCTGGTGATTAGGTTAATTAAGAATTAAGAAATACTGAAAAAACAAGTCTATCACGTGAAACGCACAGACGACGTTTCGTTCTAATTGGAACTTCTCAATGTGCGGTATTCCCTCATGACGGACATTGCTTTTTCATTTCTATACTTTCTGTATATATAGTTAACTATATATACCAAATGTTAACTATATATACAGAAAGTATAGAAATGAAAAAGCAATGACCGTCATGAGGGAATACCGCACATTGAGAAGTTCCAATTAGAACGAAACGTCGTCTGTGCGTTTCACGTGATAGACTTGTTTTTTCAGTATTTCTTAATTCTTAATTAACCTAATCACCAGGAAGTTCGTTGTCGCGAAAGGGTGTGTTCTGCATACTAGTACAGACTTAGTCTGTCGGATTGTAGTTTCGAACGCATTAAATAAGTCGACATTTACATGTAAGAATGTGATTTAATATTCATTAATTCTCACTTGCAGTAAATTCCAAATGTTAACTATATATACAGAAAGTATAGAAATGAAAAAGCAATGTCCGTCATGAGGGAATACCGCACATTGAGAAGTTCCAATTAGAACGAAACGTCGTCTGTGCGTTTCACGTGATAGACTTGTTTTTTCAGTATTTCTTAATTCTTAATTAACCTAATCACCAGGAAGTTCGTTGTCGCGAAAGGGTGTGTTCTGCATACTAGTACAGACTTAGTCTGTCGGATTGTAGTTTCGAACGCATTAAATAAGTCGACATTTACATGTAAGAATGTGATTTAATATTCATTAATTCTCACTTGCAGTAAATTCCAAATGTTAACTATATATACAGAAAGTATAGAAATGAAAAAGCAATGTCCGTCATGAGGGAATACCGCACATTGAGAAGTTCCAATTAGAACGAAACGTCGTCTGTGCGTTTCACGTGATAGACTTGTTTTTTCAGTATTTCTTAATTCTTAATTAACCTAATCACCAGGAAGTTCGTTGTCGCGAAAGGGTGTGTTCTGCATACTAGTACAGACTTAGTCTGTCGGATTGTAGTTTCGAACGCATTAAATAAGTCGACATTTACATGTAAGAATGTGATTTAATATTCATTAATTCTCACTTGCAGTAAATTCCAAATGATAAAATCATACGTTATATTAAATATTCGAACTGAAATCCGTTTACTTCTTGACAACAAACGATTCCGTGATTGAATTCTTGAATTGCATTTCTAATAACTAGAGACCGGATGCATCAGGCCGAAATTACGATGGACCATACAAAGAGTCTATAACATCGCTAAATACAACACGCAGTTATTAAATAGCACTATTCATTCGGTTAACCGCGCATCTGTTTTCTGTGGTTGAATTGTGACGCAATTACTTCAATATTACCCTTAAATTCCTTTCTTCATGGGCGTAGATGGAAGCGTGAGGAATTTTTATGATTCACTTTATTTATTTGTTAATATTTCGTAAGATAAATAAAGTACATAATTACATACTTCGTAATTTTGTATCCTGTTTAATATCTTTTCATCGAATCTACTTCTCCCAATTATTTTGACGTTAGCGTTCAATGAATTTCGTTAAGTTTCAGTACCTTGCGAATACAATTTTAAAATTTTCATTTATTTAGATCTAGAACATTGTTTAAGGTACTTTTTCAGATTTGATATGGAACAACGTGTAGAATGGCATCGTGAAACATTGGCGAGTTGGATTAAGGGTCAAACTGATTGTATATCCATTGACAGTGATTCCGAAATTTATTGCAAAGTCTGTAAAATATCGTTAAAAAATTCCAAGAAATCCCACGTAAAACGTCATTTAGCATCGCAAACACATACACAGAAATTAGACCTGTTGGAATCGGCAAATTTTGACGAAGAACTCTGTGAAACTTTAATGGCGGCAAATATTCCATTAAATAAACTTAACAATCTTATCTTCAAAACATTTCTCCAAAAATATACTGGTAGAAATGTTCCTGATGAATCCACCTTACGCAAATAATATGTGATCAAAAAGTCTTGGGATCGCGATAGCCATGAATTGTAAAAACCATCTACAAAATTTTTTACTTCTGTACTTTGAAGTACACGTAAGTCGCTAATAAAATTTATTTTAGGTTATGGTAATTAGTTGCATTTTATGTATATTTTATAATCAGCTGACTTAAAAGCTGTCAAATAAATGTCAAAACTATTTGAAATAAATAACTTCATAAATATCTCATAAATTCCATGGCAATAGCGATCCAAAGACTTTTTGATCATACGATATTATGTTTCTAAGTGCTACACGAAAGCAGTAGAACGCATTAGAAGCCATTCTTCAAATCAGTACCTATGGATAAGTGCCGATGAAGTTGTCGATATATTAGGACGTTATGTGGTAAGTGTTGTAGCTGGTGTACTACATTAAACTATTTTAAATAACGCATATGTAATAGCAACAAAAGTTGTAAGTATTAAAATTGTGCGGTAAGTAAAATCAAAGATTTTTATATTAAAGTCAACTAAATCTCCAGCTTCGTTGAAAACTAGCTCCGCTGCTAGATTTGAATTTGACTCCTATATAATTCCTATTAATGATATAAATATTGATACTTTTCGATTATTAAATACAGTTGATGCGGAAACAGTAGCTAAAACCATTTACGAGAATATGCGCCAAATGCTTCATTCGGACGACAGGTACAAAGAAAAATAATTTTAATTGTCAGTGACAGTGCTGCATATATGTTAGAAATAGGTAGACTGTTAAAGGAAACATATTCTCATTTGTTGCATATTATTTGTGTAGTATATGCTCTCCACATAATCTGTGAATATATCAGTGACACATTATCGGAAATTAATAGGTTTGTATCCACTGCTAAAAAAATTTTCAGAAAAGCTACATTGAGAGTAGCGCATTACAGGGAAATACTTCCATCTTTGTCACTGC
Organism: Melolontha melolontha; assembly: GCA_935421215.2. Classification (NCBI taxonomy): domain Eukaryota; kingdom Metazoa; phylum Arthropoda; class Insecta; order Coleoptera; family Scarabaeidae; genus Melolontha; species Melolontha melolontha. The sequence continues at coordinate 19,454,267 of OW285236.1, read as the reverse complement.
CTCCCTCTCCAGTAACAACTAGATGGGAAATATGGTTGGAAGCTACTAGTTTTTATGCAGAGAATTTCAATAGTCAAATTTCGTTACATGTTTAAATGACGATGCTTAAAGTACTACTGAGTGCAAGGAACTAATACGGAACTAATACGAGCTAATACAAATTCCAAATTTAAAACATCAGTTGTACTTTCTCCAGGAACACTTTCGAAATTTGCAAAAACTAATCACTTATTTTTAAAATCAGAATCTCAAATGAAATTGTAGATTAACCACATTGGATGTGGCTATTAATAATTTGAAAAATATTCCAATTGACTTCGGATGTGGCCTTCGGCAAAAGTTAGATGCAGTTTTAATGAAAATCCAGATTTAATAGCATTGCGGCAATTGTGTATGGGGCAATGCCTCAAAATCTAACTGCTAAATAGGATGAAATGAAAGAATATATCCAGTATGCACCTATAACCAGTTGGGATGTAGAAAGGACGTTCTCTATCTACAAGGATGTATTTCATTCAAAGAGAACAAATTTTACAAGAGAGAACCTTGAGAAAGTATTGCTAGTTAATATTAACCCATTAGCTTCCCTGATCCCCAAATGGGGATTCGCGAATTTTATTTTTTAACATATTTTAAAATGTTATTATCTTTAGTGTAATGTATACTAGATGAACATGAATACTCTGTACATTCTAGAAAAATTTTATAATTTAGTGTTGGTAATCCTGTAAGCATGTTATGCGCGTTATTTTATAACCTATACACAAAAGTTGATGGTCGAATATTTACATTATTTCTAATAATATTTTTTGTGCGTATTTGATTAATTTTGTGCCAGTTTTGTGAATTCAAGTAATAATACATTCCTTTAGTTGATATTAGAATAACAGGTTAGCTAATATAATATTTATTATAAAAAATATAGTACAAAACACCTTGATACCCATTTGGGGATCATGGAATTTACTATGTAAAAAAATCAAATGGAGAGCGTTATGTTAGTTTTATTCACAGTTGCTGTTTTTTTTTTGTTTCCAATTTAGTATGGGTTCTAGAAAATTCCTTACTATCGCAGAACTTGAAGAAATACTGGAAGATGATCAATTTTTTGCTGATCTGGAACATGAAGTCATTGATATAGTCGAACTGCCGCCCGATAATAATTATTTTTTAACATATTTTAAAATGTTATTATCTTTAGTGTAATGTATACTAGCTGAACATGAATACTCTGTACATTCTAGAAAAATTTTATAATTTAGTGTTGGTAATCCTGTAAGCATGTTATGCGCGTTATTTTATAACCTATACACAAAAGTTGATGGTCGAATATTTACATTATTTCTAATAATATTTTTTGTGCGTATTTGATTAATTTTGTGCCAGTTTTGTGAATTCAAGTAATAATACATTCCTTTAGTTGATATTAGAATAACAGGTTAGCTAATATAATATTTATTATAAAAAATATAGTACAAAACACCTTGATACCCATTTGGGGATCATGGAATTTACTATGTAAAAAAATCAAATGGAGAGCGTTATGTTAGTTTTATTCACAGTTGCTGTTTTTTTTTTTGTTTCCAATTCAGTATGGGTTCTAGAAAATTCCTTACTATCGCAGAACTTGAAGAAATACTGGAAGATGATCAATTTTTTGCTGATCTGGAACATGAAGTCATTGATATAGTCGAACTGCCGCCCGATAATATCGATGTTATATCAGATTGCGAAGAATTTGACGACTAGAAATCCATTCCAGCGCTCTGAATGATGATCAAGATCAAGCATCTACAGTAAAATCAAATGGTAAATTCTTGCCAAAAACTGTTCCACAAGACGTTCCTGGACAACTATAAATCCATTCCAGCGCTTTCAATGTTGATCAAAATCAAGCATCTATAGTAGAATCAACAGGTAAATTCTTGCCAAAAAGTGAGTGGAAAAAGCAGGACATAAATTTGACTAATACATCATTTGAAAGCAACAATGTATCTGAATTGAAATCACAGATTATTCAAAACTTGAAAGGTAAATCACCGGTTCAGATATTTGAAGAACTTTTCGACGAAGATTTACTAAACCATATAGCTATCCAAAGTGTAAATTACGCCAGACAAAACAACAGACATAACTTTGAACTTTCCACAAATTGTCTTAAAATGTTTATTGGATTTTTTTTGCTATCAGGGTACCATTCGTTGCCCCAAGAGCAGTTATATTGGTCGGAGGATGAAGATAAGTCTTACATGCGTTAGAAACTGAATGCCTAAGCACAGGTTTTTGGAAATAAAAAAAAAACCTGCATTTTAACGACAATAGTCTCATATCCACCAGCGATAAACAAGACAAACTATTTAAAATCCGTCCTTTGATAAACAAATTGAACACAAATTTCAAAAAGTTCGGTATATTTGCACAAAAACTTTCAATAGATGAGCAAATGGTGCGTTACTATGGCCACCATTACCTGAAACAGTTTATTAGGGGAAAACCAATAAGATTTGGATTCAAACAATGGGCTATGTGCTGCTCTAAATCTGGCTATTGTTTTCATATGGATATTTATGAAGGAAAGAGCCAAGAAGTACAACTTACCTTACTTGGAGCTTCTGTGATATGAAATATATGATATATATATATATATATATATATATATATATATATATATATATATATATAAAATATGAAATATTTTTCGATAACTTTTTCACCAGCTGTGATTTATTGTTGAAGTTGAGAGAACTAAATATAAAGGCGGCTGGAACAGTACGCTATAATAGAATGAACTAGTGTCCTTTGAAATCTGATAATATCATAAAAAAAGAGGAACGATCGTTATGATGAAAAAGATTAAATATTTGCGTTGATTTGGAATGACAATAGCTGTGTTAAAATGCAAGATATTGTAAGAAAGAAAGAAAAGAATGCTATGTCGATAAACCAAACATTGTCGGACAATACAATATGGGAGGGGTCGATAAGCTAGACTGGAATGTGCAAAAGTATCGAATCAAATTTAGAGACAAGAAATGGTATTTCCCTCTTTTCACAAATACGATTGACGTTGCGGTTGTTAACGCCCACGCTCTTTATACTGCAGTAAATGGAAGCATCCCATTATTAGATTTTAGACGCATTATTGCCAGAACTTATTGAAGAAAGAATCATTATCCGATCCTAAATTTGTCGGAAGACCAAGTTCTAGTAAGGTGAGGAAAAGCCGCGTGCCTGACGATGTTAGATTTGATTCCATAGGACATGTTTTGGAGCGAACGATTGATGGAAAGTAAAGAAAATGTGCCATATGTGACACAAACGTTCGCAAACAGTGTAAAAAATGCAATATTGGCCTGCATATGGAATGTTTTCCTTATTGGCATAAATTATAAATATTTTTCTTTAGTTTGAAATGTTGGTTCAGTTTTTTTTTAATTTTTGTAACGGCAAGTGCCATGGGTCCCAAATGGGACTTAAATTTTTTTTTTTTAAATATCTTATATTTATTTGCCAACGAATAAATTGACCTATTACCTTTAATATAATCCTATTTTCAAATTACAAACAATTACAGAAAATGTCGATAATAAACATTTGGAAGTTAATGGGTTAATATTCCCTTACTCAACTTGAAGTACAAAATGAACAAATAAAAATGTATTTCGTATTTTATAGATCACCACCTGTTTGTTTTCCAATTATATAAATAAAATTAAAAACTCTTTAGAAATACAAATTTTCAATAGGACGCCCATGGGCAATGAGTCATCGGCCTCTCATGTCCGATCCGTACTAATAACTGCTACCTGTATCGCCCTAATTTCACTTCTAATTTTATTCTTTAAATCGTCAGTGTTGGTTGGTCTGTTTACGTAAATTGTACTTTTTAAGTAACTCATAGAAAGGTGATCCAGAGGTGATAGATCCGGTTAACGATCTGACATTCAATAGGTCCCAATGCATTTTCTGAAAAAACAGTGCTTAAGTAACTTCGTACATCAATCTGAAAATGAGCAGGTGCTCCATCTCCGGATCATTCGTATCATTATCATTCGGGTATAAAGCAGCGAGTGCAGGAATTAATTGATTTTGTAAGAAGTCCAAGTACTTCTCTGCCACCAAATTGCCATCAATGAAAAAGGGCTCCAAAATACGATGATACTGATGATATCTGCCCAGACATTTACGTTTTCTGGAAATTGAGTATGGCTTTCTAACGCACATGAGGGCTTTCATTTGCCTAGTATCGATAATTCTGATGATTATCCTTTCCATTTAGGTAGAATGATGCTTCATCCGAGAAAATAATGTTATTTACAAAGTCAGGGTCATTAGTTAACCGATTCATTATTCCTTTGCAAAATTTATTCTGTCTATCAGGACCGTCTTCATTGAGTTCATGAATTAAAGTCGCCTAAAAAGGATGCCATTTGTTTATCTTTAAAATTTTCAGAAGGGATGCTCTGGTAATTTGTATATTTGCCGCTACCTCTCGTGTCGATTTATTTGGGTTTTCTTGGAACTGAATTATTGTGTCTAGTTTGACATTTTCTGGTATTTTTGCAGGTCCGCCTTTTTCACGATCCCTAAAGTGACCACAATACTTAAATTTCTGTAAAATTCTACCAACAGTTGTTCTTCATATTGGATGTAAATTAGGATCTTTACTATTGAATTCTTCACAGACTTCGTTATTTGTCCGAACATGATCTCCGTATCCTTTCGTTATCAAAATTTCAATTCTTTGCCTTTCGCTATAACGCACCATTTAGGTATTATATTGCATTATTGTTTTTATTACAATTACTTATAATATAGGGGTGTAGAGCTAGTTCGCAGAATACTACACGCGCACCCTGAATAACGCTAAATGAACACAAAAGGCAGCCAGATAATCCGGAATCGCCTGGATCTCCTTGATATAAGCACATCATCATTAAAATTATAGCGCAATCGCACAGGAGTGAAGTTAGATACTACGCAAAACATGGTCAACCTTAAACAGAATCAGCTTCAAACAGTGGAAGGTGCCCAGACCGCCTGTAGATGGGGTTTACTGACCTGAATTTACTGACTGCGGCCATATTGTTGGGCATTGTTGCCTTAGGGGATTTGAAGAAGAGTTTTGGAAAAATTTGAATGCGAAGGAAAGTTCATAGACTATATTAAACCCTTAGATATTTGTAAAAAATTGATTGATATTATATCGTTACTTTTGGTATGTGACGATGTGTTTAGTAACGATGTCATACGTTAAATAATTGAAACTTATAATATATAAATACAAAGGATATTATACTTGTAGAAGTTAAACATCTAATAAAATTGCAACGTCAGAATTTTTTTTTAGTCATTGCTTTCATTTAGAATTTAGATTTTACTGCATGGCGCTGCATATCATCCACAAACATATCGAAGGACGGTTCGTAATTACTTAGTGCCAACCGCAGGCATGCTGAGGGATGTTGCTCAGTTAGTCAATTGCGATATTTCGTTTTAACAATTTTCATTTCCGAAAATGCAGGCTCGCACACCTAATTTGATCCGAAGAATCCTGTTAACTGAAGATCTATTTGTTTTGAACAAGGATACTTGTAAATATGCTTTCTACATATTACGATGTTAATTTATTCGAATTTTCTTATAGAAAAAAATTCGCCTTTAAGTAGGATTCGAACCCACGTGCATGGTTTTCCGGACCATCGCTATAACCACTAAGCTATCAAAGGCAGTGATTTCTAATCTTTGTGGGGATGCCTTGAGTTACATCAAGGAAACAGATGACTCAATGCATGCCTACAAAGAATCGAAATCATTGCCTTTGATAGCTTAGTGTTTAGAGCGATGGTCCGGCAAGCCATGCACGCGGGTTCGAATCCTACTTAAGGACGATTTTTTTTCTATAAGGAAATTAAAAGTTAAAAAGGTAAATAACCCCTTACCACAATTATTAATCGTATCCTAAATACGTATTTCGACAACTAAGTTGTCATCATCAGTAGGTAAAATCACTAATCAAGGTGTCGCACATGGGTCACAGTAAAGCTAGAACACCGCTTACGCAACAACTACTTTACACGGCGTCCACGTATAGACTAATTTAAACATGCAAATATATCTAACGAAAAAGATCGACAAATTTACCTCTCTTAGGGAAACGGCATTCACATATGTTTAAACTCACAATTTGAAATATATCGAACGAAAGATCGACAAAAATTACCTCTCTTAAGGAAACGGCACTCAACATGTGTTAATACTTCAATTTAAAACGTCGACGACCCTTTTATGGTTTTAAGAATGAAAAGAGACAAGTGAAAGGAATCGGTGATACATTACCGTTCATGGAATGTTCTTTGTTTTTAACAATATGAATGCTTTCGTAGGCGTCAAGATCGCGGGGGTTATTTATGCCCTTTAAAAGCTTTAACCCTTTAATCGACACATTGTGTAGTGTACTTAAAGCATGGTTGGCAACGTTAGATTTATCCGGTCTATTGTATTTAACATGTGATATGTGTTCTTTAAACCGGGTTATTATTGGTCGTCTTGTTTGGCCTATATATTTCAAATTACAATCATCGCAACTAATTTCGTATATACCTGATTTCGAATTAAAATTAACTCTATATTTAGTATTCCCTAGGAGACTTTTGATAGTATTTTCGGACCGAAAGGCAACTTGGAGACCTCTTTCTTTCACAACTTTATTAATGCTTTTCGTGATGGGGTGGTATGGTAAGCACATGTACTTTTTCTCCTGGTTACTTTGAAATATCAAACTTGGGATTCGTGGATTCGCGGATTGTATTTTTTATTTTTGTTTTTCTAATTAAATTATTGATTATTTCTATGTCAAAGCCATTATATGTCGCGATATTTTTAATGAAATCCAGTTCTATTTCATATCTCTCTTTTCTTAACGGTAAATTTAGTAACCGATTGACTAAGAAATTAAAGGAAGCTGTCTTATGTTGATAACTATGATTTGAATCCGCGATGATGAATCAATTAACATTGGTTTCTTTCCGGAAAATGTCGATTTCTATTTTATGTTTATTCCTAATCAGTAAAGTATCTAAAAAAGGTATCCTGCCATTGTGTTCCTTTTCCACCGTAAATTTAATCGTCGGAAATTTCAAATTTATTGATTAACGAACATGTCTAATTCGCATTTCCGTGTATCAAAAATCGCGAGAATGTCATCTACGTACCTAATCCAGACTCTCGTGAAATATTTAGCGTTATTTTTAAATTGTACTTCAAATTTACTCATGAATAAATTGGCTATGAAAGGGATAGGCAGTTACCTATTGTTGTGCCTTGTTTCTGTTCACAAAATTTTTCTCCTACTTGGAAACAATTTTGCGTCATGCACAGAGTTGTCAATCTCATGTATTCTTTTATTTTTGAAGGTTCAATGTTATTCTTGTGGAGCAAGCTTTCTAAATATTTCATAGTCTCTGGAATATGTACCGAGGGGAATAATGACGTTACATCGAATGAAACTAAAATTTCCCCGGCTTCCAGTTCACAATCTTTAATTAATTTAACAAATTCTAAGGAATTACTAACCGACAAGTTTTCTGGTTTTACGGGTAAATTTTTGAATTCATTCACTAACCATTTGGAAATCAAGTAAGTCAGTGAGTTGATACCTGAAACGATAGGTCTCATCGCGTTGCCTGGTTTATGTATCTTCGGCAAACAATACATTCTTGGTACTAAAGGATTACTAACATTCAATTTATACTTTTGGGTAGAAAATAAATTAAAATTGGACATTTCTTTAACGCGTCTTTTGTGTCACTAATCATTTTAGGTAACGGGTTTCTCTTAATTTCTACATACGAACCTTCGGCAATTAAATTTTTGACTCTTTGAAAATAGTCGATTTTGTCCATAATTACTAACTTGTTCCCTTTATCTGCTTTTAGGTAAAAACAGTCCTTCGATCTAAGAGTTTTAATGATATTCCATTCTTTATTGACCGACTTCTGTTTGTGCTGCTGTAAATTCTTATCGATTTGGGTTTTACAAGCTTCTCGAATAAAGTTTTTTGGCCCTTGTTCAAAATACTTAATCGAAGTTTCAATACTTGCAATCACCTGAAATATTTAGAAAGCTTGCTCCACAAGAATAACATTGAACCTTCAAAAATAAAAGAATGCATGAGATTGACAACTCTGTGCATGACGCAAAATTGTTTCCAAGTAGGAGAAAAATTTTATGAACAGAAACAAGGCACAACAATGGGTAACTGCCTATCTCCTTTCATAGCCAATTTATTCATGAGTCAATTTGAAGTAGAATTTAAAAATAACGCTAAATATTTCCCGAGAGTCTGGATTAGGTACTTAGATGACATTCTCGCGATTTTTGATACACGGAAATGTGAATTAGACATGTTCGTTAATCAATTAAATTTGAAATTTCCGACGATTAAATTTACGGTGGAAAAGGAACACAATGGCAGGATACCTTTTTTAGATACTTTACTGATTAGGAATAAACTATAATAATAAACTTTGACATAGAAACTATCAACAATTTAATTAGAAAAACAAAAATTAAAAATACAATCCGCGAATCCACAAGTTTGATATCTCAAAGTAACCAGGAGAAAAAGTACATGTGTTTACCATACCACCCCATCACGAAAAACATTAATAAAGTTGTGAAAGAAAGAGGTCTCCAAGTTACCTTTCAGTCCAAAAATACTAACAAGAGTCTCCTAGGGAATACTAAAGATAGAGTTAATTTTAATTCGAAATCAGGTATATACGAAATTAGTTATGATGATTGTAATTAGAAATATATAGGCCAAACAAGGCGACCAATAATAACCCGGTTTAAAGAACACATATCACATATTAAATACAATAGACCAGATAAATCTAACGTTGCCAACCATGCTTTAAGTACACTACACAATGTGTCGATTAAAGGGTTAAAGCTTTTAAAAGGCATAAATAACCCCCGCGATCTTGACGCCTACGAAAGCATTCATATTGTTAAAAACAAAGAACATTCCATGAACGGTAATATATCACCGATTCCCTTCACTTGACTCTTTTCATTCTTAGAACCATAAAAGGGTCGTCAACGTTTTAAATTGAAGTATTAACACATGTTGAGTGCCGTTTCCTTAAGAGAGGTAATTTTTGTCGATCTTTCGTTCGATATATTTCAAATTGTGAGTTTAAAAATATGTGAATGCCGTTTCCCTAAGAGGTAAATTTGTCGATCTTTTTCGTTAGACATATTTGCATGTTTAAATTAGTCTATACGTGGACGCCGTGTAAAGTAGTTGTTGCGTAAGCGGTGTTCTAGTTTTACTGTGCCCCATGTGCGACACCTTGATTAGTGGTTTTACCTACTGATGATGACAACTTAGTTGTCGAAATACGTATTTAGGATACGATTAATAATTGTGGTAAGGGGTTTTTACCTTTTTAAGTTTTTACTTAACCACAGTCTCCAAAGAAAGACTTTTCACAAAGAAATTAAAATAAATTAGCGTCGTAATATGTCGAAAGCATATTTACATTTACATTACTTCGCGAAAAATACAACAAATTTGGAAGTATACTTGTTTTCGAATGTGAAAGATCAAAACTTGGGAGCAGTTGTTCTGGCTTTGAGATGTATATCTGAAATTATCTGCAATATCTAATTTTATACTGAAGAGATCTACATATTTAATGTATTTGATATTTCAGTAGCAATTTTTTCAACGTCGTCACCAGAAAGTGAATAAGCCATGAAAGTTACAATATCCGTCAGTGGCTTAAAATCAAAAAAGCGTCTTTCAAATTCACTTTAAATGTTTCTTAGTTGCGTCTCATAATTTTAGTGAGAACTCGCCCTTCTTTTCAAAGCTGGAAAATGTATATAGTCCTTTTTTGTTTAGCTAATTAGTCAACAGCTCCAATTTATTTATAAAAGCGTTTGCTGCGATAACCATGTCGATTATGGTTTTATTTCTTCCCTGTATGTAGTTCCAAATGAATGATATTCAAGTAATACTATTTTTATGAATAGGGACTTATGTTAAACGTATCGTCTAACCAATGTCTAGGAATTTTATCGATCTTTTTTGCAGGTCAATGAATACAGAATAAATAAAGATTTGGGCTGGCTTTAACTATATTTTGCCCCTAAAAATTTGTAAATTTTTGATGAATTACAAATAATTTTTTTTTATTTTCAGTTTAATATTTATACGTATTCTTCAAATTTGCATAGCTAGGGCGCTATTTAGCAGTAACCCTGTATATTATTATTACATACATACAATAATAAAGATAATTATTTTAAATTATTTGTGAAAATCAACAATTAAAGTTTTTATAATATAATTGGTGTGCAGTATCTTACAATATTTGTGATAAAAGCAACTTGTCACTTGACCTTGACCGATATTCACTAAATTCCTTTATGATACTAATATTTCAATTAATTTAAACTACGAGATACTATGTGCGGATAGATATAATAACTAATAGCATGATTTCATGAGGTCATCTAAAGGTCGCTTTGAAGACAAAGTATTTCTTTGATAGTATATGTCTAAAAGCGCCACTGTTTCTATGTACTTCCGTAGTAACACTTTGAAAGAAGCACAAATTTATGTTCCCAAAATCGTTCAAATTGATAAAATTTGACAATTTTCATCCACAAAAAACAGACTGCATGTCGATGCGATAATTCACATCAAGCTTTGATACAAAATAATACAAATCTGTATAAAAACAAGTTTGTATCTGTATATCCATGGACACACAGTACGTATTTACCAGCTTTTGCTTCAACTACCAGACGCATGCGTTTCTGTGTAACCACTTTGTCAATGATAGGTTTACGAAGACAAAAGACTGTAGGTACACTTGTAGCAAGTTTTGTCCTATCCGAAGACATCAGATAACCTCATGCCATCTGACGGACAAAACCGACCACGCCGGTGCAAAGTGTTTCTTCTCGAATAGCTAAGCTATTACTGGAAACGAAGAAAAAATACGCAAATTACTGTGAGTACATTAACTCGTCGCCAGGTGGCGTAGTATAGCAAAAAACAAATTGCATGTCGCTGCGACAGTTCACATCAAGCTTTGATACAAAATAATACAAATCTGTATAAAAACAAATTTGTATCTGTATATGTATGGACACACAGTACGTATTTACCAGCTTTTGCTTCAACTACCAGACACATGCGTTTCTGTGTAACCACTTTGTCAATGATAGATTTACGAAGCAAAAGACTGTAGGTACACTTGCGGTCATGTAGCAAGTTTTGTCCTATCCGAAGACATCAGATAACCTCATGCCATCTGACGGACAAAACCGACCACGCCGGTGCAAAGTGTTTCTTCTCGAATAGCTAAGCTATTACTGGAAAAGAAGAAAAAATACGCATATTACTGTGAGTCCATTAACTCGTCGCCAGGTGGCGTAGTATAGCAAAAAACAGATTGCATGTCGATGCGATAATTCACATCAAGCTTTGATACAAAATAATACAAATCTGTATAAAAACAAATTTGTATCTGTATATGCATGGACACACAGTACGTATTTACCAGCTTTTGCTTCAACTACCAGACGCATGCGTTTCTGTGTAACCACTTTGTCAATGATAGATTTACGAAGCAAAAGACTGTAGGTACACTTGCGGTCATGTAGCAAGTTTTGTCCTATCCGAAGACATCAGATAACCTCATGCCATCTGACGGACAAAACCGACCACGACGGTGCAAAGTGTTTCTTCTCGAATAGTTAAGCTATTACTGGAAAAGAAGAAAAAATACGCATATTACTGGGAGTCCATTAACAGATTTGTATTATTTTGTAATTTTCATCCAATTTAATAATGACATAATTCATCCAGTAACGATAATTTGAAAAAAAAAATGCTAAATGTTAATCCTATGGAATCTACTTTCTATCAATGTGTTAAACTAGAAAAAATATATGAAAATAAATCTTTAATCAAACAAAACTATAAAACCAATAATTGATAAGGTGATTTTGACTTCGTCCCAATCATTTTAACTAAATAAGCCTCATTATTTCAAACAATCTAAATTCTACCGTGTGCAGTAAACCAAATTAACTTTAATCACTGTAATTATTAATTAAAATTGATAGGCTTCCTGAAATACTGTACAACATAATCACATATAATCAAATATGTAAATTATCGCATTCGGTCATTAGTTTGACTTGCACCAAATGCATTCAGACGAGATCCTATAGACAAAGACAACTGCCGTATAATTCACGAGGTATACCTATACACAGACGACTAACAGAACAAGGGATTTAATTTGTTTGTTAGTTAAAATGATTTGATTCGAAGTTCGGTCTAATTTGCATGTCAAATTATGTATACCTTTGACAAACTTTCAATCTATATTATTCATTTTATGTGTACCGAAGGTAATTTGTATGTTTTGAAAATTATCTTTCGAATTACATTAAATCAGATTCATGATTAGCTCTAAATTCTGTCCAAAATGTGAACATTTTTATTACAGAATATACTTTGCGTCGGTCAAAAAGATGAAAAATATTGAATTAGGCCAAAAAAAAACACACGTGTAGATTTATATTTAACAAAATATCCTGGAATATTCTTTTGATGCGTGGAGTCTCCGCAAGTGCATCGTATGTCTTTGTACGAAGATCAAAATAAGAACCAATTACGAGAGAGGTTCTGTAATTAGTTAGCTTAAACTCTAAATACGTATTTCGGCAACCAAGTTTCCATCTTCAGTAGAACAATCTGAAAAGGAAAGATAGATAGGTATATAAATCAGAGAGAGTAAAGAGAGACTAAAGAGAGAATAAAGAGACACTAAAGCGAGACTAAAGAGAGACTAAAGAGGGACTAAATAGAGACTAAAGAGAGACTAAAGATAGACTAAAGAGAGACCAAAGAGAGACTAAAGACGGCTTAAAAAATTAGTTTCCTGTTGGGTACCGCATCTGTTGACCGAAGAACAGAAAACAGCTAAGGTGAATTGGTGTCAAAAGTCGTTCGTTCTCGAAGTCTCCAAAAAGATGGTCGCGAAATTTGTCACCAAACCAGGTTATTGTGCGACAATTTCTCTACAGGATCAAAGAATTGTTACTGCCGATTGGTATACAATCATTTGTTTGCCACAAGTTATCGCTGAGCTCCGGAAAACTAACCCAACGACGAATGATCCTCCACCAAGATAATGCAGGTTGGCGCACAGCTCGCAAGAGAATTGAATTTTTACAACAACAAAACGTCGAATTGTTAGACCATCCTTCGTACAGTCCCGACCTCAGCCTCAGCGGTTTCTTTATCTTTCCGAAATTCAAGGACGGATTGCATTGTTAAAAGTTCCAGTCTTTAGAAGTAGCAGTCGATGCCTCCAAAAACGTAATTTTGATTGTACCAATAAACGAGTGGAATAGCTGCTTCCAGAGTTGATTCGAGAGCATGCATAAATCTTCGTGGAAAATACTTAGAAAAACCATAAAGTCTTTAAAACCTATCTGCTGTTTTATTCCAGATCCATGTGCAAAATTTAAAGGACAACCCTCGTATTCTGCAGTTTTATATCGCTATATTTTGTGTACATTTTATTATCACCTCGTTCATATTTGAATTGACGATTTCATTGAAAGGAACCAATGTTATAGAGACAACCCTTTAGCAATAACACCATACTGGTAACAATATTATTGTGCAGACTAACCTTCACATTGTTTTAGTTTTTTTATTATAAATTTTAGACTTAAATTGGATTAGATTTCTCGTAAATATGAGATTAAAAAACTTTATACCTATAGCTAGAGAGTGTAAGATTATTTTAGAAGTAGTGTTCATTCCAGTAGCAATAAACCCTTGATAGTAGGTCCCAAGTTATAAAATGGCATACACATATTGCAGTGGCGGCTCTTTAATGAGAGCAAGTGAGCAATTGCACCCCTTGGAATTATGAAACAAAACAAACCAAGCGGTGACTAACTATGAAAGTATTTATTTATTATGTATTCATACTTTCATAGTTATTGACGAGGAACGTGGCACGCTACCAACGTACATATACCAATCGTCGTCACAGATATACTGAGCAAAGCCCAACTCTTGCTCTGTTAAGGCATTAACATTACATTGATGGTGGGGAGAACTGTATTTTGCCGTACTTCAATGTCGTATAATACATAGCGTTGGAGCAACTGAACCAAACTGCTCTCGGGCGTTGTTACAATAATTCCGTGTCTTTTTTAGAGAATAACGCGTTTTCGCGTTAACGTATAATGAAAAAATCGCAGTAAAAAATTCCGAAGGGCATTTGAAAAATATATTTAGTCTAAGAATGTTAGGAAAAAATAATATTCAGAATGTTTTAGATTCATCATATAGAAAAGCAATTCAACAACACAATGAAAAGGTAACAAAAAATAGGTATGTGTTAAATTTAATAATAAATTGCATTAGATTTTGTGGCGCGTTCGAACTGGCACTTCGGGGTCATGATGAACAGCAAACGTCGAAAAACAAGGGCATTTTTCGGCAATTGATAAATTTTACGGTAGAATTGGATAAATCGCTCAGAGATCACATCGAAGCAGCACCGGTTTTTAAGGGATTATCAAAAACGATACAGAATGAGCTGCTTGATGCAATGTTGAAAGTGTATCATGAACAAGTTGCCAGTGAAATTAAAGCAACCGACTTGATATCTGTGATAGCTGATGAAACCACAGATGTGTCCAATCAGTTTCAGTTGGTGGTTGTTTTAAGATATATTGTGAACGCGAGACCGGTCGAAAGATTTTGGAAATTTCTTCTGCCTAGTGGACATGATGCTAATTCTTTATCTGCCTCCATCCTTAACGAAATTATTTTGCTTGTTGATGACCCAGAAAAACTGATTGTACAGAGCTATGATGGGGCAGCAGTCAGGAGTGGTGCTATTAACGGCGTGCAAAGACATGTCCAAGACCAGTATCCAAGGGCTAATTTTGTACATTGTTATGCACATCAGACAAATCTAATTATGTCACATGCTACATCGAGCTGTAGTAATTGCAGAATTTTTTTGCCAATCTGACGGGATTATGTACATTTTTCTCCACTTCACCACAACGAGCTGCAAGATTGAAAGAATTCCTTCAGAGAAAAAGCTTACCTCGTTCTGCAAAAATAAGATGGAACTTCAATTCTAGGACAGTGGATACAATATATGAGTACCGAGAAGAAATAATTGAAGCTCTAGAACGAATCGAGGGAGAAGCTAGTTTACAAATTACCATTCATCAAGCTAGGGCCAATTTGCGAATTTTAGAGGAGGAAAATTTTATCTATTGGATAACTTTCTTTCATAAAATTATGCCACATGTGGACATATTGTTTAATCAATTACATAATGTCAATACAGATGCATTAAAAATCAAGAATAATTTAGATAATTTTGAACGCGCTATTGGAAAAATTCGAACCGAAATCGCTGACACAGATAATCAGTTGGTTAAACAAAATGATCCAGAACTGACTCCTCGACCATCAAAGCGGCGAAGAGTAACTGATGGTAGCCAAAGAAGGAGGGAAACTATTGAAGTGTGCGATATTATTTTGCTAGAAATAAAAACTAGATTTCGGTATACAGGGCACTTAATATTAGCAAACTTAATTTTTTTTAAACAGTTCTCTTTTCAAAAAAAAATTCCGGAAGATTGCCTTAAAGAAGCAGTAAAATTTTATCCATGCCTCAATAAAAGCAGACTACGAACTGAATTAAGCGTTCTATATTCTAGAGAAGAATTTAGGCAAAATATAGAAGTCGATGCTGTAGGTCTGCTAGGTCTTCTGCTGGATGGATTAAGCGACACCTTTAATGAAGTTGTTGCGCCTTTAAAAATTGTCATTACAATCCCAATGACAACGTCCGAAGCGGAACGCCAGTTTTCACGGCTGAAGAGAATAAAAACTTTCCTGAGAAATACAATGAAAGAAGAGAGATTAAATGCCCTTACTATGTTATCTTGTGAAAAAGAATGTATAAATGATTTCCCAAACTTTAACGAAAAAGTGATAGAATTGTTCTGCAAGTCCAAGACACGTGAAATGGACTTCGTTTATCGTCAGATATAATTAAACTGTGTAGTGTAATATTTACTATTCCCTCAAAACAAACTCTACAATGAACAGTACCTGTCTGGAACAGTACGTCGGTGAAATTTATAAGGATTGGGTAAGCGTTTTTGCATTACACTTTTTAATTTTGAAATTATGCACTCCCTATGTGAACCACCCCGAGCCGCCACTGACATATTGTATGTAGATGCGTACCTTCATAATAGAATATAAAACATCGATAACATGTACATACTAAGGATATTATTTCATTTTTAATATAGGTTATTCTTGCCTCTTGAGTTATAGTGAATCAACAATATTTTATATTAAGTATCTCAGGTTAACGGTTAAAGATAAAAAGCGAATCCTGCAAGCAAAAAGTAAACTTCATCTTACCAAACAGCTGCAGATCCACGAATACACTAGCAGGTGGATGGGATGTAACTTGGCATTCATATAATCCGGCGTCATCTGTTTGAACATATTTAATATGAAGACGCCAGTCCTAGACGAAAACAAACAAATATCGTTAGTTATTACATAAAGCTGCACGGTAATGTGTACCAGAACATAAAATTTTTGAACTGGCAAACTAAACTAAAAGAAGTTTTATTTAACATAAATTGTGTTATGTAAATGGAAGATCAGATAAATACGCCCTACTTTTTATAATAATAATATAACAGAATAATTTGAAACATACATGAGTGGATAAAACCTCACCAATTTTCTATAGTACAAAAGTATTTTTAATAATATAAAATATTATTAAAAATCTGGCGAGAAGAATACAATACAAGTTCAATATTAGTATTTTCACAAAACAAT
This sequence comes from Melolontha melolontha, assembly GCA_935421215.2. NCBI lineage: Eukaryota > Metazoa > Arthropoda > Insecta > Coleoptera > Scarabaeidae > Melolontha > Melolontha melolontha. Next base: position 19,437,319 of record OW285236.1, on the reverse strand, counting down.
TAACATTGAACTTGTATTGTGTTCTTCACACCAGAGTTTTAATAATATTTGATATTATTAAAAATACTTTTGTATTATAATAATAATACTAATAATTTATTTTTGACAAACAAATACGACTCAAATAGGACAACAAAATTTAAATTTTAAATAACAATACACAAATATTTAAAAAAAATAATACTGGTAGCCGTAACTTTGTGGTAATTCATTTTGAAAATAATAAAATAAAATAAAACAATAACTTTGTTATACCACTTTATTCACATGTAATAGTGACCGCGGTTTCGACATACAATGTCATTATCAAACTGCAAAAGTTACAGGCCTACATAGATCTTATAAATGATACAAAAATATATGGGGGTGGTTTATGATGTTATTTAAAATTACTACTATATACTTAACTATTATATACAACATTGGAAAAAAGGTGTATATATAAGATCCAACTGGTCGTTAAGAACAATATCTATTGTGTTGTTTCCTCTTTTAAAAATTTCAAGTGACTCTAAAAGATTTAATTTACGACCTTTCTCGGCCAAATGCAATATTTTATGATGACCAAATGTATGCCTTTCTGTAATAAGATGGTTTGCGAATGTTGAATCTGTCTTCTTTAGTTTATATGACCTCATGTATTCTTTTACCCGTATAATAAAACTTCGACCAGTCTAACCTATATATACACTTTTACAGTCATTACAATATAATTTGTACACTCCTGATTTATTATTGATATCTGTTTTAGGTTTTGCGTTAAAAATAAAATTACTTGTTTTTACATATGGTTTGTAAGCTATACTAACATTACTATTATTTTTTGAAATTATGTTTCCAATTTGCTCGCTTATTTTAAATATACTTGAAATATAATTCCAAAAAATAATAGTAATGTTAGTATAGCTTACAAACCATATGTAAAAACAAGTAATTTCATTTTTAACACAAAACCTAAAACAGATATCAATAATAAATCAGGAGTGTACAAATTATATTGTAATGATTGTAAAAGTGTATATACAGTGTATAGGTCAGACTGGTCGAAGTTTTATTATACGGGTAAAAGAACACATGAGGTCATATAAACTAAAGAAGACAGATTCAACATTCGCAAACCATCTTATTACAGAAAGGCATACATTTGGTCATAATAAAATATTGCATTTGGTCGAGAAAGGTCGTAAATTAAATATTTTAGAGTCACTTGAAATTTTTAAAAGCGGAAACAACACAATAGATATTGTTCTTAACGACCAGTTGGATCTTATATATACACCTCTTTTCCAATGTTGTATATAATAGTTAAGTATATAGTAGTAATTTTAAGTAACATCATAAACCACCCGCATATATTTTTGTGTCATTTATAAGATCTATGTAGGGCTGTAACTTTTGCAGTTTGATAATGACATTGTATGTCGAAACCGCGGTCACTATTACATGTGAATAAAGTGGTATAACAAAGTTATTGTTTTATTTGATTTTATTATTCACAAATAATTAAATTAATTAATTCCATAAAAATTTTAAAAATTATAAAATACAGTGTAATAACCTCTACTTAACGGACACCTGTGGAGAATTGGAAAGTGTCCACTATTTAGAGGTGTTTACTAAGTAAAGTCGATATTTTTTTATCAAAATATGGTAAACACTAAAAGGAAAATCGAAAATGATATACCGGAAGCCACAGCCAACTTTGAAATTTTAAATGGAATGTCATATTTTTTATTGCTTTTATAGATTCTATAACACATTATATTAAAGTTTCTTTTGTTAAAAATTAACCGTTTTTGAATTATTTAGTTTTTTTGCAATTTTTTGTTTTTTCCATGCACTTTTTAAAGCCACATATCTAAGACATATTTGAACTAAACTACGTCATATTTCTTCTGGAGACAGCGAAAGACAAGATTTTGAGTAATGTCTACACATTTAATAAATCTCTTACAGGGTATTCGAAGTTTATTGATTAACATACGGAACATAAGTTTTGAGAAAAAGTTTTGACTGGGAATGTTATTACCAAAAATGGTCCAAACTAGTTACAACTCGGCTAGAAAAGATGCTCGTTTGTTAGTTACTATGGTGACACGTTAGATTTGCCAGAAATAGTTTTGAAAGATGCCATACAAGATTGAAATACGAAAGTCTATATGTAGTTTAGTTGGACAAGTACCAGAGATTGTTAACATTTTTCGAGACCAAAATATTGGACTGTCAACCATTTACCGCACAATTAAGGAATGTGAAGAAGGTACTGAACATAAAGTGAATTATGTACCTAAGGAAGACAATCGCCTCAACGTACCCCAGGTGCGCCCCATTGAGGTATTTCGGGCACTACTGAGCAGGAAAGTTTATGACAAGAGTTGGGAAGTCCAAAATAAAGCACAGTTACGGGTCAGACTATTCCAGAATATAAACTTCGTCCAGAAAATGATGGGGAGAATTCTAACAAAATTGCGCGCCATTGAGGACCATGGGCCCTTATCAGTTTTGTGAATTTAGTTTTTGTATGATGCATAGTGTATAATAATTTCCCAATGTTTATATTTTAATTTTACTACTAATCGATTTTTACATTCGCGTTGTCAGAAGCTAAGCCTATGATATTTTTTACTGGAATATTTTTTGATTGCAAACAATTTTTAAATGCCGAATACAAATTTTGTGCATTACAATTTTAAGCATCAATAGTTATTGATTCTAATAATTTATCAGAAATTTTGCCAAAATTGTTTACATATTTAACAACTACGCATAGGAGTTTATTCATTGAAATGTCGGTACTTTCATCAATTAGAATGCTAAAATATTTTTGTTGTAATTCGTTAGACAAATCTCGAATTTCCTTTTCAGCAATTACATTTTTAATAATATTTATAGCTTTCGTACGCCCTAAATGAATTTGCTTTAATATATTTGAATCCGGAAAACATTCTTTTAAAAGAAGAACTAGATGTTCTACAACCTGATATGCTACGTAATGATGCGCGAAAAAATTTGAAAGTTTTATTTCAGCTTCAGTAATGCTTCGTTTATGCAGGTTTCCTTTAATTAAAAAAGTGCTAACATTTTGCACGCCCTGTATTTTACCAATATTCTTTCTGTTTTGCAGTTGCTCCATGCTTTCCTAAATCTGATTTCCCGCACTTCAGCTCAACATTACGTGCCTGGCACTTGCAGAGGAACTTGTCTTTAGGATGTTCAGTAGCCAACTTCTGAAGCGAGGATCTCCAAGCCATTCCATTTTAAATTTCTGGGCGTATCATGCTGTCTAGGTGCTTCCTGTCTAATTTTGCTTTTTTTTTTACAGGAGTCATGGTGCGCGAAGTAGAAGGTTGATATCTACATAATTTTGTGTAAATAAATAAAAATAAAATATTAGCTTAAACTTACAATAACTCATCGTCAAATGTTTCTGAACTCATATTGGATTAATGTGCACTAAATATTGAACTTTGATAGTAAAAAATAGCTCACGTCTTCTCTTAACTTGTGTTTACGGTAAACTAAAATCATCTGTCCGTGTTTCGACGTCTATTCTAAACGATATTATGTGCTTCCCCCATTATATTCTTAAAAAAATCCCCCTAATACTTTTTTTGTAACTTATAAACCCACAAACCAAATGAAGCAACACTGTGTTTCCCCTATTGAGACTGAGGGAGAAGTTCTCCCATTATCGTCTGTTATTTTGAATAGTTGATATGATTATATTAAGAAAACTATGTAACTATTTGAAAACAGAGCAAGTATTTCATGAAAATATTTATGTACGGGCGAATCACCACGTTCATATACATATTTTTGATAATTTTGTTTCAAACATTTAAAAAAAAAATGGGATTTTTTGGTGTGCCCTCTTTTAAACAAAAGATTCACGATTTTTTCACTCCTTGTTGTACCCTATTTTACCGCTTCTTTGTTTATCTATTATATAACTAGCCAGTAGATGGCATTAAATATTAAACATAAAAACAAAGAATTTAATATATAGAAACAATAAAAAAAGTAATTACTAAATTACTTCAGAATGATAATTCTTTTCTTGTCTTTTGTAATGCATTTGAATTTTTTTGAAGTTTTTCTCGAAAATTCCCTAGATAATTCCAAAAATTCCCTTTTTCCCGATTTGACAAAAAAATCCCTACAATAGGGAAAAATTCCCTAATGTGGCATCACTGTACTAGATCAACTATGTCATTAAAAATAGTATTTGCTCTTTTTTAAGAAACAGCGCTATCTTATATACATAAAACTAAGTTATTAATAATTATTAATAAAATACTTATACTTTGTTATATCACTATTGTAATGTGGGCCGTTTGTGCAACCACATTGTTGTGCAGGTTCGTGGCAGGGTGAAGAATCAAACAATACAAGTACGAAGTTTGGTTAACATACTATAATTAATTAACACTTAAAAAATGGTTAACAGTCGTATTTACAAAGATATATACATAATAGTTATATCAACTAAGACAGGGGTAGAAAGGGGTACTATGACGTATCCGCAGTTCGTACCACTGACTAGTTGCGACTATCCTCTCTAACTTAATCTATTACCTTATATACATAAGAGGATCCTTGTGTTACTTACAAGTTGTTCTAGAAGCAAGTGTATAACCCTGGTGCATAGCCTTGTGTATGTAGTAAATATGGAGTAAGGCCGTGTTTATATAATTCACTAATGTTTCGTATTAAAGTCGAGGCTATCGCCTTGCTAAAGTGTTACATGCACATAACCATGTACTGAGTTATTACACTATATTAAACAAATTGTGTGACCGCGGGTTCAACTGCACTCACATTTCTATTATCTAGTTTCCCCTATAATTAACTAATTATTCTTACAATGTATTGCATATTATTCCATGTTTTGCCCCCTACTTTATAATTACCGCCTAACACCAAATTTTAGCGTACATTTTGTGTTTCATTCTTAATACAGTGTTCGTCAACGGCCATGTTTGTTAATATAGTGATATAATAAAGTATTCGTGTTTTATTAATTATTGTGATATGGAATATCATAAAGTAAAGGCTCACAGCACTAATTTCTTAAAACTATGTTAATCCTTAAGTACTAACACTCCGTCTCACAGACGCCACGTTATGTTAGACACACGACATCTCCCCACCTACGCGCTTTTAAAAGTTGACCAATAATTTAATTTTACTACCCAATGATATAAATTAGCAGTCGCGAGCTAGAGTGCGTTATACCTCTGATATTTGAATTTATAATATCGATGCCATCTGTCAGACGGAGCGATAGTGTTAATATAAGTTTTTTTCATTATTGCCGGACAATGAATCAGGGACACAGTAGCCAGCAAAGAATCAGTGCGCCGGATCCAAAGTTTGAGGAAACAGTTCTAAGGTGGTTGGAAGAGATAGATAGATACTGATAATAGTGACATAAAATTAGACTGTACCGAAATTGTTGCCGAAAAAAGTGATCACGACTCAGAATCTGAAGTTGAAGGTAAAATGTATAAATACATATAATCGTAATGGTCTGTAGCTGTTTTTGTTCCGTTATAGGTGATGAAAATATAGATGAGAATAGTAATAACATTGAAAGTGAGGATGAAGACCGTGAGCGACGGACGGTCAAATTATTACTATGGCAGAAATCGATTCAAATGGTCTAAACCACCTGGAACTTCAAATAGAGGGCGACGGTAACAATATAATATAGTTTTGCAGTTGCCTGGTTTACGAAACGCTGCGAAAAATATTGGAAATTCTCCTGACTTGATTTCAGTATAGAAGCTCTTGTTTAGTGATGATATTTGTCACAAGATTATAAAATAGACAAATGTACGAATAGGTAGAGAGAGAGCGAAATACAAGAAACAGAATTCACCAACGCTTAAGGATTTAGATATAACTGAATTTTACGCTTTCATGGGATTTTTAGCATTTACGTCATTATTCAAATCTAACAATGAAAACTTGGATACTTTATTTGCCATCAACGGAACTGGGAGGGAAATCATAAGATGCATAATGTCAAAAGAAAGATGTGCTTTTCTTCTAACGTGTCTGCGCGATTTGACGAAACTAGGGATGTAAGAAAAGCAGTGGACCAAGCCGCTTCAGTTTCTGAAATATTTAACATTTTTATTAAAAACTGCCAATCATGCTATGTTATAGGCAAATCGGCATGCATTGATGAAATTCTTGTGGGCTTCAGGGGACGTTCTCGTTTTAAAATGTACATGCCCAATAAACCCGTAAAATACGGGATAAAGGTAATATGCTGCACGGATGCCAGAACTAATTATCTGATAAATGCTTATATCTATACAGGTAAAAATTCTGATGTAAATGGACTATCAGACGAGGAAAAGAAATTCAATAAACCAACACAGGCAGTACTACGGTTCACAAAATCACTTAATAATTCAAATAGAACGGTGACTTTTGATAATTGGTTCACTTCTATTGAGCTAAAACAAAGAGAATTAACTTGTATTGGTACAGTAAAGAAAAACAAAAAGGAAATTCCTGCAGTTTTTCAACCAGTAAGAAATCGTCCAATAGGAACTGCTTTAAAAGATATTACTCTTCTTTCCTATACAACAAAAAATAATAGGGCTGTTCTTTTAGTATCGTCTTGTCGTCACCATGCATCTGTCGATCCGCTAACCAACAAGCCTGATATTATTGTTGATTACAATTCCACTAAAGGTGGAGTTGACACATTAGATGAAAAGTGTAGCAAATTTAGTTGTAGTCGTCGAACCCGTCGCTGGCCTATGGCTATATTCTTTAGACTTTTTGATGTTAGTACAGTGAATTCACACATACTTTACGAATCTTACAGAAATGTTAATCATCTAGAACGACCAAAATTCATAGATGAGTTAGCATTTCAACTTGTGAAACCACATCTCAAAAGAAGGCTGGAAACTTCATTTGTACCAAAAAAACTAAAATTGAGTATATCTGAAATCCTAGGTGTTAAGGAAGTCAAACAACCGATAGATAGTAGACTTGAGAAGTTAGAAAGAAGAAAAGATTGCTCTTTATGTCACTACAAGAAAAGAAGACGAACGGATTATGTGTGTTACCATTGTAAAAGACCTATTTGTTTAGAGTGCGCAAAAAAGTTTGTGCAAACTGTGCTGTGAACGCTCAAATTTAGGTCATGTCAGAATTGTTTTATTTGATTATTTTTAAAATGTTTTTGTTTAGTTAGATGTGTTTATGTATTTTCAGTACAAAAATAAATGTTTTTATATTATTTTATTGGTGTTTTGTTTTTGAAAATGCAAAAGACGGGTAGACCATCAAAACATGAAACGAACTTCCATTGTGATTTTTTTTTTATTTCAGCAGCAATCAGGGATAAAATGGTTTTCTAGTAGTTATAGTGCTAATGAATCATTTGATGTCAAATACAAATGATTAAACAAAAATACAGATTTTTTTTTATTACCGTCTCTAAGACGGGCTATTAGTGTTGTAGCAACTAATTCCATGTGTTAGTACTTAAGGGTTAATTTGCTTCTAGAAAACCACAAATAAAATATCCTTCTAGAAGGACGCTAATCTTATGTAGGTTAACTGGATCACCCCTTATAAAAGTGTCTTCACTTCTGAACACTGGGTAAAAAGTTGTTAACTTTATTCGGAATGTCAAAAGTCGGTTAAAATTTTATACATTCTATTATTTCTTAGCATTCACAATAAAGATTAACTTGTATTCAAAAAATACTGGCAATTAAACAAGATTCATCGATTATAACTTATCTTAATTAAAGCCACAAGTGCTGAATTATTTTGCTTGAACTGAAACGTGCAAAAAAGTAATACCAAATTAACTTTGAATCAAGTAGATGTTTCATAAAAAAAAAAAATCACAAGAAAATGTACTAATCGAAAGCCGTTTCGAATCAAAAGCTATGTATAGAAAATAGAAGATTTATCACATTCGCTACTGTATATCACTGACTCGTCGATTTCCAATTACGTTCAATTTCAAACTTTATGACATCATTAATCACCGTAACGAATAACGCAGTTTTCAGTTTAGCCAACAGTAATATGCCCTCCACATTGCGTTCAGGTTACCAATATTCAGATAAAAAAAAACTCCATTAAATGAGTTCGTTTGAAATGTGATTCTTTTTTTATATTCCTTTGCAATATTGTTTACAGTTTTATAAAAAAACTCACATTAATTGTCTCAATTGCTTTTCCTGTGTTATGAGTAGGGATTGGCAGTCGGGGATTTATTCCAGGATGGGACTTAAATATTTGTAGCCGGCCGATTTATTGTTTTCTTTTTTAGTATCTACTTGCATCTAAAGGAATCGAAACAATTAATGCAGAATTTATATCATGTAACGTAACTTCGTGTTTGAAATCGCAATGGGGTCAAAAGAACGATGTAAATAAAGAAAAAGTGTTATTATTTGCAACAGATGGAGCTGCATATATGAAGGCTGCTGCTCGGTTCCTACAACAAACATACAGTGGTATGATGCATATCACATGTTTCGCCCATGCTCTTCATCGAGTATCAGAGGAAGTCAGAAAATGCTACCCGATCGCAGATAAATTGATATCTTCTGTCAAGAAAGTTTTTGTGAAGGCATCTGCACGAAAGAATTTATTTAGTTAAAAATTGCCACATATACCACTACCACCAGAACCTGTTACAACATGCTGGCGTACATGGATAGAAGTAGCAGCCTATTATCACATGCACTTTGATGAAGTTAAAAGTATAATACATCTATTGGATCCGAATAATGCAGTTTCTATTTTACACGCTCAACAAGTATTTATTGACCCAACTATATAGTTAGATTTAGCCAAAATTCATGGAGTGTATTCCAAAATACCTGTAACCATTCACCACCTAGAGCTTACTCCGATCAACTCACAATATTCTACAATTATAACAAATATAAGAATTGTTAAATTATTGGAGTTTTTCGGATTTTATATGAAATATTTACAAATATTACATCCCCACTTACTTTACAATTACATACATACTAATTTAATATTTGTAAATATTTCATATAAAAGCCGAAAAACTCCAATAATTTATCAATTGTTATATATATATATATATATATATATACCGTGCTATTATTTTACTATGCAACATATACATATGTTGCATTTTAAAATAATCGAGTCAAAGCATTATACGATAGGCAACCCATTACGTCAAATATTCTTTCGCGTTTCAAACTAATATGCAGTACTTTTTGAATATTCTTCGGTGTTGTGTTCTAAGGGAAAAAATTCAAATGTGTTTAAACTCTAAAAACAGACAAAGAGTAGGTCATTTATTGATATACATAAGGAATTAAATGTTTAAATATTTTTATTATAAGTAGTTTTCAAAATGACCGCCTTCTTGTTCTAAACAATAACCTAAACGATAATAAAAATTTCGTATAGAATAGGTTATTTTATTTGGTGATGCTCTGAGATTATTGCATTCTTCTGTAATCCTGGTTTTCAATTCCTGTGTTGTTAATATTGGTATATGCGTATATACTTTTGATTTGAGGTAACCCCAAATGAAAAAATCATTTGGGGCTAAATCTGGGGATCTTGCTGGCCATCCTATCGGCCCGTATCTTCCAATCCAGCGATCAGGAAAATTTTCATTGAGGAGGTTCCTTACTTCAACTGTTGAATGTGGTGGAGCTCCGTCGTGTTGATACTTTTGTATTGCAATTTGCCGAATTTCAGGAAGTATTGAGTTTCGCAAAAGGTTCAAATAAGCGTTAGAATTTAAAATACCATTTATAAAAAAGGGACCAATCAATGTATTATTTACTAAGCCCAACCAGACATTAACCTTTTCATTATATTGTACGTGTGTACAATTTTGTATATGAAGATTCCTGTGCGCCCAATATCTGTAAGGATAATTTTCAATGACTTTGTAAAAACATAAAATCAGCCATCATACCTATAATTTTGAGAATTAACTTTCCCGTTTAAATAAAAGGTAGCTTCATCGGTAAAACAAATTTTGTATAACAAATCTTCATTTTGGTTTAGTAAATCAAACATTACTTCGCAAAACTCAGTTCAAGAGATTTTGTCAATTTCAAATAGCTGTTGATGGTTTTGCAATTTGTAACTCCGAAATTTTTCAATTTTTAGTACATTGCGCACACTTGAGGGTGATATATTAAACTCTGACGCGATAAAATTCAACGATTTTAAAGGATTCTCTTCTACGAAAAACAAAATGTTTAATTTCATTTCTTCCGTTAACACTGTTTTCGTTCTATTCTTTTTGTATGGTCAGCGACACATCCTTCTGTTTTAAATCTGTTATACACTCTTAAAATTGTCGAACGTGTAGGTATCGGTCTATGGGGAAATTCTACAGAAAATAAGTCGCTCACCATTTGTAGACTTTGATGGTTTTGATACCATAAGCACATTTGAATTTTTTCCTCCTTGGAATACATTTGTGAAAGTTTTGTAACTTAGATAATGGCACAATAGGGAAAATTATAATAATAATAATATTTGACGTATTTCAATTGACACTAAACAATAGTTATTCTTGACGCTAGGGTAGTATGTATAATGGGTTGCCTATCGTATAATGCTTTGACTTGATTATTTTAAAATGCAACATATGGATATGTTGCATAGTAAAATAATAGCATGGTATATATATATATATATATATATATATATATATATATATATATTTATAAGTATCCTGTATATGGAATTGTTATATTTTCTTGGGTAAAAATAAGTTTAAAATAAAAAATATATTTGGGAATTGCAAACATAGCAAAGCTGATTGGTATTACTGGTAACATCTTATCTTTTTTAAAAAACCGTACGTATTTTAAATATTTTTTGTGCTCTGGAAAACATTGAAGATACTCTGGAGAAAAGTGAATTTGTTTAAAAAAAAATAATAAGAGCTTTTTAAATAAATATAAATGTAAAAACCTCATGAGGTTTCTGAAAACCCCATGATATTATGAAGATTAAGTGTAAAATATGTTATTATAAAAGTATATATAGGTAGCTATCAAGACATCGTAAATAAGTCGGGACGTAGCTAAATATTATTTGCTATGTGGTAATTTAAAAAAATATATATATTTTACAAATGAATACCGACATGTAATAACTAACTTTGAATAAAATTTCTGGTAAAATTTTTCATAAACATCTTATACAAAATGAAAATCCTAAATAAATAGATTCCAAGAATAATTTCAAGAGTTTTCCTTCTTCCAAATCTGTTTTCATTTATTTTCCAACGAAATTCTCTTTATCCCAATATTTATTACCCGTAGGTACACATTTCAAACTGGATAAGACATCTTTTCAAAACATTATGGAAATACGTTTTAATGAATAAAAACATAATTCTTGTAACAAAGAACAAGACGTTGCGACAAACAACAAATATCTTAACATTTTATTCATATACATATATATTTATATACAGGGTTAGTTAAAAGTATGGAGACGGCGATTTATTGTCGTTAATATTAATTTTAGGGAATTATGTTTAATATAAAAGTTCGTTAAGATATTTTGATCTACATTTGAGATTATTTGATTTTTTTTTTCTTTAATTGTTTTTTTAGATACGCCTGTTCGCGCATTTTTTTTTAAATGGAAACTGGTAAATTTTGCTCTTCCTTTCGATAGAGTTTTTTTTCTCTTTACAATAATATATTTTTTTTTAAATTCATTTTATTAACTTTTTTACAAGAAAAATTAAACAAATTAATAACAAAGTAAATTAAAGTAAGTGTTCAAATTGTCGTCCATTAGTAATTTGACAATGACCCAATCGATTTACAAATCCAAGAACAGAGTTCTGTAAAAAATCTCGGGGTATTTCTTGTATCGTTCTGGTAATTCGGATTTGTAAATCTTCGACGTTATCGAGCTTATCTTTGTAAACTTTGTTTTTTACGTATCCCCAAAGAAAAAAATCTGAAGGACTTAAATCTCGCGAACAGGCTGGCCATTCAATGGTTCCTCGTCTTCCAATCCATCTGTGGGGAAAAACGTTGTCCAGATATTGACGAACATTTACACCATAATGTTGTGGGGCGCCATCTTGCTGGAACCAGATACTGTCATTGGGCAGGTGTTCATTGTTTTCATGAGGATAGAGCGGAGCACTAGCAGGTATTATTTCATTTTGCAATAACTGCAAAGACAGAGCCGAAGTTAAATTGCCATTGATGAAAAAGGGACCGATAATATGACCGCCTAGAATGCCAACTCAAACATTAACCTTTTGGGGGTACTGCGTATGGTGCTCCAAAAACCAAGAGGGATTTTCCGATGACCAGTATCTGCAGTTATGTCTGTTTACTTCACCGGTAAGGCAAAAAGTAGCTTCGTCTGAGAAAAGAATATTGTTGACAAAATTTTCATTATTATTGCAAATATTTAACATTTCTTCAGAAAATTGTAATCTCCTATCAAAATCATCTTCCGTTAACTCGTGTACAAGGTGTACCTTATAAGGTTTATACTTTTCACTTTTTAAAAATGACACGATCGATGACTGTGAAATATTGAAATTGGCCGCTAATTGATTGGTTGATAAATGGGGATATTCAGATACAGCCAATAAACTATCCAGTTTGTTATCATCGCTTTTTGATGTTCTAGGTCTACCACTCCTTGGCAAATCTTTAACGCTACCAGTTTGTTCAAAGCGTCTTAAAGTTTTACCAACAACGGATTTAGAAACTGGATTTCTATTTGGATGCGTATCATTAAATAAATTACTAACGTCTTGTAAACTTCTGCGTCTATCTCCATAACCCAACATCATAAGTATTTCAATTCGTTCATGTTCACTTAAACTCGCCATTGTTAATATTAACAGCAACAAATTGCACAAATGAATTATTTCTGTCAAAGATTTGACATACACAATAACTACTGATAAAATTATGTCGCTGAAGTTTGTTTATCGCTACGCTTCTGTCTATCTGCGATGTACCGAACATCTGTTAAACACATGAACCGGCTTTTTCTTATAAAAAAGTTATTAAAACGAATTTTAAAAAAGAAAAATATTTTTGTAAAGAGAAAAAAATTCTCTATCGAATGGTAGAGTAAAATTTACTAGTTCCCATTTAAAAAAAATGCGCGGACAGGCGTAACTAAAAAACAATTGAAGAAAAAAAATTAAATATTCTCAAATGTAGATCAAAATATCCTAACAAACTTTTATATTGAAAATAAATCCCTAAAATGAATATTAACGACAATAAATCGCCGTCTCCATACTTCTAACTAAGCGTGTATATATATATACAAAGAATTCAAATAAATTTTACCTCAAAGTAGCCCTTGGAAATTATGATTATGTCTTAGCTTGTTACTAATTTTAATAGGAATTTTGTTGGTTATGAGATGAGATATTTGATTGAAATGACAAATGTCAAAACAATAAAACGAACATTTTTAAGTGAATGAAATATGTTTATTTCCAACAAACAAGCAAAATTTTATAAAAATTGTTCAAAGTGTCCACCACCTTGTTCGAAACATTTCTCACATCTTCTTCTAATGGAGGAAAAAGTGTTTTGTAGTATCGCATTGTCAATTCCATTAATTCTTTCAGCAATTCTGATTTGAAGGCCTGCAAGATCAGGTATCTGTACTTGATAAATTGAGTTCTTTAAGAATGGCCATAAAAAGAAATCACATGGGGTAATGTCACAAGATCTTGGTAGAAATTCATGTTCAGTGTTTAAACTTATCAACCGATTTTGAAAAAATTGCTGCAGAATATTAATTGTTTCACCTGCTGTGTGTGCTCTAGCTCCGTCTTGTTGAAAGTAACCCTGTGTTATTTCTTCGTCGTCAAGCTGTTCGATAAATGGCATAATAATTTCTTGTCGATACCTTTCTCCTGTTAAGGTTCCGTTAAAAAAAATAGGGCCAATAATTCTCCTTCGACTAATCGCACACCATACACCAATTTTCTGCGGAACCATAACGGAATGTGTCACTGTGTGCCGAAAATTGTCATAATCAAAGATGACGTTAGGGAACTCATTTCTAAATTCTTCTAAACAATCTTGAAGAGAATACTGCCATTGTCCGTCAATCTTACGTCCGTTTCGAAAATAAGATTCTAGCATGAATGATTTGTGTTGTATAGTAAAAACCATGTTAAATCAATTTTAAATTACAAAGCAATTTTTGTCAACTATGCATCTGTCTAATTGACAACTAATGCAAATTTAAATTATTAATAATCATACGTTTTTAAAGGAATGGCCTACTAGAGGCAAAGCTTATTTGAACGCTTTTTATATATATATATATATATATATATATATATATATCTATATATATGTATGTTTGTATTTTTTATTTTCACGAATATAAATAATGACGTATACGTGCGAAAATTGCGAAAATATATTACCTTGCCGTTTTTCTCGGGTCTAGTAAAGAAACGACTATCGCTGCTGTAGGTCAACATACCGAACGTGAGAATTTTGTAATCACGTCTTCTTTTCCATGTTACCTGAAACAAATATTTTTGTCAAATTCAATGTTTCTTATAATTACATAACATATATTTCATTCTAGTTTATACAATAGCATGGTTGATTATGAATTCAAAGTTGTTATAAACGTAGTTGTAGGTTTCCGAGGTCGTTCTCTAGATGTACATCTCGGTTTTCGCGTTGGAACAGCATCGAGTTCGGCGTAATTTCCAACGTTTCATCCACTGTTGCAAGAGACATCTTCAGGACTGTATGTAAATGTTCGTCATTTCACAGTAGCTTGAAGAAAGCATTCTTCAAGCTACTGCGAAACGACGAACATCTACATAGAGCCCTGAAGATGTCCCTTGCAACAGTGGACGAAAGCGTTGACTTTCTAATTGATCGCCATCCTAATGCTACTCTATGTATCTCCGGGGATTTTAACCTGCCACATTTGAAATGGTCACTTATTGATAATGAACCCATAGGAATGCTTCCCAGTGACTGGGAAGCTATTTTTAATGATAAAATTAATTTTTAATGGTTTGCGTCAATGTAAATTTGTAACAAATGCTAATAGTGTGATCTTAGATTTAGTATTACTTAATTCCGAACCTGTTAAAGTTTTTCAAGAATATTATTGTGTAGTGAGCGCATGTTTGAGTTTCGGTCTGAAATATAATTATATTGCGGAAATGAATATGGATAGCTCTTGGAAATACAATTTCTGCCTCTTTAATTTTCACAATTTCTAGTGTTACCTTTTTTAAATATCGGTATAATTATCCCAATTTTCCAATCTTCTGGTATTTCTGATGTGTCCCATACTTTATTAAAAATATATGTAAGCATTTCTGTTCCATGGCTTCCTAAGGATTTTATGATTTCTGCTGTTATCCTATCATGGCCAGCAGATTTACCTCTTTTGACTGCTTCTATAAGTTCTATCAATTGGATGTCGTCCTACTTGTTCTTAGTCTGGATAGAATGTGCTTCCTCTTCAGGTGGAACATTATCTTTTTCATTTGTGTTTAAAAGTTCTGTAGAATATTCTTTCCGCCTTGCATTACTTCGTCGTCATTGGCTATGATTTTATTGTCTTTTGTTTTAACATGTTTCAGGTTATGGCGTTTTTCTTTTCTCAAAATTTTTAATACCTTGAAGTATAATTTCTGGTTTAATTGGCTGTCTTCCTCAATTTTTCTCCCAAATTCTTCTCATGATTGTTGTTCCACTTGTTAATCATATCTTTGACTTTAATTCTTTGTTGTTTATAGTGTGTGTAGCGTTGCTCTGTTTTGTCCTTAAGGTGATCTTTCCACAGCTTTTCTTAAATTTTACTTGTTTTTTTTTATGTCCTGGTTCCACCACCTAGTTCGCATGTTTATCTAGCCGTTTTTAAAATAGTCTCTTTAAACGTGTACCAAAATTGTTCCAAATTCATACCCTTCCACTTTCGTATTTCTTTTCTTCCATTTTTTGGCCGAATTTCTTGACTGTATCTTTCTCTTGCAATTTGTATGATCTGATAACTTCGTTTAATTTCCTAGACTGGCCTGTTGGTATTGGGTCTTCTTGCTTTTCTATGTTAAGTCGGGTTTTTACCACTAATAGGTAATTATCACTATATGTTTCTAGTCATTAATAAATGACGAAATATTTAGAAAGAACATTTGAGTTTCAATGTAAACAGACCGGTAACCCAAATTTATATATAATGAATTTCACTTAAGATGCAATATACAAACATGTATAGGTTTTTTATTTCCATAGAAATTAGGTAATACATTCTTACATTGTCCCGCGTAAAATGCAACATATCAATATAATTTGACATTAGTTAAGTCAAAAGTAGCAGTATTTCTATTTCGATATTAGCTTAGTATCAATCTTAAATGATATACACAAAGGAAGAGAGAACTCAGTTAGTGACATGGTATCTTTCGGGATTCAGTTTGCAAAGAACGGCTGACGTGTTTCACGTTACCTACCCAGACAGGCCATTACCAAATTCGTCAACTATATCAAGGTTCGTTTCAAAATTTAAAAGTGAAGGTTGTGTAGAATTAAGTCTGAGGCACCAAGAAATCAGTTGATCGAAACAATCGAAAATAATAATCGTCTTTCTACTAGGCACTTGGCAAGACAATTGGGAATTAGCAAATCCAGTGTAGTCAGACTCTTGAGAAGTGAAAAATATAACTGCTTTAAATTTGAAAATCATCAAGAACTTAGATTCGGTGACAATGAGAAGAGGACTGTTTTCTGTGATCGCCTATTTGAAATCATCAATAATAACATTGATTTTTTAAAACAAATTGTATTTACCGATGAAGCAACATTTTCTGTTAGCGGTGAAGTAAATCGACAAAACACTCGATATTGGAGCAGAAGAAATTTACATTTGTTTAATGAATTTAGAACACAATACCCTCAAAAGGTAAATGTATGGGAATCACTAGTTGTCAGATTATAGGACCATTTTTTATTGACGGATATTTAAATAGTGAAAAATATTTACTATTACTACAAACAGAAATACTTCCAGCTATAAATGCTTTAAACCTTCCTCATCAATTATGGTATCAACATGATGGCGCTCCTGCTCACTATTCTGCAAATGTGTGTCAGTATTTAAATGCAGCATTTCCTCAACGCTGGATAGGACGCGGCGGAGAAATAGCTTGGCCTCCGCGCTCGCCTGATTTGGCACCAGTTGATTTTTTTTATTGGGGTTATTTAAAGACACAGGTTTACAATGGCGAAATTGAAAACTTAAATCAGCTGAAAAATGTAATAATTGAAGTTTCTGGAACAATTACAGCAGACACACTAAATTCTGTTGTTACTAATTTTTATCATCGTTTAAGTCACTGTTTGGCAGTCAATGGGGGAATATTTGAAAATTTTTTGTAAAACAATTCAATAAACGATATTTATCGGAAATGTAGTTTTAATCCTAAAACACTACATTGAATTAAATAGGCTTTACTGTCAATAATTTGACAAAACAACCATGAAAGATATCATATCGATCATAACTATTACATATTGCATTTTATGTGGGAGAGTGCAAGTGCATAGTATAACTATTACATATTGCATTTTATGTGGGACAGTGCAAGTGCATAGTATTTTCGTATCTATGGTTACTACATTCATATATTGCAAGTTACATGAAATTTTCTGTATATATGTTTTAACTGAATTCCGGGTTTTCTTCCGCGTTTCCACTGTTTGGTCTTCGTAAAGACCGGTGCTGGTTTCTGGGCGACGTTTCGGCAAAATCACATTTGGCATCCTCAGGTCTGCGATAACTGTCTGCTTCTGGTTACTCGTAAACTGACGTAGTGGAGTTTAGGATGGTGATTATATACCCGATTAGCGTTCTGGTTGGTTACACTTGGTTGCGTGTGTGGGCGGCTCCGTGGCGTTGGGCCTGTAGCTGGAGTGTACTGGCTGGGTTGCGGTGTAGGTGATTTTGTTTGTTGTTGACAACTTCTTTGCTTAATACTGGTTTCCATGCTGTTGGTAGCCTCTGGGTATCATCTCGCGAATTCAAATTGTTCGGACGTTTCCCAATTTCGATAGCTTCCCTGATTATTCTGGTTTTCATATGTTCTATGTTTGCCAATAATTTGGTATTGCTGAAGTCTATCGTGTGGGACGTTTCCTTTGCATGCTGAGCCAAAGATGAAGTTTTCTCGTCTTATCTTACGGAGTTTTGGTCTTCATCTCTTCTTACGTTTATCCTTCTGTTTGTTTGGCCGATGTACGTCTTCTCACAATTAAGGCATGGAATTTCATAAACTCCCTGGTTTTCTAAAGGTATTCTTGTTTTTAGATTCCGAAGGACTGTGCTGATTTTTCTGTCTGCGTTGAATGTGGTTTCAATGTTGTGTCTTCGTAGGACTCTCGATATTCTGTCGGTGGTACCTTTGACATAGGGTGAGTAGGTTTTGGATATTGATTCCTCTTTTTCCTCTTGCGGTGTGTCTCGTTTAGGTTTTAATGCTTTGTTGATTGCCCGTTTGCTAAAGCCATTCTGCTGGAGTGTATTGTGGAGTTTATCCATTTCTTGAATGACGTTGTCTTCATCTGCTAATCTCTGTGAGCTTGTTACTAGGCTCTTCACTACTGCCTGCAACTGAGTTGGGTGGTGGTGAGACTGTGCGTTGAGGTACCGATCTGTATGTATGAATTTCCGGTACACTGTATGGCTTAATTCTCCACTTTCTTTCTTCTTAACCAAAACGTTAGAATTATTTTTGGATGGATACTATTCAGGTGTTCCAGGAAGCTCTTAAGGTGATCTTCTCCATGTGTCCAAATCACGAACGTGTCGTCAACATATCGTAGCCAAAGCTTGGGTTTATGGGTGGCCGTCCTTAACGCTGTTTTTTCTAAGTCTTCCATGAAGAGGTTCGCTATTACTGGTGACAGTGGAGAGCCCATCGGTGCGCCTTCTACTTGTTTGTACCGTTGATCACCGTAGATAAAGTAGGTGTTTGCCAGGCAGTGTTTCACCAGGTTCATTATATATGGTGGAGGTTGGTATTTTCTTTCGATAGTCCCTTGAGCTTCGGTTACTGGTATATTGGTAAACAGTGACACTACGTCAAAGCTTACTAATAGCGAATATGTTTCCACGTTCTCTTTCTTCAATATCTCGATGAAGTGGCTTGCGTTCTTGACGTAAGACTCGGCTTCTTCGGCATGTGGTTGTAGTTGTTGGCCTTGGTATCTTGCCAACTGTTGAAGAGGTGACCCAATGGAGCTAACTATGGGTCTTAATAGTGCACCTTCCTTGTGGACTTTTGGTAAGCCTAGAATTTGGGACATCTCAATGTCTTCTCCCTTGGAATGAGTCGTTTTTGGATTTCCTTGTCGATGGAACTCTCCTTGATTTTAGTTTTAGTTGCTTTCTCCAGGTATGTTGTTGGATCTGTAGTGATTGGCTGGTATGCCGGATCTTGTAAAAGAGCTTTTATCTTGGTGTCGTAGACGGTTGTGTTCATTACCACCGTAGCATTTCCCTTGTCCGCTGGTAGTATAATATCCAATTAAAATACATACTACTATACCCGCGGAAACCTAAAAGAAAACATATATATATATATATATATATATATATATATAAATATAATAACTTCGTGACCTTGGTATGATATGGTAAACCTAATCAGTAGGCGATTAAAGGTCTGTATATTACTTCAAAATATATGTATTTAAAAAACTCTACATGTTTCGGCTGTATACGCCTTTATCAAGAGAATACATACATATAATAATACATACATTCATATTTTGTATTCTCTTGATAAAGGCGTATACAGCCGAAACATGTAGAGTTTTTTAAATACATATATTTTGAAGTAATATACAGACCTTTAATCGCCTACTGATTAGGTTTACCATATATATATATATATATATATATTCAAGATCTTCAAGATTTTGAAGTTACCATTGCAACGAGAAGATCCTCTAGAAAAAGGTGAAAGTGATGTCACCGAAACGTCAGGAAGAAAGTTGTCCTTCTCAGGACGAAATCATCCAAACGCGGCGAAATATCCCGAAGAACAACGCTTCAACAAACGACCGCGAAAACATTCGACGAAATATATATATATATATATATATATATATATATATATATATATATATATATATAGATATATATCAAATCCATTTCTACCATATAATATTGTGGTGCCTTTACGCATTATGCACAAATTTTGACCCCATTCCTTTTTATTTCTGGCCTCCTTTCGCGCTTCTTGCCATGTGCTGCATTCTCGTATTCTATAATTCTTGAGTAGCTTTCTTAAAACACTATACATCCATACATATAGCACGCAGTATTTTTATAATAGACTATTTAGTAAGCTCGAACAGCTTAAAAAGTTTTAGTATTGAAAATATTTTCCTGGTTAAAATGGTATAATGGTTACACCATTTATAACTCAAGAATGGCTGGACCGATTTTAATGATCTCTAAATTGTTGGATTCGCCTCCCCCCGAATAGCAGAATAACTATTAAAATTTCGGAAAAATTCTACAGAAAATTAATTTTTAAATAAATTAGGCAAGGAACTTTTTTATTGAGGTAATTTTTTTTGTTTCATGTTGTCTGTGATTTATTTTGAAAAAAGCATTTAAAGGTTACCGGTCGGTTTGTTTGTTTTGTGCGAGTGTTATAAATAAATCTTATTGTGCGAGTATTCACAACAGAAGGAAGTGTATGATACATTATTGAAGGGAATTGATGATGGAACTGGTGGCTTATTTTTCGTGGATGTCCCCGGTGGAACTGGGAAGACATTCCTCATCTCATTGACTTTGGCCACTGTTCGTGCGAGATCCGACATTGCGGTAGCAGTTGCTTCTTCTGAAATAGCGGCCACATTGCTAGAAGGATGCAGTACGACTCATTAAGCGTTCAAATTGACGTTAAACCTTCAAACTACTGAACAACCGACCTATAACATTTTAAAACACTCCGCAATGGCAAAAGTTTTAGTAGCATCTAAAATCATCATCTTGGACGAATGCACAATGGCACACAAACGCGCATTGGAAGCACTTGGCCGAACATTGAAAGATCTGCGCAATGACTTGAGATGTTTTGGAGGCGCAATGATTTTAATGTCTGTCGATTTCCGCCACACACTACCAGTCATTCGAAGATGGACTGCTGCCGATAAAATAAACGCTTGCCTCAAATCATAGAATCTGGGGCGTTATGTGAAGAAACCTCAGCTTGCAAGAAACATGAGAGTTACATTGCTGAACGATCTATCTGCTGAAGATTTCTCCAAGCAATTGCTGGCTATCGGTAATGGCCGTGTTCCTGTCGACAAATCGAGCGAATTGATTTAATTTCTTCCATATTTTTGTAAATTTCGTCTTATCGAAAGGCGAGCTCATCAACAAAGTATTCCCGAACATCATTACTAACCACAAAAACAGCAAATGGTTGAGTGAGCGAGCAATTTTGGCGGGGCTAAGAACAAAGATGTGGATGACTTAAATTAAGTAATTCAGAATCAAATCGTTGGTACTCTGCATTCATTCAACTCTATTGACTGTGTAAAAAACGAAGACGAAGCCGCCGACTATCCAACTGAATTTTTAGACTCCTTGAATGTGCCTTGCTTACCACCGCACAATTTACAACTGAAGGTTGGCTCTGGTAGTCATCATGCTTCGAAACCTAAACCAACCAAAACTATGCAATGGAATGCGTCTGGTGATAAGCAAACTGATGATCAATGTGATTCACGCGACAGGAAAATTTAAAGGTGAGGAAGTTCTCATTACGAGGATTTCGATGATCCTAACCGATATGCCCTTTGAGTTTAAACGAAATCAATTTTCGATTCGTCTTGCATTCGCCATAACGATTAACAAATCACAAGGCTAATCCTTGAGTGTTCGTGGTCTGAATCCGAAAATGCATGTTTTGCTCATGGTTAATTGTACGTGGCATGTTGACGAGGCGGCAAACCATCCGCTTTATTTGTTCTTGCGCCTGATAACAAAACGAAAAATGTCGTATATCACAAGATCCTTAACTGAAGAGAATCAACCCGAGTGCAACCCATGCAACAAAATACATAGCTTTAATAAAGCAAATGTCTTGCTGAGGCGCCATTGAAATACTTGATTTTTGTTCTTTTATTAAATTTTTATTTTCTTTGTATACAGGCTGATTCATTTTCGGCCCTCACCATGGGGATCTCTCTTATTATTGGAGATAGAGTATAGGTTTAAATTTGGCAAAGTTGTTAAATTTTGTGTTTGTTATAAATCCGTAAAACAAATAGACCTGTGACAAATGACCTTCGTTATTTAAAAAAAAAAACGCGAAAACTCCATTTTCTTCTTTTACCTGTAGCACCGACATTTGGCCTTGTCGAGAAAAAATAAAAACACATCCTTTGGCAATTTCTAAACCTCTATCCAGTGGTGTACTCTAAATTTTTATACGACGTTTCGTTTCTTTCTGGCCATCATCAACTATCTAATTTCTTATAGGCGACATATTGGATTTAGACATCTTCAGAAAGAATATTTTTTTCTGATTTCAACCATGTACCACATGCTGACAATAGTTTTTGACATTAGGTTTTATTTGAAAGAATAAATTATAATACTAACTAAGGTAGCCATGGAATTTCAATTTGTCAAACATTTCATTTATTGTTCATTAATAATACAAAAATATCATACACTAACGAAGAGAAACGAGATATGATAAGTATTTTTCATTCTTCGAAACGAAATTCAACAGTAGTGAGTACAAGATAACAAAAACATTAATAAAAATACATAGAAAAGTAAACAATAAACAATTACAGTAAATGTTCAATTATCTGGCCATCTTCGGTAATGCACAATTGGGCACGCCTTCTGGCATTTTGTACTGCCCTTTGTATAGTTCTTCTAGGAACTGCATCGAAGGCATTCTGAAGTCTGTCTCGTAATTCTTCAATGTTTTGTGGCGCAACTACTTTATAAATATTATTTTTAACATATCCCCATTAAAAAAAATCTAGCGGACTTAAATCAGGTGATCTCGCAGGCCATTCAACAACTCCCCTATTTCCAATCCAACGGTTTGCAAACTCTTGATTTAAGAAATTTCTAACAACAGCTGCATTGTGTGCTGGTGCGCCATCTTGTTGCCACCATAAATATTGTAATTGATTTAATGGGATATTGTCGTCAAGATAGTCAGATACGTATGTACGTAAAATGTTTATATATCTTTCTCCATTTAAATGTTCTTCATACATAACTGGTCCTAAGAGACGATTTTCCAAAATACCCATCCAAACGTTTATTCCAAAACGATGTTGTGGTCTTCTAGCCCTGTTTTGTCGAGGATTTTGTACTCCCAATAGTGCTCCGTATTTCTGTTGAACATTCCAGAATTTGTAAATTTTGGTTCATCTGACCAGATGATTTTGCTTAAAAAATTTTCGTCATTTTCTATCCTTCCCATTAACCAATTTCAATATTCTAGCCTTCTCAAATTACCTCCGGGCAGTAAAGATTGACTAATATGGATCCTGTATGGTTTAAACCTACTTTCATGTAAAGTTCTCCAAACTCTGGACTGGCACAAATTTAATTCTGACGCTACTCTACTTCGCGTGTAGAAATTGATGGATTATTATTTATCTATAAAAATACAAGATTAACATGAAATTTGAAAACACGCTTTTAATTTACCATTTGTAAAATATCTTGTCGATTTTCATTTAAATTTCTGTTGTCTTGACCATTACGCGGCTTAGTAAACGATCCATTCTCGACCAAATATCTGTCGAGGTCTAGAAAAATGGTACGATGAGGCTGTTGTCGTTCTGGATATAATTGTAGATATCTTGTACTCGCTACTGTTGAATTTCGGTTCCAAGAATAAAAAATACTTATCATATCTCGTTTCTCTTCGTTAGTGTATGACATTTTTGTATTATTAATGAACAATAAATGAAATGTTTGACAGATTGAAATTCCATGGCTACCTTATTTAATCTTATAATTTATTCTTTCAAATAAAACCTAATGTCAAAAACTTTAGACAGTATGTGGTACGTGGTTGAAATCAGAAAAATAAACTCTTTCTGAAGATGTCTAAATCCAATATGGCGCCTATAAGAAATTAGATAGTTGATGATGACCAGAAAGAAACGAAACGTCGTATAAAAATTTAGTGTACACCACTGGATAGAGGTTTAGAAATGGCCACAAGGATGTGTTTTTATTTTTTCTCTACAAGACCAAATGTCGGTGCTATAGGTAAAAGAAGAAAATGGGGTTTTCGCGTTTTTTTTTAAATAACGAAGGTCATTTGTCACAGGTCTATTTTCTTTACTGATTTATAACAAACACAAAATTTAACAACTTTGCCAAATTTAAACCTATACTCTATCTCCAATAATAAGCGAGATCCCCATGGTGAGGGCCGGTATATTAATTATCCTAATAAACTATTGAACCTAATAATTTTTTTTGTATTCATTTTATTACGTTAATAAAATCCTAAATTAAGTTTAGCTAAAAGTTAACACGACATTTATTGACTGTTAGGCGGTACGCCAGTTCGCCAGGTCAGCTAGTAATTCTAAGTGTTATCAAAATCGATGTGTGCGAATGATACTCTTCCTTTATTAGTTACAGATGTCTAACTTAAAACTAAAAATGATTTGTTCGATTAACTTGAAATGTATAAATAAAAATAATTTTACCGCTAAATTTACTTAATCAAATACCACTTTAAAAGAAATTGAGAAACTTTTTAATGACATAAAAGCATTTTACATATTCGAATTTCATTAAATGAACTCATTTATAACAATTAAGTCAGAATTTCGAATGTTGGCGAAAACGTCAATCCCATTTAAAGCGATTTACCGTGTTATTGCCGATGTTCGTCACTTCACAGTGAAGTATTGCGGTCGTTCTTGTCTGTGCCTGGACGACCGTGTAGTTCGGACTGTGAAAGAATATCTGGGGTTGCTGGTACTGCTGCAGCTTGTTCTGGTCGACTTGTTCCGAGGATATTGAATTGTGTGCCGACGATGTTTCGGTTTGTTGCCATCTCCGCCCATGTCTTGTAGGAATATCCCCATGATCCCTGACCCGGCGATAGTGGTAATGGTACACATCTGCAAGAGAGGAAATAATTTATCGTTTGATCGAGGATTCTAAAAAATACGTTTCAACCGAAATTAAATGTTCATTGTTCGAAATAACGGCCGGATTATATGCAAAAAAAAAACTTAAAATATGTAAATGTTTTAGCCTAAATATACACTTCCTTATGAAAAAAATGCAGGTAAAAAAAAATACGAGGAATGTTAGAAAATGTAATACTGTAGAAAAAATTATTATATTATGTTTACTACAAGTTTATTTAGAACATTTTACAACATAATTAACTATGAAAACAATTTACAATCACAAATTTCTCAAACTTTTCAACTGAAAAATTGTGACGCTTGTCTGAAAACATGTATTTGTATATTGAAAAAGTTCGTTCTACGTCGACGCTTGTTATAGGAGCATATTTCAAATTAGAAATATCATCTATTGTCAACTCAATATTTTCTACTGAATCACCACCCACGATTTTAGCAATGTCCTTTAGCTTTTTAACCCTACGAGGTTCAACCAGGTCTGTGCAGACCTTTTGCATATAAATGTGTGTATAACTCTTTTGTTTTAAGTGTTAGAGGTAAGCCCGTCCATGACTTCCTAGAAACGGCTACGGAGAACACAATAAGTATTATTATTATGGAATTATACCACTTATGTTGGTATTTTCGGTTTTATTCCTGTTTACAAGCGAAATGGTTCATACATACCAAGCAGGTCTGTGCAGACCAAGCTTGTTGCTAAGGTAGAGAATGCGAACTGTGTGTAACGGCTTTTATTTTAAAAAGAAGACAGGCAATTTGCCAGTACAGCAGCAGTGTTTCTTGTGTAAAGATCTGAGTGTTTTAGTTTGAAGTGAGTTTATTTGGGGGCTTTCCCAAAAATATATAAAATATATATAATATATATATATATATATATATATATATATATATATATAATAATAAATATATAATATATATATATATAATAATAAATATAAATTGGCAATTAGTTCCCTTTGGTTATATGTAGCAAAATGACTTCAGCATCTATTATCGATGATGATATAATGGACGGGGTGAATTGCACCAGAAGATATCGAAATTTATCGGAAGAAGAGAGGAATCAAATGGATAACAAGTTAGCCAAATGGATGACTGGTGCGGATGAAGAGGCCGGGAAACTCAATCCATTCGAAGGCGACGACGACATTACGGACCCTGATTATGTTCCACTGTTAGAAGATGCGGCTTCTGATGCTGAGGCAGACATCGTTATAGAAACCGAGGGCACATATGACGATGATGAGGATTTAGAAGATTTCTATGAAGGCGCTACAGCTGCCACGGACGCTCTTGAATTCGTCGATATGGAAATAGAGCCCCGTTCAGCGAACTCGGTTATCAAATACCGTTCAAAAGATGGTAAAATTTGGTCTAGTGCTCCACCGGGTACAGGTAGGCTTCGTGCTCATAACTGCGCCACTATGGGTCGTGAAGGCCCGGCTCCAGGGATTATGCGAAACCCGGTTTCAATATTTAAGTCACTAATAACATCTGAAATCGTAAGTATAATTGTACGTGAAACAAGCCGGAACAAACCGGAAAGCCCAGGAGCTATGCCGTCTATGGTGTGTCAATAATCCCGACAAGACACCGCGGTTATGGACGAAACCTGTAGCGGAAAATGAAATATACGCATTCTTGGCTTAACCTTGTTTGCTGGCATTTTCGGGTCAAATAGTCAGCCTGCTTTTGAGTTGTGGGGCAACAACGGAAACCCTATCTATAAGGCGACGATGTCTGCTAACCGATATAAAGCTATTTTACAATATATTCGATTCGACAACGGCAACACTGGAACTTCTCGGCTATTAGAAAGCAAATCAGCCGCTATCGACTACGCTTGGAATATGCTCATGAGCAATTTAGAGCGTTTACATGTTCCAGGTGCCCAGATAACTAATGATGAGCAATTGTTCCCGTACCGAGGCCGTACGCGCTTCACTAAATATATACCGTCAAAACCAGCTAAATACGGAATTAAAATCTTTTGGATGTGCGACGCCAATTCCAATTACCCACTTAAGGGATTGATATATGTTGGAAAACAGGCAAATGAAGCGCGTGCGGTAAATCAAGGCGAGAACATCGTTCTAAAATTCGTCGAAAAGTACGCCGGTTCTGGACGAACAGTATATGCCGATAATATCTTCTCTTCTTATGATTTGGCTGCTGTTTTGATGACGAAAAGGTTGGCGTATGTAGGAACCATGCGCAAGAACAAAGCCTGTATACCGAAGGAGATGTTGGATCCAAAACGCGATATATTAAGCACATTATTCGGTTACCACAATAATAATATTGCACTTTGCTCATACGTGCCAAAAAAGAAAAAAGTTGTGGTTCTCATTTCGACCGAACATTACAATCCCGACGTCGACTCATCAAAGCCATCGCAAAAGCCATTTCAAATTTTAGATTATAATAAGTATAAATCTGGAGTCGACACCATGGATCAGATGCTTGGTAGTTATACGTGCAAAAGGGGCACAAACCGATGGCCGTTAGCTCTGTTCTATAACATGTTGGACGTGGCGGGCTTGCCTGCATTTGTTATTCATGACAAATTGGGTCATGTCAAGAGGAACGATCGAAGACGTGTCTTCCTTATGGAATTGGCACAACAGCTAGTGGTACATTGAGCAAAGAGCAACGAATCCAATTGTACGAGGTATTCAACACGTCAAACACGCAATGGCATTATAGAGGCATATGTAGAGGTAAGCATTTCATTTACACATACATTCAATTCAAATTATGAAAAAATTTTTAAATTTTTTTTTTTTTGGTAGCGACAGGCCCACCGATAGACGATCAACCAATTCATGCCATTTCCTCTGCAACTCGATCATCGTGCTCGCTGTGCTATAAGTCTGATAAAAAGCAGCGAAAAAGTCGGTTCCATTGCATGTATTGCAAGAAACCCGTTATGTCTACAACATTCACATGCCAAATACGCGTGCCTTGAATGCCGTGCCTAACTTTTATTTGATTACCTATGATAAATAAAATATGATATATTGTTACCCAAAATATATAAAGATATGTTTTTATGTTTAATTCATATTTTTCCTACCATTAAACACATTTACATACACTTTTGATGCCTGCCTACTATATATTAACATATAAATTCCATGTAAGTCTGCGCAGACCTAGTTGTACCAGTTAGCGCCCAAAAACCCTTGAACCTCGTAGGATTAAAACCCTCATTTTTTCCTATTACACTTAAAAATTTTTCATACACGGACTGTCCCACTCCTCCTTTAACATCAAAACATGACTTTTCAAATTTGTTTATTATTTCAACGCTTTCGATTAGCTACTGAAATTGTTTTTCCAACTGCAATATAGAAGTGGAAATAAAACTGTAATTGGCTTTAATAAACGCCAACTGTTGAGGTATTTCTTTACTCGAATACACCTTTTGGGCGTCTATCACAGATTGTGCATCCCCATCAAGATCCATAATAATTGCCTTTATTCCTTCATAATGATTTGCATGAAAAATAGCCGCCTCCAACCACGTTCCCAATCGTGTAATTACTGGTTGAGGAGGAAGCGAAACACCAGGTAAATGTTGTTTGTAAAACTGAACGTGTAATGGTGCCTTTAAAAATACTTTCTTAACACTACTAATTAAAGTATTTACTGAGGGAAAATGGTTTCTGACTTCTTCTGCAACACGATTTAGCCCGTGCGCCAAGCGAGTTGTGTGAATTTGGGTAAAAGATTTTCAAGTTTAAAACTGCCTTCACCATGTATGGGGCACCATCCGTCAAAAATAATAGAATTTTCTCTGTTGGAATCGATTCCGGTAAGAAGAAAGTTACCAGTCCTTCGTGTATAAAACTTGTTATTGTCAAATTATTTGACTTTTCCAACTGTTTGGATGAAATTAAATAAGATTTTACTGAAACCGATGCGTTAAGGATACCAATCATTAAATGAACTATCTATCGGTCCACACTATCAGTAGTTTCATCTACGGATATATAAAAATAATTGCTTGCAACAACCTTCTTAACGCTATTCAATGTTTCTGCATAGATACAGCGAATATAATTCTTTCTTAACGTGCCGGGAATGTTATATTTGCTGATATACTTTTGCAAAAATAACTTGACATTTAAATTGTTAAATTTATGTAGTGGAATATCTGTCGACACGAACATTTGACACAAATCTTCATTAAATTGTTCTTGTTCCGATTTTTTGGAAGTTGGTGGCAGATATTGCGCTAATGTTTGCTGACTCTTCTTCGCCAATTTCATCTTTGTTAGTTTTGCAGCACGAGATGGAGTTTTCATATGTTGGTCGACTTGGAACTTTCTCCAACTTGTAATCTGCAAAAAAAAAAATATAATATCGGTTGTTTTCTTATAAAATAAATGTTAGTAAAAGATAAAGGATTAATTAAAAACTTAATTAATTAATTAATTAATAAGACATATTAATCTTAAAATTTTACTCACAATCTTGCAGCATGCTACGCAAAACACTTTTTCTCCATCCATGCGCAATTCTGAATAGGGTCCACCCTTTCAAGCACAGTCGCTATTTTCGGCATTTTTGCTATTATATATCACAACTCACAAGTTTACACTTCGAAAAGCCAACGTAAAATGACGTTTAAAATAAAATTACTTTCGAATATGGGAATAAATTTCTCCGAATAGCAAAGAAACACATATACTCCTAATTTTCTGCTAAAAATTATTTTTGTATTTATTTAGAAGTTTAAGGTATTAGCTTTTCCTGGAATTTTGTCTCGGTCTGGATGTATAGGAAGAGCATTAATAAATTTTTGGAGACGCTTATCGGAAAAGTAACGGGAAGAGGCTTAATAAATTGCTATTTTTAATTTAAAGAGGGCTGTTTAATTTTTGTTTGTCACATCCACGACATATTTTTAGTAATGCCTATAATAAATTAGATTTTGTAAATAAATAAAATTCGGATACTTAAAATATGCAAATAATATACAAAATGCATATATTATGCCAATATGCAAATTTAGGCAAACTGCATATAATCCGGCGTCTAGTTCTAAATGTACATATATTAAACATATATTCTACCTTTTTGGTAATGCAATCATAGAAATAGATACATAACAATAATAAAAAGACGCGTATAAATTATAATTTTACTTATTGTATTTTTAGAAATGAATGGAATTGGCTTTAGGGTTTTAACTAATTTATTGCTGTTACACTTGTACGACATATAACACAGACAGATACAAGAAAAATCTCTAACAACAATATAAATTAATAAACTCTAATTACGAATTTCGACAACTAAGTTGCTATCTTCAGTAGAAGAATCTGAAAAGGAAAATAGTGTTAAACGTAGCCTCTTTGGTTAGGGTACAACATTTGAAGATAGGCTCTTCACCAAATCTCCAGTGGGAGAACACTAAATTCCTAACATTGAAACGAATTTTTATACACTACCTACAACTAGCGTAAAAATTAAACAAACGTGAAGCGTGAAAAAACATAGACCGTAAAAATAACGACTATAATCACAAATTGCTTTAATTATATGCATATATATAATTGTATGCACGTGTTTGGTACCAAATACCGATGACTGGTAATCCATGCAAGTGAAATTCAATGTACAGTTGCAGCCGCTACAAACTCAGACACCTAGTTTTGACACATTCTGTCAAATTAACCTTTATGTGACTGGAAGGGTACCCGGGTGCCTTTTTCAGATTTAAATATTAATATTTTTTTGTGTTTGAACTTGCTGAGCTTGGAAATTCTGTGACATCTCTAAACTTGTTTTATATTACATTTTATTATATATACGTCGTTATTTAGATTTAATTTTTAACGAAAAAATGGCATCCGAAATTATTAGAACCTCTAAGACCGGTATGGGTACCCGAGTACCTCCATTTAAAATTAAATATGCATGGATGTGAAAGAACAAAAGTAGCATTTTTACATTTTTTATTTATATATGTTATAAAAAAGATGTATAAAAAGAACGAAAATAAATAATAATAGGATTAAACTGCCTGTTGGTTACAGGTATCGCATACGGCCTTAGTAACAGAATGCTCATTACAAACTGGTTTTGAACAAGAATTACATGCTTTTTGCGTTTTTCTTTGTCTGTGATTCAATTCCCGGCAAATGTAACATTTTCCAACTACCAAAATACGCCCAGAAGTATCTCGAGATTATTGATCTCTGACTGCTGTAACGACTGGTTGTGTAATTTGGCGTCCTAGAACCATTTCTAGTGATGTACGTGTAAAATGATTGCCCAAAACTCTTGGAATACTGCTTCGAGTTAGTACAGCAGACATACTCGTTTGCAAGATCTTTCAAAAATCTCCGTCGTCGGTCGGTTGATGTAAGCCTAGGATTGTGCTCCGTGTAAATTATGTATGCACTCAGTGCAGCAAGGTCGACCATATTGTAAAAAAAAGCTAGGGGCCAACGATTTGTTCTACGCTTTACTGTATACTCTGATAACATTTTATCCATCGTGTCGACGCCGCCTTTGGTTTTATTATAATATTTAATAATTTCGGGTTTTGCAGTACCAGTATGTTCTACTTTGCCTGTTGTATGCATTGATGATAATAGGATGACAGATTTGTTCATTTTCGGAACATACGAACATATAGTTGCTCTTTTAGTAAATGCAAAATTAGTAGAATTTATAACTCTACTTTTATTGGATTGCATATTGGAAGGAAGAAAAGTTTTATTTTTTCGAACGGTTCCTACTAAAGTTAAGTTCCAAGAATTTAGGTTATGAGCCAACTGTAAACTTGTGAAAAAGTTGTCTGTCGTTATATTTCTTCCAGAACCTTTATATTTAGTAACTAAATCTAGAACTGTACGCTCTCCAATATTCACTTGCCGTTCACCGTCTGGTGGTTTTCCAGTATAAATTTTACCTTGCAAAGGATAAGCATTTGCCGCATCATAAGCCCAAAAAATTTTTATCCCATGCTTTGCCGGTTTTGAAGGAATGTATTGGGTAAATTTTGGATGTCCTCTATAAGGAAATAATTGCTCATCGACCGTTATGCATTCAGACGGCTTATAGTTGTTTTCTAAATTACTATTTAGCATTATCCATATATCACGAATTGGAGCAGCTTTGTCACTTTTAAATCGTTCAGCAAGTGTATTCTGATTATCAAAACGAATAAATCGTGAAAACATTTTGAAGCGATCACGAGACATAGCCGCACGAATAAGAGGTAAGGATTCAAGTTTTCACATTTCAGATATATGTTCCTTATTAGATTTATGTACACCAGCTGCAATTAGGATTCCTAAAAACGCATCGAATTCCTCTTCAGTAAATGCCTTGAAAACCTTTCGCACCACAACGCCGCTTAGAATCTTTGTACTTTTGAGCTTGTTTTTCATTATAATCTCCAGTTACTTGTGTGCCTTTTCTGTTAGTGTCCCTTAAAATTATGGTACAAATTTCATTGGACATGATAGATTTAAAAGTTTCTTTAGCAGTATATAATGCACTAAAAGTTGGTGCGCCACATTTTTCGCGCAAGATATTTCGGCTAATTGTCTGCGCTTGTGGTAATGGAGTATTAGTCCAATGAATTCTATCTTTAGCAACTAAAACAGTAGGCTGTGCAGGCGTTTCTTCTTCATCACTAATTTCATCTGAATAAGGTTCCTCTTGTTCGATTACAGGTTCTATTTCTGCATCAGATTCTTCAGATTCGATTTCCGGAATGTATTTGTCTTCATCCTAAGCAGTAATTGGCTCTTCTTCTAATGCTTCTTCCACTGCTGCTAGTAATTCTACTGATGTCAGTCTTAAAACCATAAAATATCACATTACGTTCTTATTATTACAATTACTTTTACTCTTACAGGATTTGTAATTATATTAACTTCTATATCATACCTACCTGGTTCTCCTCCATCTTGGTTTTGTAAATGAACCCGAACTAGGACCTGGCGTATTATCACACATTCCGATAAAAATAATAAAATTTGCACTTGTTATTACCAAAAACACTAAAAATATTTAGTATGTACTGTAGCGAACAAATTATATACGAGCACTTCGAAAAATGGACGGTTACTGATTTTCAGTCATGTCTAATCTTGTTCATAACAGCGCAGTTTATATCTCCCCACCACTGTCTCCCGTATATGTATAGCTCCAACGTATATACAACGTGGGGTACCCGGGTAGCTACGTCGTCATAAGAAGGTGTTATTTTTCCCAGTCACATAAAGGTTAAAAAAAATTCCTGATTTGTAAATTTGACTTTTATCCGGTATGGTTATGTTAGTGTCAGTTTATTGTAAGTAAGAAGTGTACACAATTTTTAAAATGCCTCAATTAAACGAACTGCAAAAGTCAATAAGTAGAACTAGGCCAGACGACGGTATGAGCATTAGGCAAATCGCAAATGAAATAAATGTTGATAAAAACACTATAAAAGTCAATGATATATTGCCCATGCCAATACTTTTTAAATAACTAATACCTTTTGCCACCTAGTTGTTTTGCTTTTACAGAGTTAATATTCTCATCTTGCTATGGTTTTTGAGAGCTTCCGTCTTGAAAAATCCAGATTTCATCAAGAAAAACAAATTGGAATGTATTTTTATTTTAAAAACGTATACATTGCTGCAAAAACGTTATTTGTATTTGAATTTTTCCATTTTTCAAATTTTTATTTTATACGCCACTGACTTTCTTTCAGTGACATGTGACATTTTATAAACTTCAATATTAAGACCGTGTTACAAAGCCCAACTAATCTAAGATTATTTGGAGACATAGAGTGGCCTGTGTCCCAATTACGGCAATGCTAGATTTTTCAGATCTTTTAAATCTAAAATGGAAATATGTTCCTTGGAACGAGTTGCAATTGAACGTTTAATTTGGCTGCTATATTTTTGGTTATCGTTATAATTTGTGGAATAACTTTAAGCGTTTAAATATTCAACTACAAACTAACAAAATACGCAACGATATTTCCAAAGAACACAGAGCAGATGAAAAATTACGATTCCGCAAGTTGTCCTTTGAAATAATTGACAATATTTCCGCCTATATAGACACTAGATTTTAGAAATGTATCACCCATAAATTTCTAGAATTAGTTAATTTTTGCGACAAACCCACAGTTACTGAAAGAGCCTTTGAATCGCTTAAATAAAATTATCTACAATATTAGGACTTTCCTGCATTACGTTCTGAACACACAGTTATTTAGAACATCTCAAAAGGCTTACATAAAACGAGTGCTGGTGACGTATGTAAAATTCTTAAAGACTGCGAACTAGATCGCGCTTGCCCTGTAATTCTTAAACTATGTGGATTTACGCTAACTATCCCAGACACAAGTACGAGTATGTCTGCTAAAGGTTCCTTTTTTGCGCTTAAGCAAATAAAAAAAATTGTTAGGAATAGGACAAGGAAGACTTTCTGCTCTGGGATTAACATCAATTGAAAAGAAGATTCGTGCAGGATTATTCTCGCCAAAAATATTTTTATGATAACGTTAGAGATGAGTTTGCAAAACAAAATAGACGTATGGCACTTCATTTGAAGTACAGCATGAGTCTATTGTAGTTTGTAACAAATTTTATCTTTTTTGCTCAGGCGTTAATTTAATCTATAGCTTTCCCTTTTGTGAGGTTCTGAACACACCATTGCATTTCAAGTAAATTAAAGATTTTTATTTCTTAGGCATTGTTGATTAAACCATATATTTTGTACTGCCATCCTGTGTTTCACCCGTAACTTGAAGTAGAAATTGGCTTGTTGCACTACACTGCTTTGTTTAAGAAAATTAATACTGGTAGCCGTAACTTTGTGGTAATTCATTTTGAAAATTATAAAATAAAATAAAACAATAACTTTGTTATACCACTTTATTCACATATAATAGTGACCGCGGTTTCTACATACAATGTCATTATCAAACTGCAAAAGTTACAGGCCTACATAGAACTTATAAATGACACAAAAATATATGGGGGTGGTTTATGATGTTATTTAAAATTACTACTATATACTTAACTATTATATACAACATTGGAAAAGAGGTGTATATATAAGATCCAACTGGTCGTTTAAAACGATATCTATTGTGATGGTTCGGCTTTTAAAAATTTCTAGGGCCTTTAAAAGATTTAATTTACGACCTTTCTCGGCCAAATGCAATATTTTACGATGACCAAATGTATGCCTTTCTGTAATAAGATGGTTTGCGAATGTTGAATCTGTCTTCTTTAGTTTATATGACCTCATGTGTTCTTTTACCCGTATAATAAAACTTCGACCAGTCTGACCTATATATACACTTTTACAATCATTACAATATCATTTGTACACTCCTGATTTATTATTGATATCTGTTTCAGGTTTTGCGTTAAAAATGAAATTACTTGTTTATACATATAGTTTGTAAGCTATACTAACATTACTATTATTTTTTGAAATTATATTTCCAATTTGCTCGCTTATTTTACCGAAGTAAGTTAACGAGACAAATTGTTTCAAATTAGCACTATCTTTAGGATATACTAAACTAAGGGCCACTTGTAACTGTTTTTTCTATAGTATACTGTCAATTACGCCACTTTTATAACTACTGTTTACCGCTATTTGTTTTATAGTATTGATTTCACGAACAAAAGATTCATTAGACAAAGGAATATTTAATTCTCTATTTATCATAGAATTAAAAAATTAATGTTTGTGTGTCTTAGGGTGTAGTGAATCTTTGGGAATAATGCAATCAGTGAAAGTAGGTTTACGATATATATCAAATTTTAAGCTCTGATCTAATTTTTTAATTTTACATCTAGGAAGTTAATACTGTTATTCTCTTCTATTTCTACTGTAAAATCGATATTAGAATGGATTGAATTTATGTAGTTCAGAAATGTTTGTATTTGTCTATGAGTACCCTTAAAGCAAGCTAGGATGTCGTCTACATATCGATACCAAAATTTAAAGTTACTTTACATTTAACAACAAATTCTACAAACAAACAGAAGGTCTGGCAATGGGCTCACCTCTAAGTCCTCTATTAGCTGAAATTTTCATGAAGCATATTACAGAAAAAATTCTTTCATCACAAATAGGTAAAAAACATATTAAATTTTGGTATCGGTATGTAGACGACATCCTAGCTTGCTTTAAGGGTACTGATAGACAACTACAAACATTTCTGAACTACATAAATTCAATCCATTCTAATATAAATTTTACAGTAGAAATAGAAGAGAATAACAGTATTAACTTCCTGGATTTAAAATTAAACAAATTAGATCAGAGCTTAAAATTTTATATATATCGTAAACCACTGATTGCATTATTCCCAAAGATTCACTACACCCTAAGACACACAAACATTCATTTTTTAATTCTATGATACATAGAGCATTAAATATTCCTTTGTCTAATGAATCTTTTGTTCGTGAAATCAATACTATTAAACAAATAGCGGTAAACAATAGTTATAAAAGTAGCGTAATTGACAGTATACTAAAGAAAAAACAGTTACAAGTGGCCCTTAGTTTAGTAGGGTACTTGCATTTTCGTCACCGACCAGGTAGATAAACCGTGCGCAATAGTTGGGGCATTTATGACACATGCATTTTCGTCACCAAAGTGCTTAATTATTTGTAATATAATTTATTTGTTTTTATAGAAAAATTGAAGGAATTTCAAATAGATACCTATATTAAAATACAAAGTTTGCATATGCCTACAAAAATTCACAATCGTAAAGTTAAAAAAAGGCAGCAATTTATTGAGTCTATGCTTACACAATACCAAAACAATGAAATAAGCAGGTTACATCTAGTTAAATGTCTCTCATATCATTGTTATTTTACATAAAATGATGTTTTACATATTTTTTATATAGCTCTGTACCTATGTATATATATTTGAATAAACAACCTTGTTTTATATAAATTGTTTCGTTTCATTTTCAATTGCTAAGTACCTACTTAATAAGATAAGAAAATGGTCGGTGACGAAAATGCATGTGTAAGTAACGTCTGCTTTTCAGGACGGTGACGAAAATGCATGTCCGATTATCACTTTTCTTACCTTGCTGACGAAAATGCAAACACCCGTTTAGTATATCCTAAAGATAGTGCTAATTTGAAACAATTTGTCTCGTTAACTTACTTCGGTAAAATAAGCGAGCAAATTGGAAATATAATTTCAAAAAATAATAGTAATGTTAGTATAGCTTACAAACCATATGTAAAAAACAAGTAATTTCATTTTTAACGCAAAACCTAAAACAGATATCAATAATAAATCAGGAGTGTACAAATTATATTGTAATGGTTGTAAAAGTGTATATATAGGTCAGACTGGTCGAAGTTTTATTATACGGGTAAAGGAACACATGAGATCATATAAACTAAAGAAGACAGATTCAAGATTCGCAAACATCTTATTACCGAAAGGCATACATTTGGTCATCATAAAATATTGCATTTGGCCGAGAAAGGTCGTAGATTAAATCTTTTAGTCACTTGAAATTTTTAAAAGCGGAAACAACACAATAGATATTGTTCTTGACGACCAGTTGGATCTTATATATACACCTCTTTTCCAATGTTGTATATAATAGTTAAGTATATAGTAGTAATTTTAAATAACATCATAAACCACCCCCATATATTTTTGTGTCATTTATAAGTTCTATGTAGGCCTGTAACTTTTGCAGTTTGATAATGACATTGTATGTCGAAACCGCGGTCACTATTATATGTGAATAAAGTGGTATAACAAAGTTATTGCTTTATTTTATTTTATTATTTTCAAAATGAATTACCACAAAGTTACGGCTACCAGTATTAATTTTCTTAAACAAAGCAGTGTAGTGCAACAAGCCAATTTCTACTTCAAGTTTTTATTTCTATTTGTTTTTAAAACGAATTCTTCATATTAACTTGACAAATATCAAGTATCTTTTCCGTCACCCAGTACATGATAACGACTTTAAATTATGAAAGATTTAACGTCACTCAAAACGAAATTTACAAAATCCCAACGGTTTAATGTTGATACGAATTTATTTTATGAAAATCTCGGCTAACTTACTTTAAAGTATATTACGTCAACTTGCTAACACCAGGAGGATTCGAGACAACTCATTAAGGATAATTCAGTACATTTCATAAAACTTAAACACATGAGCGCAACCTAAATGGAATTGACGTAAAAATTGGATTTTGATATCGGGGCTTTACGTAACGTCGAATTTAATAAAAAGGCAATTCACAATGCAAATTTTCTCTATACGTGGAGATGTCTCGGTGCTTTTATTCTCGAATACATTTTATCCGAGCATCATTTCCACGGTAATATTTGCCGCTTCACACGCACTAGAATGAAGCTGTTATTGTTATAACTCATTAAAACCTTGAATCCATTAAGAGAAAACCTTCATATCGGTTATATTACCGCTATACTTAAGTACAACTGTAGTTAGATATAAGGGTATTACTTTTTGGGAGGTCATGTAATAAATATGTAAATTATGTTTAACGTTATGACTATGAGTCATTTAGTACTGTAAAAGTTTAATGTAGTTTTAGATTAAAGGTGGGTACAAGCCGCGTTGTTTGCGCAACCGCTTATCGATTTCTATCCGTTTTACGACATCTGGAATACAATAACTCGATTAAAACCAAGTAACGGGAGTACACATATATATACCTACACAAACTTAGTGAATTAATAAAGCATTATGTTATAAGACAGAACAATAGTAGTATACATATTAGCGGTTAGTGGCAAATCCTTTTGTGCATATCTCATCTTACGCTAGTTTGCTCATGGTAGATTCATCTGTAAGATAACTGAGTGGGTACCGGGGAAAGTTAAGCGTTGAATGCGTG
The DNA here is from genome assembly GCA_935421215.2 of Melolontha melolontha. Lineage (NCBI taxonomy): Eukaryota > Metazoa > Arthropoda > Insecta > Coleoptera > Scarabaeidae > Melolontha > Melolontha melolontha. Next base: position 19,398,189 of record OW285236.1, on the reverse strand, counting down.
CTTCCACCGCAGTTTCAGAGAGGTCGCTTTATGTATCGCGTTACACAAGAATCTTATCAAAGATATATACTGGAAGATTTGCATAATAAAACACTTTTGACATGAGGAACATGGCATTATAAAGTATAATAAACACTATTACGAGGTATGAACATATCGATGGATAGTTATCTGTCGGAAACTATCTAGTTTCGTTAATATCTTATAATATTATAGAATATGCATTTGTGGTATAGTTTATTTCAAATTATAAGAATATAACTTTGAACGGCTCTAATGCTTTTATTTCACCACCTGCGGCAATAACTACCTGGCCGCTCAATACGATTATCTTTTACGCAAACAAACTGCTGATGTCCGTAATGACAAAATTTAAGTAAATTGTATTTACTGCAATTTAGATGAAATTAAATTTAATAATAATATAAGTACCAACAGTTGTTAATTTGAATATATAGTTATTATATATAGTTAAATAGTCATTAAATTACAATTTAGATGAAATAAGTGCTTACATTTATTAAACAAAATTTAAGTAAATATAGTTAGGAGAGTTGGTATATATTACATCTAATATTGAGTCTATTTATCATTTATTGTTAATCTTTACTGCTGCATACATATTTGATTTTTCTCTCTTTACTTGACGAACATGTGGCGACCTTTTGCTGAAAGTGTTAGTGATTATGTTGTGGATAGTGATAATAATGTTGGAGGACGACAGAGAAAGCATATATCAGAAGATGCAAAACAGATAATTTTCAGTGTCTATTATACCCTGACGGAAGAAAATAACGAACTACAAACCCAGAATATTCAACGAACGTCGCAATTAACAAAGGTGCCTTTTGGAACAATATATAAAATAATTAAGAATAACGCAGGGCCTCGAAAGCAAAGAAGTCACAAAGGAGCATCGAGAAAAATTGAAGAGTATGAAATTGATACTATTAGGCAGCAAGTATACTCCTTCTACAGAGGAAATGTTGCATCTACACTTGACTGCTTACATAAAAGAATCAGTGATGAGCCTATAAATATTCAGTGTTCTAAAGCAACCTTGTGGCGGACGCTAAAGAAAGCTTGTTTTAAGTTTGGCACTATAGACAAACGTCGCACAATTATGGAAAGCCCGAGGTTACAGAAACTTCGATATGAATACTTAACGGCAATTAGAAGTTATAGACAGGAAGGACGATTAATATGTTATTTAGACGAGACCTGGTATGACACCCATGACACAATTTGCAAAGGTTGGGTGGATAGTTCAAGTATGTGTCAGTTGGACGCGCCGGTTTCGAGAGGGAAGAGAATAATCATTCTTCATGCTGGGTCAGAAAAAGAATGGATCGGACAGCCGCTATTATCTGCTAAAAATGTTAAATCCTCAAGTTTAGATTACCATGAAGATATGACCTCATCTTTATTTGAAGAATGGTTTTGTGACACTTTGCTGCCAAATTTACCAAAAGATAGTGTGATAGTGATGGACAACGCTCCGTATCATTCTCAACAGCTAACCAAAGTTCCTACAAAATGTAATAATAAGAAAGATATTAAAACATTTTTAGAAGAAAATGATTTATATTTTGAGGATCATTATACAAAAAAACCAATTAATAGAGGTGATGAAGACAAAAGAATATTTAAAGAATTATTATGTGGATAACAGAGCCAAAGAAGCAGGACATACAATTTTGGGTTTACCACCATACCATTGCATTTTCTATCCCATTGAATTGATATGGGCCCAACTGAAAAATACCATAAGACGAACAAATCAAACAACGAAATTTAGTGAAAGTAGTGTAACACACATAAAAAATGCTATGGAACATATAACTGCTGTAAATTGAAAAAATGCTGTTAAACACGCAATAGGACGAATATATGCGCATGTACAAAATAGTAGCACCTTTGATTATAAATTTGCAATACGATTCAGACACAGACACAGATTTGCAAGACGACTCAATCACAGACGATTTATGAAATGCGGTGACACATAAAAATTTTATTGTGTATTACAAATAAATTAGCTTTATATATCTATATGTATCCACTACACATGTTTCCACACGATTTGTAATTTTTTATTTGTATATGAACCCAAAATATACAGATATTTTTTATTATATACTTGAAATTAACAGCGTTTTATTATTGTATTATAGGGCCCTAATTTATAGTCAATACGGCCCCTAGATTCATACGTTGCAAATAGGTAAACCGTACCCGTTCAATAAGGAGACCAGGTATAATAATTATCATCACATAAGGTGGTGCAGTAAAAGCATTAGAGCCGTTCAAAGCTATATTCTTATAATTTGAAATAAACTGTACCGAATTACGACACGCGTTCATCGGCTACATTTTCAGTTCCTCGTGCTAGAACTAATGTTATGGCTAAGGCCGCAATGGTCCATATGGCGAAAAACGCAAATAAGTATTGTGAGCAGGCGCGGCTCGTGATGACGTATTTGGGAGTGCAAGTACAATGATGCGAGTACCTCGTGTGTTTTCGGTGTTTACTAAGAAAACGTTACAGTTAGTACACGAGAATACACGAAGCACTCGCATCATTGTACTTGCATACCCAAATACGTCATCACGAGCCGCGCCTGATTGTGAGGATCCTTATACTAAATAAATAAGTTAGTTTGTCATTTTGATTATTTTAGGATTTACATGTGTAAATAAATTTGCACTTGCAACATATTGCTGTGTTTTTTTCCCCGCAAATATTTTGAAAAACATTATTTTATGTTGTACATTTAATTTGGTTGCCAGTGTATAATTTTATTGAATTTATCTATGAATGTAGATTTTATGTTGAACCATTATTTTTGATTTATTTTGACTAGCGTTGTTATTACGCCGATTTGCCATGCTATTTCCGACAGACACAAATTGTTATCAGAGTTGTGAAGACGTGTTTTATAAGATATTTTTTTATCTTAGTTTGAGTAGCTTTGTGATTTTTATTAATTAGTTTTGGTGTTTTATTTTCATATCGATTTATTTACGAGTGTGCAGAACTCGTAGTAGTAAATTTTTGTACGTTCTTCTAACTCTGGTGTCTCGTTTAAAAATTACATTTTATTTACGTAAGTAAAAGAAATCATTCTTATTATCTTTATTATTATTATTTTCATTTATGTATTGATTTGTATTTTACCATTGTGGTAATTTTGATATATTTTATCTTAGATATATATATACGGGGTTGGGCAGAAGTAACGCATTAGTCTAATAATTCCGTAAATATAAACTTTAGAACAAAATGTTGTCAACAAAAGTTTTCTGAGAAGTTATTTTGTATTGGTTTCAATCATTTGCGTTTTTTTTTCATGATGATTTCATATGACAGCAAAAAAAAATTTTTTTTTTAATGGAAAAAATATTTTCTTTTAGAAAATTCTGAATCTTTATTAATTTCTGAATATGAATATGTACTTTTTTCATGGGGTTAGATAATAAAAATATTGAGAAAAAAATAAAATTTAATAAACGTACATTTGGACTAGTGCAGTGTTTTGTAGATTGCTTTGGAAATTGTGGATTTTTTGACTGTCATCGAATTATTGACGTTTCACAATAAAATCCCGTAAATTCCATCGTAAAACTTGCTTTTTTTAATACGTGTTTTGTGTGAAAATGGTCAAATTAACTACTAAAGAAATAATAGAAATTCTTATGATGGTCGGATATGGTGACAGGCAACGTTCACATCACGAAGTTTGCACTTTATTCAATAATGTTTGTTTGGATCGAGATCCTATAGCTCAATCAACAGTTTCGAGATTGGTTACTAAATTTAGAGAAACGGGCGATGTTAGAGATATACCTAAAGCTGGCCGACCAAAAGAAATCACTAATGACGACCGATCTCTTCGTGTTTTACTTGCTGTAACGGAAAATCCCACTACGTCAACCACTCAACTAGGATTAGAAAATTATATGAGTAGCAGATCAATTAGACGAATATTAGAAGCGAACAAATACAAGCCCTATAAGATATACTTACTGCACGAACTTAACGAAGATGACCCGGACAGAAGATTACAGTTTTGTGAAACAATAATGGAATTGTCCAATAACGATCCAAATTTTTTAAACAACTTCGTATTTTCTGACGAAGCTACATTTTGTCTAAATGGATTTGTAAATAGGCATAACTGCCGTTATTGGGTGACTGAGAATCCACATTGGATGCCAGAAAATCATACACAGCATCGCCACAAACTTAATGTGTGGGCTAGCATTGTTGGGCAACGAATAATAATAGGTCCGTACTTCTTGGAACACAATTTAATTTAATTTTGTAGTTTGTTTACTTTTATTAAATTTAATTTTTTTCTCAATATTTTTATTATCTAACCCCATGAAAATAGAACGCATTCATATTCAGAACTTAATAAAGATTCCGAATTGTCTAAAAAATAATATTTCCATTAAAAAAAAAAAAAATTTGGCTGTCATATGTAATCATCATGAAAAAAAAACAAATGATTGAAGCCAAAACAAAATAACTTTTCAAAAAACTTTTGTTGACAACATTTTGTTCTAAAGATTATATTTACGGAATTATTAGACTGATGCGTTACTTCTGCCCAACCCCGTATATATAAATGACAAAGAACGTATTTTAAAATATCCATAAAAAATTTTCTAACTTTAAAATTTTGCACGTTGGAATCAAGGGCATATTTTTTTATTACATGTGACTGCGCATGTGTTAGAGATTTGCTTCGGTCTGTCAGTTCTGGTTGTTTACCTTTTGAAGTTGTTTATTAGGGGTGAGATTTTAAAAACATCTTAATTTAGACTTAATTTAGTTCGGGTGTAATCAGAGGACGTTTGGATTTGTTTTGCGGTCATTTTCAACAAATTCTTTTACCTCTAGGTGTAAGTTTGTATTACACAATTCTTTATCCTTTATAAAGAAGTTTTTTCTTTTTTTATTTTTTTTAATTAAAGATTCTTTTGAGTAAAGATGTGTATATCTTTTTAATTATCCTTCAACTTGTGTGCTTAACAGTAACTTCAGTAAAACTAACAATATTCACAAATAAATTTTGTGTGGCGCCTGATTGTGGTATTAACTCAATTATTTTTCCACGTTTTCCATTGGAAACCCGGAGAGGAAAGCAGTCCCATTTAAAGAAAGTAACCGACCGAGTATCTAAGCTGGACAGAGTTGGTGTGAATAGTGGTACATCCAACTACGAACCCACTATTCATAGCAATATGTTTTTGTTTTTGTAATTTTATATTATCCTTTAAGTGGATTTTTTGTTGGATAATAAAGACTATTGTTATTATTATTATTATTATTAAATGATTATGATGCCTTATTATGTTGATTCCAAATCTCTCTACAAAACCATCACCCATAGTTTTTAAACTATTTATATAAATTATGAAATGTGGCGTTAATGAGGAATTATGTTCATTAGTGATCCAATAGCCTGTTTTTCTATGAATGCCGAATTAAAAATAAATTTTAGTGGAGCAAGAGACATTATGCAACAATCCTTGGCAGAACCTTATTCTCACCTGCATTCAAATTAGGTTTTAATCTCCTGATGCTCCATAAAATTTCATCTTCTGTAATATCATAGATTCTTAATTACTCCATGGTAGCAGCTTCCATATGTTGTTCGGAGCGGTATACATTGTCAGAGTAAGCACTAGAGAAAATCTTCGCAATATTCTCAACTGTAACATCAGTAAAGCTGGGAATTATATGCACACGGAAACTGCATTATGAGCGCATATATGTTTCCAAAATTCGATGAAAATTTGCAGAACTTTTATTAAAATATGCAAAAATATGTAAGTTTAAGTGATAATTAGTCAACTAAAATATTGTCAAAATATTAAATGATGTGAATATAAATTTAGAGTTACCACAAATATGTACTACACTCGGGAGCAAAAAAATCGACTAAGACTGCACACTCGCATTAAAGTACCTCTGGCACAAAAACTAATACTTAAATTCCACTTTTGATTTCAAAATCTTTAAGTTAAGCTTTAAAATAATTGCAAAAAATAGATTGCGTGTCGATGCGATAATTCACATCAAGCTTTGATACAAAATAATACAAATCTGTATAAAAACAAATTTGTATCTGTATATGCATGGACACACAGTACGTATTTACCAGCTTTTGCTTCAACTACCAGACGCATGCGTTTCTGTGTAACCACTTTGTCAATGATAGATTTACGAAGCAAAAGACTGTAGTACACTTGCGGTCATGTAGTAAGTTTTGTCCTATCCGAAGACAACAGATAACCTCTTGCCATCTGGTAAATACGTACTGTGTGTCCATGCATATACAGATACAAATTTGTTTTTATACAGATTTGTATTATTTTGTATCAAAGCTTGATGTGAATTATCGCATCGACACGCAATCTATTTTTTGCTATACTACGCCACCTGGCGACGAGTTAATGGACTCACAGTAATATGCGTATCTTTCTTCTTTATCAGTAATAGCTTCGCTATTCGAGAAGAACACTTTGCACCGGCGCGGTCGGTTTTGTCCGTCAGATGGCAAGAGGTTATCTGTTGTCTTCGGATAGGACAAAACTTACTACATGACCGCAAGTGTACTACAGTCTTTTGCTTCGTAAATCTATCATTGACAAAGTGGTTACACAGAAACGCATGCGTCTGGTAGTTGAAGCAAAAGCTGGTAAATACGTACTGTGTGTCCATGCATATACAGATACAAATTTGTTTTTATACAGATTTGTATTATTTTGTTTAAAATAATTGCATATTCTTTTAATTTACGCTTCTTATACTCTTAGACTACCATATAATTTGTTGTAATCGACAATCACAAGATTTTGTATAAGTTGACATCATTGTTCTTTGCAGGCCAGTAGGCCGTTTAGAAGGCTTTCTACCTTATCAACCCGTATTAGTTGGCTGTTAAACGTCAACCGGTATACATTTCCGTCAGCTACATTTAGGAATATTAGCTGCTAATGGATACTACAACCGAAGTAGCGGCTCAAGCGGTTGCATTATTGCAACAAGGCCATAATCAACGGGAAGTTGCTCGTGCGCTGCACATGAGTCAGTCTGCCGTGGCAAGAGTTTACCAAAGATACCAGGAGAATGGTAGCTTTCATCAAAGAAGAGGTTCCGGCAGAAAGCGGTGCACAGTAATGAGAGATGACCGTTTCATTGTCCAGAGCTCTTTAAGAAATCGGGCACTCACCGGCCTACAAATTCAACGGGAGCTCAGAGAAACGCGGGGAGTGGCTGTTAGTCGGAGGACAGTCAGAAGACGACTCAAGGCAGCTAACCTTAGTCCAAAAAGGCCAGCTACGGGTCCAAAATTGACCCCAGCCCATCGAGCAGCTCGTCTCCGTTTCGCAAGAAAGCATGTTGATTGGACAAACGAGCAATGGCGCTCTGTACTGTTCTCGGATGAAAGCAGAGTGTGTTTGCACGGCAGTGACAGAAGAGGAAAAGTATACAGAAAGCCGGGAGAAAGATTCGCACAATGCTGCATAACCGAAAAGGTGGCTTTTGGAGGAGGTTCCTGTATGGTGTGGGCTGGCATTTCTATGGACGCAAAAACCGAGCTGGTTTTTATTGAAACCGGCGGCCGAGCAGGAGGTTTGACTGCGAACCGATACATCCAAGAAATTCTAGAGAACCATGTCGTTCCTTACGTTGGTTTTATCGGGAAACCTTCATTCTCATGCAAGATAATGTCCGTCCACACAGTGCAGTTTCCGTAAGGCATTACTTGCAAGAACTTGAAATACAAGTTATGGACTGGCCAGCGCGCAGCCCGGACTTGAATCCTGTTGAACACCTGTGGGATGAACTCAAAAGGAAAATTCGGGCTAGAAATCCTGCACCAGTTACGAGAGCTGAACTTCAAGCAGCACTTACCGAAGAATGGGTATCAATATTTTATTCGAAATTTTACAGAATACATGTATAATAATAATTAGAATAAGTAAGCTAAACATAGTATTGTAAACATTTACAATTAAATGCTTTTCTAAATTCTCGACTAAAAATGATCTGCGATCCGTCACTAATAGCTTGTATGATAAAAAGCTTCGCTCAACGTCAACTGAGGTAATTGACGCATACTTATATTTGCAGATAATTCATGGACTCATCCCAATAGCTTTCTAGCAACACACTGGATTTTCTACTAAGCTGAATAAAGCCATCATCTCGTCTTTCCCTAGAACTTTACTTATGTTAATTTTATTTTAAACCGCTCTCCCATGGTACCTTTCACACTATAAACTTTATTCTTGGAACTTTGAATCAATTTTATCGATTCACTGAGTTCAACACCTTAATTTTCGTAGTGTTTCACTAATAAAACCATAGTTTGCTTAAATAAAAGTTAACTATTGGCGTATTTGCGGTTTATTTAGTATACCTTTGCAATCTGCAATTGCTATCGAGTCGTTTGAATAAGAGATAATAAATTCTCTTATTTGTTCAAAGATACCTGCATAAAATATAGCGGCATCAAGCCACGTTCTCCAACTTGTTATTATGGTTTGTTGTGACAGTGCCAAACCAGGTAACTTATTGTCCTATGCTTGATCCCTCAGAGGTGCTTTAATAAATATTTTTTTGGCAAATTGATCATTGAATTAATATCTGGAAATGTGTAACGTATTTCTTCTGCTACTCTGTTAACAGTGTTAGCCAAACATGTTACGTACATCAAATTCGGGTAAAAATCTTCAAATTCAGTGCTGACTTTACCATATATGCCACAGCATCAGTAATGCCTTGTCACTTGGAATGGCATTCAGCACATAAAACTTCCTTAAACTATCGTTTATAAATCTTGTTATAGTTAAGTTATTTGTTTTCTCAAATTCTTCTGTACCAATTAAAAAGGATTGGTAGGCGTAATTTTTATTTAAAATGCCAATCAATAAGTTGGCAATATAGCGTCCACAACTGTCTGTTGTCTCATCGACTACGAAATAAATATAATTTTCACCTATTGTTTCCCTAATTTTCATCATAGTTTCCTCAAACAATAGATTAATATACTTTTTTCTTGTAGTTGAGCGACTAGGAACTGAAAGCTTCGTATAGTTCTTTAAAAAAATTATAAACGTTGAATTATCAAACTTTGAAAGTGAAATGTTTGCACATAAGAAGGCGTTACACAAGTCATAATGGAAACTACATTCTGCTCTATATTTTTACTTGTTGAAGTAAACGATTGATTCAGAGCAGCTTGTGGTGCATTTTTAAATCTTGTGATATTTCTTTTATGCAAATCTTTTCCTACATGCTGCGTTATTTGAATTCAATTAATTAAACGGAAACAAATAAAAACTTTTACTGCAATATTTAGAAAACACTCTGCTTCTACTTTGTGTAGGATAAACTTTTATCTAGATCGACACTTGTGAATATTATTTCGAGATATCAAAAATAACAAGGTAAAATTACATGTACATATACTTTAGAGAACTAACTAAAGACAACTGGTAATATGACTGACCTATTGGTCAACCTTATTGCTCATAGATATACTGGAACTTCCCCGACTTGATAAACACAAATCTGGAAATTAACACTGTATGGCTCATACGGACTGTAAGTCTAATCTTGATATATTATCAATAAATGGTTTTACATATGCTTTTCGGTACACTTTAGAAATAAATTATAAAGTTTGAACAAATATGATATTTTATATTAAATATATTGAAAGCAGTATTTATACATAAGATATGCAAAACAAAAGTAGTCGCAAATGCTTTCTTATTAGGTTATCCGTATAGATCTGTAAGAATTTTGGTAAACATATAAATAAGAAATATGCATTTTCATATAATCCCAGCTTTAGTAATGACAAATAATTTTGTATATTAAAATATAGTTTTCCGTAAAAACTAACTGTGTACTGTTCATTTCAAAAACGTCAGCTTCCCGTCGGTCATCCTGTATATAAGACCCTGTATATAGAAATTACTGATTCTCACCTGGATTATGTTTTGAGAATAGAATATAGTGATCAAAGACATTTATAAATGCATTTGTTATAGAGAGTTCACCATTCCAAAGGGGTCATTAAAACTAGTTGAGCAACAAAAACATTTATTTTCTTTAATAAATAAATACCTACTTAACATTTTTTTAATAATTCTGTGGCCCGTGGGATATATCTGTAAATGTATATATAGCCCCAAAAAAGAAACGTTGAGTATGGGTAATTGCCAAAGCTTCCAATAAATCTGGCAAAAATAAATTCACGGAAAAAACTAGGTTGTGGGTAAAAATTGACCCAAGCTTGGCCATCCGATGGTAAACATAGGTTATGACTACTGATTTGTCTCCAGAATTTGTGTCGATTTAGTTTTGCAGAATATCGTGTAACTATCGTGTAATTTCCGTGCGCGCCATGTGCGCCAATGTGGGGATGATTGTATTGCATCAGAACTAATAAAAAACATTCAGTATGTGTTTAGTACTTGCTTAGACTGCATGTAAGTGTAAGCATACGTAATAAAATGTTGCCCACACATAAATCGAGAAAACGACCGTTGTCAGACTAAGTGAATAAGTTTATTATGGATATCCCGGGCTTAATATACGATGGCTCAAAAATTAAATGTTTAGTGTGCAATACATATCTAATGTGTTGGTCAAAAACACACTGTAAAAACACGCAAGCAGTTCGAAGCACAATAATAAAAAATTAATCGACAACAGTTTATACATGAACTATGTGTAAGTATGATTGTGTGTACACTGCCGTTTACCTTGTTAAGTAATTATTCATTTATTTCAGACGACTAGAACAATGTAATGCCGAAAAAATTTCAGAGGTGCTATTAGATACTTTGGAAAAATTTAAACTTTCGAAAGACCAAGTACTAATGTTTATGACCGATGGTGCCGCAACCATGTGTTCTGTAGGCCGATCTTTTAGAAAATATTGTCCTAACTTGTTACATATTACTTGTAAACTCCATGCTCTACACCTTGTGGCAGAACAGGTTCGTAGATGTTATCCAGAGGTAGATGCTTTAATATCGAGTAAAAAGGCAGTATTCCTGAAATCTCCAAAACGTATTCGAAAATTTCACGAATTGTGTCTCCATACCCCTGAGCCACCACAGCCTATTCTGACACGTTGGGGTACATGGTTACGGACGGGGTTTTACTATCATGAACATTTTGAAACAATTAAGGACGTGGTTTTATCATTCGATCCTAAAGAAAGTGCAGCTATCAATACAAGCAAGAAAAAAATTGAAGATGCCCAGATTAAAATGGATTTACAAAGTATTCGTGAGAATAACTTGGGACTAGAAGAAGCAATAACAAAATTAGAAAATTCGTCGCTGTCGTTAGAGGAATCACTGCAAATTGTTAAAGATGTTCACGCACAACTGTGTGCTGTAGAAGACGCAAAAAGTGAAAGTGTTCTAAAGTGTTTTAGACAGAAATGCAGATTTTGACACCTTAACACGTATTTGTGAGGGCACGTCTACAGATGCGTTAAGTTGCTTAAAAAAGTATTTTGTTTATGCGAATATAACATCACCAGATGTAGAACGCTCGTTTTCCGAATATAAACATATTTTTTTGCTCACGGCGGACATGTTTTTCAGAAATAACCTTAGAAACGCACCTGATGTTGAAAATATACAATCGAGTTTCTCCAATTTGTCAATCCTTGGAAGACGCTTAAAACGGTAAGTGTTTTTTTTAAAACCTCTGTCGTGCACACAATCACTGATTTCATACATTTTCCATTTTATTTATAGGTACATACAACGCTGCTATAATATGTACTATTCTTATTTTAAGTGTGGTTATGCATATTACTTTAATATCAGAAAACCAAATGTATATTTAATTATTTCTGATAGAATAAATGTCTCTACTTCTATACTTATATCGGTAACAAGCTCATGTTGCGTCCCTATTCTATCGCATATTCTAATATATTACGAATTACACTCCCATACCGGCGCACGGAAATTGGTCTGCTCTACTTATTACCTACAAAATGTTTCTAATCTAATATGGAATTCGAAAATATGAAGAATTTTCAAATAAATTTCAATTAGTAAATGAAACTCGAATGACAAACCGGGAAAACTATTTAATTCAAAGCGAATTTCGTTCCATTTTAATTAGCATAGAACGCTTTTATTTATCACGTAATATATGTATATCAGGTCTAAATTTATTTCCATAGGGCTTCTACGCATTAAAGCGAATAAATCTGATTGCAATTTTAATCAAACTTGTAGAGGGTAAATTGGTTCCCAGCATCAAAACGATGAAATTGTGATGGATATAATAAACTCACCCTTTGTGAAAAAAGTCCACGTTCAATTTAACGCAGGGATTTGGTTAAATACAAAAAAAAAACATATAGGAGACAAGGAAACGGTTCAGCAGTTAGAATGAGAGGATCGGGATAATGGGAGCAGGTATCTGAAAAACGATTTTCGTTGGTAAGTAATCTAAGCCTTCGTGTTTTAGAGAATTAAATCGGGGATGTATGTATGTTACGATATCTAGAACAATGTATCTCTGAATGTAGCAACTTTTATTTTATCGTAGAATCGGCTTGTGTAACTTAGTGCCGTTACGTTTCACATCTGATTTGATTTAAGAATTTGCTTTGAATTGTGAGGTATTCACTAAGGAAGCATTTGATTAAATGTAATTAAAAGAATTATTATAATTAAAACATTGGACGAAATTCCTGCTTAGCCTTTTAATAAATTTTTTCCTAATTTTATTCTCAAAAAGAATTCGAATACACATCTCTTATTATCTGAACGTGCGGATTTAATTTTTTTTCGCAGAGTCACAGGGTGGTAGTCAAGAGTTACCGAAATTTGGATCACTCATGAAAATATGATAATGTATTTTAACCCTTAACTGGCTTTGCGGAGTCCCTGGGACTCTAGCAAGTATGAAGTAACGAGCGATCATTAAAATTTTCACTCGTAGCTGGCCGTGTATATAAAAATTATGTCGTAGCTTTAGTCATTAAGATGTTATTTCAAACATCTGTCAGTGTCAAATATATATTTTAAAGTTTCATTAAAAGAAAGAGTAATGGCCTTTAATGATATGCATAAAGCGTTTATGGTAGAATGCTACTTACTGACATCTCAAAAAATTGATGGTATTTGGCAGCATTCAATAGAAAATTGCCTTGCGGAGTTTGAAGAGAGATATCCAAATACTGTTCCTAGCTATAAAACTTTCCGTGATACGCTAATGCATTGTGTAAATCTTTTTCGTCAAACAGGCAGTATTTTAAGGAAAAAAGGAAGCGGTCCTCCTCTCAAGAGAAGTCGCGGCGTAATTGAAAATGTCAGATATATTATTAACGAATCTCCTCAAACATCTATTCGCAGAGTTTCGCAACAAGTAGGGTTTTCGTTTGGAACATGTCAAAAAATTTTAAAAAAGGACTTGCACATGTCCATATAAATTAACTTCTGTACAAAATCTATTACCTACGAATTATGAAAAAAGAACACAATTTTGCCAATGGTTTATTCAAACAATGACAGACAATATTTTAAATCATACTTTTTCCACCGATGAAGCTTGGTTTTATTTGAAAGGTTATGTTAATTCGCAAAATATGCGTATGTGGTCCAGTGAAAATCCTCATGTCTACAGAAAAGTTCCTCTACATCCAGAAAAAATAGGCGTATGGGTAGGTATGGGTCGTCACCGATTAATAGGACCAATATTTTTTGAGGGCACGACAACATCGGAGAAATATCGTAACGAAATTCTCAGTGTTTTTACTAATCAATTGACTAATGATGAACTCCAGGTCGGATATTTTCAACAGGAAGGGGCTACATCTCACGTTACACTTGAAAATATTCAGTTTTTGCAACAATTTTATGGCGATAGGATAATAAGTAGAAATACAGCGATTCCATATCCACCACGATCGTGTGATTTAACAGTCATGGATTTCTTTGTGTGGCCATATATAAAGAATATTATTTATGAAACACCAATTAATAATCTACAAGAGTTAAGACATAAAATCATAGAAAAATGTGAACACATCAATAACTCGCCGCTAATACTGATCAATGTTTTCAATGCTCTACGAAATAGAGTGCGATTATGCTTGGTGGAGAATGGTCAACATTTTACACATTTTTTATAATATTCTATTACTTCGTATAAAAATTATAAATATATTTAATATAAAAGTCAGCATTTCAAATTATTTTTTAACAATCATGACGTTTGAAATTATAATGACAGATCTCCTCTAATAACTTAAGTTAGGACATACTTTTTGTGTACATGGCTTACTTGAGCGAAAATTTTAATGATCACTCGTTATTTAATAACTTTCATATTTTTAGTGCAGCTAGCGCGAGTTGTTCAGTAGCTTTGTATGGTGGGGCGACTCATCGCATGCGCAAACGAAATCAGTCTATTATCAAGACAAGTAGGTATAACAACGACCCTAGAGTCCGTGGGACTCTCTGACGCAGTTAGTGTAATGTTTTCAATTTAGAAAGAATGTCAGGGAATTGTAAAACAGTTAAAGTGACAGATCCCAACATTGAGGAATGTGTGCTAAGATGGTTTGAAGAAAGTGACATAGAGTTTACAGACCAAGATGGCGATTCTGAAAGCAACATTTCTAAAGAAAATGCTATTGCAAGTGATAACAAAACAGCGAGTGAGTTGTCTGGTAATGAATCTGATGACCAAGATGAGATGCAGGTGATTAAAACTGAAGAGGAGAGTGATATAAGCGATCCAGGTAAAAAATATTTCTACGGTTAAACAGATACAAATGGGCTGCCACTGAACCAACCCGAAATGTGAGAACGCCAGCCCACAATATATTAAAGTTGCCAGGACATAAAAACGCTTTATTAAATGGCAGCAAATTTTCTCACAAGATATACTAGATATCATTGTGAATTATACAAATTTAAAAATTTCTTGAATTTCGTAAAAAGGCAGACAATCAGAATTGCACAGAATACAGAGGCACAAACGTTGTTGAAATTAATGGCTTACTGGGACTTTTGTTATTAACTGCTGCTTTTAAGTCTAATAATGAGGCAATTGAATCAATCTTTTCAACAGATAGAACGTAGAACGCTTTAATGCGGCTAGCGTCAGTTGTTCGATGACAGCGAAGCAAACATTTTTTCACGTACCAATAAAAAGTGTTGTATCTCCGTTTTTTTTTATATTGAAGCTAAGATATTTTATGGGCCTAAAGCAGACTGTTGATAGGTGTGAAATATGGTAAATAGTCAATTCAGATAAACAATTTTGGTTTCGATTATATGTTGATATAAGATAAAAATTAATTCTAATGTGTAAAATTACACATTAGGAGACTATTTCGAAAATCTTTCGTTTCTGCAAAGGCTTGTTTCAGAAAAATGACCAATAAAAGCATTCAAGAGCGTAAGGTGAATGAAGAAGATATGAAGAATGCCGTAAAAGCAGTACGAACTCATACAACAGACTATTTAAGACCTGCCAAACCTTACAACGTACCCCGGGCCACATTTAGATATTGAAAAAATAAAAAAATATCAAAAGTATCAAGAAGGAAATCTTAGGAAAAACATCCATTTTATCGCAAGAATTAGCAGCGAAACTTGTGAACTTATATTCATAAGCTGGGAAAATTTTTTTTTTGGATTAAAGAGTTCTCTTGTATTTCAGCTGGCGAGATGTAATAATATTCCGAATAAGTTTTCATTGCTTCAGGAATCTGCAGGAAAAAATTGCTAAAGGGATTTCTGAAAAGACACGGTGATAAAATTAGCATAAGAAGGCCAGCAGGGATATCACTTGTAAGAGCTGCCAGATTTAATAAAAAAAGTGAGAAAGAGTTCTTTGACTTGCTTGAAAATCGTCATGGATGAAAAAAATTATGCTACTAGCAGATTTTCAATTTGGATGAATGTGGCATATGTATCGCTCAATCTAAATGCCTCCAAATTTTTGCAATGAAAGGCAAACGGCAAATAGGAGCACATACTTTTGTGGAACGGGAATTCATATTTGAAAAAAAGAGGATTTTCTAGTTGTTGAACACCAAGAAAAGGTTTGTAATGTTGCTCTAACAGCCCATAATCCCACCATACAGCCAATTATCATCACTGCACAAGCAGAAAATATAAACCGAAATGCAAGTGTCATTAGTTCTCTGTTCAGAAGATATTGCAGCAATACCCATTGTAAAGAGAAATGTGGGTACTCAAGGAAGAAAATCAGGAAAAACCAAAATAATTACTTCAACACTAAATAAAGAAGACCTTAAACATTTTATAAAAATGAAAGACGCAAAAGCAGCGACTAAAAAAAGGACAAACTGAAAAAAAAATATTTTCCGAAAATCAAGATTATAGTTCAGCTCAGAAACGTAGGCATGCTACGAAGAAAAACTCAAACGGCAAAAGAAAGTCGTCTTCATCAAGTACAGAATTTTCTGCATCAAACATTTCTACGCAGAATTCTTCGGATGTTTCCAAAACAAGGATCAAATCCTGATCAAGACGTTCATTGCCTTTTTTGTGATAATAACTTTTCAGACAATAATCTAAGACAAATTTGGATAATGTACATGCACATGAAGAGTATGCAGGACCTGAAAAAGAAACATATGTTTGTGACTTCTGCCGTTAGCACCGTTAGTTTTAAGTTTTCTTTGAATTTTTGTATTAATTTGTATCTTTATTCATTAAATACTTTTGCTATTCCAATATCATTGTTTTCTTTCAAACAAAAACTAGAGTTCTTAATCAAAATTTTATAATAAATGATATTTTGCATTGAGAATATAGGTATTCCACATTAGGAATCCATTTTTGAGGGTCTAAAAAAATGCTCTTTTATATTTTCAATTTTTTCTGCCGTTTTTATTTGATTATGTTTTTAACCCTTAACTGGAATTGCGGAGTCCCTGGAGCTCTAGCAAGTATGAAGTATTTAATAACTTTTATATTTTTAGTGCAGGTAGCGAAGGTTGTTCAGTAGCTTTGTATGGTGGGACGACCCATCGCAAACGACATCAGACTATTATCAAGTCAAGTAGGTATAACAACGACCCTAGAGTCCGTGGGACTCTCTGACGCAGTTAGTGTAATATTTTCGATTTAGCAAGAATATCCGGGAATTGTAAAACAGTTAATGTGACAGATCCCAACTTCGAAGAATGTGTGCTAAGATGGTTTGAAGAAAGTGACATAGAGTTTTCAGACTAAGATGGCTATTCTGAGAGCAACATTTCTAGCGAAAATGCTATTGCAAGTGATCTCTAAACAGCGAGTGAGTTGTCTGGCAATGAATCTGATGACCAAGATGAGATGCTGGTGATTTAAACTGAAGAGGACAGTGATATAAGCGATCCAGGTAAAAAATATTTCTACGGTATAAACAGATACAAATGGGCTGCCACTGAACCAACCCGAAATGTAAGAACGCCAGGCCGCAATATATTAAAGTTGCCAGGAAATAAAAACTCTTTACCAACAATTGAAGCGCTGAAAGCATGTCAGCAAATTTTCTCACAAGATATACTAGATATCATTGTGTATTATACAAATTTAAAAATTCAAGAATTTCGTAAAAAGGCAGACAATCAGAATCGCACGGAATACAGAGACACAAACGTTGTTGAAATTAATGGCTTACTGGGACTTTTGTTATTAACTGCTGCTTATATAAGTCTGCTTATAAGTCTAATAATGAGGCCATTGAATCAATCTTTTCAACAGATGGAACTGCCCGAGAAATTTTTCGGCTGGTAATATCAGCAAAAAGTTCGCTGTCTTATTGACTTGCCTTAGATTTGATACACAAGAAGAGAGAATGCTAAGAGTAAATAATGATCCTGCTGCTGCGATCTCACATATCCTTGCTAAATTTAACAAAAATTTACAAGCAGCTTATTGTTTTGGAGCAACTGCAACTGTTGATGAAATGCTGATCGGCTTTAGAGGCAGGTGCAAATTTAAAATGTATCTACCAAGCAAACCCGTAAAATATGGTTTGAAAGTTCAATGCTTAGTTGATGCTCGCACGCATTATATATACAATACGTATATTTATTGCGATAAAGGCACTGATACCTTAAAAGATGTCACCAAGCATGCTGTTATTCGTGTTTGTAAGCCAATATTTGGATGCAATAGGAATATTACTGGTGATAATTGGTACTCCTCAATAGAGCTAACAGACTATCTTTTCAAAAATAATCTTACTTACGTTCGAACTTTGAAAAAAAAAACAAACGCGAAATACCCCAACAATTTCTACCCTCTAAATTAAGACAGGTGAGATCAACAATATATGGTTTCACAAGAAACAAAACATTAATTTCAAGAGTACCAAAGAAAAATAAATTAGTTGTGCTTATTTCGTCGATGCATCATTCCGAACAGGATGATAACGGCTTGCCAGATATTAATGCATTCTATAATAATACTAAATCTGGAGTTGATGCGGTGGATGAAAAAACCACTAAGTATTCCTGTAGCAGAAGAACTCGACGCTGGCCTATGGCTATATTTTACAGGATCGTAGATATGTGTTCAGAAATGCATATATCATCCACCAATCTTGTGCCAATGCACATAAGTAAGTAGATAGACTCGATTTTCTTAAATTATTGGTCAAACAATTGTATGAACCACTACTTCGTGAACGATGACAGAAAGCAAATTTACCAAGAGAACTAAAAGCCAGTATTTTCAGATTGTTTGAAAATGAAACATGAGGCACCAAATGATGTTCAAGACGTTTTGCCTAGAAACCAGAGGAAGTACTGTTCTGTTTGCGATCCAAAATTAAAAAGAAAAATCGATTATTTATGTGTTGAATGCAAGCAATCAATTTGTTTGCAATGTTCTTAAAAATTGTGTGTTTTATGCATTCAAAACCTAGAAGAGTCCTAAATATTGCTTTTCTCTATGAGGTTTTAGGCCGTTGTCAATTTTTTGCAATTTTAATTCTCTCTTTTTGCAGTTTAGAACCTACGATACATGTTTTCAATACGAAAAGTTACTATCTTTTATTATTTTTTTTGTAAAATAAAAATCAAAGAAACATTTGTAATAAAAAAGTTATTGTTTCTGGTTTTAAACGTTTTTGTCTTGTTTATTACTAGTAAATATAAAGTTTTGTCCCCTTTTATGTCTTTGATTATTTATACAAGAAAAACTATTTTACATTAAAATTACGATAAAAACACGGTTAAAATTTCCGGCCGCGCCGATTAAGGGTTAAAGTAAATTAGAAACATTAATAGTAAAAAATTTTAGCAAACATTGTAGTAGTATAAAACAAATGCTTTCCACAAATACGACGCTAATTTTTCGAATTTTTTACTGAAAAAAATTTTTACCCTGATGCAGGATTTGAACTTACTTCCTTTGGTTTGCCGGACCACGCTCTAAACCCTTGGGCCATTAAGGGACTGAAGTTCGAATCGTTGCGAAGCCTTAAATTGCATTAAAAGAGACAATAAATTATCTTTACTCCAAAAACCGATATGACGTCACTTTTTTCTTAAATATAAACACCCATTTTTTATTACAGAATTAGAAAGGGCAGATTTTGTCACATACAAAAAGTTAATTTTGGATGATGCTTACATAAGGAAATTTTGAAGTAATATTATTGTAAAAAAACATAATCATCTAATTAAATGTTCGAATTGAGCCCCGTTAACTATCAAACAATAGCCAAGGCGACTAAGAAATTCTTTTTGACTGTTGTCGATGACAGCTGCGGTAATGCTTGCAGAAAATTTGCCTCCACTAACGAGGCACAGTTTCTGGGATGGATTCTGGATGCTGACCTTTCTTGAGGTGACATGTGGAGGGTCTGGCTGGTAGCATCTCCAGGGCATGCTTTGGTTTAAGAACCATAGTAAAAAACGTAAGTGCTAACGCGGCTTTGTCCGCATATTATGCTCATGTGTTCTCAAGAATTAAATAAGGAATCGTGTTTTGGGGTAATTCTGTTGATGCGGGTAGGATTTTCATTCTCCAGAAGGCGTATCTTAGGATGATATTTGACATTAGCCAGAGAGATACATGCGTAAACATTCTTAAGGAGAATAGAATACTTACCTTACCATCTATATATACAAGTGTCCCGTATCGTTATGTTCAAATTTTAGAAGTGTAAAGTACTACCATAAATAAAAGTTAAGGGGATTAAGATCGGGTGATCTGGGTGGCCATGCAACAAGACCACCTCGACCAATCCATCTTTGATAATTGACGTTAACCCAATTTCGGACAGCAATACCGAAATGTGGTGGTGCCTCATCTATGTGAAACCACATCTCCCGTCGAACATTCAGTGGGACATCCTCCAAAAGACCTGGCAGTTCGTCAATAAGAAATCGAAGGTAATTGTCGGCATTTAACCCCCAGGAGGAACCACAGGACCAATCAACAAATTATCGATTAGGGCCGCCCAAATGTTAGGTTTCTCAGATTTGTAACAGCACTTCTCGTGAACGTAAATTCATCTGTCCAGGGGACTGTTCTGCAGAAATTAAAATAAAGCCGTGACTGTCTTAATATCCAGGTAGAATAAACTAGACGAGTATGGTGGTCTGCCTCAAGCAAACGGTGTCTCCAGCGATAGTGATATAGATATAAGCCCTCACGTTTTAAAATTCGCCAAACTGTCGTTCGTGGCACTCCTAGTGTCTAGCGATTCGACGTACACTGAGAGCTATATCCCTTGTAACAATAGCTACTGCTTCTTCCTCTCAGTCTGTTGGCAAATTTACTCCTAGGTCATAATCACGCAGTCCGCATTCCCGAAATTGTCTGTGTACTTCCAGAAACCTTCTGTAATGAGGAATGCGCCTATCGGGAAACAGATATTGGTATTCAATAACTGCTTGACGTGCACTGCCGTTACAGTAGCCATACACAAAATGCATGTCCGCATACTCTTGAGAAGAAAATCGGTAAGGCATTTTCAATAAAGAAAACGTGTCCACTCACTAATAAGCCGTTGTATGAACTGAAACGTATTGTAATCCTTTATTAAAAAATACAACGTTAACAGTCATCTGAACATTTGTTTATTGTATGATATACATGGTTCAGCACTTACGAAATAAGTAAGAACCTTCCCTATCATAAATCAATTTCCAGTACTCTTTTTGTAGATCTCCAAGAAATTACTGTATGCACTACGACACGTGTTTATTTATTTTAGGATAACATTTTATTATGCGACGTTAACAATCACAAGCCAGTTATTGAATCGTAACTTTTTTAAATAAAATCAGTTTGTATCGACTTTAGGATTACATTTTTTTCATGATCTGACAATCACATTTATAGATCTGTAACTTTGAAACAAATAAAAATTGATATACAAGTTTTGCGTTTTTGTTACTTGAAATAAAGTCTACTTTACACTCCTAAAATTTCAACATAACGATACGAGACACCTTGTATATTCTTAAGTGTGCCTCTTTGGGAAGATGAACTACCGGGACATCTTTCGGAAATATGAACTGAATCATGATCGCGATACAAGAGGAATTTCTCGCATGGTATTGGTTCCGCCACACACACATCTCATAAAAGTGCAGAAATGTGCAATACACAAGCGCATCAAAATTTATAACCATATATCAGAGAAAATTAGATCATTTTCGAAGTGCCGTTTTAAAAATCACGTGAAGGAAATAATACACTAAAGAACTTTTTATAGAATTGATGATTTTTTCGGTTAGACTTTTTAAGCAGTATGTTGCGTAATGCTTATATAAGGTGGCGCAAAACAAACTCCACTATTTTACACAAATATATTTTATATTTATGAACAAGTTAGAAAGGAAATAACTAAACATTTCTCAAGCCCTGGTAATGCAGTTTTATGTTCTGAATATTACATCTGTAAGATGGCTTCCGTTGTTGGCAGCACATTGCCTTAAACGATTTATAAAGTTTTCGAACACTCTATTAAGAAGCTCTTGATTTATTAACCGTATTTCGTTCCGAATGCTTTCTTTTAATTCTTGAAGGGTATCGTAGCGATGGCGAAATACCTGCTGCTTCAAATACCCCCACAAGAAAAAATCTGGCACTGTTAAATCCGGCGAACGTGCCGGCCACGGAGTTTGACCAAAACGTGAAATAACATGGCCAAATGTTTCCCTCACTACAGCCATACTTATTCGCGCTGTATGCGCCGTCGCCCCATCCTGTTGAAGATAAACATTTCGTGAGTCAACACCAAGCCTATGTAGCTCAGGAATCACAAAATGCTGAAGCATGTTAACGTACCGTTCAGCAGTAACTGTAACGGTACGATTTCCTTCTTCGAAAAAGTATGGTCCAATTATTCTAGACCTTGTTACTCCACACCAAACAGTTACTTTTGGAGAATGCAGTGGTTGCTCGTGTAAATTCCGTGGATTATCTGTTGACCAAAAGCGCATGTTCTGTTTGTTTACATACCCGGACAAATGAAAATGTGCTTCGTCGGACATCATTAGCAAATTAATAATATCGGGTGTTTCGTTTATCATGTGCAGCATAGTATTGCAAAAAAGTACTCTATTTTGTCTGTCCTGAGGATGTAATTTTTGCACTACTTGTAGTTTATAAGGATGCAATTTTAACTCGCGCATAATTCTTTGGGTACTTCTTCGTGAAAGTCCTAACTCTAGCGCCTGTCTTCGTACCGATAAACGTGGAGCTGCTCGAACTGCTTCTCTAACTCTCTCTACATTTTGTTGGGTGCGTACACTCCTTGGTCTACCATGTTTTTCGTCTAAAACGCTGCCGGTTCTGGCAAATTTATGAATCCAACTCAATATTGTTTTACTAGTGGGAATCCGTCCACGTCTTGGAACTTGAAACCTATTCCGAAAGTGTCGTTGTGTTTGTATGATTGATTGTGTTTCGTAATATAGTTTTACTGTTGTAGCACGTTGTTCACTTGACCACCGTTCCATTGCTATTAGCCCAATGAAACGGCACGATATGACGTTTACACTGACAGGTATATTAAATTCCAATCATACTATCAGTCCTGCCAGTCACACACTGAAATAATGGAGTTTGTTTTGCGCCACCTTGTACTTTACATTGTCTGTTTTTTGTGCTTTTGACGTCCTCTATGCAATTTATTTAAATTTTTAGAAAGAACTAATTCAAACATGTAATGTTTGTTTATTATTACTAAACTCGGCAAAGAGGGGTAATTTCCAGTGCGGTGCCGAGAGAAACGTAGAAAGGCGAATCGCGCGTCGCGGAAACTCAAGCGTCCGTATCAAAGCACAATTGTTCAGTATTATTCCATTGGTCGTTGTGAGTACATGTCAGAACACACATTTTTAGAAAATGTCGCTTTAGGTACGTTTCGGAAACGCCGTTTTTCGAAGAAACTAGAAAACGTAATAGGGAGTATGTCGGATTTAGAATACGAAGGCGATAGAATTAAATGTGTAAGGTTCGACTACTGTTTGACGTGTACCAGCAGGTGGAAGTGTGAACGCCACCTAAAAAGTATAAGAAACTGTTCTGCAATCCGTGGCAAACGATACAGCGAACAATCAACATTTGATATAGCTGTTTGTTTTATTCTACCGTTCACTTTGCTAGACCAAAAGGCATTTGTCTCCTTCTGGAGCAAGTATTCGGATTATACATTTCCAAGTCGGACATCGATAAGAAACGTTATGCCATCTGCTCGTGATTATGTTGAAAGGAGAATTAAAGCAGAATTGAAAGATAAAAAATTGTGTGGATGTGTGGACGAAACAACCGATCGGCAAAAAAATTCTGTGGTGAATGTGATGGTATGTACAATGGAAGAATTTGAACCGTCATCCTCTATCTTACTTGCTTCCAAAAGAGTTGTAAACTGTACTAGCGACGAAATTTTAAAAGTGGCGTTGAGCGCATTGAACAAATTTCAATAAACCAATTTTTAATGCTTGTGAGTGACGGTGCCGCTAACATGCGTTTCTTATGTAACGGGTGTTCATTTGAAAAGTCAATCTAGTAGCATGTGATTTACTGAGAACATTTGTAAGTATGTCGTAAATTAAAATTTACTACTTAACCTACGAAGTCGTATATTCTGACAGTTTCATACATACAAATAAATAACAAATGTGATTGACATTATCAAATGTCATTTGGATTTACGTTTACGGAACAACAAACACATACTAATATATAGTTCATAAAGTATAAGTTTTCAGTTCAAGGCCAAATTCAAAGCATGTGATTCAAATCAGTACTGCAGAGTCAAATGAAGTCAATATTCAATGGCGGAAATAACCATTGGTCATCATAAAATATAAACGTCATGTTTTGCAATATTGTCAAAATTTTAGTATGTAACTGCAATATAACCAAAGAAAGCATATACATGTCAAAATAATAATAATAAGTAAAGTAGGAACATAAATATTTCAAAAGTATTGTTTCTTTTCTAGTTTTGTATAAATACATTCTATCCAAGAAAACTATGCGGAAATTATTACCTTAATATTCAAACAAATTACCAGGCATCTAAGAAATATTCTGTAAAATAAATAGGTTAGAAATATCAAAGTGATAATCAAACAATTTCGTACTTATGGACACTAATTTAATTACTATTTATTATCAGTATTGTTCTCAAAAGAACAGATTTTGTAATTTTTGATAAACTAAATATTCAAATTAGAAGAATGTTTAACCTAGAAGTCAGAATACCGGAAACAAAGTCAATAAACAACAGTATTCAAAGAATTTGACAGCAAGCCGAATATCATTTGACTATCTCCTGGACAACCTATCCTTTTTATTAAATATAATTTTTCAAAGACGTACGTCTGAACTTAAAATGACAAACGTATGTAGTATTATAGCGCGTATTCATGTGTGTTAGAAAGAGATAAAGTACAATTTGCGGTTCACACTTGGTCAGTACGAACTGAAAACTTATACTTCATGAACTGTATATGCGTCTTATACTATCAAAATTTCAAAGTAACCTAGATTGACTTTTCAAATGAACACACGTTATGTTTTAGATTTGATATATCTTGATGTTTTTCACGCTATCAGCAAAGATAAAAATAAATAAAAATTATTATTATTATTATGTATCGATGTTTTTCTAATAAACTTTACGAATCGTCCTCATATTTTGAATGAGAACTGCAAAAGCTATAATTACATTTTAAAGTAGATGTGATTTATAAAGCTAGGTTATATAATTTCATAAAATATCGATGACGCCATACAAAGTTATAGACGCCTTCCGTAAGTGTAAATCTGTGCAGAAACCTTTAAGTGTACATATTTATCAACCACATGATAACACGAAAGCTAGCGTGCATAACAATATCTAACTTTTTGCATTTTGTTCTGTTTTAAGTAAATATAGTGACGCTTCATAATGATAGAGCGTTCCGTTAAAATAACGGGTGTTCAGAAACATTCGAAGTCAAGTGGGCTCTGAACAAAAAATTGTATATCTTTACTTAAGTATAGCAAACGCCAATTAAGTTGGCGCGAGGAGGGGGTGCGCAGAAGTCTTTTTTAAAAACGTCCACCCCCACTACTCAAGTAATAGCAGAATACATTTGTTATTGACGTTTGACGGAATATAAGGTCTTTGCTAGGAGATCATAAAGTGATACACACTCAGAGGTTAGAATTATCTGACATTTGATGTAAAACCAAATAATCTCCCCACTACTTTTAATACTGCGCGAACCTACCCCTTCTCGCGCCAACTTAATTGGCGTTTGCTTATACATTTGCGTGTATGATAACCTATAAAATTGTATTAAGTAAATGTAAATGTATCAATCTATATCAGACATGACTTCATATTTTCAAGGACTACTTTGACTTCGAATGTTTCTGAACACCCGTTATTTCAATAAAAAGATTTAAAGGATGAATTTGACAGTTATATGACACGAAAAACTAAAAATGTAAAATATATTAAAATGTTAAGTCCAAGTTTCTAAATTTACTTATAAATTCGTTAAAAATCTATTAGGTATTTCATTAATATCAGCTGTTAATTACCGTAAAACTTGATAATTGGTGATATAAATAAGGGAAGACTAATCAGTAATTATGAGATAACTGTACTTTTCAAAAATTAAAGTGTCAAAAATATTTATTTAGATATGTTCAATTAATGTTTATATTGTTATCAAATGTAGGTACATATAAAATATCAATGTTAATTTAGGTAAATATTGATATAGTATTATTAATAAGTAATTCATCGGCGACAAACTAATATATTATTGTTAAAATATACAAAATATTAGGAAATAACCCAGCTATGGAAGTATATACTGAAGCAAACGACAAAGACGGGGTTTACACACGGAGATTCTTAATAAAAATAACACGCTTAAGTCGTAATAGTTTTTACTCTACAATAATCATCGAAAAAGTGCTTAATACGATAAATAACTCACTCAGTAATATCCTCGAGAATAGCCATCTCTCTAAGATTACACGGAAGAATTCTCCACATAATCTATCTCTATAGAGGTTAACAAAAAAACGCTATTTCCATTGGCCTGTTTTTGTGACCACAAATACCTCATGCATGCTATTAGAAAACCTATTTTGTACCTAGAAACACCATCCATATCCTTCCGATACTTTAGAATTTTCCTACAAGCCGTATTTTTCGTCAGGTATTTTAATAATATTACCACGCTTAAACACCTACCTAGAACAGAAGAAAGTACGTTAAAGTCAACTGGTTCAGTATTTACCACTACTAATATCAAATTTGATTATATTTTATTGTTAATTAATACTTACCATCAGTATTTATAAGCTTAATGATCTAATTTAGGTAAACAACAACTTTAAATTTGCAATATTGTTATGTTACGTTCATATAAAAATAGACATATACATAATTTGCAATTTTGAACCATATTGACACGAATCTCTGGACAGAAACATAGAACATATATTTCGTGGATATAATAAAATGAATTGCTTGTTTACACGTTAACTGTTGTTTTATTAAATCATCAAATATACATAGAATCAATATTATTTATTAGCAATATATAATTAATTCGAATGAGAATAATATATTTAGTGTTCAAAAATCCACTGATAAAGTCTCTTTCTAATAAATAATATTGATTCTATGTAGTTTTGAAATTTAATGAATTAATAAAAAAAAGAGTTCGACGTGTAAACAAGCAATTCATTTTATT
Source organism: Melolontha melolontha (assembly GCA_935421215.2). Classification (NCBI taxonomy): domain Eukaryota; kingdom Metazoa; phylum Arthropoda; class Insecta; order Coleoptera; family Scarabaeidae; genus Melolontha; species Melolontha melolontha. The sequence goes on along the minus strand of OW285236.1, from coordinate 19,370,920 downwards.
ATATTCAAGAAATATATGTTCTATGTTTCTGTACACAGATTCGTGTCAATATGGTTCAAAATTGCAAATTATGTATGTGAATGTAACCTAACAAAATTGCAAATTTAAAGTTGTTGTTTACCTAAATTAGAACATTAAGCTTTATAAATACTGATGGTAAGTATTAATTAACAATAAAATATAATCAACTTTGATATTAGTAGTGGTAAATACTGAAACAATTTACTTTAACGTACTTTATTCTGTTCTAGGTAGGTGTTTAAGCTTGGTAATATTATTAAAATACCTGACGAAAAATACGGCTTGTAGAAAGGTTTTAAATGGCGAAAGGATATGGATGGTGTTTTCTAGGTACAAAATAGGTTTTCTAATAGCATGCATGAGGTACTTATTTGTGGTCACAGAAACAGGTCAATGAAAATAGCGTTTTTTGTTAACCTCTATAGAGGTAGATTATGTGGAGAATTCTACTGTGTAATCTTAGTGAGATGGCTATTCTCTAGAATAATACTGAGTGAGTTATTTATATCGTATTAAGTACTTTTTCGATGATTATTGTAGAGTAAAAATTATTGCATCTTAAGCGTCGTATTTTTATTAGGAATTTGCGTGTGTAAACCCCGTCGCTGTCGTTTGTTTCAGTATATATACTTCCATAGCTGGGTTATTTCCTAATATTTTGTATATTTTAACAATAATTTATTAGTTTGTTGCCAATAAATTACTTATTAATACTATTTCAATATTTACCTAAATTATCATTGAAATTTTATATCTACATTACATACATAACAATATAAAAAACATTAATTGAACATATCTAAATAAATATTTTTGCTGCTCTTTAATTTTTGAAAAGTATAGTTATGTCATAATTAATTACTGATTATTCTACGCTTATTTATATCATAAATTATCAAGTTTTACGGTAATAAACAGCTGATATTAATGAATGAAATGAAATAATGGATTGTTAACGAATTTATAAGTAAATTTAGAAACTTGGACTTAACATTTTAAGATATTTTACATTTTTAGTTTTTTATGTCAAAGAACTGTCAAATTCATCCTTTAAATTTGCACTATTATGTGATTATATTATTATTCAATTTATGCTTCTTATCTTGTTAATTTCTACAGGTATTGTTGGCCTACCTCAATATACCGTATGTCCCCGGATTGAGTTTACAAGAGGAAAAAAAATTTTATTTTTGATTTTACGAAAAAGTGCTGAAGGAATAAAATGTTTTGCTTAATTTCAAATGACCAAATCTGTAATTAGAATTACGAAACTGTCAAACCCCTATTTAGAATTACAAATTTTTATTTTTTATTTTCAATCACAACAATAAAAAAATAATTAGGCTAGAAACAATAATGTTTAAAACTATTCTATTAATTCGCCACCCCTTTCAGCACACAATTCGACTCTAAGCCGCAGTTCCTTGTAACTGTTGCGAATTTCTTCAAGCGTCAAGGATGCAACAGCATCTCTAATGCGATTTTTTAATACTTCCACATTTTTAGGCAAGTTGTCCATGTAGACTAGTTGCTTTAACCGTCCCCACAAATAAAAATCTAAAATAGTTAAGTCAGGGCTTCTTGGAGGCCACAAAACAGGACCATTCCAGCCAATCCAATTATTTTCGAATTTTTGGTTGAGCCAGGCAGCTACGATGCGCGAACGGTGGGCCGGACAACCATACTGTTGAAAATAGAGATGATATAACCTACTCTTTGAGCGGAGTAGGTTCACCTACCAGGATTCCAGTTCCGAACTAGGTGCGGCAAACTAGGTGCACAAATCAGTTCCGACTCCGACCGATTGTGAGTCATATTTTGCGTCCGAACAGTCAGGGTAATCTTTATGTTTACTTAGGCACACAGCTTGGATATACAAATAGCAGTCAAATTATTACATTTTAAATGAGGTGTCAGATTGCAATTTATAGATTTTTTTTTAAATTAAAGTGCATGCGATATACATACATACATAGGTTTAAAATAATTTTTGTATGCTTTTCAATGCAACACTAGAAAATCCCATGTCATTCTAATATGCAATGTGTTGAATGTATTTAATTTATTGACGGCGGCGGTTAGAAAGAATGTTTAAAGTTAGAAAAAAAGAAACATTCGTTAGACTAATCACAAAAATAATACCAATAATACCTCAATAGATAAAATGTTATCTAATGTTGAAGTCCCAGGGTCTGCAAATTCTCGCGCAATAATGGAAGTGCAACGATATTTAGAATGTGAAATGGCTGATCGAAATCAGGATCCATTTCAGTGGTGGAAGGACAGTGAATATTTATTCCCGAATCTAAGTATCGTTGTAAAGGAAATATGTTGTGCAATAGCTACTTCAGTTCCATGCGAGAGACTCTTTTCTAAAGCGGGGTATATTTTAAATGAAAGAAGAACACGGTTAAGCACGAGTAAAGTAGAAAAACTAGTTTTCCTGAATATGAACGATGATTTCATTTAGATTTAAATACAAAAATTAAAACTATTTTTTACGTATTAGTTCTTATTATTTTTACTTTTTATTATATATTTTTTGTGTCGCTAAAAATTTAGTTTTTCTTATGACTAGAAATCATACTAATTATTTAAAAATAAATCTACATATTTGGTTGCACAATTCTATATACAATTATTCGGAATCGCAGCAACTACAATTGCCAGTTGTATTTATTTATACATAGGTATAGGAGTAGTTGCGTCGTTTATTTCTCACATTTCGCTTCGCTTAGTCGGACTCGTTCCAGGCGGACCTACTCTTTTACATAATACGATGCGATGATGTAGGTGCAACTGCGAGATCAACTCTCGGGCGCTCCGACTTGAACGATCGGAATCGGAATTGTACGACTCGGAATCGTTTCAATCGGATCTACTCTTTTGGAAAATGCGAACTAGGTGCACCTGCTCCGGCACGCGAACTAGGTTCAAAGGAACAGGTTCGGTTCTGAGCAACCATCTCTAGTTGAAAATACATCCTCTGCCGATAAGCAAGTGGGAGTTCACTTAAACCATCCCAGAAAAAATTGCTCAACATTTCCAAATAATTATGCTGATTTACATTAGCATAAAAAAAATATGGCCCTATTATTCCATGATAAGAAACAGCACACCACACGTTTAACTTAACAAAGTATTGACGTTTTGATGCAATTCTAAAGTGAGGATTAGTATCACTCCAATAACGAACATGTTGTGACGAAACGGTACCATTGCTAGAAAAAGTTGCTTCATCGGAAAATACAGTGTTTTTGTGAAAATTTTGGTTCTCCATTATTTCATCTCCCATCCACATGCAAAAATAAAGACGCCTCTCATCATCTCCCGGTTGTAACGTATGATTAAAAATCGGTTTATAGGGGTATAATTTACGTTCCTTCAAAACTCTTTGAATATGGGATTTGCTCATATTCAGTTGAAGCGCCCGTCTCCGCAATGAAAGTTTAGAATTATCTTGCACCGAATCCAAAATTAAAACTGTAGTAGCATCATCTTCATCACGTACTATTTTCTTTTTCTTTAAATTCAGAACAGAACCAGTTTCCAAAAATGTTTTCACCAACTTCCTTATACCCATAAGGGAAACAGTTACTTCGGGAAATTTTGTATTAAATTCTTCAGCAATACGACGATAGCTCTTTTCCCCAATACCGTAACATTGTATTAAATATATTTTTTGTGATAACGTTAACATTTTCACCAAAACTTACAGAATTACAGTTTGAAGTTATTTTTGACAAATAAATTAGTGTATGACATTTTCAAGTCAAAGGCTTCTTACCATTAAAAAATAATAGATGTACTGCGATGAAAAAAATTAAAAAAAAAAATTTTTTAGAACATAGATAAGTGGTACTGAAATTCTAATTACAGATTTGGTCATTTGAAATTAAGCAAAAAATTTTATTCCTTTAGCACTTTTTTGTAAAATCAAAAATAAATTTTTTTTTCCTCTTGTAAACTCAATCCGGAGACTCGGTGTTCATAAAATACTAAAAGAAGTTCTTATACACCAACTTTTTGTTTTCAAGATACAAGATACATAAATTATATGTAAATAATTCCATACAAATAATTAAAAACCAGGTATCTATCCCATTGGACATTAGACTGGCCCTTATTTATAGAAAATTCCTTCGATTTCCGATTGCTGGGCGGAAAAAGTTTCCTTTTGATACCAAATGCTTAGCATTAAAATTTGGTAGCGATCGGAGAACGTTTGAGCCTGCCGCCCAAGACTTAAAGTTTGAAAAATCGAAATATATGGGAAAAATCAATGTTTTTATTGAAATACTTAAATTTTAATACATAAAACTAGTTTTAGTTGTTGATTTTTAATATTTAATCAAATTGCCAATTAAATTACCATTAATTGGCAATACTTAATATAATAATTAAATTGTCTGTACCCAAGATTGCATTTTTGATTTGCAGCTTGATAATATAAAGTCGGACGAACCATCAACCTCTGCCGAAATGGAACCAACCACATCAAAAGTGATTACTCGTGCGTCTGATAAAGTATCACGTGAAATATATTTGATTGGCAATGTGACACATCAAATAAGTGGAGCTAAATTACCCTCCAATCGACAAGTATTGCAAGTCTATTTTTATAATATTCGATTCGCCAAATTATCGCAGAAAGAAAGTGCAAGATTGGCAGTGAACGCTGTATCCCTTTTTTGGCTACAAGCCCGCTTACCGATCCGTGATTTGTACAAATGCGCTGATAAATTGATAAAACTGTACAATGAATGGCGACGTGTTTCTAAAAAGTCGTCGAAAGGGAGAGCGAACAAAGATCAGGCAGAATTTATCGAAAATTTGGACAATCTCTTCGACATTGCTCACAACAACGCGTTGCAGATGATTCGCATTGAAGAAGATCGGGAATTTTTATTGAAACAAAGACAAAAAGGACGATATGCATTTATTCAGCCGTGAAAAGCGATTGCAGGAGCAAAGATCAAGAGAAGAGTCACGAAAGCGAAAGCACGATGAGTCTCAAAACGTAGATATTGGTAAATATTTTTAATTTGCATTGTATAATACATATCAATTATTGGAATGAATGAATTCCTAACTTCTTTTATGATTTCATTCAGCGATTGAAGAAAACAATAGTGCTAGTGAAAGCGATAATATTTCCGACGACAACGATCCAACAATGGACGTGGACGATTATGACACTCAACCAGAGGAAAGAAGAGGCCGTACGCAATTGATAACACCACGTCTTTCAGCCGCTCTGGATGATGCTAAGGTTTCCGATAGAAAAGCAATACATATAATAATGGCAGTGGCAGAAGCCTTGCGTGTCAACGTTGATGAGCATGTTGTCAATCGAACGTCTCTCCAAAATTTACGAAGAAAGCACCGTGAAAAAGAATTTGAGAAGATTCAGGCCGAGTTCGCCGAAGACGTAATTTACTTTACTTTTGGTTTAATTTTAATTATATATATATATTTTTTCCGTAGATAAATAGTGCACAATCATTAGTTGTTCATTGGGATGGCAAATTAATGGAAGCAATAGTTGGTAAAAAAAAAGTTGAGCGAATCGCAATTCTCGTCAGTTATAAAGGCACCGCAAAATTTCTCAGTGCAGCAATTGTAGAACCCGCCACGTGAGAGAATATTGCGGGCGCTGTTCGTAATGCTTTAATCAGTTGGAATATCATTGATCGCGTTGGTGCGATGAGTTTCGACACTACTTCTTCAAACACTGGTTCTAACAATGGTGCAATCGCATTCTTACAACAATATTTAGACCGGAAATTAATCAAACTTCCATGTCGTCATCATATTTTCGAAATTGTCTTGAAAAGTGTTTTTGACTTAAAATACTCAGCGACCAGTGCACCCGAAGTTCCTATTTTCAATCGATTTGCGGAAGCTTGGGACAATCTCAATCACACTTCATTCAAATGCGGTCTCGACGACGAAATTGTCCGTTCAAAAATAAGCGAAGAGGATTGTGATGAAGTCAAACATGTCTGCTATCAAAATTTACAAAAAGATCAAATTCGCGCTGATTATAAAGAATTTCTACAGCTCACAGTCACATTCCTTGGTGGAAACGGTGGCAATTTTCGGACGTGTAGTTCAACGTCCCATGCAAGGTTTATGGGAAAAGCAATTTATTGCCTGAAAATATTTCTTTTTCGCGAACAATTCAAATGCACAGATAGACAATTGAGCGCGCTGCGAGATGTATGTATTTTTCTAGTTCGACTATATGTCAAAGTCTGGTATGGATGCCCAAATGCCATCACAGCTCCAAATCAAGATCTACAATTTGTAAAGGACTCGATCGCATACGCTGAAACAGATGCAGCAGTGTCCAACATAGTTCTATCAAAAATCAAAAACCATTTGTGGTATCTAGCACCAGAAAACGTTGCCTTAGCATTTTTTGATCCTTCCGTTTCAGATGAAGCAAAGCGCAAAATGATCAAATGTCTCCAATCAAGTGAACCGAACGTAAACCTATTGGAGAACCGTCGAATTGCAAACGTTGAAGTTTTACGTTCCAGTTCATTGAGCGATTTAGTATCATATAAAACAAAATATTATTTCACTGCATTTGGTTTGTCTGCCTGTTTTTTGGAAAAAGATCCATCGTTATGGGAAGAAGATGATGACTATCAAGACGCTTTGGAATTTTGTCGTAATTTGTTCGTCGTAAACGATGCTGCCGAACGCGGCGTCAAATTCATGAAAGATTACAATCGAATCTTAACAAATGACGAAAATCAAAAACAATTGGTATTTCAGTTCGTCGAGTCATATCGTCAGAAATTCCCTTCACATAAGAAATCCACAATCACTTAAATTTGCTTGTATTTAGTATTTTTCAGCTATAAAATTGTCTAACTTTGATATTTTTCATTAAATTTTGGATTTATAAAGCTCGTTGAAATGGTAATTTAATTGGCAATTTGATTAAATATTAAAAATCAACAACTAAAACTAGTTTTATGTATTAAAATTTAAGTATTTCAATAAAAACATTGATTTTTCCCATATATTTCGATTTTTCAAACTTTAAGTCTTGGGCGGCAGGCTCAAACGTTCTCCGATCGCTACCAAATTTTAATGCTAAGCATTTGGTATCAAAAGGAAACTTTTTCCGCCCAGCAATCGGAAATCTATTTTTAGTGGCCAGTCTATTGGACATGCTACATAATTTATGTAGCATGTCCAATGGGATAGATACCTGATAAAGCATGTTGTTTTATGCTGATTTTTGTTTTATTATAAACATAATAATTTTACTTACAAAAGAAGTCTCACGTTCAAACTATTTAGTTTAATCTTATTTTAATGAATGCAGCATAGGTTTGTGGACATATTACGACGTAAAATATTATTATTGATATTCACAAAAAAAAAAACATCGCATATGTGCGGCCGAGTATGTTTTGGTAGAAAACAACAACATTCACTATCATATGAATAGGACTTTATTCTTCAAATTACAGTCGGAAATTTTATCGATCTTTTTGGAGGTAAATGAACTTATATGTATGTATGAAAGCATGTAACGGATGTTCATTTGAAAAGTTAATCTAGTAGCATGTGATTTACTGAGAACATTTTGAAGTAGGTATGTCATAAATTAAAATTTACTACTTAACCTACGAAGTCGTATATTTTGACAGTTTCATACATACAAATAAATAACAAATGTGATTGACATTATCAAATGTCATTTGGATTTACGTTTACGGAACAACAAACACATACTAATATATATGCGTCTTATTCTATCAAAATTTCAAAGTAACCTAGAATGACTTTTCAAATGAACACACGTTATGTTTTAGATTTGATATATCTTGATGTTTTTCACGCTATCAGCAAAGATAAAAATAAATAAAAATTATTATTATTATTATTATGTATTGATGTTTTTCTAATAAACTTTACGAATCGTCCTCATATTTTGAATGAGAACTGCAAAAGCTATAATTCCATTTTAAAGTAGATGTGATTTATAAAGCTAGGTTATCTAATTTCATAAAATATCGAAGACGCCATACAAAGTTATAGACGCCTTCCGTAAGTGTAAATCTGTGCAGAAACCTTTAAGTGTACATATTTATCAACCACATGATAACACGAAAGCTAGCGTGCATAACAATATCTAACATTTTGCATTTTTTTCTGTTTTAAGTAAATACAGTGACGCTTAATAATGATAGAGCGTTCCGTTAAAATATTTCAATAAAAAGAACGGCCTAATTAAATTACAGCAGCACAAACAAACAAACCATTAATCAAAACTCTCCGCGGACTATAACACGCAAATATAATTTGAAAAATTAATACATCAACTAAAAGAATGACTGGTCGAAGTACAAAGCGAAAAAAAAGAAAATGAGAAAAAAACAAAATAAGTTTATTAACTGCAAAAATTAGTCCAAGTAAAAAAGGATTAAGATGAACCTAATTATGTAAACCACATTTTTTGTGGCAAGATTGTATTTTTTTAATTCTCTTTTTTTATTTAATTTTCTTGTTAACTAGTAATTAATGCATGCGCGTGCTGTAAATAAGCTTAATTTTGGAAACGCACATTCGAAAGGCATTACAGGGATATTTTCTGGTGGGTTTTTAAAATTCTGTACCTTTTATTAGATACGTATGCTCCCATTTGCATATGTTTGTGAATCTGCTGAAGTGGATGATTTTTCCAGTTGCGTGAATAGTTAAAATAAACAAATTTTTACAAAATTAAAAGAATTTACATTTCAAATATTAAAATGAAATATGTCAGTGTTTATTTAGTAGATGATACAGCACACAGTGTATAACACTGGGGCGATTTATAATTTTGAAAATGTAATTTCTAAATCACTTTCTTTATCAGGTTTCATATACCGGGCGCGGCAATAGTGTGTCGGCGAAGCTTAGCATGAAAACTAATAAAGTTATAGCAATGAAATTTTACGTACACATGTAGTATGCTACAGTGAATTTTCTGTTTTATGTATATATTTACAGGGTGTTCCAATTTTCCGCAACCGCTTTCAATTTTTTTTTAAATAGACAGCTATGCTTTATTGTTATGATAATAGCCACCCAAATTATCTTTACAATGATATATGACAATGTGCACTTACAACTGTTAGTTTTGGTTTTACTGCAAATTTTGTTAAAATCTTGATAGTTGCAGCGTCTAACATTTTAAGTCTTGAAGGCCTGAAAATTGGTGCAGTGCCTCACGTAACTCTTTTGTTACCTATTTATGGACTAACACGGTAAATGTTTTGAGTGTGAACAACGTGACAACATATACAGGGTGTTAAATATGCCGTGCCAAAGTTATCGAAGTTTAAAGGCTATTTTCTCTTTTTTCTTTAAATTGAGCCTATAATTCAAAAGTATTTTTAATAATATAATATTATTAAAAATGGGGTGTGAAGAACACAATACAAGTTCATATGTATTTTTGAATGTATCTTCTCCAAAGACGTAGATACGTATTTCACATTTCTACATGATTATCAATACGCCCCTGTTGGAGACGAGACACATTCAACAAAACATAACTACCTTGCTATCTCGCAGATATTATTATGACAGAGCGTGAAGGAATATTCAGCGCTATCTATGTAATAATCGCAGAACTAGCCGGGTGTTTTTTATAGTCGGTAACTACCGTATCTATAAAAAACTGTATTATCGTGTCTTCACTACTTGTCGGCGTGAACCGAATACGTATATAACAACATAATTTGAAGCATACAAAAATACATATGAACTTGTATTGTGTTCTTCACACCCCATTTTTAATAATATTATATATTATTAAAAATAATTTTGTATTATACAAAATTCGTAGGTTTTGCCTACTCAAGTATGTTTCAAATTACGTTGAGCCTATAATGCTTGTATTAGTCAGCAAATTCCTTCTAAAATTTCCGTTAAAATGGTGCCAACAACATACTACTTATTTCTAGCATTTTCGAAATTATAACCCTTTAATGGGATATGCCTATGTTTATAATATTCAATATGCGCTGCTGTATCGGTTGGCCATGAAATGACATTAAGCAAAAATTGCTGTGTAACGAAACGTCAAATATCTACTTAAAAATTTCCGTATAAAGTGTTTTTCTGTAGTTCCTCTATGCTGTAATCGCGTTTAATTGTTTTAATTTAAGTTCGGCTGGTTAATTATAAATTTCCGTTTGTTCGTTATTAGTTGTTATCTTGTCAGTTATATCGTTTTGTTGTCATTATTTCTTATTTACATGCTGTAATAGTTTATAATTGTGTTTCATTAGAATGAATTTTTCGAAAGAGGAGCTAATAGACATGGTATTTGTTCTTGGCGCTAGCAATAGAAATCCACTTTTAGCATCAAGAACATATGCTATGGAGTATCTCCACTGAAGAGCACCAGATATTAAGATGTTTGAAAATTTGTTGACAAGGTTTCTTCGAACGGGTTCAGTGAATTACGTCAAACATGAAAGAACTAAGACTATGGTTACAGAAGATAATGAAGTGACAGTTGTCCAATCCGTTGTAGAAAATCCGCGCGTATCTACAAGGATAATTTCGAAAGAACACGGGATAGAAGTCACTGCTGTAAGAAGGATTTTAAAAAACATCAATTGCATCCTTACAAAATTCAAAATCATCAAGGCTTATTACAAACGGATTTTGAAAGGAGACTTGTTTACTGTGAATGGCTACTTTTCCAATTACGACAAGATCTAAATTTTCCAGATCATGTGCTTTTCACAGATGAAGCAACATTTGCTAATTGTGGAATAACAAACAGAAAAAATTCTTATTACTATGACACTAGAAACCCTCATTTTGTGCAACCCATTTTATACCAACAAAAATGGAGTGTTAATACCTGGGAAGGCATCATAGGAAACACTATTATAGGTTCATTCTTTTTTAATACTACTTTAAATTGTGAAATCTACACAAATTTCCTACAAAATAATTTACCATTGCTGTTAGAAGGCCTACCAGATAACGTCATAAGGAGATTGTGGTACCAACATAATGGTGCACCTCAGGCGCGGCTCGTGATGACATATTTTGGTTTGCAGTACAATGATACGAGTGCCTCGTGTGTTTTCGGTGTTTACTAAAGCAAACGTTACAGTTAGTACACGAGAATGCACGAAGCACTCGGATCATTGTACTGCAAACCAAAATACGTCATCACGAGCCGCGCCTGGTGCACCTGGACATTACAGTGCTGCTGCAAGAGCACATTTAGATAGGGTAATCACCAATAGGTGGATTGGGAGAGGAAGCTTTATAACCTGGCCACCGCGATCACCAGATCTAACCCCTTGTGATTTCTTTCTGTGGCCTACTGTAAAGAATATCGTTTACGAAACACCTCCTACAACGGCAGAGAACATGCAGCAACGAATCGGAAACGCTTTTCTTCAATTAAGTGAAAACAACATGGCTCAAAATGTTAGTCTGTCGATGCAGAGGCGAGTAAGAGCAGTGTAGAGCAGAATGGACATATATTTGAACACATTTTAAATTAATTTTGTTTTATTATGGAAAAATTACAAAATGTAATTCTAAAACTAATAATAAAAAATTAAAAAACAGGTGTTTGTAAAAGTTACTTTGTTTGATATCATTTCATGGCCAACCGACTATTAGATGCACCGCATATTGAATATTATAAACATCCCATTAAAGGGTTATAACTTCGAAAATACTAGAAATAAGTACTATATTATTTGTTGGAAGTAAATTTAATTTACTGGAAAGTTTAGAAATCAATAAATTAAAACATAAATTTTATTAAATGACCAATTAGATTTAAATAACCCGCCTTTATTAAATTTATTTACTTAAAATCTGTTTAGACGATAATATAAATGTATATGTAGTTTATTAAACAAATTTTATGCGTAAACATGTTCAGTACCCTATAATATAACAGTTAGGGCCGACCAAATGTGCCAAATTTTCTCACTACCGACAATACTTGTGTAAATTTATAGATTTCTTTAAAAACATTGTAAAATAATACCAACCTTCTCTTGATTTTATATATATATTTTTTAATTTAGTTTGTAACGTACTCTTTAGATGTAAGCACCTGAGGAAGCCACTGTGCTGGCGAAACAATTGTCGTGTTACTATTAAAGATTAAAAGTGAAGATTAGAACCGTAGTTTTATTTCTATTATAATATTATAATAAATTATGGTTCTTCATCAAGTAAATGCCGAACCAATTCAATTACTAAACGACATTGCTCTTGTGTGGTGATTCAATAGAAAATATTGAGTTGACAATAGATGATATTTCTAATTTGAAATATGCTCCTATAACAAGCGTGGGCGTAGAACGAACCTTTTCAATATTTAAATACATGTTTTCAGACAAGCGTCACAATTTTTCTATTGAAAAGTTTGAGAAATATGTGATTGTAAATTGTTTTCATAGTTAATTATGTTGCAAAATGTTCTAAATAAACTTGTAGTAAACATAGTAGAATATTTTTTATTTTACAGTATTCCATTTTCTAATCCTCGTATTCTTTTACCTACATATTTTTTTATAAGGAAGTACATGTTAAGACTAAATCATCTGCATATTTATGCGCATATTCTCAGTTTTTTTTTGCATGTAATCCGACCTTTAACTATGATAGTCAATTTCTTTTCGAATTTTTGTTAGATTGATCGACAAAGTACAAGAAACATTTGTAATTTTAGGGAAAAGCTATATATTAACGTATATTTGCTTAACATTTAATATATTTTTGTTAATAATATATGTGCTGTCTTTGTTCTATTTTTAATAATATCACAGACCTGATTAAATTTGCGATGACGTAATTTTTGTTTGTTAAGCTCAGTTTTTATATAGCAATAACTAATTAAAATACAGTTGGTCTCTACCACCCACAGATTTTTTTTTGCACAAAAAAAAAAGAAAAAAATATAAAAAAAATCTTATATTAGGTGTTTTAATACATTTTAAAATGAATGTACTACTTCAAATTCTAGGTATTAACCCAGAAATGATTTTCTGTTGTGGTTTTAAAGAAATTTGTTAAATAGGCTCTCATTACCTGATGTAAATCTTTTATTACATGTATTAATTTTGGACAAGATTTCCGGGAATTTTTACCTTCTAAATCCTATTTATTATGCTTTCACTTTATTAGTATTGCGAAGAAGGATTTCAAGTTTATCACTCCAAACAAAATGTATATTTTAATGTCATTTACTTCATTATAGCTCTGAGTGTCGATCAGTAAACAAGTAAAATTAATTTGTCTTTAGTGTTGTGCGTGGTATTTGATAAATAAAAATTGCTTAAAAATATATCTAGCCGGTGTTGCAAAAACAAACCAGATGATTTCTGTTATATTTGTGGATATTTCGTCTTGAAATAGTTTTTAAGAGACCAATTTGTGAATTTGTGAAAAATGCATATTATGCTTATTTCAAAATCAAATTTGAAGATCAAGATAAAGATTGGGCACCGCACGTTGTTTGTAAGGTATGTGAAGATGGTTTAAGACATTGGACCAAAGGGAATAGAAAAAGCCTTCATTTTGGAATACCGATGGTTTGGAGAGAACCGCAAAATCATCATTAAGATTGCTACTTTTGTCTTTGTGATGTTAAGGGTCATAATAGAAAAACTAGAGAGACATATTTTGTACCCAAACAATATAAAATCAGCTATCAGACCAGTTCCTCACAGTGATCATGTACCTATACCTATACCACCCAAAGTACTACAAGAAGATATTGAAACCTCTTCAACTTCCGGCTCCGTACAGATGGATAGTGATTTTAAACCATCAACCTAAAGTCAAAACCAACCTCAGCTGTTTTCACAAGCCGAACTGAATGATTTAGTAAGAGATTTGGGACTTTCAAAAGATCTTTCTGAAGTACTGGGGTCTAGGTTGAAACAAAAAAATTTGCTTGCCCCAGAAACTACCTTCTCTTGGTATAGAAATCGTGAGGCTGGATTTGTAAAATATTTTGCACAAAACGGACCACTCGTGTACTGCCAAGCAATTGCTGATCTACTTACTTTCCTCGGAGCTCCTGAGTACACACCTTCTGACTGGAGACTTTTCATCGACTCTTCAAAAAGGAGCCTTAAAGCTGTTCTTTTACATAATGGCAATTTTTTTGCTTCTGTTCCGGTCGGCCATTCTGTTCATTTAAAGGAAAACTATGAAAATTTACAGGAATTATTTTTAAGAATACAATATGAAAATCACAACTGGGAAGTGTGTGGAGATTTAAAAATTTTAGGCCTTCTCTTGGGTCAGCAGTCTGGATATACTAAATTTCCATGTTTCCTGTGTGAGTGGGATAGCAGAAATTGAGAACAGCATTGGATAAAAAGAGACTGGCCACAAAGGGTGACTTTAACACCCGGAACCAAAAATGTAATTCGCGAAAGTCTTATTGACCCTCAAAAAGTGTTACTTCCACCGCTTCACATAAAACTTGGACTTATGAAACAATTTGTTAAGGCATTAAACAAAGAAGGAAATTGTTTTAAATATTTGTGTAAAACATTTCCGACTCTGTCAGAGGCAAAATTAAAGGAGGGAATCTTTGTAGGCCCGCAGATTAGGAGCTTGGTGAAAGATCAAGAATTTGAAAATGTGATGGAAGATAAGGAAAAACATGCATGGCATGCTTTTAACGAAGTTGTACATAAATTTCTAGGGAATTATAAAGACACAAACTATTTTGAGATCGTTGAAAATATGCTGGAAAAATTCAGGATTCTTGGTTGCATAAAAATTCACTTTTTACATTCCCATTTGGACTATTTCCCAGAAAATCTTGGGGACGTGAGTGAAGAGCAAGGAGAAAGATTTCACCAGGATTTTAAAGAGATGGAAAAAAGATACCAAGGGCGCTGGGACACAAAAATGATGGCCGATTACTGTTGGACATTGAGAAGAGATCTTCATTTAGCTGAATATGACAGAAAAACAACCAAACCAAGCTTTTCTGAAAAACGAAAACGTTTTTTTAAGAAGCATAAAGAATAAATAACTATTTCTAATAGTTTCTATGTGTATATTTTTGTATTTTTTTAAATATAATATAAAACTAGCTTATAAATGAAATAAATCGTGTTTTTTCTATTTATTTCTTTTGATTTTACTGGTTTGAAAAATAACCCTACGTGATACAAAAAAAATAAAAGCAGATTTGAAATCAGCGCTACCCAATTACTAGAAAACAGTTAAAATTTTTAAATCAACTTTCAAAGTGTTGAAAAATGCAGGCCTGTGTATTTCGTGCACTTTCTCTATTTTTCCGTACAACAATTTTTGAGCTAAATGTAGGTCATTTGTCGGAAAGACAAGTAAAACTTTAAAATCAAACGAATGATAAATTTTAGTAAGAACTACTTCAACAATTCCAATTATCCCGAACAATTTAGGCAGAGGTCATCAGGTCAGGCGGGGACGTCTCCACGAAGTTATATATCTCGGATATTCATTTTCGAAGGGAAGGCTAAGGGAAATATTTCCGACAACCCCAATATGTAGTTGATGTAGTAAATGCAGATGCGGTGGAATCGTTCTTCCTTCTATCTGTCTGCATAAAGTCCAGTCATAAATCTAAAGTACATTATACATGTGCTGGTAGTAATTTCTCTCTAGAAACTTCTAAGCTTACTGCAACAACTGCAGCATGGCGAAAATGGGCATACAGCATATACTCGAGAAATGCACACTAAATGCGCATCTGTCTCGCATTGCACGTTTGTTTTAAAGTATACCTACGTACGTATGCCCTTCACGTCCAGTGATTCGTTTGCGACGGCCATTAGACTTGGACTAAACACACATTCCTGAACTATGCGAGATAAAAAATACTGTGTTATAATAAAGAGTACCGAGACAACTAGTTTTACGATGTGGCGCATAAAGTTTTATAGTGCACTTTATAAATGTATAGGATTACCAACAATTTTCTGTTACTGAGGTATATGACTACATTACCTTTTATTGCCACGTTTTATATTTTACAGTTAGGAAGAAATACAGTAATAAATTTAACTGCCCAAAAGTACATTTAGGTTCTATTTGCAGGAGACGGGGAAAATATTTAGTAAAATAAACCTAAGTTTCAGAATTCAGGTTGATCAATTCTCGCGATCTTATATAAATAAAGGAATAATTTAAAGAAACAAACTTTATATTTCTACATAATCTCCTCTTAATTCGATACATTTGGTCCATCTATCTTCGAGCTTCTTTATCCGTCTCAAAAGTGATTTTCTTCTAACCCTGCAAAATAACCGTCCTCTGTTGAAGTTAGTTCTTCCTTTGTGCAGAATTTTTCGTCTCCGAGAAAATCTTTTAAATTAGAAAATAAATGAAAGTCAGATGGTGCTACATCTGGCGAATGTGAGGGACTTCGGTATTAATTCGAACCTTAATTCTTCGATTATTTTGCAGCTACTGCTTTCTTCTAAGCCACTCCTGGACGCTTTTCAGCGAGATGGTCTTCAAGCGATCTATAAGATTTGCGTAATATTCACCGTTTACGGTCTTACCCTTTTGAAGATAGTCTAGCAACAATATTATTTTGCATCCCAAAATACCGATGCTATCACCCTCCCCGACGACAAAACTGTCTTGATCTTCTCTGGGGTTGGTTCTCCACGCTTGGTCTATATCTTTGACTGTTGCTTGGATTCGGATGTATAATAATGAACTCATGATAAGAGTCGTCAATGTCTAGTATATGCGAACGATATCGTCATATTGGCGCCAACACAGAAAGAGGTGCAAAAAGTATTTAAATTATTGGAAATAGCAGCAGGAGAAGTAGGGTTACAAACAAATGAAGAAAAGACGATGTATATGTGTATGTGAGGGAGTGGCCATGTGGCCACAAAGAGAGTTGAAAGTAGAACTAGAAGGAGGAAAGAGAATTAACATCGGATTTAACTATCTAGAGGCCTGGCTGACTGGCAATGGTAATGGCGCCGACGAAATCGCAGCGAGAATAGTGAAGGGAGATAGATGTGCTGGGTCATTAAGCAAGCTATTAAGATAAAAAAATATAACTAGACAACAGGAAATACGTTTGTATATGACGATTCTATGATCAATAGTAGTAATTGCATGTGAAACGTGAGTTATGAACAGTGCAGAGAGTGAAATACTGATGCAGAGAAGGATTTTCGGCGAAAAAAAAGACGGGTGGGAAAGACGAAGTAACGAGTTACTGCAGCTGAACCAAGAACCAAAATATCGGATTTTGTAAAAACCCAACGGATAAGACCAGAAACAGAAGCAGACAGTTATCGCAGACCTGAAGATGGCAAATGTGATTTTGCTGAAACGTCGTCCAGAAACCAGCACCGGTCTTTACGAAGACCAAACAGTGGAAACGCGGAAGGAAACCCGGAATCCAGTTAAAACACATACTACTACCCGCGGAAACCTAAAAGAGAACATAGAGAGAGAGGGGGGGGGGGGGAGGGAGAGAGAGAGAGAGAGAGCGAGACGAGAGAGAGAGGTTGTCACTATTAAGTTCACACTCCCTCACTATTCATGGCCTTGATTCTAGTAGCCAGTCGATGTCTTCATGTGGTATGGTGCCCGAAGCCACCTGCGAATCATAGTCAAGAGCTTCTCGTGTCTCCGGAGATACGTTAAGTTTATCAGTTTTTTCCCATAATATCTAGCATGCTTTCGATTAGGGATAGGTCTGGAGATCTGGATGGCCACTACAAGATTTTGACATGGACCTCTTCTCACCGGGTTAGAAAAGTTCGTGCTATGCGGGAACGGACATTATTCTGCTGGAAAAGTGATATTTCGAGCTGCTGAAAATACGGAGGAATATGGGGTTCCAAGACGGCATCGAAGTAACGCTGAGCGTTTATGGTGCAACGAATAGACACTTACAGAGACCTACTTCCACATGCTACAGCACTTCATACCGTAACTTTCCAACAAAAAATTGAAACCATGTCTTCGTCTGACTCTCGTACAGACATAATGCATCTCTATAAAAAATGAAAATCATCACTAAACACCACACTGTCATCCCACGTTCCAGTGTATTCGCAACGTACACCACTAAAAACGTTGCTGTCGGTGTTGAGCTGCAAGTGGTAGTATAAGAGGTGATCAGAAGGACGACCCCTTTAAAAACATGTTTTCAAAAGGTTGACATGATATCATATAGCTATAGTTAACTTAATGTTTTAAATATAAATGTAATCTATCTATATATGTTCGATTACGTCACTGCTGTTTTTTAACTCTGGATTTTCATCTCCTGAAAAAGAAACGAATTCGTTGCGAAATATAGAGCTTGAAAATAAATGAGTATTAACTAACAGATCGCCTACCCGTTTTAAATATATTATTCACAAATATAGTACGATCTCGTGATGAGAAGTTGTCGACGATGAATCATTAATTGGAGAGTTGTTTGCGCTATTTCAGTCATTTTTGGGATTTGAATAAGTTAATCTACTGCTGTGTCAAGTGTAGTTCTGAGAAGAACTAGTTCTTGCCAAACACATGTATGTATTCTTGCGATTAATTTTAAGTTAAAATATTCTTAATAATTCCAAATTATTGTTAATGTTGTTTGTAACATTTTAATTTCATATAAATAATTTTTCTACAGTATTTAATATTTTACTATATGACGGAACCAAATATATACAGATCGGAATTTGTAAAATTATATAAATATGAAAGGTAGAATTAATTTAAAACATATTGTATGAAGTAATCAATTTTAATTTATTCTTATCGATTGTATCGACAAATTTCTAATTTTAAGTAAATTGAAATTATGTTCATAGAATGATGTATTCTACGTATTTACGGATATAGTTGTAAACTTTAGAGAAGGGTGTCGCAGATCCCTTTGAAGGACCAGTAAATATCGTAATTTTTTTAATTTAAATTTATTAATTATTTCAAGCTGTAATTACGTTCTTTTAATATATACTGATAGTTTGTAGAAATCTTTATAAAATTAAGCGTCTTTAGATTCTCAGCAAAGTAGTTTTTCAAATAGAATTTTAAAGACAATACCGTTAATTAAAAAGGTGATCCTAAATTGGAAAATTAATGTTCAAGCTGACTACGTCATAAGCAAAGTTGATTATAAGTTGTTGAAACATTAGTCTTAGTTCGAACAGTAGTTTGTTATTTATTAATTTTGATTAACTCTTTGATCCTGCAACAACAATTACTGGCACTTTCGTTGCCGATAATTTAATTTAAACCAAATAGGTACTGCTTAAATTTGTAACAAGAGTGAATGATATTTATAATTGTGTAGTCTATCCAGTAGTCCAACAGGACTTTTATATTAGTTTGTGACCTTATTACTTATGGCCTTATATTACTTTATAATACTTTGTTTAATAATAATACATCGGATACAAGATATCTTCCGCAATAAATCCTAAGACGAAAAATATCCATAATTCACTTCAACGTGTTGAAATTCTTAGAAACTGAACTTTAAAATAAAGCAATTTTAAAAACAAAAGGCAATATTTAATTGCCACGTGCATTTTTTATATACTAAAATAGTACATTGCAATGCTCTGTGCACGACAAAACCAGAATAAAAGACGCAATAAAATCCCATACGTCAGATTATAGTGTAATATTGCTACTTGAATTTCTTCCTTTGCAAAGAATAAAATACAAAACAGATCAAAGAGTTTAATATAGAAGAGTTTCAGGCAGTTTCTTTCCCAAGGGGATTCTTACGTTTAACGTCTTAACGTTACCTAAAGAAAGCGAAAAAGCTAATTGCAGATCTCGTAAAACATAATGCAGAGGAATATTACAAAGTTTGCCTGAACATAAATCGGCAAAAATTATAAACAATTCCTATTTTTGCTTTTTTAAATTTATTCCTGCTGTTACGCTCGTCAATTTTTTTTAATCACGTTGCTTAAATTGTTTTATACATAGACCAAGTTTAAAATATGAAAAAAGAACCGTTTTGATAAATACGAGGTGCTATCCATAAATTCCCAGAATTAGAAAAAAAAGAAAATAGATTGTTCTTACAGTAACTTATTCACTGCCAACCCCTTCAAAGTACTCTTTTTCCACATGGATACACCGATCCCAGCGACTTGTACATGACTTGAAGCAGTGTTGAAAGTCTTCGCGTGTTTACGTATTCAACACTGCCTGCGATTCGATCTGGTTCTCTTCAATCGTCTCAAAACGGCATCCCTTAAGCTTCAGATTCAGCTTCTGAATCATGAAGAAGTTGCAAAAGGCAAGATCTGGGTAGTAGGGAGGGTTGCTAGTAATGTCGTCTTCGTTGAGGCTAGAAAGTGACATGTGGGTTGGTGTGTTGTGGTGTAGAATCCACGAGTTGTTGTGCCACTTGGCAGACCGCTTGCATCAAATTTTCTCTTTTAGTCGCCGAAGAACATTGCAGTAAAATCGTCCATTAACTGTTTCATCTAGTGGAATAAATTTTCTGTGCACGATGCTATCAGCGTCAAAGGAGTAAATAAACATCAACTTGACGTTGCTCTGAACTTGCCGTGCTTTCTTCGGTCATGGTAATGATCCACTGCGTTGTTTCGGAATCATACCCGTATACCCATTATTCGTCGCCAATAGTAATTCTGATACTGAAGTTTGCATCCCTTTCAGCAGCTTCTTTCAGCTCTGAGTAGACAAGAATGGGGAGGTTTGGAACACTTTTTACATTTTAACATATTTTAAGACTTCCTCTAATGCTTACCGAAAGCTTTTGTAGCAGAGATGAAGCATATCTGTTAGGCTGCTCACAAAATTCAAATGAATTTCCTAGTGTTCTTTTCAAATTTGAAAAAATGAGAATTAGCAGCATATTGCAAATTGCCTCATTTCTCCTACTGATAAGTGTAGTGGGATAACTTGCGGGAGGTGTGGAAAGACAATGCAAGAACACCAATTGTTGCAATAACAATACAAAATAACATACAATAGGCAATGACCACCATAACTAAAGTTATATTGAATACGGAGACATTTTCAACGAATTGTCTTGTAAGACTTCCGAGCAATCAAATTCTGACGATGTCTCTGATATCTTGCTTTAAAGCTTTGGCCCTCTTCGAAGTTGAGACTTGTTTTTGTTCTTCTACTAACGACTCGTCTTTCTCTGGTGTATCCGTAGGTATACGAGTTTTTCCTTTTTTCCTTCCACGCATATCAGTTTTCGGATATGGCCGAATGAATTCAGCCGAGACATCAGTAACATTCTCACTTGCTATCGGAACGTCACTTAAAGATGAGTATGATCCAGCATCACCTTGATTATTTGAAGGGGGTATACAGCATTAGAAAATCGGCATCTGCAAATGTGTTAGGTTCAAATGGCCAGATTCCTGTTTTATGAAAAGCTACCAGAGTGTTACTTCTTGTGAAAGCTAAATTAAAGTCTTTGTTCGAAAGTTCTGCAACATTATAAATTGATACCGTGTTGCCTGCATTTGAGATCATCTATTCATTGCAAGACTGATTATAATAAGCTTTTAGAGGACTATATACAATCAAATTGAGGGGCTGAAGGCGATGACTGCAGTGGAGTGGAAAGGTTATTAGATATACTCCATATTTTTTCGTCTCATCAACCACATCCAGGTTTACATGACTGTTGTAATGATCAAAAAATAACGCTACAGTATCATCTTGAGAGTACTTGATATGGGATGTTTCAGAGCTACTAGGAAATTTTGGTTTGTCATTCAACCACTCCCATGTGCTAAGCCAAGACTTCCTGTGGGTCCGTTAGTCAGCATGTGGTCTTTGAAGAATTTCCGTGGAAATATATATGCTGGTGGAACGGTATTACCAGCCGCATTAATGAAACACAGCATGGTTAAAAGTTGACCTCTTTCTGCACTTGTTATTTGCTCAACTTGTTTAAAACCCTTCTGGCAAAGTACCTTTGTAGGGTTGTGTAACATTGGCATATTAGTTTCATCCACATTCCATATCTTATCTGCAGTAAAGGGATGTCGCTGGTAAACTGCAGCTATATTGGAATAAAACTTTTCAACATTTATTGAATCTGGTTGATCGACTTAGGCTTGTATGGGCCGGTATTTTAATCGATAGGTCAGGGTTCCGTGACATGAATCCATGGAGCCATTCCTTACTTGCAGTTTTATTTTTCTTCCAAATTTCTGGAATGTTACAAGATACAGAAACTGCAAATTGATACTCCAGCTTACGGGTTTAACTTGTAGTTAATCCGTAGTCCATTGTAGACGATACTTTCAAATAGTCAGCCAACTGATCTTTATGCTTCGTAAATACTTGATTAACAGTTGCGTTAGTATCATAGGAATAAGGCTCGTCGGGATTTTCTCTAGCTCATTGCACATGACGAAAGAGGGCCATACAACACGATGCCAGA
The DNA here is from genome assembly GCA_935421215.2 of Melolontha melolontha. Taxonomy (NCBI): domain Eukaryota; kingdom Metazoa; phylum Arthropoda; class Insecta; order Coleoptera; family Scarabaeidae; genus Melolontha; species Melolontha melolontha. The sequence continues at coordinate 19,348,461 of OW285236.1, read as the reverse complement.
TGACAGCAAATATACCAATACGTAAATATATCAATACCTTTTTTTTAAGCTTTACTTCACTAACCTAACTGATGAAGCCGGATAGTAGTTGGCAGAAACATATTGCCGTGGATTTTTCTCTTCAGAAGAAAAAAATAGCAGAACCATATTGAACATTATTTGAATAACATTTATAAATTTATGTATTTTATTTTTGGTGTCTATATATTTTTATTTCAGACGGGGAACGATATAAATTTAAATGTTAAAAGATGAATTTTGTAATGTTTGATTTTTATCCATGACTGTAGTTCCAGGGCTAGATTGATATTCAAAGTTGGCGCCATCATGGATGTTAGAGCGTGTATTGAGAGATATACATTTTAGTATTATTTTTGAGTTGTTATTTAGGTAGGGATGCCCTAGCGTTTCCAGGACCTTCATTTTAGAGATTGATTAATGTCCTTGAAGATAGGTCGTTATAAGTGAATATTAGATACGACTTAATTTTGTCTAATATATATAATATCTTGAATAATTCGTTATAGTTTTTGGTGCGTCGTTTGTGTTTAAAAATAATTTGTCGTGGTTTTACAAGTCTTTTATACTTGTAATTTAATTTATTTGAAACACCTATCTAAAGAAAAGGAATCTCTCGTGCTGTATTACATTAATTAATGTAGGTACCTTTTATAATTATTATTAATATATTGAAGAAAGCGCTATAAATAATTTGTAAACTTTTGTAAAAAATTTTTATATATATTCAGAAAAATATCTAGAAAATTTGTTAGACTGTTTTTATGAAGTTTGGTTTTTATTCACATAAAAATTTCAATACGTAGGAAAGTGGGGACAAGTTTGTGTGATGTCATGTTAATGCATGCATGACGGTAAGAATTTGATTTCGCGCGCAAGATAAACAAATCTTTATTTTGACGTTTGAGTTTGGGTTAAAATTATTGTTGACATCTGATAAATTTTCTTGTATATTATTAATTTTGATATCTTTGCTCGTGATTATTCATTTCAAGGTTTTTAATGGCTTGTATCTTCATATGATATCCAAGTCTTTTTACCCTTGTAGCTGTATGTGCATTTAACAGTTCAACGTTACACTTAGTAAAGTTGATTTTTTTTTTATTTTTCTTTTTTTGAAATAAAATTGTAAGGGGGAAAATGTTTGTATAATTTGTCTGACACCTTGTATTATTTTATGAAATTACCCGTATCCGAGAGGATCGACCCTGGAGAAGTGAGCTCAAGGAAGGTAACACAACTGAAGACAGCCGGCAGATTAAGTTGTAGTGTGAACTTAAATCTAATTAGCAATTAAAAGCAAATTCCACAGCAATATGTCTTAGGCAGAAGTAAATGCTGGAAAATGTATATTTCATGTCTGTTTCACTTATAATATTGGTTCGTGTACTAAACGAATTTTTCCAGAATATTGTTACTTATGAGCAGAGAGTGGACTCGAGCCATTAATGATTCTAGCCCATAGGTGTCTGCCTTGTATTCGCAATAGGTTTGTTTCTGTAAGTGATCCGTGAGTTTCGAATAATTTGATACGTGTGGCTAGCTGCATAAGTGGTACATACCTAGATACGCAGTTAATATGTATTTGCCAATGCGCAAAAGAGCGAATATAATAAACGGTTTGGTAACCGGCAGCAACTACTGCTGAAACAAAAGTAATGCTGACAAGCGAATTACGTATCGAATTTTGAATAAAAATAATTTACAAAGAACAAAACTCAAAACGATCTATTTTCTGTGAAGTAGTGTGAACCATTGAAAGTGTAAAACATTACTATGAACCGCTAAAATTTATTCATGGTGTTCCTGTATTAAATTAGTTCTTTTAGATGTTGAAACGAAAAAACAGAAAATATCCGATCCACATCACAACTGGTGATGGGTGCGTGATTAAAATGTTGCAGAAGTGCACCATACTTCGAACGTATAGATTTTTCAATCGGCTCTGTACAGAATTGAAGTAATATATTCAAATTTGGATTTCTGCTAAATATGCCATCAACTTTTTGTCTTAGCTTGTTTCCAAATTCAGAAGGCATACTTTTCATTCGGTTTTTAATTTAATTATCGCCTCTTTTAAGTTAATATCTTGATTTTGTATGCAAGTAATAGACACTGGAGACACTCGAAATTAGCTTTCATAAAATTTAGCTGGTTTTGTAAATTTTGAATTTGTATCAGGTATTTAAAATTAGAAATGCTTTGCGTATCATCATCTTAAAGTCGAAAAACAAAGTTTTTTTAATTCATTCAAGTGTTGCGAATAGAAAAATGCTGCTTCTAGCTAGCGGTTTTTAATTTAATTATCGCCTCTTTTAAGTTAATATCTTGATTTTGTATGCAAGTAATAGACACTGGAGACACTCGAAATTAGCTTTCATAAAATTTAGCTGGTTTTGTAAATTTTCAATTTGTATCAGGTATTTAAAATTAGAAATGCTTTGCGTATCATCATCTTAAAGTCGAAAAACAAAGTTTTTTTAATTCATTCAAGTGTTACGAATAGAAAAATGCTGCTTCTAGCTAATGGAAATAAAGAGAAATACTAAGAGCAGAAAGAAATGGACTAAAAAGAAGAAACGAAAACTACTCCAAAAATAAGGTAGTAAATTAAATATAATATTTATAAAAAATTGTAGGATAAATATACAATATAACAATATAAAACGGATTTTTAAAATACTAAAAGTTGTAACCCAATCACACTGAAGGAAACGAAACCAGAAACAAACCCTTATAGAAGAGAATAGAAAATATACTATCTCAAGAACAATAAATATACCGATAGGTCCAACCCGCTCCGGGCCATACGCAACAATATACGTATGGAACGTAATGCGATGTGGCAACGTATGTACGATGCCACTCCGCGTGCGCATACATAAGTCCGATGATCGAGAGCAATAGATTGCCCGTCATTCGTATCTAGCTGTGCAAACTTAAAGGTTGCAACAGTTGCAAGTTCAACTGTTTAGAATTTTCGAGACAATAACCCCTAGAAATCTCGAGGGAGTGTGACGGGAGTTTTACAATAGGCTCGACTATTGTTTGGGGAGAGAGGGCGGTATTTTCGAATCCTATATTTAGTGACTTTCTTAGAATTAAAATTTATTTTGCAGAATTATTGATTTTTTTACTTTTATCTTTTAGAAAACGCTATTGTTTTTTTATTACTTAAAATTACTTTTCCGTAGCAGCTAAGAATACAATAATAATAACTTGGAGATATAACGACCTTATTATATCTGAAACAAATGGGCAAATTACGTATACAGAACGAATATGCAAACGACTATATCCTTGCGCGGTTTATGTCTTACTAAATTCATAACTCTGCAATGTATGGTAATGTAAGCTACTGCGCGTAGAGGGGATTCGCTGTTGCCACCTATTGCTGGGTATGGCCCGTTGAGAGTTGGTCCTATCGGTATATATGTATATACATATATAGCAGCACGAGAGTACACTTTGGAAATTAGCGGATATAATTTTTTAAGCGATTATTAGAACAAACATTAACGAAATAATATATAAATGTATATTCCGTCTTACACGCCACTGTAAAATAGAATTTATAGACGCAATATCGACGGAAATAAGAACACTTGCTCGAGGAATGCTATAGTGGGGCTAACTAGACCGGACACGAGAGGTTGATGAATCACCGCCCACGAGCGTACTATTGAACATTTCTATTTTTAAAGCTTTTAATTTTATTTATATAATTATACTTATAATAATAAAACGGGTATATATACGGCTACAAAATACGAAATACAATTTAATTTTTTCATTTTGTAGTTCAAGTTGAGTAAAGAAGTATTAACATTTACTAGCAATACTTTCTCACGGTTCTCTTCTGTAAAATTTGTTCTCTTTGAATAAAATACATCTTTGTAAATAGAAAACGTCCTTTCTACATCGCAACTGGTTATAGGTGCATACTGGAAATATTCTTTTATTTCAGCGTATTTAGCAGTTAGATTTTGAGGAATTGTCCGCCGTAATGTTATTCAATCTGAGAGCCACATCCGAAATCACTTTTTTCAAATTATTAATAACCACATCTAATGTGGTTAATCATTTTTTTTAATCAGATTTTGGTTTTCGAAATAAGCAATTAGTTTTGTCAAATTTCCAAGTGTTCGTGCAGAAACTGATTTTTTAAATGTGGAATATGTGTTAGTTCCTTGCACTCAGAAATACTTCGAGCATCGCCATTTAAATATCCAACGAAATTTTGTGAACTATCGAAATTTTCTGCCTTGAATCAATTAACGTGAAAAGGATCTATGAATTATTAGATATTGTAGGTATATATTATAGGTTAAGGAATTAAGCACTTTAATATAATGTATAGAATTCACGGTTGGCTCTAGGTGAAACATGATTAATAATTTACTAAACAAAACACCCGGTACATTTGTTCCACAAAACGCGAAACATTTTACATTTCGTGAAACAAACACACCAAGTGCTTCATTCAGCAAACCATTGTTGAGGAGGTAATTTTTGCATTCTTTCACGTGTATGGATTCCCACATGTCTATATTTCTGCTGTTACCCCGCCCCACCCACTTATAAAAATGTGAATAGACAGCTGAACGGTATTGGAGATTTATCGCTATTCAAGGTGTTTTTTTTTTTTTGCTTATGAAAGTATATTTATCGCGAAAAATAAACATACCTCCTTGAATAGCGATAAATCTCCAATATCGTTCAGCTGTCTTTTCACATTTTTATAAGTGGGTGGGGGGGGTAACAGCAGAAATATAGACATGCGGGAATCCATACACGTGAAAGAATGCAAAAATTACCTCCTTAACAATGGTTTGCTGAATGAAGCACTTGGTGTGTTTGTTTCACGAAATGTAAAATGTTTCGCGTTTTGTGGAACAAATGTACCGGGTGTTTTGTTTAGTAAATTATTAATCATGTTTCACCTAGAGCCAACCGTGAATTCTATACATTATATTAAAGTGCTTAACTCCTTAACCTACAATATATACCTACAATATCTAATAATTCATAGATCCTTTTCACGTTAATTGATTCTTAGTTAATATAACACAACACAGTCAGATGTCTTGTTTTCTCACATGTAACGCCCCTTCCCAATTTTGTCTTTCTCAGAATTAATAGAGTTCGGTTTTTACAATATACGACCATACTTTTTAACCATTTGTAATGGAAAATTTTTTACACCCCTACCCAATATAGATATTGTTACTATACATGTACTCGAAATAATACGTTTAAATAATAACTACTGATGTGTGCAATGCACATGAAATATACATATAGTTAAATATACTAGTGTTTTGTGAAAATAAGGTGTTTCATTTAAGTTTAATAGTAGGTCATCGTAGTTTTTAAAAATCGTTTTTAGTTGGCGCCTCTTTTAGAGAGGAATTTCTGCCGTTCCTTTGTTCGACAATTTAACACATGTTTAAACCTTTTCCTTAAGAGGCAAGTGTTTATCTCGTAGTTTTGAGATTGGCATGTTAAATTTAGTCTTTACAGGGTTGCAGTGTATAGTAGTTGTGCGGAAGCGTTTTTCTCACTTTACTGTGCCCCATGTGCGACTTTTAATTAGTAGTTTTTACCTACTGATGATGACAACTTAGTTGTCGAAATACGTATTTAGGATACGACTAATAATTGTGGTAAGGGGTTATATACCTTTTTTAAATTTTTATTTAACCACAGTCACAGTCTCCATTGAAAGAATTATTGCAAATATTTAACATTTCTTCAGAAAATTGTAATCTCCTATCAAAATCATCTTCCGTTAACTCGTGTACAAGGTGTACCTTAAAAGGTTTATACTTTTCATTTTTTAGAAATGACACGATCGATGACTGTGAAATATTGAAATTGGCCGTTAATTTGATTGGTTGATAAATGGGGATATTCAGATACAGCCAATAAAATATCCAGTTTGTTATCATCACTTTTTGCTGTTCTAGGTCTACCACTCCTTGGCAAATCTTTAACGCTACCAGTTTGTTCAAAGCGTCTTAAAGTTTTACCAACAACGGATTTAGAAATTGGATTTCTATTTGGATGCGTATCATTAAATAAATTACTAACGTCTTGTAAATTTCTGCGTCTATCTCCATAACCCAAAATCATAAGTAATTCAATTCGTTCATGTTCACTTAAACTCGCCCTTGTTAATATTAACAGCAACAAATTGCACAAATTAATTATTTCTGTCAAAGATTTGACGTACACAATAACCACTGATAAAATTATGTCGCTCAAGTTTGTTTATCGCTACGCTTCTGTCTATCTGCGATGTACCGAACATCTGTTAAAGACATGAACCGGCCTTTTCTTATAAAAAAAGTTATTAAAATGAATTTAAAAAAAACAAAAAAAATTTTGTAAAGAGAAAAAATCTCTATCGAATGGTAGAGTAAAATTTACTAGTTCCCACTTAAAAAAACTACGCGGACAGGCGTAACTAAAAAACGATTGAGGAAAAAAAAAATAAAATATTCTAAAATGTAGATCAAAATATCCCAACAAACTTTTATATTGAACATAAATCTCTAAAATGAATATAAACGACAATAAATCGCCGTCTCCATACTTTTAACTGCCTGTTTTAAGCCTGTATATGCAGCACTGTCACTGACAAATAAAAGCATTTTTTCTTTGTGCCTGTCCGAATGAAGCATTTGATGCATATTATCGTAAATGGTTTCCGCATCAACTGTATTTACAACTTTTGTTGCTATTACATATGCGTTATATGAAATAGTTGGATGTAGTACACTAGCTACAACATTTACCACCACACAGCGTCCTAATATATCGACAGTTTCATCGGCACTTATCCATAGGTATAGCAAACGCCAATTAAGTTGGCGCGAGAAGGGGTAAGTTCGCGCAGGATTAGAAGTAGTGGGGAGTTTTGGTTTTACATCAAATGTCATATAATACTAACCTCTGAGCGTGTAAACGTCAATGACAAATGTATTCTGACAGTTACTTGAGTAGTGGGGGTGGACGTTTTTAAAAACGGCTTCTGCGCACCCCCTCCTCGCGCCTACTTAATTGGCGCTTGCTATACTGATTTGAAAAATGGCTTCTAATGCGTTTTATTGCTTTAGTGGAGCACTAACATTATATTTGCGTATGGTGGATTCATCAGGAACATTTCGACGAGTATATTTTTGGAGAAATATTTCTAAAGTAGGATTGTTAAGTTAAGTTTATTTAATGGAATATTAGCCGCCATAAAAGTTTTACAGAGCTCTTCATTCAAATTGTCAGATTCCAACGGTTCCAATTTCTGTGCATGTGTTTGCGATGCTAAGTGACGTACATGCGATATCGTGGAATATTTTAACGATATTTTACAGATTTTGCAAAAAATTTTGGAATCACTGACAATGGACATACAATAAGCATGATGTCAATCCAACTCGCCATTGTTTTACGATGCCGTTCTTAACGTTCTTCCATATCATATCTGAAAAAGTAACTTAAACGATGCTCTAAATCTAAATAAATGAAAACTAAAAATATATGCGTAAGTTATTGAAACTGAACGAAATTCAATGCACACTTTCGTCGGAATAATTTGGAGAAGTAGAATCAATCAAACGATATTAAACAGGATCTATCACAAAAATTACGATGTAATTAACAATTAAAGCTATGAAAACAAGAAACTCATAGCACTTTATTTATCTTAGGAAATATAAACTAATAAATAAAATAAATGATAAATGCCCCGCTTCTATCTACGCTAATGAAAACAGAAAATTAACTGTAAATATCGAACAAGAAACGTCGCAATTGTCGATGAAAACAGATGTGCGCGCTAGCCAGATCAATAGTGCATTCAATAACTGCGTGATGTACTTACAGATGTATTTATATCGTCCATCGTAATGAGGACATGATTTCAATCCGATGTGGCCGGTCTCTAGTTATAACATGCAAACTATACCCGAGACCGCCACAACGTTTCATCAGGGCAATTGATCATTCACTCGCTTCATTCCGGTCTCTGGTGATGACTATAGAAGTTGTTATAAAAGGAGAAATGAAATGTTTGCCTCTACGAAATTAAATTCGTTGGGAATTGTAGCAGATTATAAAAATAACGAAAACAACATGTTTTTTTGTGATTTACCTTCCGGCTCAATTCCCAAAATATAAAAGTGGATTATTTTCTTTTTTCAAACGCACAACTTACCAGAAAAGATATTTACTTCCACAATATATGACCGGTTATAAAGATTTGAATATAAATGTCGAAGAATGAAAACTTAGCATTAAAAACGGATCTGCGGAGTTGTCGCATGATATAAAATTCGCGTTTAGCAGCAACAAACAGAAGGAAACACACATTGTTAGAGGGCATTAAGATCTGTCCCTTTGATTTTTCAGAACACCAACCATCTGGCTGTGCACAACATCGCTTTGGCGAATATTGTTATTTTTTGTTCTCTCTACGTTTTCCCTTTTTTTTCTTTCTCTTCGATGTCCCCGTCAAAGTTTTTACGTCTGCAAAAAAACATCGTAAATAGTCCTTTAACGATCAGTGAAACAGGTAACTTTAAATTGATGGAAGGTTTTAAGCGACTAACTGAAAAGTTTCTTTTTTCTTAAGAGACTGTAAATTAGTTTTCGGTGAAATATAAAGTTGCGAATATATTCCATCTTGTTTTACACATCTCCTTATTTAGATTTCTAACTTTAGTTTAGCTTTTTATAGTGCGTCTTAATTTTAGCATATATTTCTTTTATTTCTTAAAGTAATTCTAATTTTTAAAAAAACATTGGTTTATTCAACATCCAGTAAACCTCTGAATAAGTAATTAATATCCTTGTAATTAATATCATTTAAGATGAAGTGGGGTAAATGCGAGGTAAAATTTCACTAGTGTAACTTTAGATGTCAATGCAATTGTTATTATTATTTTAAAAATTCTGTAAAAATTAGCAAACGTTCTTTGGTCCTTAACAAAATGATGCCTATAACCAAACAAAGTGAATTCATGTAAATGGGATTTAAGTAAAACACTTATACTAATTTCCAGTATATATTACACTTTATTATATATTAATAAAGTATATATTAATAAAGTAGTAATATAAGATCCGAAGAAGCTACATCGTAGCGAAACATGTCATCGATTTATTAATATATAATAAAGTGTAATATATACTGGAAATTAGTATAAGTGTTTTACTTAAATCCCATTTACATATAATGGATTTCCAGCAAGTATCGGCCGATTCAATTAAATTTAAAAGTGAATTCATTTTTAGGCTATCTGTTTTTAATTTTTTTTTAAAACAGCGTCATCATATCACATTTGCCCCGTGAGTTGGGGTATATGTGATAATGGACTCTCTCCTGGTGTAGCGTTTCCAATAGAAGTATCTGTGGGGCAAACGTAATAAATATAATATTTCTGCGTATTTTGGTTTTTAAAATATTTTATTTCGTAAAAAAATAACGGAATTATACATTTTTTTTAAATATAAAAAATATTAACATTTTTAACTAGCTGAAGAATTCAAATAAATTTTACCTCAAAGTAGCCCTTGGAAATTATGATTATGTCTTAGCTTGTTACTAATTTTAATAGGAATTTTGTTGGTTATGAGATGAGATATTTGATTGAAATGACAAATGTCAAAATAATAAAACGAACATTTTTAAGTGAATGAAATATGTTTATTTCCAACAAACAAGCAAAATTTTATAAAAATTGTTCAAAGTGTTCCACCACCTTGTTCGAAACATTTCTCACATCTTCTTCTAATGGAGGAAAAAGTGTTTTGTAGTATCGCATTGTCAATTCCATTAATTCTTTCAGCAATTCTGATTTGAAGGCCTGCAAGATCAGGTATCTGTACTTGATAAATTGAGTTCTTTAAGAATGGCCATAAAAAGAAATCACATGGGGTAATGTCACAAGATCTTGGTGGAAATTTATGTTCAGTGTTTAAACTTATCAACCGATTTTGAAAAAATTGCTGCAGAATATTAATTGTTTCACCTGCTGTGTGTGCTCTAGCTCCGTCTTGTTGAAAGTAACCCTGTGTTATTTCTTCGTCGTCAAGCTGTTCGATAAATGGCATAATAATTTCTTGTCGATACCTTTCTCCTGTTAAGGTTCCGTTAAAAAAAATAGGGCCAATAATTCTCCTTCGACTAATCGCACACCATACACCAATTTTCTGCGGATGAAGTGCGGTTTCAACAAAAAAATTATGTGGTTTCTCATTAGTCCACATCCTCATATTTTGTGAGTTCACATATCCATTCAGATAAAACCATGACTCATCAGAAAAAAAGGTTTTGTCAAGAAGGTCATTATCAAAATTATTTAAGAACCACTGACTAAACGTTATTCTTCTGGGATAGTCGATTTCCTTGATTTCTTGATAACAGGTCATGTGATATGGAAATAAAAAAGTCCTTTTTCAAAATTGTATGACATGTGCCAATTGACACACCCACTTGTTGTGATAATGCTCGTACGGAAGTTCTTGGTGCATTATTTATAATTTCTCTTACATTATTAACTAGCTCTTCTGTACGCTTTTTCGCCCGACCTGCGCCTTCTTTCTGTTTAACACTCCCTGTTTCTCTGAAAACCATAACGGAATGTGTAACTGTGTGCCGAAAACTGTCATAATCAAAGATGACGTTAGGGAACTCATTTCTAAATTCTTCTAAACAATCTTGAAGAGAATACTGCCATTGTCCGTCAATCTTATGTCCGTTTCGAAAATAAGATTCTAGCATGAATGATTTGTGTTGTATAGTAAAAACCATGTTAAATCAATTTTAAATTACAAAGCAATTTTTATCAACTATGCATCTGTCTAATTGACAACTAATGCAAATTTAAATTATTAATAATAATACGTTTTTAAAGGAATGGCCTACTAGAGGCAAAGCTTATTTGAACGCTTTTTACTTATTATAATTTAAATAATTATTATCAAAATTTAAACATTTAGAAACACATTCAAGGTAACTAGAAGATATTATAACCTTCAAACTTCACTGAAAAAGTAAATGCCGACCCTCGTCGATCTCTGTTGGTTGTGGAAGGATATTCAGTATACCTGCGCTGTCTACCAAGTTTTCATCTTGAACATTGGGCCAAACAAATTTAAAAACCTAAGAAGCCATTCTTAATACTCCCCTTTCTGAATAATTTTTCGTACTAGGTGTTTCGGGCTTTTTTTGGTTGCGTATTGCACTAAAACCCACTTATCAACTTCGAGAGTATGGTATTCATTGGAATTTACGCTTTCTTCTAAGTTTTGCAATTCCTGTAAATATTCTTCATCTTTATCTGAATCTTGATTAGCTATTTATTCGTAATTTGATTCAATATACGAATCAGAAATACTTGTTATTGCTTTCTGACGAGTTCTTTTCTGCTTCTTCTGTATTTACGCGGCCCCGTCTTTCGGTGCAGTAATAACTTTAGCTCCAGGAGCCAACTTTCTTCTTGATATTTGTGTTGAGGGTTGATGTTGACGAACACATTGTAGCAAAGGGTTTTCAAAAGTAACAGTTCCATTTGAAGGCGCAATATCGTCAGACTTTGTCGAAGGGCCTGGTATATTGAAGACACAGACAGAGGTTATCCCATTTGAAGTATTTGGGAGCTGAATTTGTGGGTCATCAATATTTTCTGCAGCGCTGTTAGTGACTATAGTATTTTGGGAGTCCCATCGTTTTAATGCTTCGATGTCGAATTTTTCTCTTGCGCGACTCTGTCATCAAATGGAACAATACCGGACTTTCTAAAACCACTAATTATTACATTTGCCTCGATGTCTCTCCACGTTTCTGCAATAAGTATTGAAAACATCTTTTTTGGTAGTTTCCGCCCAATATTGTGTCTCTGCCACGTAACCAACTTGTTATCCCAGGCTGTTTTTAGATATTTAAATACGGAAACGTCGAGGGGTTGCAACAGGTGAATTGTGTGAGGTGGTAATTTTAGAATTGCAGTATTTTATCGCCTTGCCAAGTCAATAACTGGAGTGCTGACATGTGAGGAATGCCCATCGTATATGATGAGTACTGTCCTCTGTTCGCCCAAAGCAGGAATAACAGTGTTTTGTACGTAGTTGAAGAAAATATCACTATCCATCCACCCTTTTTTACTGGCAGCGTACGACATTCCAGGGAAGACATCGTCAGGAGCTTGCTATTGGTCCCAGACATTACCACCTTTAAAAATTAATGGTGGACCTTTTTCTCCAGAAGCACTGGCCAATAATGAGACAGTTGTATTTTCACGACCAGGAGTACTAGTAATACGGGAGCAGGGCAGTCCTCTTTTGCCGACAACTTTTTTTTACTGGGATCTATGGCGAAACTACTCTCGTCAAGGTTCCAAATTTGAGAAGGCCTCTCTTCAAGTTGTAGTTCGGCTAAAGTTTCTTTCAGAAGTTTAAAATATCCATACATTATGAAAGGGTCAGTGGCTTTTTTCTTGGAAATTCTATAGATTATGGTATCTTCAGACTTAAACCATGTCTTTTCTTAAAACCAAGAAACCAGTCAGTCCCTGGCATGTAATTTTTAAATGGAGTATTTACAAGTTTATGCTCCTTCACAAACTTGAAAACTATCTGTAAAACTTCCTTTTTGGATACTCCAAATCCCCACTTCTCTAAAGTGGTAATCCCTTTCGCTAGCTCAAGCTCTTGATTCCAATCCAATGCAGTTGATCTGCCTTTCTTTTGTTTTTTTTGCACCCCGAAGACCTTTTAAACGGCTGTAAATGGTACAGTATAGAATTTTATAGGTTTTGGAGGCTTTGTAGATAGTCACTCGACCCGCTTGTATTTCCAGTATAGCTACTTGTAGGTCTTCTGCGGAGTAAACTGGGTCATCACGCTTTCTTTTATAATTACGAACAATTTCGATCTGTAAATTTATATGGGGTAAATGTAATATGCATAGGGGCAAATGTGATATGCCGTAAATCACATTTGCCCCGTTGTATAATTTTTAAGGGACAAATGTAACATACGGTAGTATAAAGAAAGACGCAAATACCTCATGAAATGTAACATTCACAAAATAAATTACACAGTTTTTCCACGTCAGACCAAATTTTTGAACAAGCTGGCTCTAAAAATTCCAAATGCTTCTGCGAATTCAAGAAACACCTGTTGCACTCGTTCTCTAACCTCAAATACGTAGTTCCACAAATAAAGAGCTGATTCAATAGTCGGCCGGTAAAGTCGCATTCAAACAGGCTTAGAGAGATCAGGGATGTAAGTTTTGATAGTGTTTTGCGCAAGAAAGCAGTGTTGATGGAAATTGACGAAATTTTGACCTGGTATCACATTTACCCCATTTTGACAATTACCCCACTTTACCCTACTATATATTGCAATCAAGTAAGTCTGACCCTCGGAAAATATCAAGAAAAAGAAATGGTAGATTAAAATAGAAATAAAACTAATGGTTAAAATCTTCACTTTTTAATAAGTAATCGTAAAACGACGACAATTGTTTCACCATCACAGTGGCTTCGTAAGATACGTACAGCTAAAGAGTACGTTACAAACTAAATTAAAATATAAAATCAAGGTTAATATTAATGAAATAAATACTTTCTACATATAGGACGCTAATTATTCGAATTTTTTACTGAAAAAAAATCGCTCTTACGCAGGATTCGAACCTATGTCCTTTGGTTTGCCGGACCACGCTCTTAACCCTTAAGCTATTTTGGGAATCGAATCGTCGGGAAAAGCCTTAAATTGCATTAAGAACAGACGGACAAATTTCTTTTTAAGTAAAAAATGCAATTGATTTTCACAAGGTTAGTATTACTTTACAACGTTTTTACAAAACTAAGAATTTACACAAATATTGTAGATAGTGAGAAAATGTGGCCCATCTGGCCGGTTCTAACTGTTATACTATAGGGTACTAAACATGTTTACGCATAAAATTTGTTTTAATACACTATATGTACATTTATGTTATCGTCTACACAATTTTTGAATTAATAAATTTAACAAAGGCGAGTTATTTAAATCTAATTGATCATTAAATAAAATTTGCGATTGTTTTAATTTATTGATTTCTAAACTTTCCAGAAAATTTAATTTATTGCCTTTATTTTCTAAATGTAGAATTTGAAAATCCTTATTGAAGCTGTGGTTTTCTTCTAATAGATTATTAGAATTAGCAAAAGTGGAATATTGTCCTTTTTTATTTCTAACCGAAGAACAATGTTCAGCAATGCGTTTTTCAAATGATCGTCCTGTTTGACAAACATATATCTTACCGCATCCACATATTAACTTATAATCTCCAAATTTATTACTTTTATCTGTTTCATCTTTATTGTTTTTAATATATTTTAATCAATTATTATTAATTTTGAAAACCGTGTTTATATCCATGGCGAACATAGTAGGGAACCATGGCTTCACCCATGTTGTGTGGTTCTTGAAGAGTAGCTAGTTTCAAAAATACGAGATTGAGTTGTGTAATTTTCACGAATCTATTATTTTTATCGAGCGTATTGCTGTCTGTTAAAAGGAGATAGCTCATGAGAAATTCAAATTGATCTCTAGATATTGCACTAGTGACTAGATCCTTATGAGTATCTTGTTCTCTTTCCCAGAACATACGCCGTCTAGGCAACTGAATATATCATCCACTTAGCATAAGTACTCCTAAAAAGCATTTCAATTCCTGAGAAGAAATATTGTCGGGTTTCTTTTTTTGAGAAGCATATCTATTCGTCTCGGTTACTATATACTGAATAATATCTTCAACAAAAAGCATTTCAAACAATTGTAGCGAAGTCATTTGCTTGAATTCATTAGTACTATCAGTAGGCCATTCTTCAGAAATATATTCCTCAAAATTTTTGCAAACCCACTCACATGAAGTTTGAATTTGCGCTTCTTATTCATGACGCTGTTATCAGCATTGGTCGACCGTAATTGGGCAAGTGGAATATGATCTTTCGCATCAAATCCTGTGTCTTTCTTTTCTTGCTGAGTAAAATTTATTTCTGCTGGAACCCTTAGCTGACTACCAGGTAGATTATTCTGGTCAATGTTATCTTCATCGCCTAAATCTTCGTCAATAATATATATTTATATAGTTATATAGAAATATAGTTATATCGGCTCCTGGATTCGGAAAATTTTCGTTTTCTACCACTGCTAACGCCTCGCGTAGTGCAAAACCTCTAAAAAAATATATTTAACAAATTGAAGATACTTGTTAAAAATTTAAAAAAATCATATGGGATTTGCCTAGCGTACTACATATAGGACGGTAAAAAAGAACCGCGTTTTTCAAGAAATGGGTTAACATAACCTAACATTTTACATCACTTATATGAAGTCACAATGATCCCATAAAATTCAATGTTTACCAAAGAAATTATAATAATAGTAAAAAAAATCTTGTAAATACTTATTTTGCACACCAGAAATCATAATATCTTGACAATTGTCACCACGAACTAATTGCTTGCATTTATTCCAAAGACGAGTGATATATGGCGGTAGCACTGGTTGACATAAGAATTACCAGTAAAATTTGGAATGACCGTCCTACATATAGGACTATAGGCATATCTGGGTTAAAGTGATTTTGAATTGAATTTGAATTCTTGCGTCTTTGTTGTTTACAACGTATTTATAGCTTTTAAGAAGAATTTGCTGGTCTACATATATTTCTTCACCCTTTTCGATATATTGTAAAAAATAAAAATCCAGTCTCGCAAATTTAAAATTTTATAGGCAAAAAGGATTTCTGCCATCACCATTATTAGAGAGAGTTTACCAATCTCGGTGAAACTACTTATGTGATCATTTTGATTTTATATTGCAGTTTAAATTTAATTACACTGCTGGCGAATTGAAGCGGTCCATTTAAACAAACTTGTCTTTTTTAGTATATTTTTAATAGTCTGCAAATTATTAATACATGTTTACATGATATACGCTTTAATATAAGTTTTCTGATAATTAGATCTTAATAAACGCTAAGTTGCCATGGCAACCAGGCATGAAAACTTTGTCCGCACGATACGTACACAGTGTAGCTAATTAATGATGAAATATGTCGAAAACACCAATATAATAACACTTTGTGTGCCCTTAATTAAAAAAAAATAAATAAATATAATTTCATTGTATAAATTTTTTTTAAGAACAATGGTACTATTTCACTTTTAACGAGTGCCCAACACTAACATAAATTGTCAAGTTTAGGAAAATGACAGAAGTCAAAAAATTAGATTTAGACAACTGTCATAATTACAAGGTAATACAAAATCGTATTATATTTGCGAGCAATACTACTCGACTATGTACACATTTTTAATTAATCGTATTATATTTGCAAGCAAAACTACTCGACTATCTACACATTTTTAATTAAAGTGAATAAATAATGACATCTATTTGAGTACATTACATATTTAAAGGAAAGTAAAAAAGTGCGCAATATTTTTAAACATATTTAAGATAATTATTATGATTTATTATCACTTTTCAAAAAAGATTTAAAAAACACAATGGCTCCAACACTATAAAATGATTGAGCACTAGAATCATATTTAGCATCCAAACATAAAATACCTATAGAAGATTTTAATTGGCGAGAGAATATAATAACAAAGTTACAGGAACGAAATAAACTACAGACCCCATTTCAGAAACTTATACACCAAAGTAAGTATATTATTCACTCATGTTGATACTTCATACTATATTAATAAATTAATCTGAAAAGTTTTAAAATTATATTACTAACTCATCACAATACAACAAAAAAAAAACTCTTTACCTATTGCCATAATTGAATACATTAATGAACCAAAATAATAAATCAACCTTGATAGTGACAATAATGTAAAACCTTAATTAATTATATATAAACTACTAAATCACTAAATTTCAAACATATAATAGTATTAAATTTCATGGCATTTCGACAAATGCTTTTGATAGGTACTGTTGCTAAGTAACGTAACAATTAATAGTGATATTTTCTGACAGATTACTAAATTATTATCCTATGATTTTAAATTTAATATGGTAATATCTAATTGTAAATGTAGTTGACTAAATTCATAAAATGAATATTCAGGCATCGTAATTCTAAATACTAAAATGGGTAATTTAAAATAATGCAAATATAAAACTTCAAATAAGAAATAACGGAGAAAATATGTTAATATTTACTTATATATCATTGGAAATTGAATGCGAATTAACGGTTGTCATGGGAACCATACGATCAAGCAACGTGGACTATGCATCTCTTATCATGTCAAATTGTCCGAGTGGAAATGGCTTAGCAACAGAACGGCAGTCCACGTGAACGGCGAACGCCAATAGCCATTCGCGTTCGCATATACTTAAATCAGGTCAATGCCCTAGCATTAGAATGCATTCGAACAAATTCCAAAAACTGTTTTCGCTAATGGATTTTATTTACGATTTTTTTAGATGTTTTTTTTTGCCATGAATTGTTCTAATGTTTGACACGTTGGTTTTAAATATTAAATAAGAAATGTTTCTCTCTCTTAATATGCATTTTGAAGTAATTATTTTTATTCCGTATTTGGGATTATTTTTCTCACATAAAATATTGTTTTTCTCTTTTTATTCACATTATAAAAAACTTTTGTGTAGAAAATACTAATATGTATATAACATCTGTGGAACTTCTTTATATGTAAACATTTCCAGGAATTTTAATTTAAATGGTGTGGCAAATATTTAAATTTTTTATGCTTGTTTGTTATTATAAAATAGTATATTAAAAAACAAGTTTCATAAGGCACCATTTTGCCGCACGAGATCAGTTTAGAAAACGAGCCGCTTGCGGCGAGTTTTCTAAAGAGCGAGTGCGGCAAAAGGCCTTATGAAACGAGTTTTTTATACTATTTTTTCTATTTTGCGTTTTTTACATTAATAAATTGCTTAAATTAGAATTATTTAATTTGAAAGTTCAGAGTTTAATTTTTATATAAAGCATGCAGTTGGTCACATTGATACTTAACATTGTCAAATTTAAATCTTGCTATCCGCGAAGTATATTATATTACATATTATTTATTAATTTTCGTTAACATTACTTGATATTTCATTTAAAAATATAAACATGAGTGACATAGAATAGTATATTAAAAAACGAGTTTCATAAGGCACCATTTTGCCGCACGGGATCAGTTTAGAAAACGAGCCGCTTGCGGCGAGTTTTCTAAAGAGCGAGTGCGGCAAAAGGCCTTATGAAACGAGTTTTTTATACTATTTTTTCTATTTTGCGTTTTTTTACATTAATAAATTGCTTAAATTGGAATTATTTAATTTGAATTTAGCATTTCATAATTTGCGGAAAATTACTTCAGGCATGTGATGTCCGTTTTCGTTTACGCATTGTTGTAGTCGTTCACGAAAATTGACTTCCACTCTTTCCAGCAGGTTTATAGGAATTAGATTAACTTGTTGACGTATCGCTTTCTTCAGTTCTTGTAACGTACGAGGTCTATCCTCGTAAACACGAGACTTGAGAAAGAAATCACATGTGGACAAGTCGGGAGACCGAGGAGGCCATAAAACATCACCAAATCTCGAAATGAGATGATTATGAAACAGAGTACGAAGAACAGCAACACACGCTCTGGCGGTGTGTGCCGTGGCTCCATCTTGCTGAAACCATAATTGTAGAGGATCCAAACCTCTTCTTTGCAATTCAGGGATAAAATAGGTGTTCATCATATTAATCTAACGCGCCGATGTTACAGTAACGGTAACATCGTTTTGTTCAAAAAAATAGGGACCGATAACGCCAAACCTCCCCACTGCGCACCAAACTGTAACCTTAGGACTGTGCAGCGGTTTTTGATGCAGCTCTTGAGGATTTTTGGCAGCCCAATACCGACAATTTTGTCTATTGACAGCCCCATTAAGGTGGAAATGGGCTTCATCACTCATTACCACCAACATGTTTTCGTTCTGCTCATAAAGTGTAAGCATTTGTTGGGCAAAATTCACTCGTTGCTGGTAATCCCTTTCATTCAATTCCTGCATAACCGCTATTTTGTATGGATGCAAATGTAATTCACCATGTAAAATCCTTCTTACAGTACGATTACTGATTCGCAGTCCGGCCGAATGAGCCCGAGCAGAGCGGCGTGGGCTTCGCAGTATCGCTTGTCTAACCCTTTCAACATTCTCTGGAGTGCGCACTGTACGTTGGGATCCGAACGGTTTTATTTTGAGTATTGAGCCTCGTGTTCGAAAATTATGAACCCAACGTAGGATTGTGTTACGCGTGGGGACAGAGTCATTTCGATTAATATTGAATCTCCGACGAAATTCACGTTGAACCGTAGTCACTGATTCACCACTTCTAACGAAAGAATCATATGCAAATATGCGCTGTTCTAGCGTCCACGGCTCCATGACAGTAACTGACAGTAAAATGCTTTGAGTCAGGGAAGGTATCCCCACCTGTCAAATGCCCTTTCCTTTTCTAATGGTCGAATATTATGTATTCTAAAAACATCCGGTTCCTGTGCCCCACCCTGTATATTATATTACATATTATTTATTAATTTTCGTTAACATTACTTGATATTTCATTTAAAAATATAAACATGAGTGACATAGAAACATATATATGTTGTTGTCAATTGTATACAACATACTGCAGTGGAATTTGCTTTGAAATTGCTTATTATTTTTTTTATTCACACTACAGCTTATATCGCCGGCTAATCAGTCTAGTAGAATCCACGAACTGCCATCTCATGGGTCGTTCCTTGCGGATCGGGATTAAATTTCGATTTCCAAAATAAAACCATAAACACAAATAAAACACGAATCAGTTCCTTTATGTTGGTGTAATTAAAATAAAAATAAAAAAAAATCCCTCTACAAAGTGTATAGGGTGCTAAAGCATCATCAAACAGTAGCAATGGAGGAAACACTCTTTGTGAATAATGACTCGCACACAGAGAAAAACCTCTTTTGAATCTCGATCAAACATAAAACTAATAAATACTAGTGAAATCTGTCAAGTTTAACCTCTAATGTGACCCCTTCAAACAAATATCAAAAACAAATAAGTTTTCAAAACTCACGAAAATTGAAATTTTGTCATGCGCCCAAAATAACATAACAAGGTCAAACCCCACTACAGAAACTCCAACCTTGAATTCAAAATGTTCTCGAAATATTATTTTAAGAAAAAAAAACTTCCCTTACAAAAAACATGACAACTTTCGCTAATATCCATATACTACTTTCAAATATCAATTATTACAATAAATACATGAAATTATAATAATGAAAATAATCATGATATCAAATATATAAACAAAATATTTTTTTTTTATCAACTTACATAGATCTTTTTGCAATTTTATAAAATACACGAGAGATATCTTTTTCACAAAATTTCAAATAAACATAAAACACTCGCATAAATCGAATTAAGATTAACTTGCACCTTACACTAAATGCAAAAACAAAATACAACCCGAATTTATACAACAAAGAATAAAATTGATTATTTTATCCTTTAATAAACCGAACTCTTTAGCAGTCAAGATATCTCTAAATCAAAATGAAATTTCCATATCCGCTTGTCCATTCCCACCATCTATAAAATCAAAATCTATACAGACAACACATTTTAACAAATACAATATCCGAAAAAGCGGCAAGTTCAATCCTTTGGACAACCTATATATACAAGGGCTAATCATAATTTCATACATTATAAAATTTATTTTATTTATAAAATAATATATACATATATAACGATCCCCGTCTGAAATAAATAAACATACAACTGAGATAGCTAATTTTTTTTAAAATGTCCCTATTACTGAGTTCGATATAGTTCAATCATTTTCCTTACTTGTCCAAGGAAAATCCATGACAATACGTTGTTTGTGTAAAATACGAACATATATCATATCTGTCAAATGTACATAAATTCTTAAAATCATATGACAGCAATGATATTTATTTCTGTATTCGAACAACGCCAACATTGAAAAATGAAAAAAAGTGTATCGAAATAGAGCTCATTTCGATACTGTTTTTGGTTTCATAATGAGTTCATTTCGGACGCAAAATAGAAAAACATATATATGTTGTTGTCAATTGTAAACAACATACCTTGTTTGTGTAAAATACGGACATATATCATATCTGTCAAATGTACATAAATTCTTAAAATCAAATGACAGCAATGATATTTATTTCTGTATTCGAACAACGCCAACATTGAAAAATGAAAAAAAGCGTATCGAAATGAAGCTTATTTCGATACTGTTTTGGGTTTCATAATGAGTTCATTTCGAACGCAAAATAGAAAAACTTATTTTTCAGCAATTTTAGACATCAATTACTGTTTTCTCACTGACCATTTGGTGAAGAACATATCTTCAAGGATTTTACCTTAAGCCAAAGACGCTACATTCGGCACTATTTTTCGTTTTCAGTTTGTTCTACTGAAGAAAAATTTATCGATATATATCGTGGTTAGCGTTTCTTCTTGGTCCTGTCTGTTTCAAACAAAACTCGACAAATTTAAACCCAAAAACCGTTTGTCACCAGCTAGCAAAGTACCGTTTGACAGACTGATTTAGTATACCTGTGGCCGCGTGCGTCTGCACTATAGCGATACCTGTAGTGTAAGCAAAACACACAGAGGTGTCCGTGTGTTAGAACGGTAAAGAAGTAGACGCAATGTTCCAATGTGTAGTCGCGCAAGCGCATTAGCCTGACGATAAACATTGCAACTAACACCCATATGCGGGAGCGACAGCTAATGCGCTTGCGCGACTACACATTGGAACATTGCGTCTACTTCTTTACCGTTCTAACACACGGACACCTCTGTGTGTTTTGCTTACACTACAGGTATCGCTATAGTGCAGACGCACGCGGCCACATGGTATACATAGCTCACACCATCTAGCGCTATAGAGCTGTACCACCATCACTTCGCGCGCCGCATTCAAATTTCGGGAATTTTTGTGTAGCACCTCGTACAGCTTCAAACAAAGTAAAATTGTGTATGTGTATTAACTCGTTAAATTACACAAAAATAATTCTAATCTAAGTCTAGAGAAAAAATTAAAGAATTAACTACTTTGTATTGTTTTTCGAAAGGAAATAAAAAAGAAGCTTTTTGATTATGAAGAGGTTATATTCCTTTCAAAATAAAATTAGTTTAAACTTTAAAGATCGTAATTGTCGCTTGCATTCAGTGTTTGAGAAGCGAACGTAAAAGTAGACAATATTGAACAGGTGCAGTCGTTTACTTCCGAGAGCGGTGGTTCAATGAATTAATCTGGTACCTTCGAAAATATCTAGCTCAGAAGAATTTATAAAAGTGGATTTCACATTGACTCTTTTAGTTTATACTGATTATGTCCTAACTAAACTAACTAGAAGTTACCTAACAATACAAGAACAAGATATTTGTTTGTTTATTTTTTTCTAAAAAGTTAAGTTTTCTAGGATTTATTATAAAGTTTTCAAGCGAATCGTTTCTAATTTTATTTAAGAAAAGTATCTGTTAGTTATAACTAGAGACCGGATGCGAGAGGTTAATGACCCATCGCCCACGAGCGTATTATTGAACATTTGTATTTTTAGAGTTTTTAATTTTATTTATATAATTATACTTATAATAATAAAACGGGTATATATGCAGCTACAAAATAAGAAATACATTTGAATTTGTTCATTTTGTAGTTCAAGTTGAGTAAAGGAATATTAATATTCACTAGCAATGCTTTCTCAATGTTCTCTTCTGTAAAATTTGTTCTCTTTGAATGAAATACATCCTTGTAAATAGAAAACGTCCTTTTGATATCGCAACTGGTTATAGGTGCATACTGAAAACATACGATTATTTCCGCGTATTTTGCAGTTAGATGTTGTGGCATTGTCCCCATACACAATTGCCGCAATGTTATTAAATCTGGATTTCTATTAAACACTGCGTCTATCTTTTGCCGAAGGTCACATCCGAAGTCACTTGGAATACTTTTCAAATTATTAATAGCGACATCTAATGTCGATAAACCATTATTTGATTTGAGATTTCGATTTTCAAAATAAGTAATTAGTTTTGGCAAACTTCCAAAGTGTTTCTGAAGAAAATACAACTGATTTTTTAAATGTGGAATTTGTGTTAGTGCCTTGCCCTCAGAAATACTCCGAGCATCGTCATTTAGACAAGCAACGAATTTTGTAAACTATCGAAATTCTCTGCATAAAAACTAGTAGCCTCCAACCATGATCCCCATCTAGTTATTACTGGAGAGGAAGGCAGTGACAAAGATGACAGTTTTTCCCTGTAAAGAGCTACTCTCAATGGTGCTTTTCTGAAAACTTTTTTAAAAGCAGATACAAGTCTATCAACTTCTGGAAAGGTGTCTCTGATATATTCACAGATTCTGTGGAGAGCATGTGCTACACAATAATATGCAGCATATTAGGATATGTTTCTTTTAATAGTCTGCCTGTTTTAACATATATGCAGCACTGTCACTTACAAATAAAGGTACTTTTTCTTTGTACCTGTCGTCCGAATGAAGTATATTTTTAATATACTCGTTAATGGTTTTAGCAACTGTTTCCGCATCAACTGTATTTATAATTTTTGTTACTATTACATATGCGTTATATGGAATAGTTGGATGTAGTACACCAGCTACAACATTTACCACGCAGTGTCCTAATATATCGACAGTTTCGTCGGCACTTATCCAGAGGTACTGACTTGAAAGATGGCTTCTAATGCATTCTACTGCTTTCGTATAACACTCAGAAACATATTTGCGTAAGGTGAATTCATCAGGAACATTTCGACCTGTATAATTTTGGAGAAATATTATCAAAGTGGGATTGTTAAGTTTATTTAATGGAATATAAGCTGCCATAAAAGTTTCACAGAGTTCTTCGTTAAAATTGTCAGATTCCAACGGTTGCAATTTCTGTGCATGTGTTTGCGATGCTAAGGGACGTTGTACGTGCGATCCCATGGAATTTTTTAATGGTATTTTACAGATTTTTCAATAAATTTCGGAATCACTGACAATGGACATACAATCAGTATGACCGTCAATCCAAGTCGCCATTGTTTTACGATGTCGTTCTCGACGTTCTTCCATGTCATATCTGAAAAAGTAACGTAAACAATGCTCTAGTTCTAAATAAATAAAAACTAAAAATGTATGCGTAAGTTATTGAAACTGAACAAAATTCAACGCACACTTGCGTCGAAATAATTGGGAGAAGTAGATGTTAAGGATCTTATCACAAAAATTACGATTAAATTAACAGTTAAAACTATGAAAACAAGAAACTAACTGACAGCACTATATTTATTTTACGAAATACAAACTAATAAATAAAATAAATGATAAAAACAGAAATTTAACTGTAAATATCCAACAAAAAACGTCGCAATTATCGATGAAAACAAATGTACGCGCTAGCCAAATCAATAGTGCATTCAATAACTGCCTGATGTACTTACAGATGTTGTAGACTATTTATATCGTCCGTCGTAATGACGACGTCATTTCAACCCGATGTGTTCGGTCTCTAGTTATTACCCAAGAGAATTGCATAATTTGGTCAATCAACGCACATAAACATTTTTAAGTCATCGGCGTAAGTCAGTTCTGGACACGTCAACGTCATATTTTCGAGAAGATTGTGACATATCTATGAGCATATTTAAAGCAGTTCTTGTGCATAAAAATCCGTACTTTAAAACATATTTTCTATTTCTTCTTGGCTCTTTCGTTAGGAAAGGATTTGAATACAATTTGTAGATATGCTGCTGTTTTGTCTTTATCGGTTTTTGCACATTCTCCATTTACATTTTTAATAAATATTTTTACTAGTATGAATTTATTATTTCAAAACACTAAATCATTTTCCCAGCTCACATTTATCTATATAATTCAAATATAATGGATGCACATTTGCACAGGATGTGGTGTAGAAACTGGAATCGTTTTCGCAAAAATATTTTAAATTACTATCCCTTACATAATGAACAATTTACGCACATTATTCTTAACATCAGAGTTACTTTTCAAATTGTAAGTTTAACATCAACGAAATCTCTGTGTCCAAAACAAAATTGAACCAATAAATTACTCACCGCTACAGAAATAAACGTCCCTTGATGCTTAATATTTTACACTTTGTCTTCAGTATTAGGACCCCTGTCCCATGATACAGGCAGTTACATTATCCGAGTAATTATCGCTAAAATGTATCCAGAAAACTTTTCAAATTACTTTTCCTGAAGAAACTGTGCGTGACTTTCGTTTGTGAGGACAAAGACACTTCGCTATATTTCTTATATTCCAAACGAAGACGCCGGTTAACCGTGACGGCAGTTTCCGAGTAAAAGTTAATTAACTTACAGTGGAAACGTTTGTTTGATTATTTTATTTAGAGAACAAAGTCACTGTCACTAGATTTCCGAGACGGCGTTTCTCTCTTAAATAAATCATAAGTTTTTATCCCCCGCAGGTGTTTTTTCTGTTATACTTGTTACTTGTTACTTACACGAACTCAAATACTTAATAACAAGTGTTCATTTGAAAAGTGAATCTAGTAGCATGTGATTTACTGAGAACATTTTGAAGTATGTCGTAAATTAAAATTTACTACTTAACCTACGAAGTCGTATATTTTGACAGTTTCATACATACAAATAAATAACAAATAATAGGTTTTTATTGAAAACTATAACAAATGTTGAAAATGTTGTCCTTCAAAATCAATGCACTTTAAAATCAGCTGTTCAAAATTTCTGATGATATTCTGCAACATTACTCGATTGTTATTAATTTCCATGCATTTCTGTTCGATTCTCTGTAGCATATGACTCAAATTCAATATAGGTGTTCAAAATATGTTATTTTTTAGATAAGGCCACAAAAAGAACTCGCAAGGTGTTAAATCGCATGAACGTGCAGGTCAGCCAATTTCAGTATTTCGACTAATTATACGCTCATCAAAAAATTCTCTTAAATAAACCAAAGATTCTGCAGTACAGTGACAAGGTGCTCCGTCTTGTTGGAAATATGCATTTTGAAGTTCATCGTCATGCAACTGATTGACAAATGGTTGTAAAATAACCGTACGGTACCTTTGAGCAGTTAACGTTCCCCGAAAAAAATATTGGTCCAATGATTCGCCTTTGACTTATCGCTGCCCAAACACCAATTTTCTCTGGATGTAGCGATTCTTCATTAATTACATGTGGATTTTCACTACTCCAAATTCTTGTATTTTGTGAATTTAGGTATCCCGTTTTATAAAACCATGCTTCATCAGTAAAGATGACTCCTTGCGAAAGTTCTCCATTATTGTTCATATTTACAAACCAATTACAAAACTGTAGTCTACGTGGGTAATCAATTTCTAACAATTCTTGTACTGCTGTGACACGGTATGGATAAAGTTGCATATCTTTTTTTAATAACTTGTGAGTTGTACCAACAGAAAGGTTTATTTGTTGACTCAAATGTCGAACAGATGTTTGTGGTTCATTTTCCATTATTTCTTCAACACGATTGACAACTTGAGGTGTACGTTTCATAACTGCTCCGCTGCCTGATTTTCTTAAGGGACTACCAGTTTCAGAAAAAACTTTTAATGTTCTATCCAAAGTATTCTTAATTGTATATAATTTATTACAAAATATGGAAACTCAACTTGAAGTTCTGCCATGCAATCTTGAACTGAATACACCCATAAACCATCAATTTTATTATTACTTTGAAAATAAGCCTGGACTAAAAAAAAATTATGTTCTAAAGTGAAAGCCATTTTAAAACTGAGAAGCAATTTATTTAAACCAGAATCGACGCACGATTATTTTATGCCTAAATACGCACAGCTTTTTGTTTTGAATGTAGTACGTAAATACATACATAGTACATTTATAGATTCTTATTGTATAAATACTTGAATCGCTATTCCTAAAGCAGTGTTGACTATTAAAGACAAAGTTAATGTCATTGAAATTCAAAAAAATTAGAAACTTAGTGTACGCGAGTTCGCAAAGAAATGTAAGATCAGTAAAACTCAAGCTGCTTGTATCATCAAAAACAGAGACTAAATTTTAAGATTGTGGAACACTGATGTCAATCCGGATAGAAAAAGGAGTATGCTGAACGTCAAAGGCGTTAACATTGATAAATTGTGCTACGAATGGTTTGTGAAGGCTCGAAATAAATATATTCCTCTCTCGGGCACACTTATCAGGAGTAAGGCTAAAGAAATTGCAGATAAATTGAATTACGCAGATTTTAGTGCATCATCTGGCTGGCTGGAAAGGTTCAAAAAACGGCATAACATAACCTTCCGTGCCATTTCTGGAGAAGCCGCTAGTGTAAACCAAGATGATGTCAAAAGTTTTACTGAAAAAGTGCCATCTTTGATTCAAGGATATGATTCACCAGATATTTATAATGCGGATGAGACTGGATTGTTTTTTCGGGCATTATCCGATAAAACATTTGCATTATAAGGTGAAAAATGCACTGGTGGAAAAATGGCTAAGGATATGCTAACGATTTTGCACTGCGTCAATATGGCTAGAGAAAAGGAACCCCTTTTTGTTATTGGGAAAGCTGCAAAACCTCAGGCGTTCCGCAATATTAATTTGAACAATTTACCAGTTACGTGGCGATCAAACAAAAAGGCTTGGATGACGTCTGATTTTCTAGCGCAGTTCGATAGAAAAATGCAACTTCAAGAACGGAACGTCCTGCTATTTTTAGACAATGGGGCCTCTAATCCTCGCGATCTTAAATTGAAAAATGTTAAAGTTATTTTTCTTCAAGCAAACACAACAGCATTTTGTCAGCCCCTGGATCAAGGCGTTATAAAAAACTTTAACAAATCGTTATTTTTAAAAAATATTTTGCTGCAGATGGAAGACGCAAATTCTGCTTTGGATTTATCAAAATCAATAAATTTGTTAGATGTCGTTGATTTCATACACAAAGCGTGGTAGCAAGTGGGTCCCCAGACAATGAAACATTGTTCCAGGAAAGCTGGTTTTGAGAAAACAGATATCGTAAATGACGATAGCGGTTGGACCGCAGAAGATGAGATTCCACTATCAGCACTTGCTCAGTTCTCCAATATTATTAATCAAGTTCAGAGCCAAATCCAAATTGACGTCGAAGACTATATTAATTTAGATAATGAAGTCTTCATTAATGATGCAGATGTGGAAAACATTAATACTGAAATGTTAATTGCTTCCCAAGAAACGCTCGCCAACTCGTCTGAAGATGAGCTAGAAAGTCAAATTGAAGACAAGTTAACTTCCTATAAAGAGGCTTATTTAGCTATAAGAAAACTAAAGGCTTTTTATTTGTATCACAGCGACCTTAAAGGTGTTCAATTGCTTACTGATCTTCAAATACATCTCCAAGATAATGAAATTAAATGAAAAACACGTCAAGCTAAAATTTCTGACTTTTTTAAATCTATTTGAATACCTTGCATAACAAATTTAGTTTTTTTAACTTCTCGCAAAAATGTTAATGAAAATTCTGTTTACTTTATCTAATATTTATATGTTCTTGTTTTGGAAATAAAATTGTTTAAAGATAAATATATTACAAATTATTTTTTACTCTTTTTGTACTTTTCTCAAAAGCGGACACTTCTCATAAGCGGACAAATTTTTCAGTCCCATGGCTGTCCCCTTAAGAGAGAGTACACTGTATATAGTTTATTAATATTAGAATAAATGGGAATGAATAATATATTCTAGTTCCCTAACTATTTCGAGGTTCCATCGCTTCTTAGCGATATAAATATGATGAACACCTGGGATGTAATACATAAATTCCGAATAGTTTCAAAAGTGATGAGTAAAGTTTTAAAGTTTAAGTTAGCTTAGTCGGAATAGTTTATTTAATTGAATTATTGTTTCTTTTAACAATAATTGTAAGTTTAATGGGCATGAGATGCTTTAATCTACTGGAGTCTGTTCTATTATAAACAGATCATAGTTTTGATTACAAAGAAAATTATCAACCTTACTGAATTGCAAATAAAACGAAACTCAATTATCCTGAACTTAAAAATAGAAATAAAAGTGCCAGAGTCATGTATATATTAACAATTTAATATTTCAACTTTGGTAAACTACGTAAGTTGATCATATGTAGCACTATTTATTTGATTTCGCTGAAATATAAATTACATGTGAGTATTACGTTTTTTCTGTTTTTTTATTGACTTTAAATTTGGAGCTACCGAAAAGACGCGTTCTTTTTGCCAGTTCATTAAAAAAAGACGCTAACAATCCATTATTTTCACATAGGCCTCCATTCGTCCAAAATTATATGAAAATAAGTATTTAATTTAACTTTTCTAATATAATTACTTCAAGTAAAAAAAAACGTTTAGATAGCCTTTAAAATTAATCATATTAATTTAGAAATAACGTTTAGGTTAATTTCAATCTTCATTAATTTCATATGCCCATAAATACAAAGCATTGAATTCCCGCGGCAATGACATTAAAAAAGGAGGGTTCTGTCGGTTCAAAAGTTTTTCATATAAAATTAATATTCTCAAATAAGTTAAATATTTTTGAAAATCCAAAATTATTAAAGAATATTATTACAGAAATACGACAATAGAATTTTATAAATACAATATAATAAATTGCACAATCCAATCTAGTCAAAACAAAACCTGGTACAGCGATTTCAGAACAGTTAAATCCTAAAACTGACTGCTAGAACTCATTACGAAGCTATTCTAAAAGCAGACGAGATGGTATCCGAAAAGGTGCAAGTTAAAGGGCATATCAGTGTCGAATTCTTTCACATTAATCTTTATCCTGTTCTTATTAAAACAATTCTCACATTAATATTATCTTTAGAAGACATCAACATCAATATGTGATCCGACGGATGAGTATAATTTAGTGTCATCAACGTAGGCCAGCTCATAACAATTGAAAGATTAGAGCCTTGAGGCACACCAGATGTTGAAATAAATTGGTAAGAGTAAAAGTCTTTATAAAATACATAAGTTCTAACGCAGATGGACTAAAACCGAAAGCACTCAATTTGTTTAATAAAATATGATGATCAATAGCATCGAAGGTTCGAGAAATATTAGTGTATACAACGTCTACTTGACCATTATTATCCAATACCTGACATATATTTTGTGTCACTATCGTCAGATTAGTAACGGTAGACAGCAATGGCAACAATTAATATTGCTGGATATGTATGGACGAGTGTCATAAAGTATAGTGCTGTATAAAATCTGCTCAAAGGAGCCAATAGGAACGCCACGAACACACAATTAGACTTCGAAAACAACCCCCGTCATCGACACTGTGACTAACTCACTAGCACAGACCTATAAATTGGTATTGGTAGCTTTAGACTTTAGTTTGAATTTATAAACTCTTAGATAATGACTAGGGACCGGACACGAGAAGCCGAAATTACGATGGATCAGATGTGGCTTTCGGCAAAAGTTAGACGCAGTTTTTAATAGAAATCTAGATTGAATAACATTGCGGCAATTGTGTATGGGGACAATGCCTCAAAATCTAACTGTTAAATACGCTGAAATAAAATAATATTTCTAGTATGCACCTATAACAAGTTGCGATGTAGAAAGGATGTTTTCTATCTACAAGGATGTATTTAATTTAAAGAGAACAAATTTTACAGAATAGGACCTTGAGAAATTATTGCTAGTTAATATTAATACTCATTTACTCAACTTGAACTACAAAATTAATAAATGAAAATGTATTTCGTATTTTGTAGATCACCACCTGTTTATTTTCCAATAACATAAATAAATTTAAAAACTCTTTAAAAATACAAATTTTCAATAGTACGCCCGTGGGCGATGATTTATCGGCCTCTCGCGTCCAGTCCCTATTTATTACTATAGAAATAAATCCATAGATTCATTGAAAGTACCATTAACAACAGTTAAATATTATTAAATTAACTGTTAAAACTTGCCCCCATTTTTTATGTAGGACATTGTACATATTTGGAACGGCCTTTGTTTTAAATTGATTATAGTTTTATTTTAATTTCTTTTTTTGTGTTGTCTTCTATTATTTAATTAAGTAAAGGAAAATATAATACAAGAAAATGATAAACTCTAGCAGATTTTATATAGGGAATGAAGTAATAACTCAAGTAAAACTTCCTTCCGTACCATAATATAATTTTAAAACAAAAACGAAACCTATCTGAAAACTTGAGAAATTTTCATAACTACTACATTATCAACACCTTAACTAAAAACGATTCAATTTTCAGTTTCAAAGTATTCTTATTTAAAACTTAGAAACACTTTTTAGTAACTGAAATCGCTGCCGTCCTGTGAAGAGACACGGAAATAAAAAGACCGAGTGGACCAGGTGTTTACGTTCCCGTCATTTACATTGCTAAACAACTTTCTCATTTTCTTCACGCCTGGCGCCATCCCGCGGACTACACTTGTACCGCGTGCATCCACTCCTCCTTAACGAGACACTTTTGTATATACTTTTTTTAATTTTAAGTGAGTCGGATGAGCGTCTTCTTGGAGAAGAAAGCGGGCCGCCCCAGTCTCGTTGTCTTCTGACGCACGTGCTAAACTTTATATTAGATTTAGGAGAAAGGAGCAAGTGGATGAATTAGATTTTACGATATCGCTTCGAAAATATTCTTTTACTCCCTTCTTTTAAGGTCGAGACTATTCCGCACTCTCTGCTTTCCCTAAAGTTTTTTTATTGAATTTTATTTTATTTTTTTTTTCGACATCTTCGGTGTGTTGCTTACGTTGTTGCCGTTCTGTAAGAAAAGGGGAATAAAAAGATGAGATGATATCGGTTAGATATCATATGGAATTACTTAACACTCTAGTACCCAAATTCTTTGCCCAAAAATTTATAGTAGACGGAATTGAGGTTATTAAAAATAAATTTGCAATAAAATTTAGTAGCTGTAATGCAAACTCATGTACCGTTACGTTGTTGAGATGCGGTAACAAAAATTCCTCTACTCTTTTCAACAAATTTTCATATTTAATAATAATATACTTTAATACCCAACAGGCTAGGCCCAATTACAAGGTACATTATAATTATAATTACATGACATGAAAGTGCAATAAAATGAAGTATAGACTTAAATAGTGCTGTCCACCCGCGAGCCATCCTCAAGCAAATAGATCATCCTGCATTTTGTTGGCCACGTTGAAGAGAATATAGGTAGGAGTCCGTTTCAAGATGTTTGTCTTCGCGAAGGGAACCATAAATGTAACTTCGTACCTAGAGTTCACAGGAGGAACCAAAAACGACATTCGCTCCAATATGAACGGGCAGTCAATAATGTTTTCTAATAATATAAAATATTATTAAAAATCTGGTGTGAAGAACACAAATGCAGGTTCACTATTAATAATATTATTAATATTATTAATATTTTTAATAATATTTTATATTATTAAAAATACCTTTGTATTATACAAAACTGGTGGGGTTTACCTACTCATGTATGTTTCAATTATTCTGAATAATGTTTTCCATCAGTTTAATAAGGAATTTCCTACAAATATTATCTCTTCTTACGCTTAGTGATGACATGCCATGACGCAAAAGCAAATCATTCTGGGATGTACTACGTTCCGGGTAGATACCATCAGTCTTGAAAGTGAGGTACTTCAAAAACTTACGGTGAACACGGTCCAAAGGAATGGAATCGCAAGCATAAATGGGATACCAAATTAATGAGGCGTATTCCATTTTGCTTAAAACATAAGCATGGTTCAGTGATTTAAGGCAAGTGATGTCTTTAAAGTATTTTGATATACGCATAATAAATCCCAAACTTTTGTAGACATCGGAAGACATATGGATTATATGGGATCTGAACGTAAAATTAGAGTCAAATAAGACTCCGAGATCCCTTATTTCAGTTTTCCTGGTTAAGATATTGTTTTTAATAAAATAATAAGACTCGTGAGGCGTAGCAGAACGAGTATAAGTAACCACGCAGCATTTGTCGATATTTACTTTAAGTTTGAAACGGTCACACCATGCAACTAATACGTCCAGATTTTGCTGTAGTTTAACGATATCGCCAGTTGTGGAAATCTCAGAATATATTTTTATATCATCTGCATAGGCAAGAATGGGACACTTTACTTGGAAAAGGGGCTCATTCATAAATAAAACAAATAGCAAAGGACCCAAGTTTGATCCCTGAGGAACGCCAGAAGGAAACCAAAATTGTTGGAGCAGAACCCATTATAGGCCACGTAGCATTTTCTTTGCAATAGATAAGACCGAAGAAGACTGATAGAAGTTGGAACGAGACCAAAAGATCCCAACTCATGAAGTTAAATCTCATATTCAATTGAATCGACAGCCTTGGATAGGTCAGTATAAATTACATCAGCCTGACCACTGCCGTCCAAAACCTCACCGATATGCTGAACAATCCACACCAACTTGGTGACAGTAGATCTACCCGTGACAAAACCATGCTGGTTCGGTGAAATATGAGAGCGCGTACCACTAAATAGCCTGGTGTATAATACCTTCTCATACAGTTTGGCGACGTTAGAAATAATAGAGATGGGCCTGTAATTATTAATCAACGCACGATCTCCTTTCTTATGCACAGGGATAATTCTTCCACCGATCAGGAAAGATATTAGTTGTTATAGATAGATAAATAAGTAATTTCAGAGGATATGCCAGGACAAATCTACAGTCACATATTAAAAAACTCGGTAAGTAACCATCTCCAGTGGTGTATTTGTCAGGAAAACTGGTCATTAAATCGATTAACTCATCCTCGGAGGTCAACGAAAAGGAAAAGGGTAGGGAACGGTAGTCCGATCCATCACAAGTGAACCCTGACAAGGAGGTTAGCACAGTAGAAAGCGCATCCGCGAAGGCATCTACAATATTTCGAAAACTTCTCTTATCGACGGATCGTCTGTAATTTCTAGTAGGTGTATAGTCAAAGCGAATCTATTGTAACAAAAAATGGAAACGATTGCGAGATATTAGTAAACGAAGAAATTCGACGCCTGATCCATTGGTACTCCATAAATCTTTGGTATTATTTATTAACTTACAGTTTCTGTAGAAACCAGGCATATACAGAAGTCCAAGAAAAGCTTTAGGGATAGATTTGTTAGTGCTGAAGTGCCATGGGGGATGGAAAAGCTCCTCGGTAGCTGAAAAGTCGAAGGGGCATTAGAAGAGAAGATCAAAATTGCTAGGATGATACAAGGGGGAGAAAATTTTGTCGAAGTTTTGCAACCTAGGCAAACTAATAATTTTACAACAGTATCATTAAGTAATATTCCCGGAGTTAAGTCTTACCGGAAATTCAATTTGCACAATTACTGCAAATATTAATAATCCTAATACATGTATTTCTAATAAAAGTTTATGAAAATGTGGGACTTTACTTACAAAAGGAAAACAGTCCGGTAAGTGTGGCTGGCGACACTTACCGGTTCTGATACTATAATAACTCATTTACCGGACTCAAATTTATAATGTAAACAAAGATATACTGAACAGTGTGAAATAAAATAATAAACTGATTTACTTAATCCTTAACCAATGTCCACGTGGCGTGTAGCAGAATTACGCCTTGGTCATTTAGGCTGTAACACAAGATGGCGCTAAAAGATAAGCACTGCCCTCTATGTATCTTCTAATTAAAACATTTTTGAAAGAGTTATAACCTAATTTAGTGTAATTGAGTCTAGCAGACGCCACACGAATACTATTGACACACAATTGATACAAACAATTTGCTATCAATTATGTGGATTTTTATATTTTTAGGAGTGTGTATATGTGTATCTATTTTATATCTTAGGAAATATAAACCTATACTAACTTAAAAAAGGTGTAAAACTCCTTACCACAAATAATAATCCTGAAAAGGTCTTTCGACAACTAAGTTGTCATCATCAGTAGGTAAACGTCTAATCAATATGTTGAACATGGGGTACAGTAAAGCTGATGATCGTAATGTACATATTAGGTTTTTCGTGATGAACTGCCGGCAACTTAAATTCTATGTAATTATTGAAGATCGTTTTCTCATTGTATGTTATCACAATGCGTGGGCTATATTTTTTTACGTTTTAGTTTTGTTTCTTGTTAATTGTTCCTTGTTAATTGTTCCTTACTGTCGAAAAGTATCTTGTTACACATGGTTGTTGAATTAAGAAAATCGTGTTAAATAAACACAATTTAATTATAAGAATACGAATTTATTTTCTTTAACAAACAAAACGAGAGTTTAAAAAATAAATAATTTGTGCTGCAACTATTCTAGTGTTTCGAATTCCTATATTATAAGATTTATAATAATACTAGCTGCCCGTATCTCGGTTACATTCTGAAGAAAAATTAAAGCTTCCTTGGCGTTAACTACTATTAACCGATATAAAATTTTTGTTTATTCTCGAGCTAAACAACGAATCAATGATATTATAATCAATTTATCACTCCAATGCCTTTGGATACACAATATTCTTCGTTATACCATCTGATGCATAAACAAACAGAGCTGATGGTTTCCCAATTTGTGAACATGCTACATATTACTATGAATAGTGGGTTGAAGATTTGTTACACCGATAATTACCTGAAAACCAAAGAAACCCCCTCGGCTCTTGTGGTAGTCATCACACCACTTAAACTAAATCATTGATCCGCTATAGATCCAGGTCTACCCTGACATTACCTTACCACTGCATCCATCTTTTCTTCCATTCTTTTTTCTCTTTCCATCATTATCTCCATCCTTTCTTCCATTCTTTTCTCTTTCCTGCATTCTTATTAATATGTCCATCATCATATCTCTGTTTTCCCTGTCGTGCCCCTCTTCATGTATGGTGTTTGCTTGACTTAATCTTGCCCTTGCTTCATCCAAAGATTCCTCGCTTCCAGTTTCTTTTCTTGGCTCCCTCCATTCTCCTCCTGATGTCATTTTTGCCACCATCTTCGTGCTCTGTTCCTTACTCACTACCAATACTGCTTCTGTTCGCCCCACGTTGGGCGCCAAAAATATGTTGTGAATAATGGGTTGAAGATTTGTTACACCAACATCCACAACTAGTTTTCCCAACTAGGTTTTCTCAGCCGGTGAATTTTCAAATCTGAGACCTCTAACTTCTCGGGTTCCACATAGGAAAGACGTGTTCAAAATATGAGTTGAGCGCCAGTGAAATGTTCACAAAAATGTATTTACTTATTTTATATAAAATTGATTCCAAACTAATTTCTCTTTAAGTTTCTTTTAAATATATTGTTTTATATAGATATAAAATATTTAATAAAATTGGAGTGAGTAAATAAAACAAACGCAGAAGAAAAGGTGAAATAAAAATATATTATATTAAACACAAAAATAAAAAAAAAATTAAAAAATATATCTTTACAAAGTATAAAGATGCTGTACCATATAACAAAGATACTTGAGGTAAAAACATTCATTGAAAATTGACAGCTAAATGAATGGAAAACATCCTCCTCAATGACTCCGAACAAAACTTATCTAAAAATAATCAAGTTTACTATTAAATTCTCCCCAGAAAACCACACTGTATATTCAGATACTGATACGCGAACAAAACTCGCAAGTGCAATCACCAGGCACAAAAAAACCTGACTCCACTCGAACAAACTTTTTATATATAATTTTAACAAAGAATTGTTAATACTAAACTGTATTATCTGTATTCCTAATAATTAAATCTCTTAACTAGAGGCTTCAATACGATGGAAATATACTTATTAGAATTATGACGTCATAAAATTTTAATTCTACTTACAAGATTAATGGAGACTCTCACAAAAAAAAGGTGCTTAAACAAATTTAATCATCAAAAATTACGAGAATTTAACTCTATAATATATCGGGAATTTAATATCAATATAACATCAACTGTAAATCACTTTCAAAAATACAAAACCCGAAACTAATTAAATATATACAGGGTGTTACAAAAATTTAGGGCTGGCTATACATAGACGGTTTCTACAACTAAAAATAAGCAAAAAAGTTAAATAAATTTATGTCCTAAAATGGTTCGTTACTGAGTTACGGCCAATTGAAGTTTTTTTATTTTTATTTCAGAAATGTTTACAGAAAACGGGAGTTTCTTATGTTTCTTATAGTAAATGTTCACAATGACCTCCACGGGAAGCAACACAATTTTTCGAGAAAAATTACTGATAGGAAAAATTTTGAGTTAAAAAGAAAATTAATCGGTGAAAGAAAAGCTCGAGTGTTTTTTGGCAAGATATATTAACGATTTAAATAAATAATAAATAATTATTTTTATTTGAAAGCAGGAGAACAGTTATTAAATGTACAATTATTATAAATTGTTTGGTTTGGTGTACTAATTTTAATATTATTTTCTTTGTTGCTTTCTACACATGCTGAATAATTGTTTTGTCTTATTTTATTGGATTCGCTTAAATGACAAGTTTTTTAGATATCATATTTGTTCCTATTGGAACATTTTTATACCAATTATTAGAATTTGTCTTGTTCCAAAAAGGATTTGGAATTAAAAAAAAAGTCGTTCAGATGTTACAAAAATTTAGGGCTGGCTAAAAATAAGCAAAATAGTTATTTACGAACCAAGTGCGTGAAATCATATTTCGCGAATGAGTGACCAGTTTAAAGCGCGAGCCGCAGGCGAGCGGTTTATGGACACGAATTCACACGAAGTTTGTACAATATTTTTTGTACGAGAACTATAAACAATAATAATATTTATATAAAATATAAATATAATTTCAAAATTTTTATATTTATAAGTATTTTCAACAATATTAGTAGTATCTGTCAGGATGGCCGAGCGGTCTAAGGCGCCAGACTTAAGGTTTACCTTGCCCGTTATACGGGTTCTCGAGCGTTCTGGTCCTCTCTGAGGGTGTGGGTTCGAATCCCACTTGTGACAATTTTTTTTTTAGTTTTCTATAAATTTAAAAATAATATTTGTTGCTGTTCTGACATTGAATTACATACCTTCCAAATATAACAATTTCTATTTCATTTCCTTTTATTTTCATAGAAAAACAACGAACTGGGTAGCATATTATTAAGGTTAGGGATTTATGATTTTAAAATGTCACTAAATTAATCAAGTTCCAGGAAGTACCAACTTTACTTTTACGCACTCGTGTCTAAAGTGACTTTTTACGCACGCAAATCGAATCGTGAAATGGCAGGTTTTGATAAGCGAGTACAAAAAAGTTTAAATAAATTTGTGTCATAATGTTTCGTTACTGAGTTACGGCCACTTGAAGTTTTTCGTATTGCATGTCCGACACGTGTGTATCTCGTCACAAATTATCGCGCAGACGTGAAGCGTTCGTATTGCATGTTTGAACAAGTCTCCGACAAGTGAGTAACTTATGTTAATCATATTGAGTAGGCAGTCCGTGTTTTTTGGAGCTGAAGCTTGTGTTGCTTCCCGTGGAGGTCATTTTGAACATTTACTATAAGAAACTCCCGTTTTCTGTAACCTTTTCTAAAATAAAAAAAAAAACCTCAAGTGGCCGTAACTCAGTAACAAACCATTTTAGGACATAAATTTATTTAAACTTTTTTGCTTATTTTTAGTTGTAGAAACCGTCTATGTATAGCCAGCCCTACATTTTTGTAACACCCTGTATATATTATATCTCTCGAAGAAAGCAACCTTCTTGTTTTACAGGCCGAACTCGTCTCCTCGATTTATCTCGACTTCTAGAACAAAACGACACCGTATAACCAGTTTTTCTCACTAGTTAAATTTAGTATACAGTCCTGTCACAAAATATTTTATTTTAAATATTTTAATTTAAAAAAAAGAAATCCATATATGTACATATGTACATAAAGATTGATCATTTCCAGCTGTTGTAATCACACATTCCAAGTCGATAACTGTGCTCGAAGACAAAAATATATTGCTCACAGTAATGTCGAGGTAGTTGCCATTCTGTCGAGACAATTGCTAAGAGACAACTTAAAAACAGTATACATCTTGCTGTGTACTTTGATTTTCAAAATAGGTGCTAATTATTAAATATGAATCGTGAATTATTAAACATGAATCATCATACACACATATTTTTTGGTTTAGACTCTTAAAATGTTCTCAGGATTTTTGTTTTCCAAAAGCAATAGCATGTTACGTTTAATACATTTATTATTCGCACTTTGCAAAAATATACATTAATTTTTAAATGTGTTAAATATAATCATTTATATTTTCTTTGTTAAACAAAACATGGTATGCAAATCTTATATCTAATCAGAATATACTCATATCAATATATCTAAAATATGTGACTTTGAAGATCTTGTTAGATTTCAATAAATCTTCCAAAATACAGCTGCGTATTACTTTAGTCCAGTGAGTCTTACACTCTACAAAATACTAAAATATGACACAGTGATTTTATTTAAAATTGAATTATTGTAAAGTTTATGGATTTAGTGTGTAGTTTTATAAAGTGATATTACAAAAGAGCGAAACGTGTTATTTCGTATTCATGTGACGAGACCTTACCTTACCACATAAGATACTCAATATAACACAATTTATTTTATTCAAAATTTAAAATATTTAATGATAGTTTTAACCGCGAGTTGTTCGTGAGAACTGATTCTACTTACAATTTAAGATATATCTGTGACATATCTTCTGTTTTAAAATAGAAATTTAAATTATACACGGTCAAACACATAGAATCGCGCACAACTTCATCCGGTGTCCACGTATACACTGACTTTAAAACAAATACAGAAATTAAAATTACCTCATCTTACCTCTCTTAAGAAAACGGCAACACCATGTGTTTATTCTCATCCACCCAACGGTCCTACCTCTTTCTAAGAATGAAAAAAGACAGCTGTATGGGACAGGACCGTTGTCCGAGATAAACGTATTAAATTTCTTTTTAACGATATAATGCTTTCGTATGCATCGAGATCTCTGGGGGTTGTTGATATTTTTGACGTTATGATCCGTGTCCAATGAATGGTTTGTGACGCTCGATTATTCAGGTCAATTAAATTTAATATGTGATATATGTTCAAATTACAATCGTCGCAATTAATTTCATATATACCTGATTTGACATTCAAATCAACTTTATCTTTGATATTCCCTAGGAGACTTTTAATGGTGTTTTCGGACCTAAAAGCAACTGGGAGACTTTGTTCTTTAACAAATCTATAATGTTTTTCATGATTGGGTGTGCGAATTGGATATGGTAAACACATGTAATTTTTTTCCTGGTTACGTTGAGGTATCAAACTCTTGGATTCGCTGGTTGCCTGTTTTAAATTTGTTTTTCTAATTAATTTATTAATTGTTTCTATGTCAAAGCCATTATACCACGCGATGTTTTTAATAAAATCTAGTTCTATGTCGTATCTCTCTTTTGTTAACAGAAAGTTTAGTAACCGATTGACTAAGAAATTAAAGGAAGCTGTCAAGTTGAAAACTATGATTTGAATATGCATTGATAAATCTATTGACATTGGTTTCATTCCGGAAAATATCGATTTCTATTTTATGTTTATTCCTAATCAGTAAAGTATCTAAAAATGGTATGTTCCTTTTCCGCCGTGAACTTAATAGCTGGGAATTTTAAATTTAACTGTTTAACCCCTTGAGACCTGGTGCACATGAGCTTGTACATTGACTTTGATCTTTTTGATTACGCATGTCTATGCGATGCATTCGTTGGAAGTTGGTATGGATCTCAGTATACACTTATTTGATAGAATTAACATGCTTGTGCCGCCCTCTGCTAATCGAGAGTGACACTATTTGTTTTACACTTCTACCTAACCTCTGTGTTTGCCGTTGTTCACGTGGTAAGTACAAAGCAGTGATTGCCTCAATTTTTCACTTGCAAAGTTGAAAAAACTTTTTGTACATGACCATGTACAAATGGTCTCCTTTGGTGTTGTTGTTTGTACATGAGCATGTACAAATGGTATCAATACCATTAAATGGTTATAGATAAAATTTCAGACAAAGCACTCAGAAAGAAGAAGAAATGGATAAACTGAAGCCAAAATATAATTTATCTAATCCAAATGATGTTCAAGAACTTATAGATTTATTACAAGCAGACGATTTATCAGATATCGAAGTGAGAGCTGGTGACAGTGAAGAGGAAGATGAATTTGTGATGAATCAAGAATATCGAAGAGTTGGGCGAGGGCCTGATACTGTATCAGGGATGGAATTTGGTCCAGACGACAATCAGGAGCCTGAAGAGTCGAATGATGATAATAATGACGAGTTGAATACTGAAGAGGGAAACGAACATCTTACGGAACAACATAAAAGAGATAATCGCGTAGCATGGATGAAAGGCACTTTTCGGACAGTAGAACGAGTGTGGGAGCCAGAGACGGAAGATTATGTTACAGAACCACATTATCCGGTGCATTATTTTTTAAGATATGTGCCTGAAAAACTGTTTGAAGATATGGCGATGTACTCTAATATGTATGCAATTCAGAATGAGATGCATCTTAGACCCACATCAAAATCTGAAATACAGACACTGATTGCGCTACATATAATGATTGGATCTCTTAATAAATTTCCCAAAATTCGAATGTTTTGGGATCGAGCTATTGGATTGCGAGTATTTCTAGATAACATGTTAAGGGATCGTTTCTTTCAGCTACGCTCCTGTCTGCACTTGGTGAATAACTTGGAAATATCACCACAAACCAATGATCGTCTAGCTAAAGTTCGGCCTTTGATAAATGCCATAAAAAACCGGTGCCGTCAGTTGGTTTTAGAACCGTCACCTTTGCGTTGACGAACAGATAATTTCTTTCACCGGAGCTATAAATATCGAACAGTATATAAAGGGCAAACCTTGTCCATGGGGGATTAAAATTTTTGTTTTATGCGGCCAAAGTGGACAGGCGTATGATTTTTTATTTTATCAGGGTAAATCAACTCCGTTAGATGAGAAAAATCTAACAAGATTTGGACAAGCTGCCAGTGTTGTTCTACATTTAGCTCAAAGTATTACTAAGTCTGGTCATAAGTTATTTTATGATAATTACATTTCTTCCTATAAGTTACTAATGAGTTAGAAAAAGGGATTTTGGCTGCAGGAACTATACGACTGAATAGATTTTTTAAACCACCTCTTACTAGTGACAAAGCGATAAAAAAGGAAGGAAGAGGCTTCTCTGAGGAGGTAATTAGCACAGATTGTGTAGTTATAGTTAAATGGTTTGATAATAGAACGGTTTGCTTAGCATCAAATTATGTAGGAAAAGGTGTAGAAGATAAGGCTAAAAGGTGGGATAAGAAGCTAAATATACAACGATCGAGAGACCTGAGATAATAAAAGATTATAATCAAAGTATGGGAGGTGTAGATCTGTTAGATCAGTTAATAAGTTTATATAGAATAATCATTAGATCACGAAAATGGACTCTTCGTGTAGCCATGCATATGATAGATTTTGCTTTGGTCAATAGTTGGCTAGAATATAAAAAAGATTGTGCAAAGTGTAACGTACCAACTAAAAGTGTACTACATTTATTAGATTTTCGCATTCACGTTGCGGAAAGTTTGATCAAATTGGGCAGGAATGTTGAACCTAACAAAAGAGGACGGCCATCGACATCGTCTTCTCCTGCTGTGGTACCACCGCCAAGAAGAAATCATGTGGAAATGCGGCCTTTCCATGAAATTCAAACGGATAGGGTGGATCACATGCCTCAATTTGATGATAAAAAAGAAGCTACAAGATGTAAAATGCAAGGGTAGATCCCATATATTCTGTGACAAGTGCGGAGTACATTTATGCCTTGCAAGAAATAGAAACTGGTTCGTAACTTTCCACCGAAATTAGCACACTTCTAATTGTTATTTCTTTTATTTTAAATTTTTATATAAATATATAGAATTTTAGTTAGTTGTTTTATTTCAGACCATATGTACATTGCTATGTACAGTTTCAAAAACAAACTCAAAAAAATATAAAAAATCATATAAATGGCGTACAGAGTTACCTAAGACCTCAAATCAGTCAAAAAAAGATTTTTCTATAATAGAAAAAAAAATCAGGTCTCAAGGGGTTAACGAACATGTTCAATTCACATTTTCGTGTATAAAAAATCCCGAAAATGTCATCTACATACCTGATCCAGACTCTTGGAAAATATTTCAAATCATAAATACTCATAAATAAATAAATTAGCTATGAAAGGAGATTATTACTTACCCAATTGTTACCAATTACCCAATGTTGTGCCTGGCTTCTGTTAATAAAATTTTGCCCCAACTAGGAAACAATTTTGCGCCATGTAAAGAGTTGTCAATTTCATGTATTCCTTTGCTTTTAAAGGTTCAATGTTATTCTTATAAAGCAAGTCCTTTAAATATTTCAAAGTTTCTGGAATAGGTACTGATGGAAGCAATTATGTTACATCGAATGAAACTAAAATTTCCCGGTCTTCCAGTTCACAATCTTTAATTAATTGAACAAATTCTAAGGAAATACTAACTGACAAACTTTCTGGTTTCACGGGCAATTTTTAAAATTCATTAACTAATCATTTGGAAATCTAATAATTCGGTGAGTTGATACATGAGACGATAGGTCTCATCGAGTAACCTGGCTTATGTATCTTCGGCAAACAATATATTCTTGGTACTAAAGGACTGACATTTAATTTATATTTTTGGGTAGAATTGATTAATATTGGACATTTTTTCAACACATCTTTGTTGTTATTGATGTTATTAATCATTTTAAGTGACGCGTTGCTCCTAACATTTTTTGACCTCTAAAATAAATGTAGTAATTTACTTTTAGCCATAGTTTGACAGTATGAAATAAAATACATAACGACATTCGTCCGTGAACTAATTTTACAGTACTCGTTTCGAGTTTCAAGACTCGGCTCCTTGTCGTCTCGTCTTTAAACATCTTACTAGTACTGTAAAATATTAGTTCCCGGACTTATAACGTTAATAACTATTTACTTCCTAAACAATATTAAATATTTAGAGTATTACTAAATGCAAAATTGAGATTGTTTTTTATTTAAAAATATTAAAGGGGTATATAGAGAGGATGTCTATAGAAAAAAAAACGTTGAAAAAGATAACCATCAAATTCCAGTTAAAGTTTAAGGGTAAAAAATTACCGACCACCAGCCTATAAATCACGATTTATATTCTATTGGTTTTTCGTGAGACACGGTTAGGGAAATGCGTATCTTATACATGTGTGTGTGAGTCT
Organism: Melolontha melolontha; assembly: GCA_935421215.2. Taxonomy (NCBI): domain Eukaryota; kingdom Metazoa; phylum Arthropoda; class Insecta; order Coleoptera; family Scarabaeidae; genus Melolontha; species Melolontha melolontha. The sequence goes on along the minus strand of OW285236.1, from coordinate 19,304,045 downwards.
ATATGTATGTGTGCGTCTGTGTACGTTTACCAGTATGAATGTGTATCTATGTATATGTGAATCAGATCGAAAGTGGTAGTATAGTAAGTGTCACGTCACCTAAACGACTGGAAAATAAGTTCTTTTATATGGCCCGTTTAAGTATGTATGGGTTAAGAAGGAACGTCGGTCTTCGATGCCTGACGTTGCATTATCAGTCAGTCATCGTGTTTATGTGAGATCACGTCTGCAGACGAAGTTTCGGATTATATTTTGAGGAGACCCATAAAATCGACGCCGATACCGAACAAATATTTAACGCCTTACCTAAAGAGTACTTTGCAGTTTATGAACTGACGTAATAATAATGTTTAGCTGTAAATATTCCAATACAAAATAAACGTAAAATTAATTTCAAGTTTATTCATTCATTCTTAAAAGTTGTGCTTAATCTAAAGTAAAATAAAACGGCAATATGAAATTCAGCTTCGCGTACACTTAGCTCGGTAATCATATTTTTCTAATCATATCGAATAATTTACACATTTCTGAATGAGAAAGTTGTTCAGTCTTCAACTGAGGAGAAAATTGAATTAATAATCGACGAAGGAGATACTTGTTGAAACTTCATTATATAGATATAATAAAACACAGTTGTATAGTTTCAAAATAATATATATGCACTACATATGTTTCACCACACTGTGGGTTCATCAGGTGGATGAATATACTAATTCAAAATATTAATTAGATCTTATATATATATCAATACAAAGTACAGAACTAATCTTATTCTAAGAGGGGGTGGACATGTATGAGTTTTAAGTTTAGTAGGGGGGGAGTCAAAACCAACAATTCCTTACAAAACGCTATAAAAAACAACAAAGATAAAACGGACAATAGATTAAACTCGGGTTTACAAGTTGACATGCGAAGATTGTAAAAAAGTGTATGTCGGACAAACAGGACGGACATTTGATATTAGAATGAAAGAACATGAAAGAAGCCACAGAGACAAGAAGACAGACTCAACTTTTGCCAATCATTGCCTAGAACATAATCACAAATTCAACACTAATTTTAAAACTTTGGAAGTTCTAGATAAAAGTAAAAAACTTAATATGTTAGAAAGTTTAGAAATTAACAAATATAATAAATTAGGTATAATTTTAAATGACCAACTAGACATAAATAACTCCCCCCTACTAAACTTAAAACTGATACATGTCCACCCCCCTCTTAGAATAAGATTAGTTCTGTACTTTGTATTGATATATGTAAGATCTAATTGATATTTTGAATTAGTATATTCATCCACCTGATGAACCCACAGTGTGGTGAAACATATGTAGTGCATATATATTATTTTTAAACTATACAACTGTGTTTTATTATATCTAGAAAATTGAACTTTTTCTCCATGGATACCGACCAATGAGACGACGAGATTTTGCTTTTCTCCACGGGCAATATAGATTTAATTTGTATTTTTAATTTTATTTAAATATAATCAAATAGATTTAGTTGTATTTATTTTATGCATTCAATCATAGGTTTAAATTGTATATTAATTATAAATATAAAGTCTATAGAAAGGTCTTAGAGTGCTTTAAAAATGATCGTTATACCGTTTGGGCATTTATAATAATTTATTTAAATTATTTGTTAATTCTAGGTCATCATAGGCTATTTCAAAATTCAATATTATCATTAAATATAATTTATTTACTTTAATTGCTAATTATCGAACATCATAGGCTATTTCAAACTCTAATATCTTCATGTAACGGTTGTATGTTAAAATATTTTGGATGTCACTATAACTATTTTTAATCCGGAGCATTGGATCTACTCATGCATAAGTTTGACATCTTGAAATATTATGCGAAGTCATGGTTCGTATATTTGAATTTATATTTTAATTATTGTTCCTTTTGGGCAATTTTAGGTAAACAGGACATCGTTATATTTTTTTATTAGAATTTTGTAAACATATTAGGATGGTTTAACTTGTCGAATAACTATTTTTCACTTAATTCTAATTTTTATATTTTGGTTTGTTTGGAGAGCCACATAGGCGAGACTCTTTTAAACTCCTTGTTCTAGATCGCTGTACCGTTTTTTATAATTTTACTCATTACTAAAACCCTTAATTAATGCGAATTAATTAATGAATTTTTGATGTTGGCTTCCTCAATTGCTTTTAATCATGTTATGATATCCGAGTAATTATCAATCTTTTATTTCAATATCCCGGGGTAGTGCCTTTTTTTGTTGATAAGTACGTATCAGTTCCTCTTGGCGTTCTCTTCTTATTAGTTCCGCTTTGAAATAGGTCGACAAGTGTAAAACTAGAAAGTCAATTTGAGTTGAAACAGTGTTAACTGTTCTGCATGAATGCAGGAATTGACAAATTGGCTTTATTTCATATAAATTCACATGTGTAGTGTTATTTAGTCGAGGATATTGTTTCCCGGATTTGAAAGTTTTACGTCCACGTGTTTGCATCAGGTGAGTTCTAAAGAAAAGGGGACGGCTGTAATTATATCACGGCATTGTTCTCCATTTTGTTATATTACTCTGGAATCTTTCACTTATTTTCTTCTTTTTTCTCATTTATTTAGGACTGTTAGTATCGGCTAATGTTAGTATCTGCTAATAACGGCAATATAGGCGGAATTGCGTTAGACTGGTTATGCTGTGAATTCCATAGGTGAAATCTATCAAATAGACAAGAGGTTGATTCATCCGCAGTCATCTAATCACCCGGACACAGGAAATCAGCGTAATCGGATCTAAGGATCATCTTTCACTCCAGGTAGTGTGTAGAAAGTAACATTTTTGTGACAGAGTCCCGGAAAGCAATATTAATAGTGATTTTGGAGGAACGCATGGCATTCTAAAACATGGTGTTCTACTCACCATTTCATTTTATTTTTTTATTTTCTTACCTCATTGTAAAATTTTGCTAAGTTCATTTTCATATTATTAATCGCGTAATCAATTTTCTAATTCAAATTTTAGTAGTATTTTTTCTTAATATAATCAATCTCGCATACCAGAGTGTTTTAAAGTAAAGAAATTTGAGTAAATTAAATTTAGTATTTTTTTATTCAGTAACGGATTCCGATGTAATTCTTATATCTAATTTTGTTTAAATAATATATTTTCCGTTTATTTGGTAAACTTGCACAATTATAGAATAGCATCCTAGTTACATTTTTTTTAAATATCTTAAACATATTATTTTTGCATATACTGGCTAGCCTGTTTTTGATTACTATCTGATTGGAGTATCCAATTATGTGAATACATTGTTCGTTTAATTTTTTATTACTGTATTAATTTTGATTTGTGTGTACCACCTAAGTACGTATTGCATATACTGTGTGTATCGAACCTGTGTAAGGTTCACTAAAGCTTTAATGCATTACCAATGCAATATCATATAGTTTAGGTACGATATTATTTGATCATTAGTATTCCAACTGTTTAATAGTATTTTGTTGCTCCATACATATACCCCTCTGGTATAATATATATTTTTTTGTTTTTCTTAAATAATAAATATAGTTGTTATTGTTATGAACTCTGGTTTTTTTTTTATTTGATTGTCAACTTATTTGGTATTACTAATTTATCCACTTACTACGTCAGAGTCTGTGTTCTCTGTTGGCTAAAGGAAAACATGGTGGCGTCCTTTTTTATGTACGAACCTCCCCTCAACTCGCCTCTTAACTGAGTTAGCCCTTTAGCCAAAAGATCTCCGAGGCAACCATAAAGTTGTAGGTAAGTTGGGTAAATTTAGGAAAATATTTGTCGGCGCAAGTCTAGTGCTCGTGGGGGCATATAGCAAGAGTTTCCTATATATTTAATTTGGTAACTACCTAGGCCTAGTCAGGTATTATATTGCTTGATGCATTGTTTTGTTTACCACGGCGATAAAACTATTTTTTCAATACAGGCACAATCTTCTTGTAAATCCGTTCATTTGCTTGTTGTAAACCTTTATAATTGCATAAGTTTTATTTTTATATTTCATGTATTGTATTTAATGTATTCATATTTTACGATAGGTTGGAGAACTTGGTTTATTACATGTTTCCTGTGTTATTCGAATACTGTACGTTATCTCTAGTCGACTTCTTGTTTATTGTAATTTACTTACTTGGTATATTGCCATTCAATAAATATTTTATTGTGTATTTAGTATTTAATATTTATTTTATTTCCCCATAATTAAGGTTCATGTGCAAATAGTTTATTTTTATACATTTATGACGTTGGTGAACTACAGCATACACTTTTCCTTGAAGGGTAAAATATCTGTATGGCAATTTCTGTATAATCAATTGAGTTGTTTTTCCCTCTCTTGTAACTGGCGGGGACAAAACTTTCTTGGCAAAAATAAGTTAAAGCAAAATTTAATCCCAACCCAGATCTCAGCGATCTCACTACAAGAAAATATTATGTATTAACCAGTTTCTCGGCCTTTGCTATTAAGACCAGATTTATGCATATATATGCATTTGTATTAAGTTTAACGGAACTCCAAGATTAAATTAATTAACCCATTAACTTCCTAATTTTTATTATCGACATTTTTTTTTAATTTAAATTAAAAATAGGATTATATTAAAGGTAATAGGTCAATTTATTCGTTGGCAAATAAATATACGCCATTTAAAAAAAAAAAAATTAAGTTCCATTTGGGATCCATGGCACTTCCGTTACAAAAAATAAAAAAAAACTGAACCAACATTTCAAACTAAAGAAAAATATTTATAATTTATGCCAATTGGGGAAACATTCTATATGCAGTCCAATATTGCATTTTTTACACTGTTTGCGAACGTTTGTGTCACATATGGCACATTTTCTTTGTTTTCGATCAATCGTTCGCTCCAAAGCATGTCCAATGGGATTAAATCTAACATCGTCAGGCACGCGGCTTTTCCTCACCTTACTAGAACTTGGTCTTCCGGCAAATTTAGGATCGGATAATGATTCTTTCTTCAGATAAGTTCTGGCAATAATGCGTCTAAAATCTAATAATGGGATGCTTCCATTTACTGCAGTATAAGGAGCGTGGGCGTTAACAACCGCAACGTCAATCGTATTTGTGAAAAGAGGGAAATACCATTTCTTACCTCTAAATTTGATTCGATACTTTTGCACATTCCAGTCTAATATACAAAAAGGTTTCGTTTAAGTATGACAATACGTTAAGCACGTACAAATGCACATGGACAATACACCTCGTATTTTCAGCATTTACTTCTGCTTAATACATATGTTTCTGCCATCTAGGCGTCCTCAGTTAAGCTAGTGAAGCAATGTATACAAATTAATACAAACCTGTTATAAACAACTGGTTTGTATCTGTATTTAAATTTACTGAAACAGCCCGCATAGATCAAGCAAGTTCCGTCCTATAAGAAGACAACTATTTAATAATTGACATCTTACGGGCGAAAGAGACTTTGTCTGGAGGGCTACCTATCGTTCGAACAGCTAAGCTGCTACGGGAAACGATAAAATACGGATGTAGAGGTAGTTCATCATATAATTGTAGATATCTTGTACTCGCTACTGTTGAATTTCGTTTCGAAGAATAAAAAATACTTATATCTCGTTTCTCTTCGTTAGTGTATGACATTTTTGTATTATTAATGAACAATAAATGAAATGTTTGACAGATTGAAATTCCAAAGGCTACTTTATTTAATCTTATAATTTATTCCTTCAAATAAAACCTAATGTCAAAAACTATAGTCAGCATGTTGTACATGGTTGAAATCAGAAAAAAAAACTCTTTCTGAAGATGTCTAAATCCAATATGGCGCCTATAAGAAATTAGATAGTTGATGATGGCCAGAAAGAAACGAAACGTCGTATAAAAATTTAGAGTACACCACTGGATAGAGGCTTAGAAATGGCCACAAGGATGTGTTTTTATTTTTTCTCTACAAGGCCAAATGTCGGTGCTACAGGTAAAAGAAGAAAATGGGGTTTTCGCGTTTTTTTTTAAATAACGAAGGTCATTTGTCACAGGTCTATTTTCTTTACGGATTTATAACAAACACAAAATTTAACAACTTTGCCAAATTTAAACCTATAATCTATCTCCAATAATAAGAGAGATCCCCATGGTGAGGGCCGAAAATGAATCAGCCTGTATATCACACTTTATTATATGTATTAATAAATTGACGACATGTTGCGCTACGATGTAGCTTCTTCAGATCTTATATTACTGCTGAACACGCTCTTCACAAATGTATGACTTTTTTCTAAACTATTTCAATGGGTTGCACTTGTCCACATTAGAATCGTCTCTTACCGATATATCGTCTAAAGTTATTGTTATCTTAATATTTGATGAAACCAGTTTAAAAGTGGGGAATTATTAAGGTCTAATTGGTTATTTAACAATATATCTGCATATTTAAGTTTATTTATTTCTAAGGATTCCAGTAAATTTAACTTTAATCCTTTTTGTTGTGACTGTAAAATTTCAAAATCCTGTATTGAAACTATGATTATTTTCCAACAAATGAAGTGCATAATTGGAATCTGTCTTTTTGTTAATAAAACTTTTAAAATGTTCCTGTATTCTTTTCTCCAAAGACAAGAAAACACAATTCAGGAAGAGGGGAAATGTACACATATCTTTAAAGGTTGTTCATACAGAATTGCTATATAAATTAAATTATGTAGAATTTATTATGTTAGATAGTAACACTAGAGAAAAAGTAAACTCAATAATTAACAAAAAATACATTAAACAAAAACATAAACTAGAATATTTGATTAATAATAATAAAAAAAGAAATGTGAGCAAAAACATAAGTAATTTTTCAAATCATCAATTCTCAGACAAATTTAAAAATTTAACCTCAGTAGAGTTTTCTAACAAAGAAAAACCTTTATTGGAAAAAGGTTTCAAATATAATTTACAGCCGAAACAATCAGCCTCAGAATTAGACAATATAGCAATAGATACAGAAATTGCATTAAAAAATACATTGCATAAAACAGATAAAAAATATGTAGTATCAAATTTTTTAAAAGCTGAATCTTCCGTAAATTCGATTCCAAATCATGAAATGTTTATATTAAAATCAATAATAAACAAATCAAACAGCAATAATATTATTTTCACAAAAGCAGATAAAGGAAATACAGTTATAGCATTAAGCAAAAACGATTATATTAATAAAACTATGCAATTTTTAAACCCATCAAAATATAAATTGTTAAAATCAGATCCCACAGTGAAATTTCAATCTTCAGTTAAGAAGTGTATCCAGAATTGTAAAAGTTTATTTAATGATAAGGAGGAAGGTAAACTTATCAATATGAATCCACAAGCTCCAAAATTATATTCATTAATCAAACTTCATAAAAAAGATAATCCTATCAGACCAGTCGTGTCGTTTGTCACAGCTCCTTCATATAAATTATCCAAAAAAATCTTAGAACATATTAGAGAAAATACTAAATTTTCAGCGAAATTTACAATTAAAAATTAATTAGAGCTAGTTAACAAACTAAAAGATACTAAACTTCCAGATAATGCCAAGCTAATATCATTCGACATTACTAATTTATTCCCTAGTATCCCGATAAATGACACCATTAATTTGGTGGAGAATTTGTTAACAATTCAAAATGTTAATATAGTTAAAAAAATTAGATATCATAAGTTCTCTTAAAACTATCTGTTTAGATCAAAACTATTTTGAATTTGACAGTAAGATATATTCGTGTAAGGATGGCCTAATAATGGGCAACCCATTGAGTCCTTTATTATCAGAGATTTTTATGGATAATTTAGAAAGTCAAATTAAAGAACATCCCAATTTTAAATATTTTATATACTGGCACAGATATGTAGATGACGTATTAGCTTGTTTCAGAGGCACAGATAGACAATTAAACCAATTTTTTGAACACATAAATAATCTACACCAAAACATTAAGTTCACCATAGAAAAAGGAATTAGATCATAGTATGTATAAACTTCTTGGACCTTACAATTTCTAGACAAAATAATAACATGTCTTTTCAATATATCACAAACCTTCACACACAGATGTTATCATTCACAATAGTTCCTGTCACCCGGTTAGTCATAAACTAGCATCATTCCATTGTATGATACACAGATTAATATCAGTACCTTTAAATAATGAAAACTTCTTTAAACAATTAAATATCATTAAACAAATAGCGCAAAATAATGGATATAACCCAAATATAGTAGATACAATTTTAGAAAAAAGATATATAGGAAAGCAATAGAAAATGTGTACCCAATAATAAAAGATAAACCAATTATAAAGCAATTATAAATTAGTAACATACATGGGACCGATAAGTGAAAAAATAGGAAAAATTTTACGAAAAACATATAAATGTAGCTTATAAAACTAATAATTCTTTAGGGAAATTCATAAAAAATAATAAAACAAAAGTATTTTTAATAATATAAAAAATATTATTAAAAATGGGGTGTGAAGAACACAATACAAGTGCTTTTATGTATTTTTGAATGTATCTTCTCCAAAGACGTAGATACGTATTTCACATTTCTACATGATTGTCAATACGCCCCTGTTGGAGAAGACACATCCAAACAAACATAACTACGTTACTATCTAGCTGAAATTATTCAGACAGAGCGTGAAGGAATATTCACCGCTGTCTGCATAACAAGAGCCGAAGCAAACGTGTTTTCTATAGTCGGTAACAACCTTATCTATAGAAAACTGTATTCTCGTGTCTTCACTACTTGTTCGGCGTGAACCGAATGTATATAACAACATAATTTGAAACATACTTGAGTGGGTACAACCCAACAATTTTGTATAATACAAAAGTATTTTTAATAATATAAAAAATATTATTAAAAATGGGGTGTGAAGAACACAATACAAGTGCTTTTATGTATTTTTGAATGTATCTTCTCCAAAGACGTAGATACGTATTTCACATTTCTACATGATTGTCAATACGCCCCTGTTGGAGAAGACACATCCAAACAAACATAACTACGTTACTATCTAGCTGAAATTATTCAGACAGAGCGTGAAGGAATATTCACCGCTGTCTGCATAACAAGAGCCGAAGCAAACGTGTTTTCTATAGTCGGTAACAACAAAAATACATAAAAGCACTTGTATTGTGTTCTTCACACCCCATTTTTAATAATATTTTTTATATTATTAAAAATACTTTTGTATTATACAAAATTGTTGGGTTGTACCCACTCAAGTATGTTTCAAATTATGTTGAAAAATAATAAATCCAAGACAAGCAAAAGTAATAAACCCGGAGTATACAAACTAACATGTAAAGAGTGCCCTAAAACATATATAGGCCAAACTGGTAGGAGCTTAGAGAAAAGAATACAGGAACATTTTAATAGTTTTATTAACAAAAAGACAGATTCCAATTATGCACTTCATTTGTTGGAAAATAATCATAGTTTCAATACAGATTTTGAAATTTTACAGTCACAACAAAAAGGATTAAAGTTAAATTTACTGGAATCCTTAGAAATAAATAAACTTAAATATGCAGATATATTGTTAAATGACCAATTAGACCTTAATAATTTCCCACTTATCGTAGCGGAACATGTCAATTTATTAATATACATATAATAAAGTGTAATATATACTGGAAATTAGTATAAGTGTTTTACTTAAATCCCATTTACACAATAAATTTTTTCTAAACTATCAGAAAGGCAAATGCACTAATCAAAATATAGGTGTCAACAAGACTTACAACATGGGGCGATATATAGTCAACTATTTAAAACTACCGGAAGATGAAAAGTATACTGGACACGGTTTCCGAATATCATCAGCTACAATACTAGTAGATGCAGGTGCCGATATAACTGCTTTGCAAAGCATGGAGGGTGAAAGTTCACATTAATAGCAGAACGTTATGTAGACACTTACTAATACACAAAATGACTCAGGCAACAAAATCATCAACGCATTTCAAGCTACGGTAGAGTTAAGGTACATATTGATAATAAAAAGGAGATATAAAAAATACAGTACTAATTATTATTTAATTCTTTAATATAATTAGAAAAAGTATAGTATTAAACTCGTCAGAAATGAACATTTTCACTCGAATGAATTACTCCACCCGCATTCGGCTCATATCATAAAGTTCATCCTAATGGAAATGGCCGACTTTTTTACTTGTTGAATAATATACTATTTTCACAATAGTTTGCTGAAAAAAGATTGAAGTATGAGCATTTTTAAATTCGCGAAATCGGGGGTGGGGATTGAATGTTGGTACGAGCCTTCTTTCATGTCGTAACATGTTCCGTATTCTTCTTTTATTTTTCTTTACGTTTCAGTGGAAGTAGAGATCCAGCCTTCCTTCCAACTTTTTAACAGTCTCCCAGGATATTTCTTTCCTGCTGGTCTTTGGTCTGTGCTATTTATATCAGCCTAGTCTGATGTGCCTTTGGGCGTGTTCGTTCAATGCTTTTATTCTTCCGCTGGCGAATCTAATGACATCTCCAGTTTCACATTTTTCTCTTATAGCTTCATTCCTAACTCTTAACTCTCCTTTTTTCCCCACTACAATTGATTTCGGTTATTCGCATCAGTTGTTTAATTCTGCTTCGGTCGGCCTAGGTTTCAGCTGCTTACATTATTGATCTTACCATGGTTTTATATATTTTTAATAAAATAATTAATTCCAAAATGCATCTCTGATACTAGAAATTCCAGAATTGTAGGGCGTTAGATCAGAAATATCATTCAATATATGTTTGTTCGAGACCTCCAAACTCTTATATTTTTTGGATGTTTTGACCATACAGTGCCATCTTTAGCTACATACTGCTGTGAATCTTTCCCCGAAGAATTATTATGAACAATTAGAGATTTTATTACATTTATTAAACATGCACATTTGTTTTATATCAAAGTTTATTTACAGGTTTATTGGATTTATTGTAATGACCGGGACTGTATAGTTATTTTTGTATCGGAAGTTGTCCGACTTGCGGTTTTGTTTTGAACTAGATATGCCCGATGTCCGCATATTTTGCCGGTTTGAGATAGAGATATCAGGTTCGTTGCATGGTACAGTTGGGGGTAAAAAACGTCATTTTTTACTTCTAGAGATATTTGATTTAACTTCGGTTTATTTTGTCTTGTGTGTTTTTGATGTGTAATTAATATTTCATTTACGCATTACGAGTGGTAGTGATCTCGTATCTTTGATTTAATTCTTATTATATTTGATATCTCTCGCTTTAGTTTTTTCTGTATCAAAAGTGTTGCGTACGTAAGTACTTTTTACAATTGTTTTATATAAATTCTTTTCTTTATAATTTGAAGATATTTGTGCTTATTTGTAATATTGTATTATTTCTATATTAGCTTATAATATAGATAGCTAAGAAAATTACCATATTTTTTTTGAATGAGGGCGTTTTTTCTCACGTTATTCTAGAACATTTTATTCAGGATTTTGGTGGGAAATTTTATACTTGTGTTAAGTGCGCACGAGTAAAGTAAATTACGAGGTTGACGTTTAGTCTATTTACGAATTGATTTTGGGTTATAAATGAGATTTTGAATTTGAGAATTTTCTTAACAATCTATTAGACATATATATTTTGCTCGCGAGTCACAGGAGGCTTTTCTTTGTGTGCGTGTTATTTTATCACAGACTTTTTCCTCCAAGCTATTGTTAATCATGCTTTAGCTCTCTTTACATTTTGTAAAGGTTTTTTTTATTTTTTTTAATTTTTAATAAATATTGTAAAATCAAAATCTTTATGCCACTTTGAATTTTTTTTTTCACGTTCTTGCTTGTGTGAGAGCAAGCCCTGGTGCCAGAAGTTTCAAGCAAGAAGAATTTCCGTCTGAATTAGTCCGGATTTTTGTTGTGGGCTGACCTTATAAGCAAACTCACAGTTCACTGCAATACGTACATACATCTTTCGCCATAAATTTCATAATTACTTACGTCTAAACTATTTGCAGAAATATTATTACTCTCGTCTTCATCAACTGACAAATGATCACTTTCCTTTCATCGTCTTCTTTTCCTTTCTTGCAAAAAAAAGTTCGATTCTGAATCATCATAATCTAGTGCGTTCAACATTTCCTCTTCGGTAAGATTTTTGGATCACGTATTTTCGGAATAGCAATCGTGGCGTTTAGAATAAATTGGCACTAACAGAAATAAATTGGAAGCATACAACACAAGTAATGCAGCTAAACTGCACTTAATCAAGTATAATTTCAGGAATAGGTAGAAACGGTAGTCACCGAAAGAAGCTGGAAGTTACACGAAAACGTACGTATATATCCATGTAACATACACAATTTTAATAACAATTAACTACCAACCGAGGTATATGTACACCACTTTAAAAAAAATAAATCTTTTTTTTTTAATGATTCATGCTTTAAGGATATTTGCAACGGCATTTAAACTAAAAATCAATTAAATAAAACTACTTAAACACCCAGGCCTCAAAAAACACTTTGTAGTAGATGTCTTCTTACATGGCATTCATATACGGGCTTGGGCAGAAGTAACGCATCAGTCTAATACTTCCGTAAATATAAACATTAGAACAAAATGTCAACAAAAGTCTTTTGACAAGTTATTTTGTATTGGCATCAATCATTTGCGTTTTTTTCGTGATGATTACATATGAGAGCAAAAAAAAAATTTTTTTTTAATGGAAATAATATTTTCTTTTAGAAAATTCGGAGTCTTTATTAATTTCTGAATATGAATATGTACTTTTTTCATGGGGTTAGATAATAAAAATATTGAGAAAAAAATTAAATTTAATAAACGTACATTTGACTAGTGCAGTGATTTATAGATTGCTTTGGAAATTGTAGATTTTTTGACTTTTGTCATTATTATTGACGTTTCACAATAAAATAGTTTCCATCGTAAAACTTGCTTTTTTTAATACGTGTTTTGTGCGAAAATGGTCAAATTAATTACTAAAGAAAGAATAGAAATTCTTATAATGGTCGGATATGGTGACAGGCAAAGTTCACATCACGAAGTTTGCACTTTATTCAATAATGTTTATTTGGATCGAGATCCTATAGCTCAATCAACAGTTTCGAGATTGGTTACTAAATTTAGAGAAACGGGCGATGTTAGAGATATACCTAAAGCTGGCCGACCAAAAGAAATCACTAATGAAGACCGATCTCTTCATGTATTACTTGCGGTAACGGAAGATCCCACTACGTTAACCACTCAACTAGGATTAGAAAATGATATGAGTAGCAGATCTATTAGACGAAGGTTAAAAGCGAACAAATACAAGCCCTATAAGATACACTTACTGCACGAACTTAACGAAGATGACCCGGACAGAAGATTACAGTTTTGTGAAACAATAATGGAATTGTCCAATAACGATTCAAAATTTTTTAAACAACATCGTATTTTCTGACGAAGCTACATTTTGTCTAAATAGATTTGTAAATAGGCATAACTGTCGTTATTGGGTGACTGAGAATCCACATTAGATGCGAGAAAATCATACACAGCATCGCCACGAACTTAATGTGTGGGCTGGCATTGTTGGGCAACGAATCATAGGTCCGTACTTCTTGGAACACAACCTAAATGGTGATGGTTACTTACATTTATTGCGTAACCATATTGTACCAGATCTGTTGATTTTATTTCCTAACGACAATCAACTAAGCATACCAAACCGTAATCTATGGTTTTAACAAGATGGAGCAGCACAACATTATGCTATTAATGTTCGACAGTATTTAGACACAATTTTTCTCGGTCGTTGGATTGGACGTCGGGGTTTTATTGATTAGCCCCCTAGGTCTCCCGATTTAAATCCATTGTATTTCTTTTTTTTGGGGACACTTGAAGTCGCAAGTATACAAAGAGAAACCTAGAAACTTAGAGGATTTGAGAGCAAAAATTACTAGTGAGATACAAGCCATACCACCTAATAGTTTACAAAATACAATTCGTCATTTTTGGGAACGTTTAGGACACTGTCAGGTCGTAGAAGGACGTCACTTTGAGCATTTAATTTAATTTTGTAGTTTGTTTACTTTTATTAAATTTTATTTTTTTCTCAATATTTTTATTATCTAACCCCCTGAAAATAGTACGCATTCATATTCAGAACTTAATAAAGATTCCGAATTGTCAAAAAAATAATATTATTTCCATTTAAAAAAATAAAAAAATTTTTGGCTGTCATATGTAATCATCATGAAAAAAAAAACAAATGATTGATGCCAATACAAAATTACTTGTCAAAAAACTTTTGTTAACAACATTTTGTTCTAAAGTTTATATTTACGGAATTATTCGACTGATGCGTTACTTTTGCCCAACCCCGTATATAATTTTGCTACTGTTTTAGATAAATTACGATTGATTCTATTATATCTATCACACAATTTCATTAAAATTTTGCATAGAATTTAACAGCCACATCATGTACATTCTTATTTTTTTGCCTTCTTCTTCCCATCAATCCCATTAATATCGACGGCATTACTTTCATGATATATTGTCTACATTCGGTCTTACCCTGATCCATTTTAACTCGCCTCCAAGTATTATTATATTGATTTCTTTTCTTTTCCTGTCACTTCTCCCAGATCTTCATTTGTCATTTTCTATTGCCAATTACTTTCTTCAATATGACTCCGCAATAAAAAACCATCAACGTAAAGTGTATAACAGATGTTTACAGAAATGAGAACAATATGGCACGTAATTTGTCAGAATGTTTTACAGATCAAATCTCGTAAAGTATTAATAAATAAATAAAATCGCAATTAGAATATAAGAAAGAGTAAAGCTTTGTGCAATACTTTGCGAATAAAGTCTTTTTGGAGCTGTAGAGAATAAAAAAGGCCAAAATTTATGTGTATTGGACGAATATACCGTATGAACGAGCGTTCTATAGTCAGTTGATGGTGTACGAAATTATGGATTCTAGGTGACCCGATATATCGCACGCCACATCGAACACATACTCGGCGCACTTACAATGCTAGTTGACAAGGAGGCGTATGAAATTTTCTCTAGGCGTAAGGAAGACTTTAATACTATGTTAGAGTAGTGTCAATTTGGGAAGACACTGACGCAGAAACCAATTTGGAACTTTTAAAGAAAAGTGTACCCCAAACGAGAGAGAAAGACATAGTTCTTGCATGTATAGACAGGCCGAATAACATTGACTGTAATATTCTCCAGTTGTCTTCTAGCGTCCGTAAGGTGTCGATCGTGTTCTTTGAGTTAATTTTATTACAAAATCAGTTGTTTTCACAACTATTTGGAATAGAAGGCCTTTATATCTGTAGGTATTACATTATTTTTCATGAATTTTTAATAGGATTTGTTGAAACATGTACTTTATTTGTTATAGATTATTATGTCTAGTTTACCGTCCACATCTGGATGTCGTGATCCAGCAGATGTTGAAATACCAGTGAAAAAAAGACAAATAATAGCAGAACAATCACGGAAAATCATTCATAACGTGTACAATTTTATCAAAAAGAGAAATATAAATGGTAAATTATGTTTTACTCTTTAAACTGTCATAATACTCATAATGTAATTTTTGTCGTATATTGCAAGCAATGATAAACGATAGCAAGAAATAAATATTGTTTGTAAGGAATATTTTTAATGGTAAATATCTTTGTATTTATGTCATTAGTAACTAAGGGTATTTATGTATAATTATGTAGTAAATTCATAACTTTACAAATATAATGAATAAAATCTTGGTAAAAGAAGAAAAACTGTGATATATGTAAATGTTTAAATTATAATGAAAATAAATAATTGAACCAGAAATTGTTGGTTGTATCTCTGTTAAAAATTCCACTTGAAAATAAATAAAATAATAACGCTTTATTATTCATTCAGACAATAGAATGTGTTTATGAAATTATGTTTCATGGCAAACGAACATAATAAATGAAATATGTTGTTTTCGCTGCACACGAAATAAAAATACAAAACGTTTTACGTAAAATTCGAATTTTAAATTGCGCGCTAATTTAGACCCAGCCCGACCTATGTTTTTGAGGGCGTTAATACTCAGGTTGCGCGATTCGCTCGCGCAGATTGGTGTCTTCCCAAAGCGATTTTACTCTATACGCCGATTTCGATCCCTGTATATTTTTACTATCTTCTATAATTATTCTAATCTATCGTACTACTTACTGCTTAAATGATTAAATTTACATTACCTTATTTTGCATGTTGGTTTGTTGGTTATTATTGAACCACTAGGTATATGTAGAAGGTTCGCTAATTTTGTTCGTATGAACGGTTTACACATTTATTAGATCTTTCACTGACATATTCTTGCTTTGTAATATCTAGAATAATGTATTGCATGTAATAATGTAATTACTGGTGCGTTATTATATTTTGATGGTTTAAGTACGTGAATTTAGATCGTTAAATTTTTCTGTACATCTGATTGAAAATAACCCATTCGTTCGCATAGATTTTGGGTCTTTTTATAACATCGTTTTCCTGTAACTTATCGTATTTGGATATTCTACAATTCATATTAAATTAGAGGGTTAATTGGATGTCCTTTTATAAATACCTTAGTCATTTGCACTCTTTGTATGATTTTTAGTACTCAAATTCATTTTTCCGATTGTTTGTTTACAAAATCCAGGCGGAGCATTTTTAATATTTTCAAGCCATTCGTGCATTTTTTCTAGGTTCACACGGACAAGCGATATGCATATGTGTGCGTTCCGATATAGGAATTACGCAAGTCATCGAAGATGTATTTTTATATTGTAATTAAGCAATGTTGTTTAATGTAAATATATACTGAGAATAGGAACTTAGTATTCATCGAAATTGTTGACGATATAAATTTAATTAGAGTAATTCATTGATTGGATCTCAAAATTAATGACAACTGTACGTAGTTATTTGTGTTATGGTACGATGTATTAGTTATTAATATATTGGTCCTAATTAACGATAGTTAATTTGTACTTCTTGTGACCTAGTTATAGGGTTGTGTTGGCTTCCGATTTACTTTTTGAAGATAATTAACTATAGGGTAATTAAAATATTCTTTCAATACAGTTTTTTTCGTATGACGTTGCATCTGATATGATATAAAAAGGAGACCATTTAGAAGATTCGATCTATTTTCCTCTTGTGTTTAGTGCTCAAGTACTTAATTTTAGTTTTCCTGTGGCGACCAGATCAATCTAGTGCAATATAGTTATATGAAACTGTAGAATTAAGGCTCGCTTGTTTTTGCGGCTTATCAACCTATGGTATTATTTTAAATTCAATGTAGAAAGGATCTATGGATGGATTTAACGTTTGATTAAACGGGTATAAATAGATTACATTTTTGGGACATACACTAGGAACCGCAATTTTGTGTAGATTGCGTATTAAACATAAGGTGAGCAATGGTATTGAAACTTTTATTTTACAAAGAACATTAGCATTCAGAATTTTAAAAAATATACAGGCTGTTCCATTTAAAAAAATTATAAATTTCAAAATTTCTCGAAAATGCGTTATTAAATTTTTTTTTCAAGAACGGCATGCTAATCAATGGTAAAACACTAATACTTTGCTAATTTAACCTACTTTCTAGAATCAATAATAACAGAGATAGCAATGGTGCGCACTTAATTTGAATCAGGCTGTATATATACATATAAGGAATAGCGATAATACACTGATGGTTTCTCGTATGGAATAATTTTTTTTATAAAAACCGTCAACGCATTTTGGAATTGCCTGTGTATATACAGAAGAAATTAGTTTTGATTTTTTATCTTATGTGTTTAACGAAAAAGACCAAACAATTACATATTTAAATTTTACTGTATATTTGCATGCATATTCGATGATTTTTCAATATTTTTCCCGGCTTCAATCATTACCATTATTATTTGTTTTTTCTTAACATTCAAGATTTGCTAATGTTGACTATATTTCTTTAGTATAATTTGTCGACTTTGGCAACTCATCTGAAAACAATTCGATACTTCTCCGCTGTTAATGCTCAAGGGTATATAGCTTAACTTATCCAGGAAATTTCAACAGTCTAAGTTTAGATACGATAGGACTAAAAGGAATGTCTATTTCTTGACTAAAGTTTGACATGAAAGTTGGATTTCTAAATCAAACAACTCGTAGGATGCTTTTACTTTTCTTGAGAAAAATTTGTGTTTGTAACCTTTTTCTGTTTTTTTTTTTTAGTTTCTTTTTCCGTTAATTAAAACGACGTAACAGTTCTATCGCATTTCATGTCGATATATTTTACAAATTAAAATTATTTCGTGTACTAATTTGATACGTTACAATCAAATAATTTAATTTTACCATCACGCTTCGTTTATATATGTAAATTGGTAAATTTATGTCATTCAAGTATTTTAGAGGTA
Organism: Melolontha melolontha; assembly: GCA_935421215.2. NCBI lineage: Eukaryota > Metazoa > Arthropoda > Insecta > Coleoptera > Scarabaeidae > Melolontha > Melolontha melolontha. The sequence continues at coordinate 19,285,589 of OW285236.1, read as the reverse complement.
ATTTAAATTACGAAATTCACACAGACTAAAATTTGAAGAACATCAAATATGAGCTTAAAAGCAATATTTTCTCTTAAAATTACAAGATGGGCATTAATATTAAACACCTGTTTCTGTAGAAACGTTTTCTCATTTCAGTTAAATATTTACGTTACATTTGGTTGTAGATGTAGAATTTCCCAGATCGCTTTACTGTTTTATTTGAAAGGAGAATGTAATAAATTAAAATATTGTTGTTCGTCTCTAGTAACTGAGGTATATAAGTTAAACATATTATTTTATACAAAAATCACTTTTGAAATACCTGTTATAACAATAATAATAATAAATTGAATTGATTTGGCTTTTACTTGACGAAGATCCATAATTTAAAATAGAAATAAAACTAATAGTTAAAATGGAAGGTCTTTCTTTGAATACTGTGGTTAAGTTAAAACTCAAAAAAGTTTATCACCGCAGATTCAAATCATAGTTTTCAACAAAAGACAGCTTTTTTAAATTTCTTAGTCAATCGGTTACTAAACTTTCCGTTAAGAAAAGAGATAGGTATACGAAAAAGGACTAGATTTCATTAATAACATCGCGAGATATAATGGCTTTGACATAGAAATCTTAATACATAAAAAAAAGTTGGGTTAGTTACACAATTTATAACTAGAGTCAGTGGCGGCTCTTGATGACGTACGATGTGCGCTGCTGCACGGATGAGACTACTTCGAACTATTTCGGAAGACTTCGGTACGGTTACTTGCTTCTCTGTATATATGAAAGCTTAAACGAAGCAGTCTCATCCGTGCAGCAGCGAACACCGTACGTCATCAAGAGCCGCCACTGACTAGAGTGGACCAATTCGGAGCGAAAGCAGAGGCGTATTTTATATCGGCACCAGTGTCTCCATCTTTATGTCTTGCGCTATGTACGTGGCGTTGCAAATTTGATTTTGTTAAATGGTTTATATATATTTCTAAATTTCTAAGTTCTGCTTTTCTAATTTACGGTCACAATCCTGGTAATATAAGGCCTTGTAATGTTTCCCAATATTTATCTAAAGCTGGTACACGTCTTTTGTGGCTCATTAATTGATAGCGGAGTATAAGATGAAAACAGTTCAGATCTTGGTAATATAAATTATACTTGGTTTTTTTATTTTTTTTTTTTTTAAATTCGTTTTTTCCAAAAACACATCCAATTCATTCAAGTGCAAAAATTCTTCTCTCAAATTGTTTCCATGACTCACTATGGCAACCCAACAGCTTTTTCTCTTTTTAAGCTCATTGGTCGCTTTAGTTATACATAATTTTCCAAAATATTTCCAAAAAATGACATTTATACTATAATCCTTGATTAATATTATGAACTTATTGGTTTACAATTAAATTTTCCTTCACACAAAACCTTTGACATTACCAAACATTAACAATAGTATACAAAATTAACTAAATTTACATAGTGCTATAATTTTGGTAAATGTAAGAAAGTAATATACTTTTGAAATTTAATTATAGATTTGACACTCTAAATTAAGAAAACAATACAAATATAATAGACTTCCACCTTCTAAGAAATCGCAATAACAGAAATGTAACAAATTAAAACTAGTATTTTCAATAAGTTTATTAACATTTTTATTATATTTATCTTCTCTCCCTCATAAAAAATAATTTGTGGAAAGAATTGTAATAATTATTTTTGAATTAATTGTTATAGTTAATCCTCTGTTTATTTTATTTTGTTTATTTAATTTTTTTTTTAAGAAAATTAAAGTAAATTATAAGCCTGTAGAATATTTATGTAACATGTGTTGCCTAATCATTATAATATATGTAACGGTTTAAATATTTAAATTTCCTTTGTAGTGTATCATTGTAGTATATTAACATTATTTATATTATTTTGTTTAAGATGAATCTTCTATTTTGTCTTATAACGAGTGTTCAGAAACATTCGAAGTCAAGTGTGCTCTGAACAAAAAATCGTATATCTTTACTTAAGTATCTGATTTGTAATAATTATTAAATGTCAACTGTTGTCTTTAAAAAATTGTCAGAATCTAATATCGAAGATACTAATTTGATAACCTATAAAATTGTATTAAGTAAATGTATCAATCTATCTCAGACATGACTTCATATTTTCAAGGACTACTTTGACTTCGAATGTTTCTGAACACCCGTTATTATGTATCAAAGTTTAAAAACATTTGTATTGTTTTGTTATCATTTGAATCAGAACTATCTAGGTAATAAGTATTATTGTAATCATTATATATAAACCATTTAACAAAATCAAATTTGCAACGCCACGTGCATAGCGCAAGACATAAAGATAGAGACACTGGTGCCGATACAAAATACGCCTCTGCTTTCGCTCCGAATTGGTCCACTCTATTTATAACTGAAGAGCGGCTGGACCTATTTTAATGATCTCTGATTTGTTGGATTCGCCTCCGCCACGAATAGCAGAATAACTATTAAAATATCGGAAAAATTCACGGAAAAAAAATTATACAGAAAATTAATTTTTAAATAAATTAGGTTAGGAACTACGCCATCTTCCGAAATTGACAGCTTACGTCACGCACGTTTATAGCTTATTTGTAATAATTGATGTCCATTGCAAATTAGTGACATTAAAGTGTAAATTTTTTGGTTTCATGTCGTCTGTGATTTGTTTTGAAAAAAGCATATAAAGGTTACTGGTCGATTTGTTTGTTTGTGCGAGTGTTATTAATAAATCTTCTTGTGCGAATCAATCCACTGAAGAAGAACGAGAAATCGCACGAGAAGAGTGCCGGTTTAGTATGGCACGACTTCTTGAATCTCAAACACAAGAGCAAAGAGAGGCAGCCCGTGAAACGGCTCGGCTGGCAATGAGAAATCTTCGAGCTTATCGCACAGATCAACAACGGGATAATCTTCGACGCCCAAGAATAAATGCTTCAAGTGTTTTGATTTGAATCGAGAAGCGTTTCTATACGATTGCACAATTTATTACAGTTCGCATTGGTCAAATTGACGTTGTTTGCTACCGTTGTGGCGCATTGAAGTTTGCTGGAGAAACACCTGGATTGTTCTGCCTTAATGGCAAAGTGAAATTGTCATTATTGACTCCGCCACCTGAGCCATTGCACTCATTGCTTCGTGGCGAAACACCAGCATCACGACATTTTCTAGCGAAAACTCAAAAATACTGCTTTCAAATTACTTCATTTGGGGCAGACATTATCGAAGAACACGGATTTATTCCGACATTCAAGGTAATTTATGTTGAAGAGAGTAAATGTTCATTTTCATTAGAGGGTAAGATTTAAGAAAAAAATCTGCTCAAATGGAGGTTTAATAATAGGTGGAAAAGTTTTGTTATCTCTCTGTAATTGTCTCTAAATATGCCTGGCTTACCACCCCCCAATTTACAACTGAAGGTTGGCTTGGTATTCATCATGCTTCGAAATCTAAACCAACCAAAACTATGCAATGGAGCGCGTTTGGTGGTAAGAAAACTGTTGATTAATGTTATTCACGCGAACATATTCAAAGGAAAATTCAAAGGTGCGGAAGTTCTTATTCCGAGGATTCCGATGATCCTAACCGATATGCCCTTTGAGTTTAAACGAATTCAATTTCCGATTCGTCTTGCATTGAGTGTTTGTGGTCTTAATCTAGAAAATGCATGTTTTTATCATGGTCAATTGTACGTGGCATGTTCATGTGTCGGCAAACCATCCGCTTCTATTTGTTTTTGCGCCTGATAACAAAACTAAAAATGTCGTATATCACAAGATACTTCACTGAAGAGAATCAACCCGAGTGCAACCTATGCAGCAAAATACATAGCTTCAATAAAGCAAATGTCTTGCTGACACGCTATTGAAATACTTGATTTTTGTACCTTTATTGAATTTTTATTTTCTCTATATATATTATCCTAATAAACTATTGAACTTAATAAATTTTTTGTATTCATTTTATTACGTTAATAAAATCCTAAATTAAGTTTGGCTAAAAGTTAACACGACAGTTATTGACTGTTAGGCGGTACGAAGTTCGCCTGGAAGTAATTAATAAATGAATTAGAAAAACGAATTAAAAAAAACAATCCGCGATTCCACATGTTTGATGCCTCAAAATAATCTTGAGAAAAAGTAAATATGTTTACCATACCAACCAATGACGACAAATATTAATAGAATTGTCCGAAAACAATCAAAAGTCAGTTACCACCGGCGCACAGTGGAACAGATCCCAAAAAGTTGGCCAAAACCTCAAAACGTTGTCTAACGGCTCTGAAATTTTCTACTTGGAGGTTTTCGGGGTCGCTGATACCGAATCCAATATCAATTTTGGCAAAAAAAATGGCGGATCCAATATGGCGACCGAGTATATTATAAAATTCTTATTTTTCGGTAAAATGTTGTATCTGGGGGTTTTACAGTACGCTAATACGAATAAGATGTTTGTTTTTAAATAAAGAAAATATTTTAATCGTAACTGCATTGGCAATGTATAAGAATCAGAAAGATTCCGGCGGGGACTTGGTACAAATATTGAAGATGAAAATTAGATAAGAAAATATTTTTTTTTTAAATTTGTACACTAATCTATATTGGATTAATCACATTCACTATCATTAGATTTACTATCGGTATGTATAGTGGACACGTCAGTGTCGTCTTCAGTCTCCATGTCATGGATGTCCCGAGGAAATTTACAAACTCCAGATATTTTTCATTATTTTTTAACAATTATTTCTATTTTCGCATGTCTGTTTCATTTGTAACAATGCGTAATACGTGCTTAACGTATTGATATACTTAAACCTTTTTTGTAAATTATTTCTATAATGCATCTCTCATTAGTCCTTTACATACAATTGATTTTGTAGGTACCGATACTGCTAGACATGATCAAATTGAGCATTGTCCAATAGAAGCTGGAAAGATAATGAAGAAAGTTGATACGGGAACATGCGATAGTGCCTTTGATGAGCAAAATAACGTTATCTGTGTGAGATGGAACGATAACAATATTGTGAAAATGTTATTTAATGAATATGGAGTTGAGCAAATTGGAAAATGTTGTAGGTATTCAGCAAAAGAAAAAAGAAAGTAGAAATTATTCAATCCTGTGTCTTAAAATAATATAACGAATACGTGGCGGGCGTTGATCAAATGGACAATAAATATAGCAAATTATAGAATAGATCTTCGAGGAAAAAAATGGTATATGCCAATTATGCTGTGGATTTTTGTAATGTATGTATGAGCAATGCGTGGGTTTGGTCCAGACAGTATGGTCTGAAACTTAACAACTTAGTTTAGACAACTTAGTAGACACTTTAGAAGACAGATTGTTCTAGTAATTTTACAAAAATATGGAAAACTTGCAATGGTGCAAATCGTCTAAACCACATACAATTCGAGAAAATGGACAAAATTTAGTTCTTACGGCCCAACCAAGAAGGTGTGCAATATGTAAAAATAAAACTACTAAGTCTTGCCGAAAATGTGATGTTTCTATACATCAGGTATTGGTAACTTTTGCTTAGCTGAGGGCGTAATTTCGGGACTTAATCAGGTCGCGGGCCGTAGGCAAGAAATAAGTAGGTAGTAGTGAATAAAGAAGCAACAAAAATTCACACATTTTTTTATTTATTAATTATAATAGCATAATCAAACAAATAAAATTATATTAATACGAATTAATAAAAAAAGATAAAAAAAAACAAATAAAACTTAATGAGATACTTGAGTTTGAAGCTGAGAAACAAGATGATCAATATTGGGGTCAATATCAGTAGTATACAGGCGCAAGCTGTTTTCTAAATTAACATCTGCAAGCCCAGTACGATGCCTATTTTATTAATTTTCACGAAGCTGCTCACATTTATACGTGCTTCCGAATGTGCAAATTATTTTTCGTGCGAAAACTCTCAGGTGTGGATACTTTTCTTCGGAAAGGTATGTTCCATAAAATTCGTTTAGTTCCACATCATCAAATTCAGACTTCAAATATGAGTCTTCTTGAAGCTCGATCAACTCCATTTGTAGGTGAAACGGAGCATCTTCCACATTACATTTACAAGGATTTGCAAAAATATTGAAAGTGTTATCCACATTCTTAAAATCGGAAAATCGATCAGTGAATTGCTCTGACAGTATTTTCAGTTCTTCAGCATAGCGACCGTATTCAATGTTTTCGTGACTGGATAATGTTAAAAAATGAAAACAGTTTTTACTTCTCATTTGTGTTTCCCACAAGCGAATTTTGTTTTGAAAAGATGAAGGTTGCTCTTTCCTTCAGAATTCCGATAAAACCTTTTCGTGAACCGACCATTGAAGGCGCACCATCTGTGCACACTCTAACTAATTTACACCACAGTAAACTATATTGCTCAAAAGTACATTGCACTTCGGCAAAAATATCTTTTCCAGTAGCGGTCCCTTGTAGCGGCCGTAAAGCCAGTAATTCCTCTGTCACCGCAAATTATTCATCAACACCCCGTATAAAAATAGCTAACTGGGCTGTGTCAGATAAACCTGTACTCTCATCCAAAGCAATCGAAAATGCTTGGAAATCAGCCAATCTATCGGTCAATGTTTTTTTTTATATCACTAGCCATCATATCTATACGTCGAACAAGAGTGCGTCGCGATAAGCTCACTTTCTCAAACTCTTTCTTCTTTTCTGGGCACAAAAGTTCCGCAACATCAACTAGGCACTCTTTAACAAACTGTCCCTCAGAAAATGAGTTCGATGCTTTCGCTATTTTGGAACTAATTATAAAACTACCTTTAACAACACTGTCTAGATGTGATTTTTGTGAATGGAACATTTGTTGCCTTTTCCCTAAATCGGTAATGAGTTTTTTTAATTTTATCCCTTCTTAACTGGCCCGTGAGTAAATTATATTGAGCGAAATGCTTGCTGGAGTAATGTCGCTTCATATTGTATTCTTTCAACGCATAATTTGTTTCATTGCACATAGATTTACCACGGTGCAAGATAAAAAAGTATTCATCAGTCCATTTGTCTTGGAATTGACGATATTCTGTGTCCACTTTCCGCTTTTTTAAGCCAGACATGTTGATAGAATTTGCTTGAATGACACGCGCGCTGAGTGGTTTATATATTACCCCCAATAAGCAACTAGAATACGCCCGATCGTACGTGAGTGCTTCAAGTGCATCGGACGGCTTCCCGAATGTTTATCTGTTTGTGTCTTTCTAACGACTATTTCTGAGTCGATCTGTGGCGTTTCACTGCGTACGCTTAATAATACTATTTATCGATTTGAATTGATATCGTTATTTTAATTTTCTGAATCTCTCGCGGTCCGGATTGAAACTGGTGGTGGGCCAGATCCGACCCGGCTGCCGAGGGTTGCCTATATATGCTCTACATGATAAATGTTTCCATGCATTTCATTCACAACGGTAATATTTTTAAAATAATATCTTTTAAGAACGTTTTATATCAAGTATTACTATCAATAAAGTTTTCTTACGTGTCTACGCTTATTTGCCTAGTGGATCATTAACAACCCACATAAAATTTCTAAAACCATCCAATATTTTTCGTTTCTGATGTTATCTTCTTGATATGTGTGATCATAGTACACAGAAATTTGATTTTTACAAACTTTGAAAAAAATTACCGGGCATAAATGGGTTAAGGTGAACAAATTCGTTAGAAATGACGTTTTCACTGGGTGTTTGCAAAAGTATTCCATGTAGGAAAAAAAATTTGAAATGTTCAAAAGTATAATTTTTAGAAGTTTGGATTTCGATACATACTTCACTAATTAGCTTCAGATAATAATAGCATGTCAAAATCAGATGACAAAACCAAATTATAACAATTAATAATTATTGATTTAACTCGACCGACATTTTGATAATTAAAACTCTAAAATGACTCTTTCTCACAATATGTAGTGTATTACATATTTTACAGAAATTGACTGTATATTTTGAACACATTTTGTTTAAATTCTATACCAACAGCGATAGTCTAATAAAACAATTAGTAACATAATCAATATTTACTTCGTGATATATTCCAAATATTAGATATATATTTGTATAAGTATTCAAAGGAAAATTCTGATTAAACACACGAACAGTGGCAACACGTTTCTAACACGAAATATATCATACAGAATGTCAAAAACTTGCTAATTGGTGATACATCTGAAATTAATTGTTTAATGAATTCATCCTATACCCTATATCATCGATATTATACACTGGGAGTTGTATTCCACCTGGGCTAATTAGAAATAGCTATCTGTTTGATCTAAACCGCTTCGAGTCTGTTTAATTTAATACGCAGTGGCCCCATTACCACAACGTATTTAATAAAACAATCGGCCTGCCTACCTATATCGCAAAATTTAATAATAATTATAATAAAAATTATAATGTTTATATAATCTCAAAATCCTATATATCCGTACAAAAAAAAATACAAAAGTAAGGTTATAGGACAAGTCAAAAAATACATACGAATGAATGGTAATATAACAATTACCACTGTGAACACAAGAAGAGGTTTTAAAAGTAGTAAGAACAAAAACAAAATCTATAAGAAACACAATATAAAAAAAGTGTGTAGGTATTTGTTAATTTAGCTATCAAGATACTCTTTTACAGGAAATTCCAAAATGCGTTGATATGGAATGCATTTTTATTGGTTAAACATTAAAAAAGTACAACGACATCTTAATCTACCGTATGTCCCCGGATTGAGTTTACAAGAGGAAAAAAAAATTTATTTTTGATTTTACAAAAAAGTGCTAAAGGAATAAAATTCTTTGCTTAATTTCAAATGACCAAATCTGTAATTAGAATTACGAAACTGTCAAACCCCTATTTAGAATTACAAATTTTTATTTTTTATTTTCAATCACAACAATAAAAAAATAATTAGGCTAGAAACAATAATGTTTAAAACTATTTTATTAATTCGCCACCCCTTTCAGCACACAATTCGACTCTAAGCCGCAGTTCCTTGTAACTGTTGCGAATTTCTTCAAGCGTCAAGGATACAACAGCATCTCTAATGCGATTTTTTAATACTTCCACATTGTTAGGCAAGTCGTCCATGTAGACTAGTTGCTTTAACCGTCCCCACAAATAAAAATCTAAAATAGTTAAGTCAGGGCTTCTTGGAGGCCACAAAACAGGACCATTCCAGCCAATCCAATTATTTTCGAATTTTTGATTGAGCCAGGCAGCTACGATGCGCGAACGATGGGCCGGACAACCATCCTGTTGAAAATACATTCTCTGCCGATAAGCAAGTGGGAGTTCACTTAAACCATCCCAGAAAAAATTGCTCAACATTTCCAAATAATTATGCTGATTTACATTAGCATCAAAAAAATATGGTCCTATTATTCCATGATAAGAAACAGCACACCACACGTTTACCTTAACAAAGTATTGACGTTTTGATGCAATTCTAAAGTGAGGATTAGTATCACTCCAATAACGAACATGTTGTGACGAAACGGTACCATTGCTAGAAAAAGTTGCTTCATCGGAAAATACAATACTTTTGTGAAAATTTTGGTTCTCCATTATTTCATCTCCCATCCACATGCAAAAATAAAGACGCTTCTCATCATCTCCCGGTTCTAACGTATGATTAAAAATCGGTTTATAGGGGTATAATTTACGTTCCTTCAAAACTCTTTGAATATGGGATTTGCTCATATTCAGTTGAAGTGCCCGTCTCCGCAATGAAAGTTTAGGATTATCTTGCACCGAATCCAAAATTAAAACTGTAGTAGCATCATCTTCATCACGTACTATTTTCTTTTTCTTTAAATTCAGAACAGAACCAGTTTCCAAAAATTTTTTCACCAACTTCCTTATACCCATACGGGAAACAGTTACTTCGGGAAATTTTGTATTAAATTCTTCAGCAATACGACGATAGCTCTTTTCCCCAATACCGTAACATCGTATTAAATATATTTTTTGTGATAACGTTAACATTTTCACCAAAACTTACAGAATTACAGTTTGAAGTTATTTTTAACAAATAAATTAGTGTATGACATTTTCAAGTCAAAGGCTTCTACCATTAAAAAATAATAGATATACTGCGATGAAAAAAATTAAAAAAAAAATTTTTTAGAACATAGATAAGTGGTACTGAAATTCTAATTACAGATTTGGTCATTTGAAATTAAGCAAAAAATTTTATTCCTTCAGCAATTTTTTGTAAAATCAAAAATAAATTTTTTTTTCCTCTTGTAAACTCAATCCGGGGACATACGGTATAACTCTTGAAGTTCTTTCATTAAAAAATTGAATGTCGTTGGTGACCTCCTTCTTCTACTACACATTCCTCTAGCCGTCGCACGAAATCATCCATCACTATGTCTAGCATCTCCAGTGGAACCGCTTCAATTTCGTATAAATGTTTTGTTTAAGATATTCAAGATTACGGGGTCTATTATTGTGCACACTACTCTTTAGATATTACTACCTACAGCGCGCGCAGGCAGAGCGATGGCGTCTGAAGATGGTAAAAATCTAAACAAAACCAGTAGTCGTATAACACAATAGTCTGGGAACTTTTAAAATATACAAAATATTAGGAAATAACCCAGCTATGGAAGTATATACTGAAGCAAACGACAACGACGGGGTTTACACACGGAGATTCTTAATAAAAATACCACGCTTAAGTCGTAATAGTTTTTACTCTACAATAATCATCGAAAAAGTGCTTAATACGATATAAATAACTCACTCAGTAATATCCTCGAGAATAGCCATCTCTCTAAGATTACACGGAAGAATTCTCCACATAATCTATCTCTATAAAGGTTAACAAAAAACGCTATTTCCATTAACCTGTTTTGTGAGCACAAATACCTCATGTATGCTATTAGAAAACCTATTTTGTACCTAGAAAACACCATCCATATCCTTCCGATACTTTAGAATCTTCCTACAAGCCGTATTTTTCGTCAGGTATTTTAATAATATTACCACGCTAAACACCTACCTAGAACAGAATAAAGTACGTTAAAATCAACTGGTTCAGTATTTACCACTACTAATATCAAATTTGATTATATTTTATTGTTAATTAATACTTACCATCAGTATTTATAAGCTTAATGATCTAATTTAGGTAAACAACAACTTTAAATTTACAATAATTGTTATGTTACGTTCATATAAAAATAGACATACATAATATACATAATTTGCAATTTTGAACCATATTGACACGAATCTCTGGACAGAAACATAGAACATATATTTCTTGGATATAATAAAATGAATTGCTTGTTTACACGTTGAACTGTTGTTTTATTAATTCATTAAATTTCAAAATATACATAGAATCAATATTATTTATTAGCAAGAGACATTATCAGTGGATTTTTTAACTCTAAATATATTATTCTCATGAGAATTATTAGCTCTTCAACATCTTAAGATCTACATATATTTGCTATAAATATATGTAAATCTTAGGATGTTATAAGGCTTATAATTAATTCGAATGAGAATAATATATTTAGTGTTCAAAAATCCACTGATAAAGTCTCTTTCTAATAAATAATATTGATTCTATGTAGATTTGAAATTTAATGAATTAATAAAAAAAAGAGTTCAACATGTAAACACGCAATTCATTTTATTAGATCCAAGAAATATATGTTCTATGTTTCTGTACACAGATTCGTATCAATATGGTTCAAAATTGCAAATTATGTATGTGAATGTAACCTAACAAAATTGCAAATTTAAAGTTGTTGTTTACCTAAATTAGAACATTAAGCTTTGTAAATACTGATGGTAAGTATTAATTAACAATAAAATATAATCAACTTTGATATTAGTAGTGGTAAATACTGAAACAATTTAATTTAACGTACTTTATTCTGTTCTAGGTAGGTGTTTAAGCTTGGTAATATTATTAAAATACCTGACGAAAAATACGGCTTGTAGAACGGTTTTAAATGGCGAAAGGATGGTGTTTTCTAGGTACAAAATAGGTAATATGTGGTTACAAAAACAGGTCAATGAAAATAGCGTTTTTTGTTAACCTCTATAGAGGTAGATTATGTGGAGAATTCTACTGCGTAATCTTAGTGAGATGGCTATTCTCTAGAATATTACTGAGTGAGTTATTTATATCGTATTAAGTACTTTTTCGATGATTATTGTAGAGTAAAAATTATTACATCTTAAGCGTCGTATTTTTATTTAGAATTTCCGTGTGTAAACCCTGTCGCTCTCGTTTGTTTCAGTATACTTCCATAGCTGGGTTATTTCGTAATATTTTGTATATTTAAACAATAATTTATTAGTTTGTTGCCGATAAATTACTTATTAATACTATTTCAATATTTACCTAAATTATCATTGAAATTGTATATCTACATTACATACATAACAATATAAACATTAATTGAACATATCTAAATAAATGTTTTTGCCGCTCTTTAATTTTTGAAGAGTATAGTAATGTTATAATTAATTACTGATTATTCTACGCTTATTTATATCATAAATTATCAAGTTTTGCGGTAATAAACAGCTGATATTAATGAATGGAATGAAATCATGGATTTTTAACGAATTTATAAGTAAATTTAGAAACTTGGACTTAACATTTTAAGATATTTTACATTTTTAGTTTTTTATGTCATACAACTCTCAAATTCATCCTTTAAATTTGCACTATTATCTAATTATATTATTATTCAATTTATGCTTCTTATCTTGTTCATTTCTACAAGTATTGTTGGCCTACCACAATATATATGTATGTATGAAAGCATGTAACGGTGTTCATTTCAAAAGTCAATCTAGTAGCATGTGATTTACTGAGAACATTTTGAAGTATGTATGTTGTAAATTAAAATTTACTACTTAACCTACGAAGTCGTATATTTTGACAGTTTCATACATACAAATAAATAGCAAATGTGATTGACATTATCAAATGTCATTTGGATTTACGTTTACGGAACAACAAACACATATACATGCGTTTTATTCTTCAAAATTTGAAAGTAACCTAGATTGACTTTTCAAATGAACACACGTTATGTTTGTATTTATGCATGTACAAATGTCTTAGAAATTCATGTAATTTCACATATTAATTCTTTAATCAAACTTGGACAAAAATATATGATGACAACCCTCCACACAGTATGTGGAACAAACACAAAATTTTATCAAAATTGATTATGTAGTTTGTGAATCTATAAACAACAATTGAAATGTTTTTGATTTATATATATATATATATATATATATATACATGTATATATATATATTTATATATATATATATATATATATATATATATATATATATATATATATATATATTGTAGTAAACCCCGAAAGCAATGTGGTAGAAATGATACCACAACAAGACGCAGCTGCAAAATGCTGCACAGGAAACCTGCAACCTAAAAATAAAAGTTCAAACACCAACTTGCTAAAGATAGAATAAAACAAAATAAACTAAGGTAAAGGAAAAAAACCTGGATACAGTTAACCTCGTATATATTATAAATAGAATAATGAGTTGCAGAGAATCAATGATTTTATAATTTAAGAAAATTCAAATGCTTTCATATATTGAAATAAACGGTAAATATTTGCTTAAGGAAAACCGTGATATTACCAATAATGCAACTAAAGATAAATTACTCTCGAATTTGAATTTACTTAGCGCATCAATAAAGTGAACAATTACAAAGTTATACCATTACCTGCCTCGTTCAAGACGATAGAGGTTTAAAGTTCCGTGCGCAACTTTCCAAGATTACACGATCGACAGCGTTACTCCTGCTTTCGTAAAATGAGAGAAACTGCGGTGTTATCGTTAGATTTAATACAATTACACTGTTTGATGACAAGCTTTATCCAACCAACGTAAATCCTTCGTAGATGTTGACCTTCCCTTTAACTAAGTGGAAACCTTATGCACTTACGACCCTAGACGGAAAGCTTCCTTAATGCGGAGAATTTACCGTATTGGAAATGTATGTCTACCGGTTGTGCTAGTTTTCCCGTAATAGTTTCATTTCGACTGACATCTGTGTGAATGCATGAAAGGAAGCATCGTGTAGTTTCAGTGGAGATTTCAGACAGTTCCCAGTATACTAATGCACTCCTAATGCAACTTGGGACCAGTCGCTTATGTTTCATTTCAATTATAACAAGTTAACAGACAATGGGATGGATGTAGTTTATATGCTACAAAAGTTATGACGTGATTAAGATATATTTAGTTAATTATAATTATTACGTAATTACTATGGGAGTACATGCACTAAATGAGGACGCAGAAGTAGGAAATAAAAATATATTCTTCGACAACTTCTTGGCTAAAATAGGAAAAAAAACGAGAAGTTACAGTGAAATAATCCGCATAGGAGACTTTAAGCTTCTGTTGGGTGCCCCTGATCAAATTCATACACACCAAACGATTTCATTCGGTACTTGTTAATTATAAAGTGCAGCGACATCTACCTTCTGATAGCTTCATTTATCCTAATAGCGTACATTATCATTACGCTGTGTCAACCATTACGCTGATCATTTTTATAGTTTTATAGAGTAAAATTACTTTCGGATGAGACTGGCGCAGAAACACATTTTAGTAATTAGAAAGAGAGCCACCTCATAAACGAAAGAAACAGCTAGTAGTATAAATCCGTGTACTATACGAGCCACAAACGTTTATCGATTATTTGTTAGTCGGTACCAGGCATTTGATCGGTGTGTTTCGTAGTGGTCTTGTACGTACATTGCTCCCGCTGCCGACTGCTGCGACTGCTCAATCTTTTTAAGGTGTTCAGTATTTTTGTAATGTCATCGCTCGCGCATCTTCAGTCTCATCCGAAAGTAATTTTACTCTATCACTTTGATACACTGTTCCGTTCTTGTTATAATTTGAAAATATTAAAGTTTAGTTATTCTTCTGCGTTAGTAAGTACTGTAGCGGTTTGAAAATTTAACATGCTGTATATACTTGAAAGATAAATATTATATGTGTTACCGATATCAAAATTTGGAATTTAACAGATAGATTATGTGAAGTTTTGTTTTAAAATTAAGCATTTATAAATTTATAACTAGTGTATAACATTTTATATAGCTGTTAGTAGGAATTATTAAAAATCCTTTAAACTCTGCGTTAGTAAGAGAGAGATACGAAATAGAACTACATTTCATTAAAAACATCGCGACATATAATGGCTTTGGCATATAAATAATTAATAAATTAATTAGAAAAACGAATTTAAAAAGGACAATCCGCGACTCCACAAGTTTGATATCTCAACGTAACCAGTAGAAAAAGTACATGTGTTTGCGATACTATCCAATCACGAAAAACATTAATAGAGTTGCTTTTCCATCCGAAAACATCATCAAAAGTCTCCTAGGTAATACCAAAGATAAAGTTAACTTTAATTTGAAATCAAGTATATGCGAAATTAATTGCGATAATTATAATTTGAAATATATAGGTAAAACGAAACGCTGAATAATAATCCGTTTTAAAGAAAAGATATCACATATTAAATTTAATAGACCAGAAAAATTGAGTGTGGCAAACCATGCATTGACAACGGATCATAACGTCTCGGTACAAATTTAATACGTACAGCAGCCCTGCAGTTGTATTTTTTCATTCTTAGAAAACAGGTAGAAAAGGTTGGGGGCCTTGAGAATAAGCACATGGTGTTGCCGTTTTCTTAAGAAGGGTAAGGTGATGTACGAGGTGCATTCAAGTTCTAAGGCCTCCGATTTTTTTTCTAACTATCTACTCACCCGAAAACTATGAAACTGGTGTTACTTCTCGACGTAATCTCCCTGCAGACGTACATATTTTTCACAACGTCGACGCCATGATTCCATGGCCGCGGCGAAGGCTTCTTTAGGAGTCTGTTTCGACCACTGGAAAATCGCTGAAGAAATAGCAGCACGGCTGGTGAATGTGCGGCCACGGACAGTGTCTTTCATTGTTGGAAACAGCCAAAAGTTACTAGGAGCCAGGTCAGGTGAGTAGGGAGCATGAGAAATCACTTCAAAGTTGTTTTCACGAAGTAACTATTGCGTAACGTTAGCCCGGGTGCGTTGTCTTGGTGAAACAGCACACGCGCAGCCTTTCCCGAACGTTTTTGTTGCAGTGCAGGGAGGAACTTGTTCTTCAAAACATTTTCGTAGGATGCACCTGTCACCGTAGTGCCCTTTGGAACACAATGGGTAAGGATTACGCCTTCACTATCCCAGAGCATGGACACCATCATTTTTTCAGCATTGGCGGTTACCCGAAATTTTTTTGTTGGCGGTGAATCTGTGTGCTTCCATTGAGCTGACTGGCGCTTTGTTTCTGGATTGAAAAATGGCATCCACGTCTCATCCATTGTCACAATCGACGAAAAGAAAGTCCCATTCATGCCTTGGTTGCGCGTCAACATTGCTTGGCAACATGCCACACGAGCAGCCTTGTGGTCGGCCGTCAGCATTCGTGGCACCCACCTGGAGGACACTTTTCGCATTTTCAGGTCGTCATGCAGGATTGTGTGCACAGAACCCACGGAAATGCTAACACTGGAGGACATCTGTTCAACTGTCATTCGGCGATCCCTCAAAACAAGTCTCTCCACTTTCTCGATCATGTCGTCAGACCGGCTTCGTGCGAGCCCGAGGTTGTTTCGGTTTGTTGTCACACGATGTTCTGCCTTCATTAAACTGTCGCACCCACGAACGCACTTTCGACACATCCATAACTCCATCACCACATGTCTCCTTCAACTGTCGATGAATTTCAATTGGTGTCACACCACGCAAATTTAGAAAACGAATGATTGCACGCTGTTCAAGTAAGGAAAACGTAGCCATTTTAAGTATCTAAAACAGTTCTCATTCTCGACGCTGCCGCTACAATTCCATCTGACGTACAGTGCTGCCATCTCTGTGACGTATTGACAACGAACGCACGCTCATTTTAAAACAATGCCCTATCTTCTTGCTTCTATCTCTATCCAGTCTGGAGAAAAAAAATCGGAGGCCTTAGAACTTGAATGCACCTCGTAATTTTAGTTTGTGTATTTACTTTAAAGTCAGTGGATATGTGGACGCCGTCTAAAGTTATGCGCGACTCTGTGTGGTAACTTTACCGTGCCTCATGTTCAACACTTTCATTAATATGTTTTTACCTACTTATGATGACAACTTAGTTGTCGAAATACGTATTTAGGATACAATTATTAATTGTGGTAAGGGGGTTGATATATTTTTTGAGTATGCTACGTCAATTTTTTTAAGTAAAAGTATAAATTTTGGTAAAATAGACGAATAGTATGTTTTGCGAGGTGCAAGGTAACACAAAATCATCAGTCTCTACTTAGAAGTTTCTTAAAAAGTTTTCTGGGGCTAAGGAGGATAAGTAAGGAGGAAAATGAAAACTTAAAATTTCTTATACGATGTAGTTATTTATTTTATTATTACATCAGACAATTTCAGAAATTATATGAAAATTTCAATTTACTTCCAAACTACTAATATCCGAAAACGATCTGGCAGTGACACCAGCACATCCATAAATTCGCCGGACCGTAGATTTAATTTTCTAAGATTGATGTTTTTCATGTGTGTATTGCGGAGAAATAGCAGAACGAAAAGGCGTATACTAATGCAGAGACTATAGAAAGAGAAAGAGATAAACAGAAGAGGAGTTGAGGCTATTGGAATTTAAGTCGAATAATATTTACCCGGACCGCAAATTTCACGGTTGTCACTGAAATGGGGTAAAGAAGAACGGTTGTGTGGAGTTTGCTCCGGATTCGAAATACGACTGTAGACCCCTGTCCCGCCAGTACGTTCCACGTTCGTTCCTCTTGATACCGGATATTAAATGCTCCCGTATTCTATTTCCGCCTTAAGAACCCTATTCTTATATAGTATACAGCTGTGGAATGTTTTTTGGACACTAGGTATTTAATTTACATTTTTTTTCTTGAGTTGTAGCAAAAAATGCAATTTATTGCTTGCATCTTGAAGTAAGTAAGTAAATATACAGTGTGGTGATAAAGTCTGGAACAAAATTCATAAAAGCGTTCTATAATGTTTTTAGGACAATCGCTCGGACAGGTCACTTTTTGTTTTCAAAATACCATCTTTTGGGGAATCTTTTTTGAATTGGATTTTGCACAATGACGTCATTATCTTTTTTTTTTCCAATGACAACCTTCACTTTTTTTTCTATTTTGTTTAGGCTTACTGTTTAACCCTAGGATTACCGAGCGGGTCCAATGGACTGGAAACGATTTCTAACCATTGTTTTATCGTACTTATGCTTGCGCTAATTTACTGGTATTAATGACTTTTTAAGTACGAGTTATAGTTTTTAAACATTCACAAAAAAATTATTTTAGAAAGAATGGTTTTGGCAGCATAAAAATACTTTCGCGATTGACCAACAGAGTCCGTTGAACCCATATATCGTTTACTGTATAAATGTAGGTAAAGCGAGTGTGTGTTACAATGATAGTGGTTCGCTTATAAATTCCGGACTTCTCCGCTGCTGATAAACCTTTTCTGGCATTCCCCGATGTATACAGAAAGGGGAAATCCCTTTATCATGCGGATTTTGGGGACTTTACGTGTTTCAGCATATTTATAGCCGCACGTCGAGAACAATGCATTAGTGCTTGCCGAATCTGTGTAGTGTTACTTTGTTACTGTGAATAAGACAAAATTTATATTTTGTTCAATTGTGATGTGCGATTTGATCATTTAGCATCATTTTTTATTAATTGTCAGGTAGTTATTTCTGAATCCTTTATTGCGGCTATTTTCTACTTTGCGTTTTACTCATTACGGAAAATGGATCGTATAAATAAGAAATACCTTACACAACAACAGCTAGAGGCGATAGTAGCCGAAATGGGTGACGTTGAATACAATAGCGGATATGAAGCTTCAGGCGACGATGGAGAGGTAGATGCAGTCGAAGGCCTCATCGATGGAGGTGATACAAGCACAGCAGAAGAATCATATAGCGAAGAATCTGCTGAGAGCAGCGATGATGACCACAACAGAAATTCGGCTGGAGCTAATTCTTTTATATCAGAAAAAATAAGTTGTTTGGTACTAAGATCCTATTTCACCTCATCACGGAAGACAACTACGAAACAATATTTTACGAGAACATTCAGGCCCAACACGTTTTGGAAATCGCGAAATCGATACACCAGCTTCTTCTTTTTTGATTTATTTTCGTAAACCTCTTCCTGAAATTATCCTAAAGTGGATGAATGAAGAAGGAGAGATTATTTTTGGCAAAAATTGGATAAAAGTGGATGTCCAAGAATTGAAGAAATTTATTGGAGGTTTGGTACTAATAGGTGTATACAAATCTTATAACGAGGACGTAACACAAATTTGGAGCAAAAACGATGGTTGAAAAATATTTGGTACTATTATAGCTCGAAATAGATTTCAAAATATACTTCGTGTACTTAGATTCGACGATGCAGCGGAAATACGAAGAAAAAGGAGTGGTGACAAAATAGCACCAATGCTTTGAGTTATGGAATACTTATTTGCGAGATGCGTATGTACCAAATTGGTAATATAGCCAATAGGTATGTAAGTAATATGTAAGTGTATATATATATACCGTGTGTCCCAATTTTGATGCTCACCATTGGTATCTCGGTTATTAGAAGATATAGAACAACGATTAAATGGGGAATGTTTTGCAGAATACTCGCTGCAAATCTCATTTCAAATTTGATCTAACTTTTTAAATTTTTAAAATATTTTGTAAAATCAAAAATTTGCCGGTTTCGTTATTCCTCAATAACTCGATAACGCTTAGTCTGACCTCTTTTAAAGTTTTACATTGTTCAGACACTTTTTTAAAACAAATTATTTGATACAAACAGAAACCCCCGATTGTCATTTGTTTTTAAGTTATTACCACTATCTTTTGTTTTCCATATGGCGGCCATATTGGATTTTGGGTTTGATAGGTAGTCCTCAAAATGTGCTTTTCAACGATGTATAACATGCCTGAAAAATTTTTATTTATAAGGAAAATATTAATAAAAACGTAAATTAATCTTTAATATGAAATTAGTAGGCTGAAAAATTAAACACCAATGTCAAATGAAAGTGAAAATATATTCTAAGTATAGCAAACGCCAATTAAGTTGCCGCGAGGAGGGGTAAGCTCGCGCAGGATTAAAAGTAGTGGCGGATTTGTATTTGGTTTTACATCAAATGTCAGATAATTCTAACCTCTGAGCGTGTATCACTAGCAAAGACATTATGTTCCGTCAAACGTCAATGACAAATGTATTCTGACAATGAAACAAAACGATAACCTGTCAAAGTACAATTAGTGCTGCAGAGATAAGTTAATTAAAACTACTTGTTGTTAGTGATAAGTAATTAATGTAATTATTGTCAAGTATTAAGATTTATAAGTATTGATAATGGCACATACATATTCAAACGAAGAAAAAATTGATATGTTGGAAGTATATTTCAAAGCAAATAGAAACACTAAAAATGCGTGCACGAAAGACACGCACAGAAAGACAACAGCCACACAGGGCAATTTTTAGAAGACTAGTTAACAAATTAAAAAACTTTGGAAGCTTCGAACAAAAACGAGCTAACTATGAAGTTAATGATGCTGATACACGTCTCAATAATATTTTGCAGAACGTTAGGAACAATCCCAGCACATCAGTTCGTCGTGTGACACGAGAAACAGGGATTTCAAAATCTACTGTTCACAGAACCTTGACGAAAAACAAGTATCACCCATACAAACCAACAATTGTACAAGGTGTAAGTGATAATGACAATCTCCGACGATTACAGTTTAGCAGGTGGTACCTTCAAAAATGTGAATATGACGCTAATTTTTCTAGGAAAATACTATGGACAGGTGAAACACGATTTACCAATTGTGGAGTGTTCAATAGGAATAACTATCATCATTGGTCTACTGAAAATCCACATTTGGTAAATCAAAGAAGATTTCAAGTTCGATTTGGTTTTAATGTCTGGTGCGATTTAATTGGTATGACATTTTATTTACATTTTTTTTGTTTTTTAAACTTTTTTTTTCGTTTTAGATAATCAGTTAATAGGTCCTTTCATCTTTGATTACAATTTAACTGGTAACAGATATTTGGAGCTACTAACAAACGAGATAATGCCTGCTTTGAGGCAAATTATTAATCCCGAGAACATGCAAAACATCTGGTTCCAGCAAGATGGTTGCCCGGCCCATAACACTCGTAACGTGCAACATTTTTTGAGAGAAAACTTTAATGAGAGAGTGATTTCAAATAATGGACCCGTGCAATGGCCTGAGAGATCACCCGACCTTACCCCGCTTGACAATTATTTATGGGGTACCACTAAAACGAAGTATTTGATTTTGAACCGCCAGAAACTCGGGAAATTTTAGAGCAAAGAATACTAGATGTGCTACGATCAGTAAACGGAAACACGCTACGTAGAGTTTGTAACTCTACTCGAACAAGGTGCCAAAATTGTGTGGAACAGAATGGTCGTCATATTGAACAATTTCTTTAAGTGAATGTGAACTTTAAGTTCTGTATCTTTACTTTTTATTTCTATATTTTTTTTATCGTTTCGTTTGTTTACAGTATTACTTAGAATATCTTTTCACTTTCATTTGACATTGGTGTTTAATTTTTCAGCCTACTAATTTCATATTAAAGATTAATTTACGTTTTTATTAATATTTTCCTTATAAATAAAAATTTTTCAGGCATGTTATACATCGTTGAAAATCACATTTTGAGGACTACGTAACAAACCCAAAAACCAATATGGCCGCCATATGAAAAACAAAAGATAGTGGTAATAACTTAAGAACAAATGACAATCGGGGGTTTCTGTTTGTATCAAATAATTTGTTTTAAAAAAGTGTCTCAACAATGTAAAACTTTAAAAGAGGTCAGACTAAGCGTTATCGAGTTATTGAGGAATAACGAAATCGGCAAATTTTTGATTTTTCAACATATTTTAAAAATTTAAAAAGTTAGGTCAAATTTGAAATGAGATTTGCCGCGAGTATTGAATTCTGCAAAACATTCCCCATTTAACCGTTGTTCTATATCTTCTAATAACCGAGATACCAATGGTGAGCATCGAAATTGGGACACACGGTATATATATGAGCTATATGAGTGTTTAGATAATTTCTTAGCCGTTTATTAAATATAACAATTGATAAAATTATTGGAGTTTTTCGGCTTTTATATGAAATATTTACAAATATAAAATTAGAATGTATGTAATTGCAGAGTAAGTGGGGATGTAAACATTGCTGTCTACAAATTACAAAGCAAATCATACGAAATTTTTTTATTTGAAAAATATGGTCTACGTTGGGACTCGAACCCAAGTCTACAGCTATCCGGGCTGTCGCTTTTACCACTAAGCCACAATAGACCCAGGTTCAAGCTATTTAGAAATGCATTATAAAGTAACAGTGTTAATGAATCAGATGCCAGTTATTGAATGTAGATGTCAAGTTGAAAGCAGAAGTCAGTTTTGAAAGCTCATGTCAGTTTTGATAGCAGATGTCAGTTAGTGAAAGCAAATGTCAGTTAATGAAAGCAGATGTCTGATTTGAAAGCAGGTGTCAGTTATGAAAGCAAACGTCAGATTAGAAAGCAGATGCCTATTTTGAAAGTAGATGTGAGTTATTGAAAGCAGATGTCAGTATTTTGAGAGCAGATGTCAGATTTTAATGTTGCTCTCAAAATACTGACATCTGCTTTCAATAACTCAGATCTACTTTCAAAATAGGCATCTGCTTTCTAATCTGACGTTTGCTTTCATAACTGACACCTGCTTTCAAGTCAGACATCTGCTTTCATTAACTGACATTTGCTTTCACTAACTGACATCTGCTATCAAAACTGACATGAGCTTTCAAAACTGACTTCTGCTTTCAACTTGACATCTACATTCAATAACTGGCATCTGATTCATTAACACTGTCACTTTATAATGCATTTCTAAATAGCTTGAACCTGGGTCTATTGTGGCTTAGTGGTAAAAGCGACAGCCCGGATAGCTGTAGACTTGGGATCGAGTCCCAACGTAGACCATATTTTTCAAATAAAAAAATTTCGTATGATTTGCTTTGTAATTTGTAGACAGCAATGTTTACATCCCCACTTACTCTGCAATTACATACATTCTAATTTGATATTTGTAAATATTTCATATAAAAGCCGAAAAACTCCAATAATTTATCAATTGTTTTATATATATATATATACAGTGTGTTTCACTTTTCATGGGGCCACCTAAATAACTTTTTTATTCTGAAAGCAATCTATGTAAATCTTTTATCATTTCTGTAGGCCACGACAATGCACCTTTTCGTATGAATAGAGTTTTTGTAAAGTAAATATCTAGCCGACTATAATTAAAATAAAAAGTAGTGTTTCAAGTAATGTCATACTAGCGATTAAGATAGAGCAAAAAAGTATTAGGAAAAGTTTTTGCAAATCACTCAGGAACCCCTAATACCAAATTTCGCTGTAAAATTTTCATTTTTAAATTCTTCTACATTTTTATGCTATTATGTAGATAATAGTTTGTTATTGCAATAATAAGAATGCCATGAAGCGAGAAAATAATTTGTCAGTTCAAACGTCAATTCACTAAACAGTTTACTTCAGTTGTAACTATCGATAGACATTTAATTGTTGCTCAAAAAGTAGAAATTATTCGAATTGTTGGTGATAATGTACGTTCCACCTGAGAGTCTGCTAGCCATATTTCGGAAACTTGTGTAAGGACTATTACGATACGCTGCTAATATTACTGCATCGAAATGGTGTTCTCAACTGTTCAATTCTCGCTGACATTTCCAGTAGTGTTGAAAATGTTATTCATGTGTGCAACAGTTCGATGACGGATGGGTGGACGTTCAGGATGTCTCGCGTTAAACTCCCTGGAAGCTTTTGAGAAATACTTAAATTCTATCGGCCTTCGCTCAGCAAAGTTCAGTAGTTACAACTGAAGTAAACTGTTTATTTAATTGACGCTTGAACTGACAAATTATTATCTTGCTTCATGGCACTCTTATTATTGCAATAACAAACTATTATCTACAGATAGCATAAAAATGAAGAAGAATTTAAAAATGAAAATTTTTCAGCGAAATTTGGTATTAGGGGTTCTTGAGTGATTTGTAAAAACTTTTCCTAATACTTTTTTGCTCTCTGAATCGCTAGCATGATTTTACTTGAAACAATACTTTTTATTTTAATTATATTTGACTGGATATTGACTTTATAAAAACTCTATTCATACAAAAAGGTGCATTGGCGTGGCCTACACAACTGATAAAAATTTAATATTAATTGCTTTGAAAATAAGAAAATTATTTAGGTGTCCCCATGAAAAGTGTAACACACTGTATATATATATATATATGTATATACTTGTTATGAATATGTATTACTACTGCAATAGTCCGACATGGAATTGACATCTAATAATACGCTCGCTCCGGGATACGTACTTGATAGTTGTATCAATTACCCGTATGTAGGAAAATTGCAATTTAAATCGGCTCTGCTTCTGTTTATTAAATTCTGAAATGGAATTTCGGTTTTTGAGGTTGTCACTGGGATTTATGTTTTGTTTTATTCATGTTAATAAATCTAACCAAAGCGATATACGAGCAATTCGTTTTAAATTTTTATTTTTGAAATTCCCAAAATTATTTCATATAACTGATCGCATTTTATTAGCACGAGGCAGCTGTTTATGTATCCGGGACTGGAAACTGCTGTTGCTAGGCGTCATCTGTCATATGAAGCGGGAGAGCCAAATGTAACTGGGAGGGAGAATATGATAAAATAAGATAAAATAATCAAAACAATAAAAGTGGTGTACACAAGAGAAAACGCTTTATATAAAAATTTAGTTATCCATATCGAAAAAGTGGTCATTGTCTATGCAATGTTCCGAAAAACCTGTATTCTTTATGCTATATAAAATCAATCATTTATGTTCTTTTAGTATCGTTTCTAGCTTTCAACCACTCTGTTCGATACATATGGCTGTGCTTCTTCTATTTTAGGGTAAAAATATGTTCTCCTCGTTCTTCTTTATTTCTTTATAGCATGTTATCTATAATATTTTATTTGTATCCGTTGTCTATTGCAATGGTATTGATTATGGATAGCTCCTTGTTGAAATTATCTTCGTTTAGCCCTAGGACTACCAGGAAAACGGCCTATCGCTACTTACGGCGCGGGTCCATTGGACCCGTATTACTATATGCTGGGTTTGAGGTAATATTCGGCGATTATTTTGAATTCACTATAGCGTAAGCATGGTTATATTTTACTTTTATTTTATTCAACATAAGAAAACGCCATTAGAATAAACAGAAGCAGTAATAATAATAAGACATAAATATTGTAAAATAAAATATAAAAATGACTTACATAAAAGTAAAAGTCAGTTAAACACATTTCTTACATATAACTACTGAGGTACATTGGTTTTACAACGTGCACAAGTTGTTCTTACTTTTCCGTCTTTTGAAGATAGACAAACGTCAGACAAACGATAGACACATTTCTTCTTCTTTCTTGGAATCTCAGAACTAGCAGATGCTTTAGCTTTATCTTCTGCTTCTGGGTTTTCGTGGTCCTTGTATACTGCTAGCTCCTTTCCTAGCTCAGTTAGAAAGTTTCTTCTCTTTTTCAAATCAAAAGCTGAATTAGGTTTCAAGAGCTTCCATAGTATGTATGCGTTCATGGCGCTGATGTCTATCATGGTATAAAGAACTACAAGAGGCCATCTCTTCGTCATCCCTATCACGGTGTATAATCGTATCATTTTGTCCATGTTGTCAACGCCACCTTTTGTTTGATTGTAGTCCAGTATTACCTGAGGTTCCTTTTTTTGGCCATTATCAACATTTTTCTCACTGTGCAGAGTACTCAGCAACGTTAGAAGTTTGCGTTAGTTTGAGCTATACGAAATAATCATCGCATCGTCTGTAAAACCAAACTGTGTGGAAAACACTTAACGATTTTTTTGGATCAACAAATGAAAAAGGTAATTTAGGCTTATTTTTACGGATCGTACCAACTAATGTTAGGTTTTTTAATAACAAAAACTTTGCAAGATTGTACGAAGTAAAGAAATTGTCGCAGGTGCCATTCCTTTCAGAGTTTTCAATTTCTTCTATTAAACGTTTCACAACCTTTTCGGCTTGATTCCTGTCTCTTTCCTCTCCCTGCTTTTCAGGATAAATTTCCAGTTTCCATGCATAGGTTGTTACACTATCACAAATGGCCCAAAATTTTATTCCATATCGTTCAGGTTTTGATGGAATATGTTGTCTAAAGGGACATCTGCCTCTGACAGTTACAAGCTGTTCATCAACCGTCATACACCAATTTAGTATATACGCATCTCGCAAATAAGTATTCCATAACTCAAAACATTCCCGTATTGGTGCTATTTTGTCGCCACTCCTTTGTCTTCGTCTTTCCGCTCCATGGTCGAACCTAAGTACACGAAGTATATTTTGAAATCTATTTCGAGCGATAATAGTACCAAAGATTTTTCGACAATTGCTTTTGCTCCAAAGTTGTGTTACGTCCTCGTTATAAGATTTGTACACACTCCAATAAATTTCTTCAATTCTTGGACATCCATTTTTATCCAGTTTTTGCCGAAAACAATCACTCCTTCATTCGTCAACTTCAGAATAATTTCAAGAAGAGGTTTACGAAAATAAATCAAAAAAGAGGAAGCAGGTGGATCGATCTCGCGATTTCCAAAACGTGTTGGGCCTGAACGTTCTCGTAAAATATTGTGTCGTTGTTGTCTTCCGTGATGAGGTAAAATAGGATTGTTGACCAAACAACTTGTTTGTTCTTTGATATACAAGAATTAGCTCTAACCGGATTTCTGTTGTGGTCATTATCGCTGCTCTCAGAAGATTCTTCGCTATCTGACTCTTCTGCTGTTCTTGTATCACCTCCATCGATGAGGCCTTCGACTGCATCTACCTGTCCATCGTCGTCTGAAAATTCATATCCACTATTGTATTCAACGTCACTCATTTCGGCTATTATCGCCTCTAGCTGTTTTGTGTTAGGTATTCCTTATTTCTACAATCTATTTTCCGTAATGAGTGAAACGCAAAGTAGAAAATAGCCGCAATAACGATTCAGAAATAACTACCTGACAATTGATCAAAAATAATGCTAAAATATCAAATCGCACATCACAACTGAACATAGTATAAATTTTGTCTTATTCACAGTAACATAGTAACACTACTCAGATTCGGCAAACACTAATGCATTGTATCAGAATAATTGAAACATACATGAGTAGGTAAACCCCACCAGTTTGTATAATACAAAGGTATTTTTAATAATATAAAATATTATTAAAAATCTGGTGTGAAGAACACCAATGCAGGTTCACTATTAATATTTTCTGTGAACGTGTCCGAATATATCCCATCCCCAGAGACGTAGATACGTATTTCACCTTTCTACAGGCTCATCGGTACGCCCCTGCTGGAGAAAGGATATTCCCAGACACATTCACAGAAAAAAACCACATCGCCCTATCACCGTAATTATCCAGACCGAGCGCAGAAGTAAATTCGGCGCTGCCTGTTGTCAGCCGAAGTACCTCGCAGCGCCGAATTTACTTCTGCGCTCGGTCTGGATAATTACGGTGATAGGGCGTTGTGGTTCTTTTCTGTGAATGTGTCTGGGAATATCATTTCTCCAGCAGGGGCGTACCGATGAGCCTGTAGAAAGGTGAAATACGTATCTACGTCTCTGGGGATGGGATATATTCGGACACGTTCACAGAAAATGTTAATAGTGAACCTGCATTTGTGTTCTTCACACCAGATTTTTAATAATACTTTATATTATTAAAAATATCTTTGTATCACTAATGCATTGTTCACGAAATATGCTGAAACACGTAATGTTCGCAAAATCCGCATGATAAAGGGATTGCCCCTTCCTGTAAACATCGGGGAATGCCAAGAAAAGTTTATCAGCAGTGGGGAAGTCCGGAATTTATAAACGAACCACTGACATTGTAAAACATACTCGCTTTACCTACATTTATACAGTAACCCGGTTGGTAAATTGTGGAAGTATTTTTATACCATTCTTTCTATAATCAATTTTTGGCAAAATTTTAAAGCTATAACTCGGGCCTAAAACCGTAACCGTAAGTACGATAAAACAGTACGCTCTTTAGTCCTAGGGTTAAACCTATTACAGGAAATAATAAAAAATCTCTATATATAGTAAACATTAAATTTGTTAAAAGTATTTCTTTGGAGACTGTGGTTAAGTAAAAACTTAAAAAAAGGTATAAAACCCCTTACCACAATTATTTATCTTATCCTAAATACGTATTTCGACAACTAAGTTGTCATCATCAGTAGGTAAAACCACTAATCAAGGTGTCGCACATGGGGCACAGTAAAGCTAGTACAACTGCTTACGCAACAACTATACACGGCGTGCTACATGTGGGTGCCGTTTTCCTTAAGAGAGGTAATATTTTGTCGATCCTTTCGTTCAATATATTTGCATGTTTGAGTTAGTGTATACGTGGACGCCGTGTAAAGTTGTTGCATAAGCAGTTGTACTAGCTTTACTGTGCCCCATGTGCGACACCTTGATTAGTGGTTTGACCTACTGATGATGACAACTTAGTTGTCGAAATACGTATTTAGGATACGATTAATAATTGTGGTAAGGGGTTTATACCTTTTTTTAAGATTAAATTTGTTGTATCATTGCTCATACAGGGTGCATTCAAAATTGTCCCGTTTCAAATTCTTCACTGCTGTTCCAGCTCTATCTTATTTTCAATTTGTCTCGTTTATAAAGATGCACAGCAATATGTCAGAGAAATTTAGTGAAGTAGTGAAACAGTGGATATCAAGTGATTTCATTTATTCGAGTTTTCTTAATGTTTTACGACGAGCCTACTGCAGAAATGCAATCAGCCTTAATTAAAAATTTCTGTCGTTGTGAAACAAAAGGTTGCCAAACCTCATTATTACTGAACTCCCAGTGCAGAGCTCTATTGAAATTCGTAAAAATATACAGGCTCTCATTTAAAATAAAAAAGTTTATCATCGTTTCCTGCTAAACCGGAAATATGATTCGGATATAAATATATTGAGCCAATCCCCGATTTGCATTTAATTTATTGTGGAAAGTATTTTTAAAGTCCAAGTAGCCATATCAAAGATATTTAAATGGATCCATACATTTGCCTAACCCTGTATATAAAATTCCCAATTAAATAAGATTCGCAAATTTCAAGACTTTTAACAGAATTACTTGAGATGGGATTATTAGTTTTAAATATTTGATTTTAACGGTTACCTGTATTTTCGTGATTTATTATTTCAAAAGAATATATTAAAAATACATTCGGCAGTAAGGAAAAATACTAAAATATTTATGGAATGCATGTTTGAAATATACGAGAAGAAACAACCTGGCTTTTATATTGCATAAGACCATTACGCCGTAAGCTGTTTGATTTGAAATCCCCTTGTTTTATTTACGTAGCAACGATATACTTGTTTACAGCCTAACATCCAATCGACTACCTTTTTCGCATTCTACTCAGAGGGCATGTAACAGAATTATTAGTTGACGTTAGCCTAAGATTACAGAATAAAATGAAAGGCAAATAATAGAAGAAAACGTTTAGGTTTTTTTTATATTTTCAGTATATTTAACTTATGAAATATTATTAATTATAATTCTCCGAAATATATTCAAAGTATGTATTATATACATCAATTTTTTCAGTACAATCCGAATAATCTTACAAACGAAACAGACATGCATTACACACATCTGTATCTGCACACATGGACATACACACATGTTTCTGTCTCAATATACTTCGTCAGTTTGGCTAGTAAAGTAATATTTGATAGATACAGCAAATTTTGTCCTATCTAATGGCACCAGATCTAGTGACATCTGCGTCTTATTACAAGTTGAGGTTTGCTAATTATGTACTCTATTTACGCTTAACATATTGTTATGAAATATTAATGATAAAATGAAAAATAACTTTGACTTAATCTTGAATATTGTCTTACATGAAAACTTAAAATAATGTGTATAGGTTGAATGTAGTTGGCAGGAAGATATTATTTAAAAAACAATTATGACAAATAAATGTCAAATTTGAAAGGCGAAAATATTAATGACACTGATACTTGAAAAACAATTAAACAAGTAGTTTGGTTTTTGAAAGAAAAAAAAAGGAGAAATTATTATTGATTTTCTAGAGATGCCTCGCCCACGTTCGAACATACTGTAATGATCAAAACGTTTAGACGAAAATGAACGTGTTAAGAGTCAGACCTTCTCAAAAGCGAGCTGATGAATCGGCAGATCAACAAGAAGAAAAACTTGAAGTCTTACGAGTTGAATCTAGAAGAAGAAGAGCAGCATAATTGTCTCAACAACGTCAAGAACAATTAGATCAACAGGGAAGATGCAGTTGCAATATCTGAATAATCGAGCTTCATATCACCGAATTGCTTTTTCGTACGTACCGGATATTCAATGCAATACCTCATCTAATTTAGTTCAAATCAGAAAAATGGATAAAGTACAAAACACACGATTAGTAGTTAAACAACTGATGAACAGTCTAATTGAAGCAACAATTCTAATTGGACCTCATAAAGGTGAAGACGCACTACTTTGATGGATACCACTCATTTCGACCGACATGGCGTTTTTTTGCGTTCGCTATGACTATCAATTAAGTGCAAGGGCAATCTTTGCAAGCGTCCGGTTTGAATTTAGAAAATTATTGCTTCTCTCAGGCAATTATACGTCGCATGCTCCAGAGTCGGTAAACTATATGATCTTCACGTTTTTGCAGAAAACTGACAAAGAAAAAATGTAGCAAATTCACTAGCTTTACAATAAAAGATATTGTTTTGTGAAAAATATAATTTTTCTTGGTTTTCTTTCATTCCACATAGCCACAGCAACGCAAGACAAGGTACTGAATTGAATGATGTGTTTTCTCGGTGAATCTATGTTGGCTACAATAATTCTAGTTACATTCCCATCCATTTCATATCAGACTGAGACACAGCCAGGCGTGGCCGGATTTAGCTAGTTTTATATTATAAATCCGGTCTTTATTGATAAATACTTAGTCTTCCATACAAAACTTGGCAATGCTTGAATACAAAATTTTATATATTCAATATAATCTCTTTTAATAATTACACGTTTAATAGAATTGCCATAAAGACATTCTAAGTCCCTCAGAAAAAAATTCTTTGCCTTGTCAAACCACTTGTCAACGGCAACGAAAATATTTTACCCTTTAAGTGTTTTTTGTTTTTGAGATTTGGGAATAAATAATAACAAGACGGTGCCAAATGCGGTGAATAGAGTGGCTGCTCTACCAATTTCAATCAATTTTTCGTAGTGAAATCAACTGCTTGTAAGCAGGGACGTTGTCGGAAGAGATCTATTGGCTCCTGGGAGGGTACTCAAACTTTCCCTGAGGAGGATAGTGACTTTTATTGAGTACACAAGACTAACAGAGTGGAACTGTGAGATTTATTTAGGGTGGCAGAAAAAGCACCGCGCTCAAGTGTCTGGACGTGCTGGCGGCCAACCCAAAACCAGAAGTAGAAGTAGGAACGTTATCATGGCCCTGTTTTCATGTTGGCCGACGTTTCGGCAACTGTTGCAAGGAACATTTTCAGAGCTGTTGAAATCCAGAAGCAGTCATTTTCCAGCATATCTGAATATTGAGTATTGCCTCTGTACAATAAATATTGCCCTGAACACATAAATAATTACAGACCAATAAGTCTATTGACCAGTTATTCAAAATTGTTTGAAATAGCTGTCAATGAACGCCTAATCAAGTTTTTTTTTACATTATTATATCAAAACAATATGTATATACACATTATATTAAATAATTATATTTGTATAAGTATTTCCATTTAAAATGCATTTATATTTGTGAAAATTTTAGATGAAGTTTTGCACTATAAATTCCTCAAATATCAATAAATAAAAACTGACCAAAAAAATAACGATACAACGCAGACTTGAACAATAATAGTCCAATTAATATGGTCCATAGCTAAATATCAACTATATATATGTACATTAAACTCATTGGCACCTCTCAGCTTCAAATAAAGAAATTAGATAAGTTCAAAGCACCCTAGTTTAACAAAAACTAAAATTAAATATGCCGACCTAATTTTTAAAATTGCATTTTCGGTAAATTGGTACCGTTAACTTATACAGAGATATTGACTTTTTAATTTTTAAATCATTATAGTAATACGTTTTAAAAATTCTTGCGTTTATGTACATACATTGCCTAAGTTAGATCACAAGGTATACATCTGCTATAATAAACAGGATTAGTATAATGCTGTCAGTGCTTAAATCCGAAAAAATCCGATATACCGTATAACGATTCATAATAACCGAACGTAGTTTTCCCAAAAAAAAATATCACATCGAATGTTTGCGTATAATTGGAGTTTGCATGAAACGAAATGAACAAAATCTAACGCAAAACAAAATTTATATCCGTGAATGTCATAAAATTTTGATATATCACGTTTACATTGGGTACATGTACGCTGAATAAAACAGGGAAAACTTTGATTGGATGAATTTCTAATTGTTGTAAAAACTTAATTAAAATACATTTTCACATTTTCCCCAGGCACATTAAAGTTTTATTAGCAAGTACTTCCGCAGTCAGTTCGCTTAGTTTTATTAGTTCAGAACAACTTCCAGAATCCATCCAACAGATCTTAAAATCGCGGAAACAGAAATAAAAAAATATTTTTGTTTTATGCGGTGTATCCGAACAAATATTGATGTAAGAGTTAATTTTACTATTTTTTAATGATCTGCTAGCTCTATAGAATCTAATTAGATAGTACTCTATATATAAATTGTGTAAAAGATCTCGAAAACAAATAGAAAATAAAAGTATCTAAAAATGGTAACTTGCCGTATTGTTCCTTTTCCACCGTACTGATTAGAAATAAACATAAAATAGAAATCGATATTTTCCGGAAAGAAACCAACGTTAATAGATTCATCACCGCGGATTCAAATCATAGTTATCAACATAAGACAGCTTCCTTTAACTTCTTAGTCAATCGGTTACAAAATTTTCCGTTAACAAAAGAGAGATATGAAACAGAACTAGATTTCATTAAAAATATTGCGACATACAATGGCTTTGACATAGAAATAATCAATAAATTAATTAGAAAAACAAAAATAAAAAATACAATCCGCGAATCCACGAGTTTGATATCCCAAAGTAACCAAGAGAAAAAGTACATATGTCTACCATACCACCCTGTCACGAAAAACATTAATAAAGTTGTGAAAGAAAGAGGTCTCCAGGTAGCCTTTCGGTCCGAAAACACCATCAAAAGTCTGCTAGGGAATACTAAAGATAGAATTAATTCCAATTCGAAATCAGGGATATATGAAATTAGTTGCGCGGATTGTAATTTGAAATATATAGGCCAAACTAAACGACCTATAATGACCCGTTTTAAAGAACACATATCGCATATCAAATACAATAGACCGGATAAATCAAATGTCGCAAATCACGCTTTGAGCACACTGCACAATGTACCGATTACAGGTTTGAAGTTGATCAAAGAAATTAATAAACCCCACGAACTTGATGCTTATGAAAGTATATTTATCGCGAAAAATAAACATACCTCCTTGAATAGCGATAAATCTCCAATACCGTTCAGCTGTCTATTCACATTTTTATTACCATAAGTGGGGGGGTAACAGCAGAAATTTAGACATGTGGGAGGCCATACACGTGAAAAAAAAAATACAAAAATTACCTCCTTAACAATGGTTTACTGAATGAAGCACTTGGTGTGTTTGTTTCACAAAATGTAAATTGTTTCGCGTTTTGTGGAACAAATGTACCGGGTGTTTTGTTTAGTAAATTATTAATCATGTTTCACCTAGAGCCAACCGTGAATTCTATACATTATATTAAAAGTGCTTAACTCCTTAACAATGACATGTCACCTATTTATAATTGGCTTTTAAATTGTATACCTGCAATGTCTAATAATTCATAGATCCTTTTCACGTTACTTGATTGTTATTTAATATAACACAACACAGTCAGATGTCTTGTCTTTTCGTATGTAACGGCCCTTCCCAATTTTGTCCTTCTCGGAGTTTCTATAGAGTTTAGTTTTTGCAATATCCGACCATACTTTTTAACCATTTGTAATTGAAAAATTTTTACACCCCTACCCAAAATAGATGTTTTTACTATGCATGTGCTCGAGATAATACGTTTAAATAATAACTACTGATGCGTGCAATGCACATGAAATATACATATAGTTAAATATACTATTGTTTTGTGAAAATATATAAGGTGTTTCATTTAAGTTTAATAGTGGGTCATCGTAGTTTTTAAAAATCGAATTTAGTGGCGCCTCCCTTAGAGATGAATGTCTGCCGTTCCTTTGTTCGACAATTTAACACATGTTTAGACCTTTTCCTTAAGAGGCAAGTGTTTGTCTCGTAGTTTTAGATTGGCATGTCAAATTTAGTCTTTACGGGGATGCACTGTATAGTAGTTGTGCGGAAGCGTTTTTCTTACTTTACTGTGCCCCATGTGCGACTTTTAATTAGTAGTTTTTACCTACTGATGATGACAACTTAGTTGTCGAAAAACGTATTTAGGATACGACTAATAATTGTGGTAAGGGGTTATATACCTTTTTTAAATTTTTATTTAACCACAGTCTCCATTGAAAGAATTTTCTAATTAGTTATTTAAAATAGTGATCCACATGCAACTTTTTACTAATTTAATTAACTCTATATACTTGAATTTGATCGTGTGTACAGTTCTTACTTACTCGTACCCAAGTTCGGCAAATAAATTTTCGAACACCTTGTACATTATTGATCTGATATAATTGTGATGATAATAACGATAATAACGATAATACGATTAATGATAAAAAAATTAAATTAGACTTTTATTTAACCTTAATTATTATAAATATATTGCCAAAGGCTTAAATTATTTGAAATGAATGTAGCGCAATAAACCAGCGAATATCAGTGAACGTCGAAATTAAATCGATGAATCCCCACATTTTTCAGCGCTTTTCTCTTTTATACGTTGTGTTCCTTTCTGCTTAGAATTTTGTTCTTACTCCAAATAATTTATTTCTGTTTTCTCTAATTTTCATACTTATTTAATATTTTCACAACTGTGTGTTTCTATCTATCGTGGGTAGTCTTATTTTTTCATCTCCATACGTTGTCTCCCTGAATATATATTTTTCCTTTTCGTTGTAATTTTAATATTTGTAAATTATATTATGGAATAGTAAACTTTTAATCTCGTTCTGCCCGGAACGGCTTCAAATGCTCGTTCGAACCTGAAAAATGTATGCTGTCTACGTATCCTCCACGTTTCTCCTTGTGTTTCCCATCTCTTCCTTCCCGTTCGTTCGTAGTATGGTGTTGTTATGTCCTTTGCTTTCATTCGCATATCCCTTCGATGCGTTCATATTATTTAAGCATGCGCCTTTTGATATGCTTTTGTCACCTGGCTTTGTTTACATCGCAACATTACTGCATTAATTTCTTTTATTTGTATTTAATAATGTTTGTTTGCTTCTTGATATTGATATTCTTGTTGTGTTTAGATTTTACTGGTCAAGATTTCCCGCTTGTATGGCTAATATACTTAATTTTCTTATTTTAAAATGCCTTGGACGTCTTATGTTAATGCAAAGATATAACGAATTGAAATTAAATGTGATTACTAACGTTATAAATGTACAAAGAAAAGATTATTTTATATCCTTACTGGTGTACAGCATGTTTTGTTAATTTGTGTTTAATAATCAAATTAACCTAAGATTTATATTAAATATATTTTGAAATCTATTTCGAGCGATAATAGTACCAAAGATTTTTCGACCATTGTTTTTGCTCCAAAGTTGTGTTACGTCCTCGTTAGAAGATTTGTAACACATATTCAAAACTACAATAAATTTCTTGAATTCTTGGACATCCATTTTTATCCAATTTTTACCGAAAACAATATCTCCTTCTTCGTTCGTCCACTTTAGAATAATTTCAAGAAGAGGTTTACGAAAATGAATCAAAAAAGAAGAAGCGGGTGTATCGATCTCGCGATTTCCAGAACGTGTTGGGGCTGACCGTTCTCGTAAAATATTATGTCGTGGTTGTCTTCCGTGATGTGGTAAAATAGGATCTTGGTACCAAACAACTTGTTTGTTCTTAGATATAAAAGAATTAGCTCCAGCCGGATTTCTGTTGTGGTCATCATCGCTGTTCTCAGCAGATTCTTCGCTAACTGATTCTTCTGCTGTGCTTGTATCACCTCTATCGATGAGGCCTTCGACTGCATCTATCTCTCCATCGTCGTCTGAAGCTTCATGTCCGCTATTGTAGTCAACGTCACTCATATCGGCTACTATGGCCTCTAGCTGTTGTGTAAGGTATTTCATATTTCTACGATCAATTTTCCGTAGTGAGTAAAACGCAAAGTTGAAAATAGCGGCAATAAAAGATTCAGAAATAACTGCCTGACAATTCATAAAAAATTATGCTAAAATATCAAATCGCACATCACAACTGCACACATTATAAATTTTGTCTTATTCACAGTAACAAAGTAACACAACACAGATTCGGCAAGCACTGATGCATTGTTCATTATGTGCGGCTATAGATATGCTGAAGCACGTAAAGTTTTCAAAATCCGCATGATAAAGGGATTTCCCCTTTCTGTAAACATCTGGGAATGACAAGAAATATTTATCAGCAGCGGAGAAGTCCAGAATTTATAAGCGAACAATGGTTAGAAATTGTTTCGGGTCCATTGGACCCGCTCGTTAGTCCTAAGGTTAAACAGTAAACCTAAACCCTAAAATATTGTTTTCTACATTTTACGAACCTATTTATTCGAATTTTTGTATTGAAAAAATTCGAATTTTTCACTTTCGGTTTCCATTTCACAGACTTTTACTCGATATCCTTTGGTACAAACTTTCAGACTTCATCATCATACACGTCACCTTGTCCACTATCTGTTTCACGGTCATTAGGTTTCGTCATGATCACTATTGTGAGAATTTTTATAGTCACTATTAGCTTCATTGAACCGTTTGAGTAATGTTTCTTCGTAATGAATCAGAGAATCGAACACGTTCGCCAGAACTAGCCATAGTTTCAGCGCACACTATTACTCTTGAAATATAACTGGTGATATACAGTCAGTATGATGTTTTGAAGAATTAAACACGTTGTAACCTGTAAACGCCCGCTCTCAGAAACAACGGAACTCTACAATATGCTTCTGATGACTAAACTTAAATGTACGCTTATCTTGAAAATTTTACGATAAGTGGGGATTCGAAGCAAACTCGAAGATGCACGAACTGAAATTGACCGCACATCACCAGTTAAGGATTTAGCAAATAAGAGTGGTGGACAAGAAGATGTCAGGAACATTTGTTTTGGGTCTAGCGTCCACGACCTCTGTCAGGGTCGTCGATGCTAGACCCAGAACAAATATTCCAAAAAATCTTATAAATGATGCCAAGAAATTATAGTTCATCCGTTTTTTTTGGCATCATTGATAAAATTTTTTGGGACTTTATTTGTGGTCTGAAATCCACAACTTTCATCAGATTGGTACCTTCTTGTCTGATACTCTTATTTGTTCATTGATTAAAACACATGAATTATATACTAGTAATCCAATTTAATCTACTCCAGAATATATTTTAAAAAGTTAAATAATTTAGCACTCCTGTATGTAAAAATGTATGTATGTATTAGCATAAAGAAAAAGTAAATGTTGTATCCTGATGTTTGGAAACACTTAAACTTTGTGGATTTATGGATAGATGCTCAATTATGATATCTTTAACTTTTGTACGTTTCACAAATGGTAATGTTGTAAATATTGCATGTAAAGTAAATAAGTAGATATTTCCCTAAATTTCTCAGGCCACCGAACAGAGAATATAATTACCAAAACTCTCTATTAATTTACATAGTTTATCAAATTTGTCAAGATACCCAAAATTGCAATTTACATAAACTAGAGCCTTATCTGCATTTATATTTCCTGTCGTTTCCTACCTGTATGATTACAGTGCTTGGGGTAATAAAGCATAAATACAAATAACCAAAAATTACACGTATTTGAATTAATTGAACTTTAATATAGAGTTGCAAATTGTAATTTGGTTATCGCGCACATTTTGATATAAGAGGGAATACAATTACGTTGAAGCATTCTATTTCGTGTTAAAAATAGACCCAAAATGCACCTAACTCAGTAATTATGATTCGTTCGCTTCGATGGACTTCCGCAAGAGAATATAATTATCTTTATAGAGGTCTTTACACGCGATTATACATTATATGCGCTGAAATTGAGTTTAAATTTGTGAAGAGTCGATAGTGACTAAAACAAAATATTCATGGATTTGTTACGTCTGAACACAAGGCCTATATTGATTCTGAAAAGTTAATTTATTATTATTAGAGGCATTTATTACATCTGATTTAATTAAAATACCTTGAAAAAACTGCAGAGATACATCCAAGTACCTACATTAATTGTATAATAGTATATCGAGTTTTGTCCATAACTTTCAAAACTAACATCACATGTAACTTAAAAAAGGTATATAACCCCTTACCACAATTATTAATCGTATCCTAAATACGTATTTCGACAACTAAGTCATCATCATCAGTAGGTAAATACAATCTATACGTGGACGCGGTGTAAAGTAGTTATTGCGTAAGCGGTTCTCTCGCTTTACTGTGCCCCATGTGCGACTTTTTAATTAGTGGTTTTTACGTACTGATGATGACAACTTAGTTGTCGAAATACGTATTTAGGATACGATTAATAATTGTGGTAAGGGGTTATATACCTTTTTTAAGTTTTTTTTACTTAACCACAGTCTCCAAAGGAAGAATTTTTATCATATGTAACGATAAAATTGGACATATTGGGAATTGTGTACAACAGATACGCATCCATTATAACAGGAGTGCCACAAGGATCGCATCTTGGATCATTATTATTTAATATTTATATTAATGACTTTTTCATAAAGCTGGATTGTCAATATCTAATTTATGCTGACGACTTGAAAATATACAGTGCAATAAACACGCATCAAGATTGTTGCATTTAACTCATATATATAAATATTTGTCTTATAAAACCCTTGGAATTTATCCGATTCGTGGTATTGATTACACGAGCATGTTGGGTCATAATTTTTAAACCTTATTTCAAAGGCATAAATTGTCTAGTGCAAAATTTTTCATAATCTATTAAATAATATAATTAATTGTCTTTCTTTGTTGTCTAAGATCAGTTTTCTTCTGCCTGTGTATAATATTAAGAACTTTAATATTTTCAAGAGCTTGTATTAATGTTCAGACCTCCATTTTATCACATGATGTGTAATTACGATAAACATGATTGCTCTTTGTGAAAAGGAGTGGGTGACAGTGAGCTGGGCAGATAATGGTGAATAAAGAATAACTTTTTATTTTTATTATATTTTGCGAGAATTTAAATTTATGTCTGTTTAGTATACTTTTTCTTCATTAACTGCATTTCTTTTATTATTTGCTGTAGCCAGTGGCGACTGGTACTAAAGGTCACAAGGGCACGTGCCCACCCAACCACCAAGATAAACGCAGAAAGAAATTCGCATGTAATTCAGTGCAATATTTTATTTTAATATTTTTACGTATTTTTATAACGATGGCATCAAAGTTTCCGTCTGCACCACAGGCACTATACCAACGCTATGTTCCGGGGCACGATTTCAGATGTACCTATTCTCCGAGTATGAATCGGCCCGGTCCGCTTAACTTCGTCATATGCGTTTATGCCGTCGGTTTGGGACACAAAATAGCTCGTCT
The DNA here is from genome assembly GCA_935421215.2 of Melolontha melolontha. Classification (NCBI taxonomy): domain Eukaryota; kingdom Metazoa; phylum Arthropoda; class Insecta; order Coleoptera; family Scarabaeidae; genus Melolontha; species Melolontha melolontha. Next base: position 19,245,444 of record OW285236.1, on the reverse strand, counting down.
CCAGTTAACGTCTTGTGACTGTATTGTTTTCGCTGCGTATCGCACGTGATGCTATCAAAGGCTTGAAGTGACGTTTATTATTAATGATGGAAGTTAACTGTGTGCAAAATCTTTTAAAAAACCCGCTATCATTTGACGAAAAACTTTTAATTAAGAAGAATCCAAGGCCTATCCCTGATCTTCAAATAAACTACACTTCCACAAGTAAAACTCCAACTTAAAATAGAGTATTCAATAAAAATATAAACTATTTTCTTTTATCTGCTTAATTTTTACGAAAGAGGTTAGTGCGTGGAATAAACAAGGGTTGAATGATTTAAAGCATATCGCAGACAGGGCAAAGAAATACGAAAATTCTAAGCAAAGTGGACATACGTGAACAGTTAAACAGTGCTTATTTGCGACATAAAATTAAGTACAACGAAGATGTGGTTTGCGCCGGTTAATTAAGTGTATAAAATTTTGCGGAGCTTTTGAATTGGCGTTACGAGACCATGATGAGACACTGACGTCGGAAAATCCAGGAATTTATGCTTAGGCTTAATTAACTTTACGGCTGAATTAGACGCTGTGCTTACAATACATATGAAAGGTTCACAAGTGTTTAAAGGCGCCTCAAAAAATATTCAGAACTAATTGCTAGATGCAATGTGGCAAATTTACAAACAGGAAATATTAAAAGAAATTAAATCTGCAAATTTCATGGCTTTGGTGGCCGATGAAACTACAGAAACCTCTAATAATCAGCAAATGGTTGTTATTACTTAATACGTGTTTAATGGAAAAATTTTTGAACGCTTTTGTCTTTTTTTAAGCCGGGTGGACATAATGCTGATGTATTAGGAAAAACATTGCTGAATGAATTGAAAACTATTTTAAATTCTCCTTTTGTGTCTGATAACGATGGAGCGTCCGTGATGGTGTCCAAGCTACTATCAAAAGAATATTTCCACATTCACATTATATTCACTGTTACGCGCATCAATTTAATTTAATTATTGAACGAGAGGCACAGTGCTATAAAAATGTAAAAATTTTCTTTGCAAATTTTGCAATCATTTTCAAGTTTTTTTTTCTCGATCGCCAAAACGAACGGTAATTCTTGATGAAATAGTCAAACGTAGATTACTACGCGCTGCTCCTACACGCTGGATTTTCGAAAGTCGAACTGCGAACACATTATTTGAACACCAGGATTCTTTGAAAGCATGTTGAGACAAAATTATTAATTTTAGTATTTAAATTTGGAATAAATTGTGTAATGTGTTCCAAATTTATAATACTCTTTACAATCGATTGTCTACTTTTATATATTACATTTCTTTACAAATTGTACCTTAGCAAAAGCGTTACTAAATCACTAATGCAAGGCCAACTAACTTTTTTTTCTTAAACATTATATTGTGAATGTAATGATTAGAGAACGGACGCAATTTCCATAAAACGCAATCGGCAATTGGAATTGTGTATAACGTCGCTGAGTACATCCCGGCGTAATTCAATAAAGTATTTGTTTGACTTACTCGGCCACCTGGGCTCGCCGCGATAACAATGGACAACCCAGCTATTGTATTCCGATAATATAGTGTTTTCAGTGGTGTCGTGTACGTAGATAAAATAAATAAGTTTATCGTATTTCGTAAGAGAAATAGAACGTACATTCTTTTCTTTTCATTTAAGCAACATCTTCCACTTATTTTCACGTAAGTGTGCATAAAATTTCGTTATTTAATTTCGTTTATTTGGATCTAGAATATTCTTACTTTTTCAGACAATGGAAGAGCATCGAGAATGGCATCGTGAAACAATGGCGAGTTGGATTGAGGTCCATACTGATTGTATGTACATTGCCAGTGATTCCGAAATTTATTGTGAAGTTTGTGAAACGTTATTGAAAAATTGCAATAAATCAACCGTAAAACGTGTAAAACTCTGTGAAACTTTTATGGCAGCTAATATTCATTATTTAAATTGAACAATCCAATTTTGAAGACATTTCTGAAAAAATACACTGGTCGAAATGTTCCTAATGAATCAACTTTACGCAAATATTATGTTTCTAGGTGCTATACGAGAACAGTAGAACGCATTAGAAGCCATCTTTTAAATCAATACATATGGATAAGCGCCGACGAAACGGTGGATATGTTAGGACGCTGTGTGGTAAATGTTGTAGCTAATATGTAGCATATGTAATAGCAACAAGTGTTATAAATAGAGTTGATGTGGAAACAGTTGCTGAAAGCATTAAGGAGAATATGCAAAAAATGCTTCATTCGGACGCCACGTACAAAGAAAAAATACTTTTATTTGTCAGTGATAGTGCTGCGTATATGTTAAAAACAGGCAGACTATTGAAGAAAACATATCCTAATATGTAGCACATGCTCTCCACAGAATCTGTGAATTTATCAGAGACACTTTTCCGGAAGTTGATAGACTTGTATCAGCTTTTAAAAAAGTTTTTAGAAAAGCACCATTGAGAGTAGCTCTTTTCAGGGAAAAATTTCCATCTCTGTCACTGCCTCCCACTCCAGTAATAACTAGATGGAGAACATGGCTGGAAGCTACTAGTTATTATGCTGAGAATTTCGATAGTCTAAAACATTTCGTAACACTGCTAAAGGAGCATGCTAGAAGTATTGGTGAGTGCAAGGAGCTCACACAAATCCCAAATTTAAAAAATCAGTTGTACTTTCTTCACGAACACTTTGGAAAATTGCCAAAACTAATCACTTATTTTGAAAATCGAAATCTCAAATTAAATGACGGATTAACCACATTAGATGTGGCTGTTAATAATTTGAAAAGTATTCCAAGTGACTTCGGATGTGGCCTTCGGCAAAAGTTTGAAGCAATTCTTAATAGAAATCCAGATTTAATTACATTGCAGCAATGATGTATGGAAACAAGCCCACAAAATCTAATGGCTAAATATGAAGAAATAAAAGAATATTTCCAGTATGCACCTATAACCAGTTGCGATGTAGAAAGGACGTTTTCTATTTATATGAATGTGCTTAATTCAAAGAGAACAAAATTGACAGAAGAAAACCTTGAGAAACTATTGCTAGTCAATATTAATACTCCTTTACTCAGCTTGAACGACAAAATGAACAAATAAAAATGTTCCAATTATAGAAATAAAATTAAAAACTTTAAAAATATAATTTTTCAACAAACACATATGTATTTCGTAATTTCGTTTTTATAGATCACCACCCGTTTTTTTTCCAATTATATTAATAAAATTAATTAATAAATATGTATTTCGTAATTTTAGATAGATAGATCACCACCCGTATGTTTTCCAATTATATAAATAAAATTAAAAACTTTATAAATACAACTTTTCAACAAATAAATATGTATTTCGTAATTTTATAGATCACCACCCGTTCGTTTTCCAATTATATAAATAATATTAAATATTTTAGAAATACAGCCTTTCGCCAGTACTGCACTGAGTGGTAAGCGTGTCCGTTCTCTAGTAATGATATACAATTTATAGGGGATTGTATAAGAAAATTTTCAAGAAAGTGGTCAAAAACCTGAAACTTTAATGAAATGAAAAAAAAAATATTGTTAAATGTTGTAATGTACAAACAAAATCGGTGAGTTAATTTAAAAACTAGAAAAAAGGGCCTTAGAAAATTTCGATTTATTTAGATGCGTCTGATATTGATTTTTTAAGAATTTCAGTTTTTGTACACACTTCAATAATTTTAAATTTAAAAATATTCTAGAGAAGGCATAAGAAGTTATTCAAGAATTTCGTTAGTAATTAAATATTTCTCTTTTATAAAAAAAAAGCAATAAATTTCTAACACCGTTTCAATTTTTGTCACCTCTTTTTGGAATACGCTGTAGGATTTTTCATATTTTGGGAGAAATTGATTTATACCAAACATATAACAGTCATTTATCCGACTGCTTCAATTTTATTCATATCTGTTCCCATTGAATGTCAATAAATCTTTCGTTCAATTTTATTTGCGAGAAATATATTTGGGTCACGGACTTTTCAGATACTGTACATATACGGAAACGTTTCCATTATTCCCTGTTTTTAATTTTTGAAAGGCCACTTTAATTAAAAGAGGTCTTGTTTTGTTTAAATATCAAAAGGGTTTACCGATATTTTTCATCGTCTCACAGTTCTGTGTGTGACAATATTTTTAAATACACTTCAAAGATAATTTATTTCACCACTTGGGGTCAAATAAGTTATCGCTGTAGAATGTTTGTGTGAAACAATTTACTTTCGATTATTCGAATATAAAGCATTTGATGTAAATATGTCGTGATCTTTTAATATATTGACGCGGAATTAATTTCGTTTTCAGTTTTTGGGTTTTTATATTTATTTTGCATTGAAGCTCCAATTTTATTATTATTCTAAAATTTGATAATACATATTAGACGTATCTATAGCACTTATTTTACAGGGCAAAAGTTTTACTACATTGAGCTATATCAAGATCATTAACACTATCCTTAAAGAAGGTACTTCAATTCGTTTTATCGTTTGAAGTTTCTACTGGAAAATGCTTCCGTGTAATTTGTGAAGTTAACTAAAAGGAGGCAAGAGTAGAGAAGCTAAGTGAGTACATTATCGAAATCCCATAAGATTTAATACAGAATTCGTACATTTTACAAGGGATTGTATTCTATATTTTGCATATAGACCTGAAATAAAACAGTGAATAACTTCTAAAGACTTTATTGCTTTTCAAAATATTCTCCATGAAGATTTATTTGCTTTTGCATACGCTCGCCCCAACTCTGGAAGCAGTTATTCCACTCGTTTGTTGGTACAGTCAAAATTGCGTTTTGAAGGCATCGACTGCTCCTTCTAATGACTGGAAGCTTTGACTACGCAGTTCGTCCTTGATTTTCGGAAAGGTAAATAAATCGTTGTGACTTAAGTCGGGACTGTGCAGTGGATGGTCTAACAATTGGACGTTTTGTTCCGTTAAAAATTCAATTGTCTTGCGAGCTGTGTGCGAACTTCCAAGGTCTTGACGGAGGATGATTCGTCGTTGTGAATTGGTTTCTCAGAGCTCAGCGACAAATTAATAGTTGTATACCAATCAGCAGTAAGAGTTCTTTGATTTTGTAGAGAAATTGTTGCTACATGACCTGCTTTCGAGACAAATGTCACGACCATCTTCTTTGAGACACTTCAAGAACGGATGACTTTTTCGATTTTTCTTCATTTTGGAACATCCAAACAGACGAATGATGTTTATTTTCTGGCTTATGAGTAAATCCAAGATTCGTCATAGTACACGTTTTTAGAGTTTTCTGCGTTGGAGCGGTATAGAGTTTTTTCGAACCAATTCACCCTAGCTGTTTTCTGTTCTTCGGTCAGCAGATGCGGTATCCAACGGGAAACTATTATTTTTACACATAGTTTTGAATTGAGATCATTGAAAGGCATGACGCCTCAATTGCGCGATATGTCACATGTCGATCTTCGTTAGTGAGCTTGCACTCAGCATCGACGTTTTCTTAAATAAGTATATAATAAAATGAATAAAAGTAAGAATGACTATCTATTATCCATAATATCTTCTGACATGTGGAAAATAAATCTTGATAATGTGTGCAAATCAATTGCTTTTTCGCGAAGCAATATCAATGAAATAAATGCTTTCTACATTTTACGACGCTAATTATTCGAATTGTTTTTTATCTAAAAAAACTCGCTCTTATATAGGATTTGAACCTACGTCCATTGGTTTGCCAGACCACGCTTTTACCATTAAGCTATTAAGGGAATGAAGTTCGTATCGTCGGAAAGTCTTAAATCGCATTAAGAAACAGATATTAATACGAGGGTCACCTTTCTCCATGAGGACAACAAAAGGGTATCCTCAAGGAGGCGTATTGTCACCACTACTATGGAGTCTAGTAGTGGATAATCTCCTCAGGACATTAAATGACCAGGAAATATTGATGCAGGGGTTCGCCGATGACATTGTCATAGTGTCCCAGGGGAAATTCCCGGGGACAGTGGCGAGCATCATGCGAAATGCTCTGCGAATTGTAGAAAGATGGTGCCCTGAGGAGGGATTAACTGCCAATCCTCAAAAAACAAAGTTGGCAGCCTTTACCAACATGAGAAAACTAAATGATCTGGGCAGCGTAAAGCTGTTTGGACAAGAGTTAGAACTAACCAATGAAGTGAAGTATCTAGACATAACACTTGATGCGAAACTGAGTTGGAGCAGACACCTAGTCAAAGTGGCAGACAGGGCGGCGCAGCTCTTCTGGAGATGCAGAAGAGCTGTTGGCAAGACCTGGGGACTAAAACCAAATGTGGTACACTGGTTGTACACAGAAGTAATAAGACCATCGATTACTTATGGGGCAGTTGTCTGGTGGAGGAGGACGGAGCGGACATCGTCGGTGGGGCTCCTCACGACTCTCCAGCGACAGGCCCTGTTGGGAATCACGAGAGCTATGAACATCACGGGAACCGCTTGCATGGAGGCCATCGTGGGTCTCCCTCCGCTGGAACTATTTATAAGGGCGGAGGCAATGGCTGCGATATTGAGGCTGAAGGCCAATGACGTATGGTGTCCTAATAAGGTTGTAGGGAGCCATACAGATATCACAGGAACTATACTGGAAGAGCCGATATTTCAAATGCCGGTGGACAGTATGGCACCTGAAATTATGTTTACAGCTAAGCTGAACATACTTATACCGACCATGGAACAGGCAAAAAGTCGCTCGATCGATTATGGTGCCGGCACCTGGTACACTGATGGATCACAATCTAGTCACGGGGCAGGTGCAGGCATATACGGAATGTGCCCTGGAAGGAAGATATCGATATGTCTGGGGAAACATACTACGGTTTTCCAGGCCGAATTTTTGGCAGTCGCAGTCTGCGCCGATGAAATTCGGAAAGCCGGCTGCACAAGCAAAAAAATTAACATAATGACTGATAGTCAGGCGGCTATTAAAGCCATTATGAACCCATCTACCAGGTCTAAGCTGGTGAAATATTGTAAACAGGTCCTCAATAATCTGGCACAAGACAATACAGTGTCGCTGATATGGGTGCCAGGACATGAGGGAATTAAAGGCAATGAGATAGCCGACAAACTGGCCAAAGAAGGTACTAATAGGAACTTCATAGGACCAGAACCTGTACGTGGAATCACTAAGGATTCCGCTAAAAGGGAGATCTGGTTATGGCTAGAAAAAGAACATAAAAATAAATGAAGGTTAACGGAAGGTCAACTCCATACCAAAACACTACTAAGGGGGCTGGACGGAAAGTTTTCAGCCAACCTAATTCGTAGTAGCAAAAGAGAAATTAAAATAATTACCGGGTTAATAACCGGACATTGTCCTTTAAGGAAGCACTTGTACTCCATGGGCTTGGTTGGCGAGCCCTGGTGTAGGTGAAAAACAGGAGGAAACTAGCCTTCATGTAATATGCACGTGTGAGGAACTGAAGGAACTCAGACAGAAATATTTCGGGAGAGATCTATTGGATCCTTCGAGTGTACTTAAACTTCCCCTGAGGGGGATAGTGGCTTTTATCGAGGACACAAGACTAACAGAGTGGAATTGAGAGATCTATTGGGGATAGTACAAAGAGCAGTGTGCCCGAGTGCCTGGACGTGGTGGCGTCCAACCCAAAATAGAGAAGAAGAAGAAGAGGGTCACCTTTTATATTTTTATAATCGACTACTAAACATATCTAATCACTATATTCTTAAAGTTTGACATTTGTCAATGAGAAATCCGCGATACCTTAGAAATTGAGTAAGTAGTTTATTGACAGTGACAGTTTTAAGACAGTGAGTTTGTAAAGTAATGGAGATTACTCGTGAAGGTTTTCGTTGGATGACTTTTTTACGATTACAAAAAAGGTCTAACTCCACAGGAATGCATTATATCGCTTCAGTCAACTTTGGGTAATTAAGCAGCATCAGAGAAGACAGTTTACAATTGGTTTGCAGAATTTCGTCATTGTCGTGCCTCAGTGAGTGATGAACCACGTAAAGGTCAACCAAAAACCGTTGTGATTCCAAAAAACGTCGATGCTTTGCGGAAAATGATAGAACACGATCGACATGTGACTTACAGTGAGGTAGAGGCATCTCTTTGCAAATTGCAGACTGCAATTCATTCGATTTTGCATTAACATTTATTTGTAAAAAAAATATGTTTCTGATGGATTGCGCATAACTTGACCGGAGCACAGGAAGCAGCTCGTGTCAATTGGTGTAAAGAGATGCGCAAAAAATTCGACGTAGGAACCGCAAAATCCGTATACAACATCGTCACAGGTGACGAAACATGGATATATGCGTATGAGACGTAAACCAAGTAACAATCTACTGTATGGGTGTTCCAAGACGAACCGAACACCACAAAAGTTGTTCGTGCAAGGAGCACTTCCAAGAAAATGATCGTTTGTTTCTTCGGCTGTACAGGACACATCGCAACAATTCCTTTGGAGGATCGAAAAACTATTAACGCTGAATGGTATACAGTAATTTGTTTGCCAAAAGTTATAGACGAAATCAGGAAGAAAAACCGAAAACTTCGCATTATTCTTGATCACGACAATGTGAGTTCCCATCCAGCACGCCTAACAGTTGACTATTTGAAGGAGAAAAGTGTTGAAATAATGTCTCATGGTCCATATTCACCTGACTTGTTCGCCGAATGATTTCTTTTTAGTGGGTTCGTAGTTAGATGTACCACTATTCACACCAACTCTGTCCAGCTTAGATACTCAGTAGGTTACTTTCTTTAAAATGGGACTGCTTTCCTCTCCGGGTTTCCAATGGAAAACGTGGAAAAATAAATGTATTAATACCACTATCAGGCGCCACACAAAATTTAATAGTGAATATTGTTAGTTTAACTGAAGTTATACTCGTAGTTATGCACTCAAATAGAAGGATAAACAAAATGATATGCACAATTTACTCAAACGAATCATATATTTTAAAAAAGAAAAAATATTCTTTATAAAATATAAAGAATCTGTGTAATACAAACTTACACTTAGAGATAAAATAATTTGCTGGTATTGACCGCAAAGCAAATTCAAACGTCCTCTGATTACTTCCGAACAAAATTAAAATTAATAAATTCCAAAGATGTCTTTAAATTTCACCCCTAATAACAACTTCAAAAAGTAAACAGATAAACCTGTCAGACCGAAAACTCTAATACATGCGCGATACCACATGAACAAAAACACCAACCTTGAAATCTAAAGCGTTCTAGAATTTAACGTTACAAAAATTTACTTGAAACGAAAAACTATCTTTGTCATTTATATATTAACTACGATAAATATATATATATATCAAAATTTCACAATAGAAAATACAATATTAAATCCATACAAATTATAATGATACAATATAAATTAGTAATAATATTTTAACTTACTTTTATATGAAAAAATATTTTTTCACGAGACACTTTAAGCAAAAAGAACGTATAAAAATTAAATAACGAAATCAGCAATCTCGTATTAAAATAACGATAATGAATTCGAGCACATCAACTATTTAATAAATATCACGAAGCTAATAAACTAAGATAAAATATAAAGATTTATATCTTATGAAAATACGTCTTGTCACTTGAGATAACAGTTAGTGTCTGAAGCGGATATCAAATCCGGCATGCCACCATGCAACTCAAAATAGATCAGGTCAAAATAAAATCAGTATTCATAAATTATAAAATTATACACTGGAGTCGAAAATATTAGTTCAATATATAATAATGTTTTTCTTCATAATGTTGCGGGAAAAGTCCATAGCATCATGTAGAAGTGTATGGAACATAAAGGCGAATATTTTGGAAAACAATAAAATAGTTTGTTCCCAAAAAATTAGTTTTCTTCTCAGATTTTGTAAAAATATAAAAGGTGACCCTCGTATTGTGCCCGTGGTCGGCAAATTTGGGCCACCAATTGCATTTTCCCGAAGAAATGTGAATGGAATAAATACTTTCTACATTTTACGACGCTAATTATTCGATTTTTTTTGCAAATCTTGATAATGTTTTTGTTTGGCATTACACAATATAAATTACACAGACCTGCATTTTTCAACTCTTTGAATGTTGATCTAAAAATTTTAACTGTTTTCTAGTAATTGGGTAGCGCTGATTTCAAATCTGCTTTTATTTTTTTTGTATCACGTAAGGTTATTTTTCAAACCAGTAAAATCAAAAAATATAGAAAAAACACGATTTATTTAATTTATAAGCTGTACTTCAGAAAGATCTTTTGAAAGTCCCAAATCTCTTACTAAATCATTCTGTTCGGCTTGTGAAAATATCTGAGGTTGGTTTTGACCTGAGATTGATGGTTCAAAATCACTGTCCATCTGTACGGAGCCGGAAGTTGAAGAGGTTTCAATATCTTGTAGTACTTTGGGAAGTATAGGTATAGGTACATGATCACTGTGAGGAACTGGTCTGATAGCTGATTTAATATTGTTTGGGTACAAAATATGTTTCAAAGTTTTTCTATTATGCCCCTTAATATCACAAAGACAAAAGTAGCAATCTTCATAATGATTTTGCGGTTCTCTCCAAACCATCGGTATTCCAAAAGGAAGGCTTTTTCTATTCCCTTTGGTCCAATGTCTTAAACCTTTTCACATACCTTACAAACAACTTGCGGTGCCCAATCTTTATCATGATCTCCTAATTTGATTTTGAAATAAGCATAATATGCATTTTTCACAAATTCACCAATTGGTTTCTTAAACTTTTCAAGACGAAATATCCACAAATATAACAGAAATCATCTGGTTTGTTTTTGCAACACCGGCTAGAAATATTTTTAAGCAATGTTTATTTATCAAATACCACGCACAACACTAAAGACAAATTAATTTTACTTGTTTACTGATCGACACTCAGAGCTATAATGAAGTAAATGACATTAAAATATACATTTTGTTTGGAGTGATAAACTTGAAATCCTTCTTCGCAGTACTAATAAAGTGAAAGCATAATAAATAGGATTTAGCAGGTAAAAATTCCCGGAAATCTTGTCCAAAATTAATACATACATGTAATAAAAGATGTACATCAGGTAATGAGAGCCTATTTAACAAATTTCTTTAAAACCACAACAGAAAATCATTTTGGGTTAATACCTAGAATTTGAAGTAGTACATTCATTTTAAAATGTATTAAAACGCCTATTATAAGATTTTTTTTATATTTTTTTCGTTTTCTTTTGCGCAAAAAAAAATCTGTGGGTGGTAGAGACCAACTGTATTTTAATTAGTTATTGATATATAAAAACTGAGCTTAACAAACAAAAATCACGTCATCACAAATTTTATGCAGGCCTGTGTTATTGTACCAAAGCAATTTTCTATTGACTCGCTCTAAAATAAAAGTGCTAATTTAACATGTGTGCATAAAACGCACTAAACCTCGTGGGATATGATACGGCCTACATTCTAAATAAACTGCACGTAATAGTAATTTACGAATGAATTGTCAGCGGATTATTTCAAAAATAGAATATTGCAGTACGGGATTATATGTAAATATACATGTTTTATAATATTTTAATTTCGATCTGTGATGAACATCAAACTGACATGTTCTATTGAACTAATTTCCAAGTAGTTATAATTCCATAAAATTTTTCTTAATCATAAAAGCTGTGTGTGTAATAATAAAATATAAATATACCTATGCTTGGAAAACAATAATAACACATATTGATTTCAATTTTTATATTGTTATTTAAAGCATATTTTATTTACATATACTATTTGTTATTTATTAATGATAAAATTCGGTTTAATTTGAAAATACTGTTATTTGTTTTACATTAAAACCAATTCCAGGATAATATAAAATAAATTTAAATTCTATTGTGAATTGTAAACGTTCGAAATGTTATAATGCACTTTACGTTGCAAACAGCGCTAAAAATTATTAGTAATTATAGGAAATTAAATAATATGAATATAAAACGATTTACGAAGTATATATTGTTTTTATAATAATATTTTTAATAACAAATAATTTTATATGGAGCTTGGCGTGAAAACTAACAAAGATGGGACAGTGATATTTCCTGTACGTACACAGCATATTGGAGCGACTATTGTAATAGTATCTATGAATATACAGGGTGTTCCGCAAATTTCCGCATCAACTTTCAAATTCTTCAGTTTAAACGGATTGCTATATTTTTTAGAAATGATTTCGATAGCCACCTAAATAAATTACCTTTGCAGTGATATATGGTTATGTGCACTGAATTTTTGCCAAAAATTTTACAGTTGCAGCGTCTGACGTTTAAAGACGTAGGCTGAAGATGGGTATCGCCCATCGAATTATTTTTTGGATATCAATTTTGGGTCTAAACACATTATGTTTCAATATGGTATAATGTAAAAGTATATACAGGGTGTTAAATAGGTCGTGCCACATTTATCGAAATTCAAATGCTTCTCTCTCGATTTAATGGGACTTATATTTTTCGATATTGTCAGCAAATTCCCTGTAAAATTACTACGTAAAACTTATTTACAGTATTTTGAACGATATTCTACATATTGGAAATATCTTTAATCCTACTCAATATGGAATAACCATGACTAATAACTAGAGCAGACCAATTTCCGTGCGCGCCATGAGCGCCGGTATGGGAGTGTAATTCGTAATATATTAGAATATGCGCTAGAGTAGGGACGCAATATGAGCTTGTTACCGATATAAGTATAGAAGTAGAGACATTTATTCTATCAGAAATAATTAAATATACATTTTGTTTTCTGTTATAAAAGTAATATGCATAAACACACGAAAAATAAGAATAGTACATATTATAGCAGCGTTGTATGTACCTATAAATAAAATGGAAAATGTATGAAATCAGTGAATGTGTGCATGACAGAGGATTTAAAAAACACTTACCGTTTTAAGCGTTTTCCAAGGACTGACAAACTGGATAAACTCGATTGTATATTTTCAACATCAGGTGCGTTTCTAGGGTTATTTCTGAAAAACATGGCCGTGAGGAAAGAATATGTTTATATTCGGAAAACGAGCGTTCTACATCTAGTGATGTTATATTCGTATAATCAAAATACCTTTTTAAGCAACTTAACGTATCTGTAGACGTGCCCTCACAAATATGTGTTAAGCTGTCAAAATCTGCATTTCTTTCTAAAACACTTTCAAATTTAATTAGAACACTTTCACTTTTTGCGTCTTCTACAGCACACAGTTTTGCGTGAACATCTTTGACGATTTGCAGTGATTCCTCTAACGACAGCGACGAATTTTCTAATTTTGTTATTGCTTCTTATAGTCCCAAGTAATTCTGACGAATACTTTGTAAATCCATTTTAATCTGGGCATCTTGAATTTTTTTCTGGCTTGTATTGATAGCTGCACTTTCTTTCGGATCGAATGATAAAACCACGTCTTTAATTTTTTCAAAATGTTCATCATAGTAAAACCGCGCCCGTAACCATGTACCCCAACGTGTCAGAATTGGCTGTGGTGGCTCAGGGGTATGGGGACACAATTCGTGAAATTTCCGAATACGTTTTGGAGATTTCAGCAATACTGCCTTTGTACTCGATATTAAAGCATCTACTTCTGGATAACATCTACGAACCTGTTCTGCCACAAGGTGTAGAGCATGGAGTTTACAAGTAATACAAAGATAATATTTTCTAAGTGACCGGCTTACAGAACACGTGGTTGAGGCATCATCGGTCATAAACATTAGTACTTGGTCTTTCGAAAGTTTAAATTTTTCCAAAGTATCTAATAGCACCTCTGATATTTTTTCGGCATTACATTGTTCTAGTCGTTCTAGTGTTCTAGTCGGATGCTAATAAAATTGAAGACGTTGGTAGATGTGGTTCCATATTACGCGCCATCACGTTAACTACAGATTCTTTTTTGCTGTCAGTTAAAACAAATCTGATATGCGAGATTGATACTATTAAAAAAAAATACTACTCAAATTTGAAATAGAAAACTGTTTAAGCGATTAATATATGAAATGAACTTAGTTAAATTTTATATTGAGGCAAGAGAAAAAAAAATAAAATGGTGAGTAGAACACCATGTTTTAGGACGCCATGCGTTCCTCCAAAATCACTATTATATTGCTTTCTGGGACTCTGTCACAAAAAATGTTATTCTCTACACACTACCTTGTGTGAAAGATGACCCTTAGATCTAATTGCGTTAATTTCCTGTGTCCGGGTAATTAGATGTCTGCGGATGAAATCTATCTCTTGTTTAATTAGGTAGATTTCACATTAGCCGATACTAACATAGCAGCTTTTCTTATCAGATACTAACAGCCCTAAATAAATGAGAAAAAAAAAGAATAAGTGGAATATTCCAGAGAAATATAACAAAATAGAGAACAATGCCGCGATATAATTACAGCCGTCCCCTTATCTCAGAACTCACCTGAAGCAAACACGTGGTCGTAAAACTTTCAAATCTGGGGAAAAAAGTATCTTCGACTAAATAACACTATACGAGTGAATTTATATGAAATAAAGTCAATTTGTCAATTCCTGCATGCCGCAGAACAGTAACACTGTTTCAATTCAAAATGAGTTTTTAGTTTTAACACTCGTCGACTTACTTCAAAGCGGGACTAATAGGAAGAGAACGTCAAGCATGATTGTCCGTTAATTTAAGCAGAAAGAAGGATACGTCATTATTAACAAAAAAAAAGTACTACCCCCATAGAGAATATTGAAATAAAAGATTGATAATTACTCAGATATCCTGACATGATTAAAAAGCAATTGAGGAAGCCAACATCAAAAATTCATTAAATAATTCGCAGTAATTAAGGGTTTTGGTAATGAGTAAAATTATACAAAACGCTACGGCGATCTACAGCGAAGAGTTTAAAAGAGTCTCGCTTAGATGGCTCTCCAAGCAAACCAAAAATTTAAAGAACAGAATTAAGTGAAAAATGGTTATTCGATAAATTCAACCATCCTAATAGGTTTACAAAATTTTAATAAAAAATATAACGCTGTCCTGTTTACCTAAAACTGCCTAAGAGGAACAACAATTGAAATATAAATTCAAATATACGAACCATGACTTCGCATAAAATTTCAAAATGTCAATCTTGAACTTAAGTAGATTCAAAGCTCCGTATTAAAAAGTTATAGGGACATCCAAAATATTTTAACATACAAACTTACATGAAGATATTAGAGTTTGAAATAGCCTATGATGTTCGATAATTAACAATTAGTGTAAATAAATTATATTAAACGATAATATTGAATTTTGAACAGCCTATGATGACTTAGAATTAGCAATTAATTTAAATAAATTATAAAAAATGCCCAAACGGTATAAGGATCATTTTTAAAGTGTAACAACATAATACAATTTCCGTGTATATATAATGCCCGCTTTATTGAATCGTATATTTACGAAATTACCATCAATGACGTGAGCGCATGCAATCTTATCGTAAAAATCCTATATTCATGTTTAATAAAAATAATGGTTTCAATAAGAATCTAGCACTTTCTTAAATTACCAAATTTAAACGGACAATTTCAGAAGAAAATTTGAAACCGATGTAAAGATGCCGGATTAAGAATAAATGTTTCAGAAATGTTTGTGAATTCTCATGCTCTAGCGTGATCAATCCGTTCCAGCCTTCATCAGCTTTAGTTGAGAAATTCGCTGCGCCAACAGGGACTACATTTATCTAACGCAATATTATAGATTCGGCTATTTTATGAACAACATTCTCCCTGCCCGCCTTCACGCAAAACATTCAGATTCTCTCGACAAGGGTCCGACCAAATTTAAATATATAACCCAATAATGTGTAATCGTCTTTAAGATGGAACCTTCTGCGTAAGCAGAATTTCGCTAAGAGGACCCGCGTCCGGAAATATGTTCGAAACGAAAACGTACAAGAATTCCGACGTTCCCGTAGCAATATCGAAATTGAATCAGTATCTTAGCGAGTTTTCACGTAAATTCAAAAGATTTATTATTGTTTTATTTGCGAGGATGGCCGATGGTCGTGATCGTACGAGCGGAGACAGAACCGGGAATTTCTTATTCCAGTCATATTGACGGGACTTTCTGGTTGAGTTAGGCGATTGTGACAGATACTCGCTTCTACACATACATATGCACGCGTAACATAGAAAAAGTTCTGTAAAGTTGAGAATTGAAATTTTCAAGCGACAATCTCGGGATCTCATACTGTTGCTAAACAATCGACAAATTTAGACACGTATTTCCAGCTCGGGGATACGCAGCATACCACACATTGGTGGCAAAGTGCGAGAATAAATATTTGAATGTAAAGTTTAGAATTTTAAATTGGAAAGAATGCTTGTGTTACAGTTAAACTTTCTGTAGAGATTGTATAGAAATGAACATATACAGTGTGGATTAATAAAAACTAAATATTTCGAAAAACAAATTATTTTATACCCTCTTTCATCACTTATACAGGGTTTTTCACGTTTCGTTAGAAGTTTCCTATGTCCTATGTCGCGCATTTGTCGCGACTTGGTGTGTTAAAATAAAATATCATCAACCACTTACGGCTATATCGGAAGTCATAGCCAACTTAGATATTTTAAATGGAATATTATATTTTTTATTGCTTTTTTAGATTCCTTGTAAAATTCTATAATACTTTTTATTTATCTTTCTTTGGCAAAAATTAACTGTTTTTGAATTATTTTGATTTATGTCAAATTTTTTTTTTCAATGCACTTTTTAAAACCACATATCTAAGGCGCATTTGAACTGAACTACGTCATATTTTTACTGAAGATATCGAAAGGTATAGGATTCTGAGTAATGTCTAAACATTTAAGAAATCCCTTACAGGGTGTTCGAAATTTATTGATTACACTGGCCAACAATTCAAATTTGTTTTTCTGTTGACTATGGTCTGACACTTGTTTTTAATTAATATTAGTTTCATTAATGCCAGATATGAAACCCATTTGGCCCTATCACGTTAACACATCAAGTTTTATTTTTACGGTACTTCTTGTTTGCCGATTTTAAAATTCTCGAAAATCGTTAAGTAAATGCAGCAAATTCTTAATTGTAGAAAGAATTGAAAGACATTCCAAAAACATTTCTATCATTAACATATTCTACACTTGTACCTGATAATTATAGGTAATTAATGAACTAATTAAGTAATAAAGAATCATAAAGAAATTCAAATCTATTAAGCTAATATTGTTCATTAAGTGACCATAATGAGATTTTATTATTGATGTACTTGGTAGGAATAACACACTTGGTTATATTTCACAAATTTTATTATATTTCTCTAACATATATGTTTCGGCTGTTATGCCATCTCAGAGTTTCTTACAACTAACTTAATTTACCTAACAGTGTAACTTATATACCTAGTTTTGTGATGAGGTCGTGGTTAGATGATGTTTATAATGGAGGTGTTTATAAATTCTAACTGTGTATTAGTGACTATTACATTTTGTTTCTGGGCTTTTTTAATTTCCAAAATTTCTAATAAATCTAATCTTTTACTTTTTACTGCATTATGTACTAAGTTGCAGCTATTTATATCGGGCAAATGGTTTTGCTCAATACAGTGTTCCGAGAAACCTGTATTTTTAATGCTATATATCACATCTCTTACATGTTCTGATATACGTTTTTTAATGGATCTTCCACTTTGACCTATATATGTATATATATATATATATATATATATATATATATATATATATATATTGTTATAGTACAGATCTGTAGCTAGTTAAAGTTATAGTACAGATCTGTAACTAGTTAAAATGATTTTGGTTGAATTTGGGAAATATGTAGTGGATTGAAGATTGAGGGATGGATATTGTATGTATTGCTGATATATGATAGATAAGATATGTTCTAAGGTTGAGCATTTATATGTAAATTTGTAACGATAGTAACCTCGATTTTATTTTTTGATTATTAATTGACATGTATGAATTTTATTATTAAAAGTCTGTGTTGCTTCATTAATCTTTCATTAAATCCTATATAGAAGACCGAGATAAAACTGTAAGAATATTAGTATTGATATTAAGTATCTCCTATCGAACTGGGTGGAGAGATTGTAACATATTTGGCGCAACGAACACGAGAGGCAATTTATTGAGGTAGTACATTGAATATATTTATAAATTTCGTACAGATGTCATATAGTCTGACAGTTTAATAATTAATTATTATTGACGTTGAATTGACAATTTTAATAAAATACTGCGAAATATAGATCATTATGTAAAAAATAAATGTACTTACTTGAATTAGTATACAGAGAATATATTTAAACCCATAACATAAATATCTGGAGAAATTTATTACCAATCGAGTGTTTTCCAAAATGATTTTGGACCCCACTACATGAATCCCACCTAGAGAGAGAGACGACAATGTGCCTACGACGCGAGTTAAGCCGGTGAATTTAGTTAATCTGAAAGACAACAGTACATAAAAGTAACTATTGAGATTATTGATTTCATTTATTGTTCATTAATAATACAAAAATGTCATACACTAACGAAGAGAAACGAGATATGATAAGTATTTTTTATTCTTCGAACCGAAATTCAACAGTAGCGAGTACAAGATATCTACAATTATATCCAGAACGACAACAGACTTATCGTACCATTTTTCTAGATCTCGACAGAAATTTAGTCGAGAATGGATCGTTTACTAAGCCGCGTAATGGTCAAGACAACAGGAATTTAAATGAAAATCGACAAGATATTTTACAAATGGTAAATTAAAAGCGTGTTTTAAAATTTCATGTTAATCTTGTATTTTTACACGCGAAGTAGCGTCAGAATTAAATTTGTGCCAGTCCAGAGTTTGGACAACACAAAAGTAGGTTTAAACCATACAGGATCTATGTTAGTCACTCGTTACTGCCTGGAGATAATTTGAGAAGGCTAGAATATTGTAATTGGTTAATGGGAAGGATAGAAAATGACGAAAATTTTTTAAGCAAAATCATCTGGTCAGATGAAACAAAATTTACAAATTCTGGAATGTTCAACAAAAATACGGAGCACTATTGGGCAGTACAAAATCCCCGACAAAACAGGACTAGAAGACCACAACATCGTTTTGGAATAAACGTTTGGATGGGTATTTTGGCAAATCGTCTCTTAGGACCAGTTATGTATGAAGAACATTTAAATGGAGAAAGATATTTAAACATTTTACGTACATACGTATCTGACTATAATCTTGACGATCTTGACGTATCTTGACGACAATATCCCATTAAATCAATTACAATATTTATGGTGGCAACAAGATGGCGCACCAGCACACAATGCAGCTGTTGTTAGAAATTTCTTAAATCAAGAGTTTGCAAACCGTTGGATTGGAAAAAGGGGAGTTGTTGAATAGCTTGCGAGATCACCTGATTTAAGTCCGCTAGATTTTTTTTTATGGGGATATGTTAAAAATAATATATATAAAGTAGATGCGCCACAAAACATTGAAGAATTACGAGACAGACTTCAGAATGCCTTCGATGCAGTTCCTAGAAGAACTATACAAAGGGCAGTACAAAATGCCAGAAGGCGTGCCCAATTGTGCATTACCGAAGATGGCCAGATAATTGAACATTTACTGTAATTGTTTATTGTTTACTTTTATATGTATTTTTATTAAGGTTTTTGTTATCTTGTACTCGCTACTGTTGAATTTCGTTTCGAAGAATAAAGAATACATATCATATCTCGTTTCTCTTCGTTAGTGTATGACATTTTTGTATTATTAATGAACAATAAATGAAACGTTTGACAGATTGAAATTCCAAAGGCTACCTTATTTAATCTTATAATTTATTCTTTCAAATAAAACCTAATGTCAAAAACTATAGTCAGCATGTGGTACATGGTTGAAATCAGACAAAAAAAGGTCGTATAAAAATTTAGAGTACACCACTGGATAGAGGTTCAGAAATGGCCACAAGGATGTGTTTTTATTTTTTCCCTACAAGGCCAAATGTCGGTGCTACAGGTAAAAGAAGAAAATGGGGTTTTCGCGTTTTTTTTTTTAAATAACGAAGGTCATTTGTCACAGGTCTATTTTCTTTACTGATTTATAACAAACACAAAATTTAACAACTTTGCCAAATTTAAACCTATACTCTATCTCCAATGATAAGAGAGATCCCCATGGCGAGGGCCGAAAATTAATCAGCCTTTATATATATATATATATATATATATATATATATTGAGGTAGGTCAAGCCCACGCTCAAGTATGCCCCAATAAGCAAAAGGACAATCTCTTAATGTATATAAATAAGTTATTGAATAGTTAATTATATGTCAAAACTGAATTCTTCCCACGTCAAATCAATAAAGTTGAATACGCAAGTTTAATTATTTTTTTAAAGACATTCACACATTTATAATCTAACATTTCATTTTGTAATAGTATTTTCAGTTCGATAATTTGTATTTACAAAAATATCAACTTAATTGATAAATCATTAATGACGCCATTTATTTAGGTATAACTGTACATAATTTGAATTGTCAATCGCGGGAAAATATCCCATAATAAAAACAGCATAATGTATTATTTTTGACATACACATTATATGCATATTAGTTTTAAAATTAAGTAAATATTTATTACAACATGTAAATGTATTTAAAATTATTGAATTGTCATTTTCATTAGTAGTAATTGTCGAGATTAAATGAATACATACCGATGAACGAATCAAAATCAAGTAACAAAAATAAAAGAAGGTTAGCGTAACTTGAAAAATCGCCATTAAAGCATCCAGACGTATTTTTGAGTGTATCACTAAAAACAAGAAGAAAATTACAATAAATACAAGTAAATTCATACGTCCAATTAGTTAAACATCTTACCAATATTCCCAGCTCCTGTTGGACACATATTTCAAGTTCGTACGTGTACCAGTGACAAAAATATTGCCAAGAGCAGTTTGCCGAGAAGCAGTTCGTTAGAAAGTGTTTTTGACCGGGGTGACGCCGTTCGAACGCCGACGAAAAACCTGCCTTTCCAAAACCTTTTGAGATCCCGTTTTATCCAGAATCCTGCACCAATTACTTAAGTATTCTTTAAAATCTCACATCTATATTGAAAAGACAATTTAAACAATCATATTAAAAAAAGAATATAGTATATTATTTATATTAGTTAAGATATACATTATTAAATACGATATATAAGATTTAGGTTATTTATTACTTTTAAAGAGGAAGAATACAGTTACGTTTTAATTTAATTTTTCTTTGTTTTACGTCATACATTCTAGTTATATTAAAGTTATTGACTTAATTCTCCTAATTAATTAAAAATTATTTTCACTATTTCTATATTTATCTATTTCATTTATTTCATGTAATATTTATCGTAATTTATCATAGTTAAATAACATATTAAATTTATCACGTTACAAAATTTATATACAAATTATACTTAACAATTAATGCTTATAACTTACCTGTTAATAGAGATTTTAAGAACATTAAAGTTATTATTCGTGAATCTGATCTCGACGTTTTATTTTGTAGTATAGCATTAACAACAATTAACCTATCATTTAGGAATCTAAAAATATCAGTAGTGTTTGATTGAAGTCACCGAACTCGCACTTTAAATTTGGACATATCACAATGCCCTAACACTAGAGTCAATTTTGTTCTCGAGTTTAGCCGGACCCTGAAGATAATAAACGCACATTAATTAATACTTATTAATAAGTTTATATCCGAACAGCTGTTTTAGGTTACATTTATGGAATAATTCGCAAGTAGGCAACTTTGCATCTTGCGCATATAGATTAAAATCGAACAACCCCATCTATATGTTACTTAGAGCAATGTAATTAGTTCGTAGATGTAAAATTCACCGAATAAATATAAAATCTAACAAGCCATTTATTCACAGCTGAGCATTTTTATATTCATAAACGTTTACATTATTTTATTACGCATCTTGCTCGTTATCAATTGCCAGCTCAACGAGAGGCTGCTCGTTATCAATTGTCGCCGCAACGTGTCGCTTAGAAAACGTGCTCAATCAAACACGTAATACAAAATAAAACGAGAGAGAATAAATTTAAAAAACTGTATTCTTTCTAGATTTATTTAAGATACAAAATTTTTATAATTGTAAGTTGTATTTTGCTTCTTGTGGTCATTTTTGTGTGATAGGATGCTGACTGGTACCCAGGAACAGGATTTGTAAGTTTGTTTCTTAAAAGGGGTTATTGTTTGTATAATAAACACTAAACTAATAGGTCAAAAAGATTAAAATAATAATTATTTGAAGAGATAAGAATTTATTTATACAATTTATTAGCAAATATAACACTAATACTAAAACATCAGAATAGGAATAATTAATATACATAAACTAATAGAACCTATAATAATAACACTATCATATATATTTTTTCAATAATAATAATAATATGGACAAGCGTACAAGGAGTAAGTCAAGGGAAAACCTAGCAGATAGAGAGGACCAGGCTGATCAGGGTGATTCTGTTACAGCCACAGCACAAGCAGAAGCTTCAAAGGAAGAGGCGACGATGAACTTTAATTCGTTAACCGCTTTGATAATGAATATGCAACAAAAACAAGAAGCTAATTTTAAACAATTTGTAACGGAAAATAATGAAAAACTAGATGCTAACAATAAAAATATAAGTCAATTAGAAACTAATTTAACGCGAAAATTAGAAACAAATATCAGCCAAATAGAAATGAATTTAGCACGAAAATTAGAAATTAATAATGAAAATTTCAAACAACTAATCACAGAAAATAATAATAGATTAGAGACTAATATCAGTCTCATAGAAACCAATCTCAACAGCAAATTAGAACAACTCAAACAGGACAAGGAAGAAATAAAGATGGATATAAAGGGTTTGAAAGATAGTCAAACGAAGATCGAGGAGATAATACATCAAACACTAGAAGAAAGCGAGTTAAAATGCTTGCTGAAAATGGACGAAACTCTAAATGTCCATAACCAACATTGGGCCAAACAATTAGAGAATACTTCACAGGAAATTTACGTAATTACCAACAATAAAATAATAACCGCAAATACGGAAACAAAAACCGAAATAACAAAGTCCTGTAACGAAGCTCATACAAAATTAAATAACAAATTAACAGATTTTAACCTAAGTAACGAAATAACATCGTTAAATCTAAAACAACATTTTACCGATAGTCTCAACACTCAGATGGGGGAACATAGGACATTCTACGAACAAGAGATCAATCAAGTAAAAGATAATCTTGACACCATCCGAACGAACCAGGATAATAATAAAAGGTATTATGAATCCGAACTGAGGATAATTGAAACGAAGATCAAAAGATATACTGCGTCTGATAATTGCATAAACACAGGAGGTCCCACCATAAAAATAGAAAATTTAACTCATTTCGATGGGGATATAACGCACGTACACCCCATGCTCTATTTAAATGGACTCCTGCGTTATTTAATTGATGTTCCGGACAATAAACAAAAGATGGACATAATAAGAGTTACTCTTAAAGACAGTGCTCAGGAGTGGTTCTTGCGCATTGAAGACCATTGCGAGGACGTAGAGCAATTCGTGTCATTATTTAAGAGGAATTACTGGGATGAAGCACAACAAAATCGTGCCAAAATCAGACTTCTAACCGGTAAATATAGAATGGGCTCAACAACTAGGGAGATATATGCTTCAAGAATGTACAACCTGTGTAAACACATAGCTGATATGGAGGAATCAACCATAGCACGACAGTTACTGAACCATTTCATTTATTCGGACACACAAGCAATTATTTGTCAACGAGTCAATGATATGGATTCCTTAATAGAAATTCTCCGAAGATTAGATGACTTTGCAGAAGGTAATCGTAGTTCTTTTCCAACAGTACAACGTAATACAAATAACAGTCTATATAATTCCTCTAATAATCGACCGAGCAATACAAATTATAACACCATACATAATCCATCTTTTAGACAAAATTACTCACAAAATAATCGACCGAATCATGTACAAGAAACAACCTCATATAATAATAACAGAACTAACAACAATTATACTCAGGCGAATCTAACAACTAATAATAGTAACACTAATTATAATAATAATCACGCAAGTCCTGCACCAAATTATAACACTCATCAAAATTATCGTAACCATTCTACAAATCCTTTTTATAATTATAACAATAGACCCAATCTTTCGAATTATCCACCCCCTAATAATAATAATTATAAGAATAATACACGAACGTATGATGCTAATCGTCAGAATAATAACAATCAGTATAACAACCCGCCGGGAAGAAGAGGTATGAATAATTATAGATACCGTAATAGAGGACGTGTTAATAACTACTGCCGGAGACCATTGTCACCACTGCCCTCTAGACAAGAATCGGAGGATGTAAAAAAAAAGAAAATGCCGATTTCGGAAATCGATATGTACACCAACCCGACACCAAGCACCTCAACCCAAAATCTTTAAATAAAATCGACTGTAACTACCCCTCAAAATTAAACAATATAACTTTTTATCAACCCTTTGAAGAGTTCATACACGTAGAAGAAACTGGAACCCATAATATAGATACGCACTCTCTACCAATTATTAAGATTAAATTTACAAACATAGAACTAAGCTGTTTAATAGATACTGGAGCCGAAATAACGTTATTAGAAGAGAAAAAGGCAATCTTAATCGATAATTATGAAAAGAAAATTATAAGGACTAAGGGAACAGATCTGATAGCCGCTAATGGTAAAAGAATGGGGAAAATTCAAAAAAAAAATATGTACGGAAATAATGGTGAAAGATAAGGAATATGTCATACAATGCTACATTATAGGTAAACTGCAATACGATTGCATAATTGGGATAGATAACATTAAGAATTTAAAAATGATATTGGATTTCAAAAGAAAAATAATAATGATCGATGAAATAGAGATAAGGATGGAGAAACAGTTATCTGAGGAAGAAGAATATGAATATAATTATTTTAAAGATAAACATTTACAGAAGGAGATTAATAATATATTACAAGAAAGATTGAATACAGATAGTTATGATAATGAATGTAGTAATAAGGAAGAAGGAATAAATATTAAAATGAATAATGATGATTATATATATGGATTGGAAGAAAAGGAAGATGGAATAGGAATGCAGAATGTAGAAGAAGTGGAAGTAAGAAAAGAATTAAATACCCTCAGAACAGTAAATAATTTAGAAGATATAGAAGAAATAATTAAACTACAAAATATACCATATCATATGATCCCATCAAAATTAGTAAAAAAATTTATCTGACAACCTAACATTAATCAATGATGTAGTAGTATTCGCACGTAACTATCAACATACAATAAGAATAGACAATGACAACCCATTATCGAGCAGAAACTACCCAATACCATACCATTATCAGGAAAAAGTTAATATGGAGCTTAACAGATTAGAAGAATCTGGTATTATTGAAAAATCTAATACATATTTCATCAATCCCATAGTTATTGTTCAGAAAAAAGATTTATCGTTAAGGATATGTTTAGATGCAAGATCACTAAACAAACGTATCAAACCTGAATACGAAATGCCTCAAAACATAGATATACTAATAACGAAATGTGGTAACAAAAACTATTACAGCAAATTAGATTTAAAAAACGCATTTTGGCTGATAAATTTAGAACCTAATTCCAGGAAATACTGTGGATTTTTAATAAATGGAGTAGTTTACCAATTTAGAGTCTGCCCGTTTGGATTAAAAACTTCACCTGCAGCTTTGATAAGATTTTTACACCGCATTTTAGATAAATATGATAATTTCGCACTTCATTATTTAGATGATATCATAATCTTTTCCGAAACTTTAGACCAACATTTAGAACATTTAAAAATAATATTAACCACTTTATGTAATGAAGGTTTAAAATTAAATTTAAGCAAATGTCAATTTTTCAAAACAGAAATAGATTATTTAGGATATATCATCAATAAAGATAATATCTACCTAGATCCTACTCGACTGGATGAAATCAAAAACTTCACTCGGCCGAAAAATTTAAGGACCTTACGAGGATTCTTGGGAGTTTTGAATTATTATAGAAAATTTATTACTAATTATAGCGAGAAAACACTACCATTACTTCAATTATTGAAGAAAAATACGAAATGGAATTGGACTGCAAAGTGTGAAAAATGTTTCATAGAACTTAAGGAGAACTTTGTGGAGAACTTGAAATTGCACCATCCAGATTTCTCTTTGCCTTTTATTGTAAGAACAGATGCTTCGCACCAGACCATTGCTGCTGAATTAGTTCAACTCAGAGGAGATACAGAAATCCCTATACATTTTATATCCCGTACTTTGAATGCTTGCGAAATACGATATACAATATCCGAAAAAGAAATGTTAGCAATAGTATATGCGATAACAAAGCTCAGATATTATTTAATTGGAAAATCATTCATACTAGAAACTGATCATAAAGCGCTTATAAACATCATGAATTCCAAATTAAACAATAGTCGTATCTATCGTTGGACTTTATTAATACAACAATTTGATTTCGTAATTAAGTACAAGCCAGGGAAAGAAATGGTAACAGCAGATGTTTTAACAAGAAAAGATGGGGAAATGAAGAAGCAAAGTATATGCATAAATCTGGTAATGTTACAAAAGGAAGGTTTATTTTCATTGGATAGGGTAAAACAAACACAATTAACACAAGAATTTGACCCTTTACGAAAGATTATCAGTGAGGGAAGACAATTCAAAGGTATGTTTATTAGAAATGGTATCATAATTAAGAACATAGGTGATAATGAATTGTATGTTATAAATGAGGAACACACCAGAGAGATAGCAAATTATCTACATTATAATTACACACATATCGGAGCGAGAAAATGTTGGCTCGTGTTTAGAGAAGCGTATTTTTGCACAAACGATGAGAGAATCATCAAAAGCGTGACAAAACAATGTCAAACATGCTTATTCGCTAAGGACAAAAATCGAACAAACTCAAATTGGAGTAGTAACATAATAGCATACGATAAATTAGAATTAATATCAATAGATTTCTTGTCAAATCTCATCTCAAGCACAAAAGGATACAAGAACATCCTAGTAATATGTGACATTTTCTCAAAATATATAAAGTTAATCCCAACGCAAAAATGTAATACAGATACAGTACTACAAGCACTTACAGACTATTTTATCCAATATGGTACTCCACAAGCTATACTCTCAGATCATGCGACCTATTTTACAAATGATAGATATAAACAATTTTTACATACAAGAAATATTAAAACCTACTACACCTCGATACGATATCCACAAGGTAATCCTACCGAAAGATACATACGAGAAACATTAAAGTATCTCAGAATTTTGTTAGATGAAAAACATAATCGTTGGGCTAGACATCTACCACAAATTGAATTTATATTAAATAACACACCCAGCACAGTCCACAATCACTGTCCAATAAAGATTTTTACAGGAGAAGCACCACAAAGACCATGGGTAGAGCCAGAGTTAGTAAATTTATCGGAACGTACAGATGAGGTCAGACTAAAATTAATAAAACGTAAGAATAAATGGGAAAAGAAACAGAATGACTATAGCAAGAAATACAAAACATATGAATTAGGTGACCGAGTTATAGTCAAAAGCTTAAGAGTATCTAATGCAAAACAGAAAATCATGGGTAAGCTACTGAAGGCCTATCAAGGACCATTTATAATAAATCAGAAATTAGGCTATAATACATATGAATTAATCGAGCCTAACACCGATTATATAAAGGGGAGGTATCATATATCAATGTTACAAGATTATACAGCATAAAAAAAAAAAAACAAATTTGAATAAGAACTAAACACATATAAATTTAATATCAACAAATCAATATCTATAATTAAAATATAATATACAGTTACACTTGAAAGACATAAAGGGGTAGTTAACAGTTCGAAAAACTGAAACAACACAACACAAATAATATGATATACAAACAAATATAGAAAGAACAAGTATCTACATGATATAATATGATAAACAGTTAAATATGTAATGGGGAAACAAAACGAATATTAACATGCTTAAAATTAAATAAAATGAATTCCTAAAATGTAATATATATATATAAGTAATAGTATGCTAAGAATAAATAGAAGGTTTGATGTAATGTTAAAGGAATGGAAAAAGTCTAGATTAATAGAGATAGTAGGAATAAATATATAATATGGGGATATAAAGTATGAATAAGATATGAATTAGTATTATAAATATGAATATATAGAAATATAGATGAGAATGTCTAATAATGGGGAATTTAATTATATAATAAGGAATGGTATTATAATAAGAAAAGAGTAGGATTCGCTAGTCAGAACATGTATTTAACATGAAAGAATTATTTATTGTGATAACTAAAACCTATATTAATATATCAAGTTTAAAAAAAAATATAGAAAACTTTAAGCATGGACCATCAACAAGTAAAATAAATAGAGTAAACCCCCAAAACAAATCATTTTAACTTTTAAAACATCGTTACAATATATCAAGAATAGATAATAATTTTCTTTTAATAAAAAAAAAAAAAAAACAGATTTCAAAAAGTTAACAGTTCAAAAATAATATTAACAAATCAACACTTAAAGGGACAAGCATTAACTATAAATTTATATTAAAAACAGCTAATATGCACAAAAACTCATATGATAAAGCAAACAACTTAATAGTTCAAAGAGAATAATTTGGATAAGCCTCTTTGCCAAGTCAATAACGGCATACCAAATTACTGGGGAATTGAGGTAGGTCAAGCCCACGCTCAAGTATGCCCCAATAAGCAAAAGGACAATCTCTTAATGTATATAAATAAGTTATTGAATAGTTAATTATATGTCAAAACTGAATTCTTCCCACGTCAAATCAATAAAGTTGAATACGCAAGTTTAATTATTTTTTTAAAGACATTCACACATTTATAATCTAACATTTCATTTTGTAATAGTATTTTCAGTTCGATAATTTGTATTTACAAAAATATCAACTTAATTGATAAATCATTAATGACGCCATTTATTTAGGTATAACTGTACATAATTTGAATTGTCAATCGCGGGAAAATATCCCATAATAAAAACAGCATAATGTATTATTTTTGACATACACATTATATGCATATTAGTTTTAAAATTAAGTAAATATTTATTACAACATGTAAATGTATTTAAAATTATTGAATTGTCATTTTCATTAGTAGTAATTGTCGAGATTAAATGAATACATACCGATGAACGAATCAAAATCAAGTAACAAAAATAAAAGAAGGTTAGCGTAACTTGAAAAATCGCCATTAAAGCATCCAGACGTATTTTTGAGTGTATCACTAAAAACAAGAAGAAAATTACAATAAATACAAGTAAATTCATACGTCCAATTAGTTAAACATCTTACCAATATTCCCAGCTCCTGTTGGACACATATTTCAAGTTCGTACGTGTACCAGTGACAAAAATATTGCCAAGAGCAGTTTGCCGAGAAGCAGTTCGTTAGAAAGTGTTTTTGACCGGGGTGACGCCGTTCGAACGCCGACGAAAAACCTGCCTTTCCAAAACCTTTTGAGATCCCGTTTTATCCAGAATCCTGCACCAATTACTTAAGTATTCTTTAAAATCTCACATCTATATTGAAAAGACAATTTAAACAATCATATTAAAAAAAGAATATAGTATATTATTTATATTAGTTAAGATATACATTATTAAATACGATATATAAGATTTAGGTTATTTATTACTTTTAAAGAGGAAGAATACAGTTACGTTTTAATTTAATTTTTCTTTGTTTTACGTCATACATTCTAGTTATATTAAAGTTATTGACTTAATTCTCCTAATTAATTAAAAATTATTTTCACTATTTCTATATTTATCTATTTCATTTATTTCATGTAATATTTATCGTAATTTATCATAGTTAAATAACATATTAAATTTATCACGTTACAAAATTTATATACAAATTATACTTAACAATTAATGCTTATAACTTACCTGTTAATAGAGATTTTAAGAACATTAAAGTTATTATTCGTGAATCTGATCTCGACGTTTTATTTTGTAGTATAGCATTAACAACAATTAACCTATCATTTAGGAATCTAAAAATATCAGTAGTGTTTGATTGAAGTCACCGAACTCGCACTTTAAATTTGGACATATCACAATGCCCTAACACTAGAGTCAATTTTGTTCTCGAGTTTAGCCGGACCCTGAAGATAATAAACGCACATTAATTAATACTTATTAATAAGTTTATATCCGAACAGCTGTTTTAGGTTACATTTATGGAATAATTCGCAAGTAGGCAACTTTGCATCTTGCGCATATAGATTAAAATCGAACAACCCCATCTATATGTTACTTAGAGCAATGTAATTAGTTCGTAGATGTAAAATTCACCGAATAAATATAAAATCTAACAAGCCATTTATTCACAGCTGAGCATTTTTATATTCATAAACGTTTACATTATTTTATTACGCATCTTGCTCGTTATCAATTGCCAGCTCAACGAGAGGCTGCTCGTTATCAATATATATACATATATATATATATATATATATATATAATGAACTTCATGTGTATGAGAATTAATAATTATTAAATCTCATTTTACATGCGATTGTCGCTATAATTTGTTGCATTTGATTCTACAATTCGGCAAATCACTTTTGCCCTAGATTGTAGACGCAACAAGCCGCGACATCAACTGTACAAGTTGTCAGTACAAATGAAAAATTTTGTGAAAAACTTATCTGCGCGGAATGTGCATATATCGATATTTCACTGTTTTTTACAGATCATCAGTGCACCTTACCGAAGACAGACATGATATTCACTTCTATACTACGTGTATATATACGAACTGTAATGAACTTCATGTGTATGAGAATTAATAATTATTAAATCTCATTTTACATGCGATTGTGTATATATACGAACTGTAATGAACTTCATGTGTATGAGAATTAATAATTATTAAATCTCATTTTACATGCGATTGTCGCTATAATTTGTTGCATTGTTGCAACAAATTATAGCGACAATCGCATGTAAAATGAGATTTAATAATTATTAATTCTCATACACATGAAGTTCATTACAGTTCGTATATATACACGTAGTATAGAAGTGAATATCATGTCTGTCTTCGGTAAGGTGCACTGATGATCTGTAAAAAACAGTGAAATATCGATATATGCACATTCCGCGCAGATAAGTTTTTCACAAAATTTTTCATATATATATATATATATATATTGATATAGTACAGCTTACATCCTTAGTATATTCATCACATAATAAAATATTTGTCCCAAGATTGTTATATCTGAAATACCGCGATATCATAAAGTTTCTGGGTCCAAGATGGCCATGGGGTGAAAAACGTCTGTCTTAATTTATATCATCCTTTTGAGAAAAATCTGATAAAATTTTCAGGTTATGTGTCATACTGACATTAAGATTAATATATTGACAAATTTTAACGTCAGCATGATACTTAACCTGAAAATTTCATCCGAATTTTCTCAAAAGGATGATATAAATTAAGACAGACGTTTTTCACCCCATGGCCATCTTGGACCCAGAAACTTTATGATATCGCGGTATAATGGTTTGAAAAATGCTATTAATTATTAAAAAGTATGTAATATCGATGTAAGATCAAAATTAGTTTTTTAAATCACGATGCCGAACTAATTTGTATATTTTTATTTATTTTATTCGGTCATTTATTAATTTATCTTTACTTAATGTCGCGAGAAATCAAGAATTTTAAAACTAATTATGATTAAAATATCTTTGTACAAATTTTTGTAAACATCATTATAAATATGACTATTGGCTGAACCTTGTTTAAAATAGGCAATTGAGATCACGTGAGAGGGTATTATTAATTTTTCAACATCTTTCTATGATAGTCAAGACGACAAAAACAAAAGGGATTATTAATAGAGATTTTTTTTTTTTTTGCATATGGTGATAGAGTATCGACAATTTTTGAACTCATCCTTTAAAATATTACTCAAAATTCATTATAAAAACCTATTAGTATTCAAAGGTGGTGTTATAAATATTGGAAAGTATATTTACCTTGTAGTTGGGCTGTCTCCGATAGAAAAAGTACTATTTTTCATCATAACTATCATAATAAAGTTTTTCGTCGTATCTAAATTGGTTAATAGTCAAGCAGCGACTTAAAAGAAGATCCTAAATCCTTTTTGGTATATCAAAAAACATTTCAATAGAATAGAATTTACATAACCTAGTGGAAAACCTCGAGGACTTGGTCCGTAAACAGCTCTACGAAGAGGATATTATCCAGCCGTACAAGAAGCGCAACATAACACCAACCATCCAGTTCCTGTTGGATATTCACCGAACTTTTATCATCTAGAAAATACTCAGGGCCTGAAATCTCCATTTTCTACAAACACAACAGGTACCCAAGTGAAAATAGATTCTTTTATTTTCTTAAAAGATGCAACTTCTCTTGTTGATACATATTTTAAAGATATTAACTCACGTAATTTCAAGGGGCATAATACCATTTTCTAATATCAGTCTTTTTAAATTTTTAATATTAATCTCTTGGATAAACTTAATTCGATGTATTTACTTTATGTACTATATGTGTTCTGAATAGGCAACCCAATATAACTTGAAAGAAGGAGTTTACATGCAACCCTATTTTGTCTTGTGTATATTTTAGCATTTTAGGTGCATGTTGAAATTTCATAATTTATATCTTGTATAATTAACGACAAATTATCATTCAAAATATATATATTTATATTTCTATAATATCGTTTTATTTTATGTATGTATGTGCTCTGTCTGAGGATCTAGAACCTACATTGAGACATGAGATTAAGAAGTGTTTTTGCTGATTTTAGTTTATCTTTATAATTATCGAATTTGAGCTAGCTATTCAGTTATATTTAATTAAATTTCATATAGCTTTTTCTCTGCATAGCCTTTCACGATGATAACAATATATATATACATAGGTATATATATATATATATATATATAGGTTCTATATATATATAGGAATTAGCAAAATACAAGTCTCGCTTAGAAGTCAGCAAAAATCATGTTGGCCAGTGTTATTTAAGTAATCTTTAGTTAAAGAAAAATCGCTTCTTTTAAATGGAAGAGCCTGTAGAAGAGCACGCTGTAATAAGTAGATAAACATTTTGTATCGTGCAAGTAGGCATAGGGAAACCTCCCTAGGTCTATCTCTCATAGTTTTAGAGTTATTAATGATTACTTTCTAAATTGGGCATTATTAGTAGAAAGCTTTGGAAAAAAATATTTAAATAGTTTTGGAATTATACCAATTGTATTTAGATTCATCAAACGTTTTGCGAAAAGATTAGAAAAGAAAATGAATTGCAAAACTGAGAAAAAATTTTATAACATAGATAACAAGAATAATAATACATTAATAAGCAAAAAAGTGAATAAAATCAATATATTAAACACACTTAATGCGTTAAGAATTAGGTATATTCGCAAATGTTCAAAATAACCTGTGTTCCGATCTAAAAAAAGCATCACTCTTCTTAAGTCTGTTGTAGTTGCTTTTCTTACTTGCTCAGTTCAAGTTTCGAAAACCGTCTCTTACTCTAGTTATAAGCTGTTCTTTGTTTTGCACTGAAGACGTTTAATCCTTATTTTTTATTTGACCTCATAAATAATGTTACGCTTCGCATATACCGGGTGTATTATGAAAAACCTTTGGGGCTGTAGCTTCCTTATAATTTATCTGATTTTAATAAATGATATGTCAAACTAAATAGTTTTTAAAGCACTGTAACCCGTTTTTAAAAAAAAAAAATTTTTGACATTTTGTTTTTGACAGAGTAGTAAATTTTTTTTTTTAAATTGTACTACTTATTTTTTTTTACTTATTCTAATAAACATTTATTTCCTGAAGACACCTCCATTAAATTGAGTGACAAATTTATTATTATTAAAAAAAAACTACGAAATTTACAGAAATCAAGCTATCATATATTTTAATGAATCAAATGTTCGAAATTGGCCCCATTTTGTTCCAGACACATTTGACACCTTCTATTAACT
Organism: Melolontha melolontha; assembly: GCA_935421215.2. Classification (NCBI taxonomy): domain Eukaryota; kingdom Metazoa; phylum Arthropoda; class Insecta; order Coleoptera; family Scarabaeidae; genus Melolontha; species Melolontha melolontha. The sequence goes on along the minus strand of OW285236.1, from coordinate 19,211,164 downwards.
CCAACTGATGCCTTTAATATAAGATTTGGTGGAATTTCATGACATACATGTACTATCCTTCTTACTAAATCATCTCTGGTATCAGGTGGCGTCAAATAGACATGATCTTGAATGTAAGACCACAGAAAGAAATCCAGTGGATTCAGATCTGGCGATCTAGCAGGCCATCGAATAGGTCCGTAATTGCCCATCCATCTGACGCCAAAATAATTATTTAGAAAATCAGTATTCATTTGTGCATTATGGGGTGTGGCACCGTCTTGTTGGAACACCACCCTGTTTAACTCAGCAAGTGGCAACTCATCTAAATAATCGCCTAATTCATTGCGTAACAAATTATTATACTTTTCTTGGTTTAGATTACCCTCCACAAAAAGGCCCTACTACTCTATCGCCTAAAATGCCACACCATACATTTACACTGAACCGATTTTGAAAATTGTGTTGCATCACAACATGGTTATTTTCAGTGCTCCAAAGGCGATGATTATTTCTGTTGAATACACCATTTTTCCCAAAAGTGCATTCATTTGACCACAACACACGACGACAAAAAATTGGATCTTCCCTTAGTTTATTCATGAAAACCGTGCAGAATTGAACCCTTCGTTGAGGGTCGTTTTCACCGAGAGCATCATACACCTTCGGTGGTTTATAAGGAAAGAACTTGTGCTTCTTCAGAATGTACTGAACTGTAGAATGTGATACCTGCATGTAGTGAGCAATTTCTCGCGTAGACGTATTAGGATTTTCTTCCACATAGAGCAAGACACTTAATTCTAAATTTTGATCTTGAATTACACGTGCGTTTATTTTCGGTTTTTTGAATGATCCAAAATTTCGGAAATTTCGCACGAGCCTTCCAAACTTATCGGCACTTGGACGCAGTCTGTCAGGAAAACGATTTCCATAAAGTCGCAAAGCAGCTGCAGAATTTGTTCCGCATTCATTGTGTGGATGCTTGAATCGCATCCACACATTCGCCATTATCCATTTCAATAACAAAATTTAGAAATAAATCGTTGAAAATGTTATAATGAATGTGTGACTGACAGATGTCACAGCTCTCTTCGAAAATTTGGAATGCACTTTTATCGTTCAATATGACTGCTTGATTTTTAAATTTTTAAAATAAACACTGTAAATGTTGTTGTTGACCCACCGCTCACTGATAACATTGGTTTGTAATCCTTTATGGGCTTAAAAGGTACACACATTTGCTGGTAATAAAATGAAATAGAGTATTTAAAATGCATTTAAGAAATCTCTGTGTTCGGAAAAACCAGAATAATCGAACTAAAAAAAAACCTTCAATTTCTCGATTTTTTTTCATACAAGGATATCGTTGCTTACAGTTTCGTATTCAGAAAAAGTACTATATTTGAATAAGGGAAAAAAAAGAAGTATAGTGCAATTTAAAAAACACAGTTTGCAGCTGTCTGTCAAAAACAAAGTGTAAAAAAAGAAATTAAAGCGGATCACGTTACAGTGTTTTTAAAACGATTTAGTTCGACGTATAATTTATTGCATTCGGATAAAAAATAAAAAAGTTACAGCACGAAAGGTTTTTCATAATACACCCGGTATAAGAATGTTTAATTCGATTTTTAAATAATATTTGTTTAAATATCTCACATTTTAAAATATTAAACTTAACTTAGACATTTTTCTGCATATTCGTTTGCAAAGAGAAAGCATTTATTTTGTTACATGCCTAACCGGGACACCCTCGAAATATACCTGTTTTGAACCGTCAACAAGCTTTTAACGGCCCCTAAAATTCCATATAGATTTCGATGTTAAACTTAAGTTTAAATTTAATTATGTACATCTTTTATATATTGTATTTCATATCATTTGGAAGCTTATTTCACAAGGGATATTTCAATAATATCATCATCAATAAAACACCTCTTCAGGTCGCGCTTCTTATTAATTATTAGTTAAGATATCGACAATATCGATCTCCTCTTAACTGAGCCATAAACAACAGACCTTTTTCTATACCAGTGTTTCTTCGGCACAAATTCTCGGTCTTCTCTTTGGAACCATCGTAAGATACACATCTTACCCGCCGTGCCTTTCAAGTACCGGTCATGAAGCACGTGCCCTTGCATCTCCGCAACTAAAAGGTAATCTGTAAATTTTGATTCATCTGTCCAGATAATTTAAGATAAAAAATTGGGATCTTCTTGGGTTTTAGTTATAATAAGCTCGCAAAACTGAATTCTTCTATCTGGATCTTCTGAACGAAAGGCCTGACCAGATTGGAAATATTAAGCATGCATTTTATTTTTCTTTAAAATCCATTGATGCCCATGAAATTCCTAAAAATGTATGTTTTTGGGACAACCTGTACACCTCATTTAAATCTAGGCCTTGTATAGACAACACAATATACACCCTGAAATAATTTCAATAAATAAGATCTAAGAAAAATATATGTTTGTGTAATTTTTGTTAAATAATTAATTTTACATTTGCTCCAACAAGTAGTATACATAGAAATATGCTTAATTCTTCTCTTTCCAAGGCATGCTAGAATAGTTATTTATGAACTAAGTGCGTGAAATCATATTTCGCGAATGAGTGACCAGTTTTTATGGACACGAATTCGCGAAATGTTTCACGCACGAAGTTTGTACAATATTTTTTGTACGAGAACTATAATAATAATACATATTGTTAAATACGTTATCGTTTATGACACACTATCGTTTATGGTATACTAATCTCTTGATATTAATTTAAAAAATTTGAGTTGGCAGTATTGATTACTTGAAGTGACATTTAATTTAAAATTATCAAATTCAAAAAATTCCATACAAAATAAAAACTTCACCAACAACATGAATTCTGATAATGAAATGCAATGTACACCGCCTGAAATTCGCGAAGCTGCCAATATTGCAGTGGATAATTTATTACCCATAAAATCAAAAAACATATACAAAAGCAATTATACTAAATTCGTAACTTGGGCTAGATCTAAAAATATACAAAATACTCCGAAAATTGTTTATTAGTTTATTTTCAAAATTTACAATCAAATAAATCATTATGGTCTACTTATTCTATGCTAAAATCATGCTTAATAATATATGATAATACGGACATATCTAAATATGCAAAACTCATAGCGTATTTAAAACAGATAACGAAGCAACATCAGCCTAAAAAATCAGCAGTATTAACCGAAGAACAAATTACTAAATTTATTGTTGAAGCACCAAATTATTTGTTCCTACTAATGAAGGTAAAGTCATTTCCATATATTTAAATTCCATACAACACTATATGTATTTATAGGCTGTATTAATATTGGGTATTTCTGGAGCGTGTCGACGTGAAGAACTTTGCAAAATGTCATTGCGAGACATAGAATTTAAATCGAATTTAATTATCGTAACAATTCCAGAAACTAAAACAGGTAACAGCTCTACATTTGCAATCATTAAGCCCGAATGGATTGCATTAATTCGGCAATATGCAAATTTCAGACCGGACAGCCAGCAGCGATTCTTTTTAACATATCGCAATGGCAAGTGTGTTTGTTCACCTGTTGGTCTTAATACAATTGGCAAAATTCCAATGCGAATAGCTGAGTACCTTCAGCTTGATAGCGCAAGTAACTTCACAGGTCACTGTTTTCGAAGGAGTTCAGCGACATTGTTGGCAAACCAAGGAGGTGACTTGTTTTCAATTAAAAGGCATGGTGGATGGAAATCATCTACGGTTGCAGAAGGATATATCGAAAATTCTCTGCATAGTAGAATTCAATTGGCTAAAACTATGACCCCGTTAGAGATATCGACTCCGCCTGCAACGTGTTCGACATCTGAAATACAAGATATATGTAATAATACAATCAACGTTACTCTACCTTCGCAATCAAGATCAATTCAAACAAATCAGTTAATTCCTGGGGTATCAATCTCTGGTTGTCAAAATTGCCCAATCAAAATTTTTAATAATTGTTCCGTTTCAATTTCTGAAAAGAATGAATAATGGTAATTTATATAATATTTGTTGCTATTCTGACATTGAATTACATACCTTCAAATATAACAATTTCTATTTCATTTCCTTTTATTTTCATAGAAAAACAACGAACTGGGTAGCATATTATTAAGGTTAGGGATTTATGATTTTAAAATGTCACTAAATTAATCAAGTTCCAGGAAGTACCAACCAAGTGACTTTTTACGCACGCAAATCGAATCGTGAAATGACAGGTTTTGATAAGCGAGTACAAAAACCAATTTATGCATCAACCTGGTATACAGGTATAATATGTATAAATAAAATGTTAACTTTTAATCCAACGTCGGCTTGAATTTCATAAGTGACTTTAATATACCTAATTATAAATCAACAAGCACACGTCAAATAAAATATTAATCAACGTGGAAAAAGAAAGAGCCTTTAGTTTCCTCTTTTTACACAAACCTTTACTGGAAATCATTAATTATGAACGGGATTAAATATTTTAGCGTCCACTACCGGAATATAAAGTCATATTCTTGATTCGTTCTTAAAATAAATGAATTCAAGTAATGCCAGTATTAATCATTCTAGTAATTATTTAGAACAGCGACCACTTTACATGATTGATTTTTCAAAAAAAAGAAAACTAACTTCCGCGTATACGCCTCTTGAAATCCAACGATTGATTTATAAATGAACTGTTTAATAGTGTAGGGTATATGGGCGAGTCATTAGTGCTTTATCCTGAGATGGCCGCAAAGCCGTAAGCTACAATACAATTTATGGAATGGGGAATCATTACCCTCAATGGCATTTTGGGGTACAATATGCGTAATTAATTTATTATATTAAATATGTTTATGCAAGAATATATTTAACTCAATATAATAAATTAGTATAAAAATGATTTTGATGAGTTTAGTCAAATTAGAGGTGGAAAAGATATCCTACATCTATTGTGACGTATTTATTACTGCTTGTATATAATTGGCCAAGCGCTGATACGTCGTATAGGGGTCTGGCGACTTTTATTTGCACTTGATATTAAAAACTGTGAATTGTGCAGTAATACAGACAGAATTTCTAGAAGAGCGCTACGTTATTCTCTTGGAGTAAATCGCACTCGACATGCCAGTAGGAGTTGGTTATCTTTGGGAGTCCAAGTGCATTTTAAGTATAATTTTGTATTAAACAAAATGTCTTCTCAGAACTCATTCGTTCTTCTATGGCAGGAATAGCGCAATACAGTATAAACTTTACCCAGGTCAATGCAAGAATAAAGTCAGGTTAGGTTACTACATCCTGGAGTATACTCTTCGAATTTTAATTTCGTTATTAATTATTAATTTTACTTATTATTAAACAATATATTCCACATGTAAAAATTATATCGGCCGTGTGTGAATTGACATAATTTAATAGCCACGTTTTAATTCACTATTGTAAAGGTTTGTCACCTAAACCATATCGTGTGACGTATTATATGAAATTATTTTCTATAAGGGTTCTTTTAATGATCCAATGACCAATTTCCTCGTCGTTAAATCGTAATTCCCAGACGACATGTATTTGCAATGTGATTGGCTATCCCTAACTCAGTCATAAAAATCGCCCGACATTCTACCGATCTTTTTAGGAAGAAGCCTCTTATGTTCCAGCTATCATCGAGCAAACAACTTGACCATCGGCAAGTGCTGGTTCCAGGATATATAGTGAAGCGAGTCCCACAGTGCAAATGAAAAAATCGGCTTATTGGAAGAAAAGTTCAGTGGTTCAATCATCTCACGTAATGGACCTTTCAATTGGCCAGTTCGTTCGTGTGATTTAACTCCTATGGGGTTATGTAATATTGGTTTACTCCAATACACCTCAAACGATTGACGACTTGAAAACAAACATCGAAAGGGAAATTCGTCAAATTCAGCCAGATTTATTGGGAAAAGTAATTGTAAATTGGATTCAGCGATTGCGCGGATAAGGTGAACATTTACATGATGTCTTATTTCGAACATAAATGGAAACACTTTAAGCTTATAATTTATACCAAAAATAGCATTGTATTATACACATTAAGTTTTTTTATTAAAAAATGTAGTTCTCAAGCCCCATTTGGTAAACCCTTTACATAGAGAGAGACAGAGGCACTAATTCTAACACTAATGTATTTCATCGATTTAAGCGCAATCTATCATGAATTAAAAATAATGTTTCAGACAAATCTTACATACTTTTTCAAGTAGAATTCAAATCTGTAATAAAATATACTGGTTCCTGTTTAAGATATCGAAGTTACCCCCGTCTCACCTAGATGTTGGAAACTAATTCTAGCATTAATGTATTTTATCGATTACAGCGCCATTTATCATGAATTGAAAAAATGTTTCAGATAAATCATACATACTTTTTAAGTAGAATTTAAATTTGTAATAAAATATACGGATCCTTATTTAAGATTTCAAAGTTAACCTCGCCCCATCTACATCGAGAGTAAAGAGAGAGACTAATTCTAGCACTTATGTATTTCTTCAATTAAATTATTAAATTTTAAATTTATGTTTTTTTCGTGATCTCTTTATTTTTCGAGATATTTGAAAGTGTCAAGTTAGAAAATACACCCGGTATAATAACGTTAAGATTTTCGCGTATTGTCTTAAGTTCTAGTGAAAACGTCCAGTAATAACGATACAAGAAAATAAACAGTAGATGTTATTATATTGTCTCGTAATATCGAATTACAACCAATTTGGAAGGTTGTGGCTAACCAGTTTCATCAGTAATCACATCAAGAGTTACTGATCCATTTAGTAACTCAGTCATGAATTTGCTAAATAGGTCAGTAACGTAGTCATAGATTAATTGCCCTGAAACATAACACAAGAGAAATTACTCGATAGTAGAAGAGAAATATTAGGCCAACTGAATATAACTAATGAAATAGATATAATACAGTGGAACCTCTCATAACGAGCATAATTCGTTCCAGAAACTTACTTGTTAAGCGAAACACTCGTTGAAGGAAACAATTTTTCCCATACAAATCAATGTAAAATACGACAATGCGTTCCATACTGAAAAATAAATACTCATTTTTCAAATGTAGTAACTTGTAATACAATTTTATTTGAAACAAAAACGTAAATAAAAATATGAATTTATGACAAGTAATTAATCCTTTTTAACTAGAAAACTGGCTAAAGACATTTGTTTTTGCCGACGCTTCAAAATTTGACGAAAATGTGTCACAGCATTATCATTAAATAAATTTGTAGCACGAATAGCCACCTCCTTGTTAGGGTGATGCTTCTCAATGTACGATGCAACAGTTTCCCATGCTTTCAGAATTTCTCTTATTGCGCTAGAAGATTGTTGCTCTGCTACTTCCTTCTCCATTAATGAGCTCTCCTCCATAATCTCTTGCTGTGAAACACGATGCAACTCCGTAAGCTCTTCGGTGGTCAACTCTTGACTGTGCTCTTTCACAAGCTCTTCAATATCGTTGTTGTCCACCTCGAGTCCCATGATATTGGCCAATGACACAATCTCGTTAACTGTAGACTCCACGGGTACTGTTTCAAAATCACATTCAACAACACTCTCTGGCCACAGTTTTTTCCAAGCAGAAGTGAGGGTCCTCTTGGTAACTCCTTCCCAAGCCTTGTCAATCATCTTGAGACAAGAAACGATGTGAAAATGATCTTTCCAAAACTCTCTAAGAGTGAGATTTGTCTCTTCGGTAACTTCAAAACAACGCTCGAAGAGTGTTTTAGTGTAGAGTTTTTTAAAGTTAGAAATAACCTGCTGGTCCATAGGCTGGAGTAACGGAGTGGTGTTGGGAGGCAGAAACTGGATATTGATGAAATTAAATTCTTCATGAATATAATCTTGTAAGCCTGGAGGATGGGCGGGCGCATTGTCCATAACAAGCAAGACATGGAGAGGAATATTCATCTCAAGCAAATATTTTTTTACGGATGGACCAAACACTTCATTGATCCAATCAGTGAAAATGTCACGTGACACCCAGGCCTTCTTGTTGGATCTCCACATCACATTTAGTCTGCTCTTCTGGACATTACACTTCTTAAAAGCTCGTGGAGTTTCGGAATGGTAAATAAGCAGCGGTTTAATTTTCGCCGCTTGCATTGGCACAAAATAGCAGCGTGAGGCGGTCTTTCATTGGCTTGTGGCCTGGCAATGCATTCTCTTCTGCTGTTATATAGGTTCGCTTTGGCATTTTCTTCCAGAAGAGACCCGTCACTGATGAAGTTCTCTGCTGCTTTTGTGTCAGAGCTTGCTGCTTCACCGTGCCTCACAACGCTGTGGATGCCGGTTCTTCTCGTAAACTTCTTGAACCATCCATGACTTCCCTTGAATTGTAGTTCTTTTTCGGCAGTAAATGATCCTGGTGTTTTCTTAACGAGGTCAGCGAAAATAAGTTTCGCCTTCTCACAAATAATGTTTTCGTTAATAGTGTCGCCTTGTAATCGCTTCTCGTTTATCCATATTAGAAGCAACCTCTCAACATCATTCATCTCCTTAATTTTGTTTTTGTTCTTGAGAATAGTGCAGATTGTTGATGTTGACCGATTGTATGTGCGCGCTAGATTAGCCACGTTCTCCACCTTGTTCTCGCTTTTCAATGATTTTACGTTTCATTTCAACAGTTATTTTTTCTCTCTTATGATTGTCTTCTTGTGGTTTTTTCTTCGAAGACATTTTAGCACACGTTATTACACTTTGCACATAAAAAAATACGAATACACGTTGTCTGAATACAAAATTTGTAAAAACGGGTGATCACGCACGAAAACAATACAGTAACAGACCAAGTGCTAAACACAGACTATTGCATCGGCGCGGAAGTCCCGGATCACAACTTAATGTCGGGAAAAAAGGGACTTCCCCTTTCTGCGTAACTCGTTATGCGAAATGTCGCTCGTTAAGGGAGCAACTTCTTCACATTTTTTTTTGTTCGTTATGCGAATTACTCGTAATCAGAGGTGCTCGTTATGAGAGGTTCCACTGTATATGTATATATATATTTATAAAGATAATTATTTCTTGACTTTTGTATCGTATATTGTAACGCCTAAACGGCGCTACTACAAGAACGCAATCAAATTTCACTCATTTACACATTTATTATCTATTTGGAATTAAGAGTTCCATTATTTTGGCCTCCCCTGTTTAATAATTTCACTTATAATACGGAATATATCAATTCTAATTACATATTCACTTTCAATACATTTACTACTACCCAAAATAAATTATAATAGTAATTACAACAATACTAATTACATATTTAATTTCCGTACATTTGCTAAAATGAAAGATATTATTATTTTCATCTCCTTTATTTAAAGATTTTAGTTTCCCACGTTCTGGAAATGAAATACGACTTGTTATTCTTCTCACAGTAACACGTGCACTAGCCACCTGCAGTATATAAAAAAATTGTCTATATTTGTTTTTCTCACGGCACAAACACTTCTTGGTAAATTTTGCCAGTCTCCCCATTCTTTGTCAGTGCTTATGTCATCTCCCATATTATTGGGCTAGAAGTTCGATGCCTTAAGATGATTGGTGGAACGCCCGCAGCACGGATCGAAGGGGAAGATCGATATAAATGCCCTACTCAGGGGAAAAAGGGAATTATTGGTTCTGCAATGAGTCTTAACAGCAGTCATTAATTCAATGATTTTGTTTGTGTATTAGTTCAATTACTGGTGAAGACCAGAGGCTAATAAAAAGCTAGTCAGCAACCTCTCGACGAGAGATCCAATGATAACATCGCCTTCACGGTAGCATACAACTAAAGAAATGTTACAATAATACGCCGAGTTGTTTTGTGTTAAGTATATTCCTTGATGCAGCCAAAAAGGCGATCAAGAAGCGTGGCCGTAATGTAAAGTGCGACCGGTCCTCGGAAAGGTGTTATCGCTCGTGGGAAGAGTGATTTGGTTACTGGAGGAATTTTTTTTTTTTTTTTTTTTTTTTTTTTTTTTTTTTTTTTTTTTTTTTTTTTTTTTTTTTTTTAAATAACAAGACAAACGCTTTATTGTCCTCGCTAGCCTTTTGCACATAATAACATAGTACACTACATACACAAACCAAACATGTACATATATATTACACAAGTCAACAATACGGGCATAATAAAACCTAACACTATAACATTTAAGACTACATTACCTATTCGTGGGCAAAATTTAAGACAGGCTCATAGTCGAACGTTCGCTTGAGATGCAAAAAAAAACTTACGCTTAGCGCCACATACACAAGAAATACATTAGTGAAATACACAGTTTAAATACATGGTTTACAACAAATTAATACTTCAACCCGTGTTAACAATACGTTTTACAAAATAAGAGGCTGGCCAATGCAGGCGTTACAGCGAGAAAAATAACAAGTTGTTCTAATACTTCGCGTCGGTACACACGAACAAAAAGAAAATATTTATGAGACCATGGGTGAAGTTAATGATTACATTACGTCGTCACGAAGTGTGACAGTGTTAATAGTAAAGTAAAGATTGTGGCTATACTGCTTAATAAAATTTAACAAGAAAACCTTAAATCCGATGATGTAGGCGTCATCGTTGAAGTTGGCGTCGCGACGCTCCAATAATGATCGTAGGTTCACGAATGAACCTTCTAACCTTATCTGGATGGGTCTACTTCATCCTCCAGTAACTAAATCACTCTTCCCACGAGCGATAACACCTTTCCGAGGACCGGTCGCACTTTACATTACGGCCACGCTTCTTGATCGCCTTTTTGGCTGCATCAAGGAATATACTTAACACAAAACAACTCGGCGTATTATTGTAACATTTCTTTAGTTGTATGCTACCGTGAAGGCGATGTTATCATTGGATCTCTCGTCGAGAGGTTGCTGACTAGCTTTTTATTAGCCTCTGGTCTTCACCAGTAATTGAACTAATACACAAACAAAATCATTGAATTAATGACTGCTGTTAAGACTCATTGCAGAACCAATAATTCCCTTTTTCCCCTGAGTAGGGCATTTATATCGATCTTCCCCTTCGATCCGTGCTGCGGGCGTTCCACCAATCATCTTAAGGCATCGAACTTCTAGCCCAATAATATGGGAGATGACATAAGCACTGACAAATAATGGGGAGACTGGCAAAATTTACCAAGAAGTGTTTGTGCCGTGAGAAAAACAAATATAGACAATTTTTTTATATACTGCAGGTGGCTAGTGCACGTGTTACTGTGAGAAGAATAACAAGTCGTATTTCATTTCCAGGAAAATCTTTAAATAAAGGAGATGAAAATAATAATATCTTTGATTTTAGCAAATGTACGGAAATTAAATATGTAATTAGTATTGTTGTAATTATTATTATAATTTATTTTGGGTAGTAGTAAATGTATTGAAAGTGAATATGTAATTAGAATTGATATATTCCGTATTATAAGTGAAATTATTAAACAGGGGAGGCCAAAATAATGGAACTCTTAATTCCAAATAGATAATAAATGTGTAAATGAGTGAAATTTGATTGCGTTCTTGTAGTAGCGCCGTTTAGGCGTTACAATATTATAGTAGATTAAATTAGTCGGTGATTTAAGGTCTGTTTTACTTTGATATGTTTATATTTAACACAACCTTACATGTTTCGACACATAGTGCCTTTTTTAAAGAAATTTAAATTATATTTTTCAAAAAAAGAGACGACCTTTGCTTATCACACAGCAAACCATAGCCTAAGTTTCAATTCTAATTCGTGTTCATCAAAACTAATTTTTTTGAACCTACATTCTCACTCGGAAAAACTAAGTGTGAGGCAATAGTTTTAAATGTCATAGCTCCTTTAGCTCAAGAAGAGCTTAAAGAAGACTTGACCAAGTCAAACTACGTATCTGTAAGTATAGATGCATCAAACAGAAAGGATATAAAATTTGTGCCAATTATTGTGCGCTACTTTAATCTTAATTCAGGTGTGCAAGTAAATCTGTTAGATTTCAAATCTGTGGCAGGTGAAGCATCTGAAATTCTTACAAATCATTTATGCTCTGTCCTGTTGCAAAACGATTTGAACAACAAAGTAGTTGGCATTTGTGAAGATAACTGCTACACTAACTTCGGTGGTGTGAAAATAGCAGGGAAAAACAATGTTTTACATCGATTGAAGAATAGCCTAGGATGCGAAATTAATGGAATCGGATATGGAGCACACAGTTGTGCATAATGTGTGCTCCAAACTGCAGTAGATAGTCACCCAATCGATATTGAGCCTTACTGGTGAAGATTTACAAATACTTCCACATATACATAGTCCATGTAGCTAAACTAAAAGAATTTTGTGAATATGCCGAGATAGAGTACCGTAAACTCATTCAACACGGGAACACCCGGTTTCTATCAATGATGCCCGAGCTGGAAAGAATTTTACAGATTTTCGAAGGTCTGAAAGCGTTCTTTTTAGACAAAGAAATGTGCCCATCAACAATAAAAAGCTTGTTTACTGATTTAACGGACGAGCTCTACTTATGGTTTGTCCACGGACAGCTTGACTGATAATGGAACTCTTGATAATGGAAAAAGATAACACTATAGCTTTTGAAGTTGCTGAAATAAGGCTCTCAAAAGAAACCTGATGGAACGAAAGGCTTCAGACTTTGTCCCTATGGGTGCAAAGAATATCTACAGGAATCTAGAGGAGCAAGTCCGTAACAGTGTGGAAGAAGAATTTGATGGCTTCTACGAAAGATGCATTGCATACTTGGAAGTCTGGGAGAATAGTTTTGGAAATGCCGAACAGTTTTCATGGGTCAATCTGACCAAAATAAATGCTGTTGATTAGGAAAACACCGAAACTTCTGCTGAAATTATTAATAGCAGTCTTCTTGATGTACCCGATATGAAAATAAACAATGACCAGCTGTTTGACGAAGTTGTGCTCGCTAAGGAGTATTTGCAGTCAAATTGGGAACAGTGAAAGCAAGAAGAGACTACCAGAGATGTGATTATTTCAAGTGAAGAGAAATGGCTCAGGCTGTTTGGTCATTTCAAGGAGAATCATATAGCAGCCCCCAATCTGATCAAGATTGTTGAGCATGCCTTCTGCTTACCTGGGACATCAGCACCAGTTGAGAGAGTACTTTCTTTAATGAACAACGCATGGACTGATGATAGGGGTTTGATGAAGGAATCTACGGTTAAAGGCTTGATGACGTAAAATTAATATCGGATTAGCTTGTGAAGATTTTTACAACAAGATTAGAACTAAAAAACACTTTTTAAAAAAAGTCCTAGACAATGAAAAGTACATGTAAATATTGATCAAATTTTTATTCCTCATTCAAAGTGTTTCTTATTGCTTAAGTAATTTATAAATATTAACATGTAAGAAATAAAATGTTTAAATTTATATGCTTGTGTCATTTATTATTACCCCTGCTTTAGGTTACTAATCAGTAACCATTTATTCATAGCATTGAGAATAAACTACCCTCTAAAACACTCTAAAAACCCGCCAAGGGTGTGTACCCTTGAATACCCGCGATGCTCGGGGGCATTCCGGTGTCACGGTTGAACATTTTAGAAACCTGGCAAGCCTACCTAAAAGATATTTTATTCATGTTGTTTGCGTTATATCTTATAAGATATAACTTATAAGATATAACTTATAAGATATAACTTATAAGATATTCCAATATGTACGATTTGACAAATAAGATTTACACAAACCAGCCACAATACCCCTCGCATCACAACCGTCAAGTTTTTCAAGCAAAATTCTGTGGTCTATCCAATCAAATGCACGTGTTAGGTCGTAAAATATACGACAGAGTACCTACTGGCCGATGTCTAGGTACTTCAATTTGTCTAATAAAAGAGGTGATCGCAGTTATGGTCGAGCGACCTTGTCAGAACCGATGTTGTTTATCTGAAATTATGTTATTTCGATGTAAATGAGCCAACATAGCATATTCAAACAGTTTCGAGAGAAATCCGAGCGAACAGTAATTGGATATGTCGTGAATTGAATTCCTTTTGTGAACGGTATAAATTACTGATGCTTTCAAAGCTTTAAGGCTCAAAGCTAATCAAGTGCGTAGAAGACACGTAGGTGAGACGGAAGGTAATATAATTGCATCGTATATGATTTGGACACGAGTTCCGTGTATTTCTTATTTCACTAATGACGTCGACTACCTCACTTTTCTGTCAAAGGAAGAGCACACATGGAGCTACAATTAAAATTAGTATTACTGAAGACAGAGTGTCGCGCGTGATACTCCACTCCTGATAGAATACAAATTGGCTCTTCTATAAAGAATTTATTGAACTCCTCAACAACAATATCTATATTTAGAAATATTTTATTTACAGTTATCGTTCTTTTTATGTAGAAGTTTAGATATCATAACCCATGCTGCACGACTGATGTCATTTGAATTTATAATTGTGTTTGAATAAAACGAATAATTGGATGTATGTATGTTTAAAGACGTATATACGTGGGGCAATATTTTATCGAAATAAAAGCATTTTATTGTTCCCCAAAATATTCGTCTTTAAGTTTTAAGAACTTTTGTATTCGCAGAAACCAGTTGAAATATTATTCCAATCTGAAGTGGTTATCTCAGAAACATGCATGTAAATGCTTCAACGGTCTCTACCGGTGTCAAAAACTGCTCCCCACGCAATTCGTTTGGAATCAGATCGAAATTACGATGGACCATATAAATAGTCTATAACATCGCTAAGTACAACATGCAGTTATCGAATAGCCACTATTCATTCAGTTAACCGCATATCTGTCTTTTGTCGTAGAATTGTGACGCAATTATTTCAATGTTACAGTGAAATTCCTTTCTTCATGGGCGTAGATAGAAACGTGATAAGTTTTTATAATTTATTTTATTTATTAGTTAATATTTCATAGGATAAATAAAGTACGGTGAGTTAGTTTATTTTTTTCATTGTTTTAAGAGTTAATTACAAACTTCGTAATTTTTGTAATAGATCCTGTTCAATATCGTTTCATCGAATCTACTTCTCCCAATTATTTTGACGTAAGTGTCGCAGTGAATTTCGTTAGGTTTCGATAACGTAAACATTTTTCATTTTCATTTATTTATATCCAGAATATTGTTTAAGCTACTTTTTAAGATATGATATGGAACAACGTTGAGAATGGCATCGTGAAACAATGACGAGTTGGATTAACGGTCAAACTGATTGTGCATTGCCAGTGATTCCGAAATTTATTGCAAAGTCTGTAAAATATCGTTACAAAATTTCAAAAAATCGAACGTAAAACGTCACTTAGCATCCCAAACAGATACACAGAAATTAAACGCGTCGGAATCTCAATTTTAACCAAGAACTTTGTGAAATTTTAATGGCAATAAATATTCCACTAATAAACTTAACAATCCTACCTTCAAAACATTTCTCCGAAAATATACTGCTCGAAATGTTCCTAATGAATCCACCTTACGCAAATATGTGCTATATGAAAGGAGTAGAACGCATTAGAAGCCATCTTTCAAATCGGTCCCAATTAATAGGTGTCGACGAAACTGTCGATATATTAGGACGCTTTGTGGCAAATGTTGTAGCTGGTGTACTACATACAACTATTCCATATCATGCATATGTAATAGCAACAAAAGTTATAAATACGGTTGATGCGGAAACAGTAACTAAAATCATTTACGAGAATATGCACCAAATGCTTCATTCGGACGACAAGTACAGAAAAAATAAAAAATACTTTTATTTTTCACTTAAGTATTATTTGTTCATTTCACTTTGGATATGGTTACCATAAACACTGTCATACCGCCCGTGGGTGTAATACCCGGGCGATATGGCCCCTAACGCCCGGAAATTTATTCTCAATTTTTAATGTTGTGTGAGTATAAATAAAGCTCGAGAAGAAAGGATATACACTTTACAGAACTAATAATTTTAATTTTTAAGAACGTCTAAAGAAAGAAGCAGAACTTTAGCATTCTTTAATAAAATTAAGACATTATTAATTAAACATTGACAACTTGAAAACTTCAAAGTGTCAACAACTGTCATTTAAAATACGTAAAACTTAATACTTGTTTTTTTCAACAATTTCTAAAGAAAGAACCAAATTTTTAACATTATTTAGCAAAATTGAAAATACAGTTTTCGAAAATTATGTGATCCGACGCTTTCCAAGTTTGTGAAAACATCTCCACCAGTTACATTGACAAGCGAACAAGGATTTATCTAGTACTGTAACAGAATTTAATATCATGCTGGATACTCTATTCTTAGAAGAAATACTTTCAATTTCCCATGCATTTTTAGGGTCTCGAACGATGCACCGGCCGCAACATATTAGATGCGTAACGACTGTCAACGACATGATAGTTGACAGAAATCTCGGAACTTTTCCAACGTAATGTGAATTTTTCTCTTTTTCGTGAAAAATAAAATCTTGTATGAACCACTGGCGTTATGGCGCCAGAGGCCCTCGGCCTGAATTAACGTCGACCTCAGAGCAATATAATACCCATAACGCCCTTGGTGTATAAATAACTATTATTTGTCAGTGACGGTCCTGCATATAATATGTTAAAAAAAGGCAGACTATTAAAGGAAACATATCCTAATATGCTAAATATTACTTGCGTAACACATGCTCTCCACAGAATCTGTGAATATATCAGAGACACCTTTCCGGAAGTTGATAGACTTATATCCTCTTTTGCAAAAGTTTTCAGAAAAGCACCATTTAGTAGCTCTTTACAGGGAAAAACTGACATCTTTGTAAGTGCCTCCCTCTCCAGTAATAACTAGATGGTGAAGCTACTAGTTTTTATGCAGAGAATTTCAATAGTATACAAAATTTTGTTACATATTTAAATGACGATGCTCGAAGTATTTCTGACAAGGAACAAATGAAAATTCCAAATTTAAAATTAGTTGTACTTTCTTCATGAACACTTTGAAAATTTGCCAAAACTAATCACGTATTTTGAAAATCAAAATCTCAAATTAAATGATGGATTAACCACATTAGATGTGGCTATTAATAATTTGAAAAATATTACAAGTGACTTCGGATGTGGCCTTCGGCAAAAGTTTTTAATAGAAGATTTAATAACATTGCGGCAATTGTGTATGGAGACAATGCCTCAAAATCTAACTGTTAAATACACTGAAATAAAAGAATATTTCCAGTTTGCACCTATAACCAGTTGGGATGTAAAAAGGACGTTTTCTATCTACAAGGATGCATTTCGTTCAAGGAGAACAAATTTTACAGAAGAGAACTTTGAGAATGTATTGCTAGTTAATATTAATACTCCTTTACTCAACTTGAACTACAAAATGAACAAATAAAAATGTATTTCATATCTTATAGATCACCACCCGTTTATTTTCCAATTATGTAATTAAAATCAAAAACTCTTCAAAATACAAATTTTCAATAGTACGCCCGTGAGCGATGAGTAATTGGCCTCTCGTGTCCGGTTCCTAGTAATTACGCATCCAAAAGGAAAGAATACGTAATTTTACTAAGCACTACGCGGCATAACATAGCTGTCAATAACGACGCTAAAAGGATGACCGAAATTATCTCCTACTACAATAAAACGAAACGGTGGTGTCGGCGGCATGGATCAAATGGTGTCCATACATATTGCTATGAATAGTGGGTTCGTAGTTAGATGTACCACTATTCACACCAAACCTGTCCAGCTTAGATACTCAGTCGGTTACTTTCTTTCAATGGGACTGCTTTCCTCTCCGTGTTTCCAATGGAAAACGTGGAAAAATAATTAAGTTACTACCACAATCAGGCGCCACACAAAGTTTATTTGTGAAAATTGTTAGTTTTACTGAAGTTATTTTATACTCAAATAGAAGGTTAAACAAAATGATATGAACAATTTTCTCAAATGAATCATATATTTTAAAAAAAGAAAAAAGAAAAAATATTCTTTATAAAATATAAAGAATAGTATAATGTATAGAATTCACGGTTGGCTCTTGGTGAAACATGATTAATAATTTACTAAATAAAACACTTGGTATATTTGTTTCACAAAATGAAACAAATATACCAAGTGTTTTATTTAGTAAATTAATAAGGAATAGTGTAATACAAACTTACACTTAGAGGTAAAATCAATTTGCTGGTATTGACCGCAAAGCAAATTCCAAAGTCCTCTAATGAATCGCGAACTAAATTAAAATTAAATAAATTCCAAAGATGTCTTTCAATTTCACCCCTAATAAACAACTTCAAAAAGGTAAACAACCAGAACTGACAGACCCGAATCAAATCTCTCACACATGCGCAAACACACGCAATAAAAACTCTGCCCTTGAACACCAACGTTCAAAATTTTAACGTTATAAAAATTTTTTACAAGAAACTTTAAAAACTTTCTTCGTCATTTATATATTAACTACGATTAATATACCGATAGGTCCAACCCGCTACGGGACATACGCAACAATATACGTATGGAACGTAAGGCGATGTGGCAACGTATGTACGATGCCACTCCGCGTGCACATACATAAGTCCGATGATCGAGAGCAATAGATTGCCCGTCATTCGTATCTAGCTGTGCATACGTAAAGGTTGCAACAGTTGCAAGTTCAACTGTTTAGAATTTTCGAGAAAATAACCCCTAGAAATCTCGAGGGAGTGAGACGGGAGTTTTACAATAGGCTCGGCTATTGTTTGTGGAGAGAGGGCGGTATTTTCGAATCCTATATTTAGTGACTTTCTTAGAATTAAAATTTATTTTGCAGAATTATTGATTTTTTTACTTTTATCTTTTAGAAAACGTTATTGTTTTTTTATTACTTAAAATTACTTTTCCGTAGCAGCTAAGAATACAATAATAATAACTTGGAGATATAACGACCTTATTATATCTGAAGCAAATGTGCAAATTACGTATACAGAACGAATATG
Organism: Melolontha melolontha; assembly: GCA_935421215.2. NCBI lineage: Eukaryota > Metazoa > Arthropoda > Insecta > Coleoptera > Scarabaeidae > Melolontha > Melolontha melolontha. Next base: position 19,192,215 of record OW285236.1, on the reverse strand, counting down.
CAAACGACTATATCCTTGCGCGGTTTAAGTCTTACTAAATTCATAACTCTGCAATGTATGGTAATGTAAGCTACCGCGCGTAGAGGGGATACGCTGTTGCCACTTATTGCCGGGTATGGCCCGTTGAGAGCTGGTCTTATGTGTATATATATATATATATATATATATATATATATATATATCAAAATTTCACAATAGAATTATAATAATACAATATAAATTAGTAATAATATTTTAACTTACTTTTATATGAAAAAATATTTTTTCACGAGACACTTTAAATCAAAAAGAACGTATAAAATTAAATTACAAGATCAGCAAACTCGTATCAAAATAACGATAATGAATTCGAGCACATCAACTATTTAATAAAAATCACGAAGCTAATAAACTAAAATACAATATAAAAATTTATATCTTATACAAATACGTTTTGTCACTTGAGATAACAGTTAGTGTCTGAAAGTTAAAACGAAGTAAAGCGCGCAGGCTTAGAATTTAACCAGTTTTTACACAAAAATAATAAATTATACACTGGCATACAAAAATATTAATTCAACAATAAGTAATCAAATTTTCAAAATGTTGCGGGGAAAAATCTATAGCAATATGTAAACGGCAAAGCACTAAATGCATTTATTGTTTTTACCAAAGAACTTCTGAATTATAACGCTGGTGTCACAAATGCAGAATGTTTATAAAATATTTAGCAAGGGAACTGGTGATATGGTGTACGTCAAAAAGGTCGACTAATCTTAACATACGACGCAGTATTGTAGAGAGTATGAAAAAAATTATTGATTCCTCTGATCCACCTATATCTCAAATGAATGATGCGACCAAGAGAAAAAGTTACTCAGTTTGTGCTTCAAAAATACGTCGCAAAGCAAAGTGTTATATGTTAATTGCAAAAATAATATATGTAATAAAGACATTCTTAGAAAATACACTACGTCGTATTCTAATCTATAATAAATTTTTGTTATATCGTAACTATATTTACTTTTTTTTGTGTAATGATAATAAATTTATCTTCTTGGATTTTATAATGAGTTTTAATAGAATAAAATTTCTGAATCCGAATTGAAAATTAAAATCGAAATCATATAATGTAAATGCTATATTAAACTTCTTGACTGGAGTCAGCATTAAAAAAGCCAATTCCTTCCATTTTTAATTCAAGTTCTTATTTATACATACTCAGCATAGTTAAGCATAATTTGAATTTCAAATCAGATTCAGATTGTCTTCATCTACAGGCTAAGTCAAATGTCCAAACTTCTACACACTATATATCGTCCCGCACAAATTAAGTTTATGTTAAACGTGTGTTCCATATTTCGATAATGAAGTTGTCAACGTCAGTAGTGTCGTGACGAAAATTAATTTGCGGTTGAAAGTGACACGAAATTAATGCAACGTCTTTATAATTTGCAAACCCCACAACATGCATACGTTATTAACTGGTGTCCTTGTAATGACGACAATATGCGATAATCAAGATTTACGAATAAACGAGGTTACCACTATATTATAATACCCGCATTTCCTGTTAATTACTATAAATCATAATTGTTTAATAATTCTAATTTAACTTTCCAAAAGAGTCAAATTTCATGGACGCATGTAAAATGTTACATTTCGTATGTTATTGAGAATGTTTTAATTATAATTTTAAATTATATTCTTCCCAAATATGTTTTGAATTTAAATAGTTAAATATACAAGTGTCCCGTATCTTTATGTTCAAATATTAGGAGTGTAAAGTACACCTCATTTCAAGTAACGAAAACACAAAACTTTTATATCCATTTTTATTGCTTCAAAGTTACAGATCTATGAATGTGATTGTCAGATCATGAAAAAAAATGTAATCCTAAAGTCAATAAAAACTGCTTTTATTTAAAAAAGTTCAATTAATAATATTTTCGAAATTCCACCTCCTTGTTGAATGCAGGCCTGTGCCCGTAAGCCAACAGAAGAAGTACCTATCCGAATTTCATACTTGTTTTCTCGAATCTGCTCGGCAGCCAAGTGAATGCGATCCAACAAATCTTCTCTTGTGTACGAAACTTGCGCGTAGACTAAATTTTTCATGTACCCCCATAAATAAAAGTCAAGGGGGTTAAGATCGGGTGATCTGGGTGGCCATGCAACAGGACCACCTCGACCAATTCATCTTGGATAATTGACGTTAACCCAATTTCGAACAGCAATTCCGAAATGAGGTGGTGCCCCATCCATGTGAAACCACAAGTCTCGTCGAACATTTAGTGGGACATCCTCTAAAAGACCTGTCAGTTTGTCAATAAGAAATTGAAAGTAATTGTCCGCATTTAACCTCCCAGGTAGAACGACAGGACCAATCAACAAGTCATCGATTAGGGCCGCCCAAACGTTAATAGAAAATTCATGTTGAAATTTAAATGGGCGAATAGCTTTGGGATTTTCTGATGACCACCTGTGCAGGTTTCTCAGATTTACAACACCATTTTTGGTGAACGTAGATTCATCTGCCCAGAAGACTGTTCTGCAGAAACTAAAATGAAGCCGTGACTGTCTTAATATCCAGGTAGAATAAACTAGACGAGCATAGTGGTCTGCCTCAAGCAAACCTTCCCCTGCGATAGTGATATGGATATAAGACCTCACGTTTTAAAATTCGCCAAACTGTCGTTCGTGGCACTCCTAGTTGTCTAGCGATTCGACGCACACTGAAAGTTGGATCCATTCTAACAATAGCTACTGCTTCTTCCTCTAGGTCTGCTGGAAAATTTACCCCTCGGTAGAAAATATAATCACGCAGTTCGCATTCCCGAAATTGTATTTGTACTTCCAGAAAAGTTCTGTAATGAGGAATGCGCCTATCGGGAAACCGTTGTTGGTATTAAATAACTGCTTGACGTGCACTGCCGTTACAGCCTGCCACTGCCATACACAAAATGCATGCCCGCATACACTTTAGATGAAAATCGGTAAGGCATTTTGAATAAAGAAAACGTGTCCACTCACTAATAAGCTGTTATATGAACTGAAACGTAATATAATCCTTTATTAAAAAATGCAACGTTGACAGTCATCTGAACATTTGTTTATTGTGCGATATTCATGGTTCAGCACTTACGAAATAAGTAAGAATCTTCTTTATCATAAATCAATTTCCAGTACTTTTTTTGTAGATCTCCAAGAAATTACTGTATGCACTACGACCCGTGTTTATTTATTTTAGGATAACATTTTATTATGCGACGTTAACAATCACAGGCTTGTTATTGAATCGTATAACTTTTTTTAAATAAAATCAATTTGTATTGACTTTAGGATTATATGCCAAGAAATTTTGATTTCGTTATTGTAAATTGCAGATGGTAAATCTTATTCTAAATACCTGTAAGCTATTCCGGTATCTATGCCAAATTGATGCCTCAGATATAAATTGAGAACTTTATTGTGCCTATTTATTGTATAAAGAAGCACCCGCTATTTATGCCGCAAGTACATATTGTCATGAATTTTTCCCCGTAGAAAAATTTTAAAGAAACTGTAAAAGACTATATATTTATGTACATTTTATTCCAGGAAAATAATTAGAAATATTTTAGATTTTATTTAAATTTTGATTATAATGTGTATTTTGGTCCACGTCTGTAGAATGTTCGAGCGTGGTCTTGATGTTTGTGGTTCCCGCCATTTCGGAAGTATTTTGTCGATGTCGCTCCTTTGAGTTTGTTTTAGCTTTGGAGAGAGGCATTTCCGTAGGGAAGCGTCAGAGATTTTTGATTCGTATAACAGATAGGTTGTGTTACATCTTTCTGAATAAAAACTTTTATTCAGTATATTATAGTTAATTTCGGTTTACGTTTTTAGTTGAGTTTTTCTGATGTGTTAAAAGTAATTCTCGATTAATTACGAGTTTCTGATACTTGTAATTTTTGATTTTATGTAACCTATTTGAAAAATCTCTCTTATAGTATATTTTTTTTGGGAAGTGTGACGACTACATTAATTAATGTACGTGTATATTTGCAAGTATATTTTTAGATATATTAAGTTAGTTATATTATCTGTATATTGATTTAGCTCGTAAATTCAGTAAATTTTTAGTTTATAATATTTTATAGTCAGAAAAATTTTCAACATTTTATTTTTTTTAGCTAGTTTTTGCTTTTGGCTAGCTGTAGCTGTTTTGAAGGTCAGGGAAATTTGGTGGGAATGTGATCATGTTATTAGAGCGCATGATTTTTGTCATTTTGTTGGAGTTGCGCGCTAACAGATAATTTGCTGTTTTGACGTTTGAAGTTGGGTTAATGTAATTTGAAGTTTGAAAGTTTTTCCAACTATAATTAGTTGTAATTTTGCTCGTGGTCACGTGACGTTTTTTGTCTAGTATATCAGTCAATATTTATACAAGTTTTCCTCACGCTGTTGCACAATTATTGCTTCAGCACTTCTTTATACTCTATAAAGTCGAAATTTTTTTTTTCTTTTTGTAGTATATGTTTGTATTGTTAATGCGAGTTTTATTTCGTTGCTAATACCTTTTGTTTTATTTAACACATACCCTTTGAGGGTAACCCTGAAGATACAAGAGCTCCTGGAAGGCTGTACCGATTTGAGTGAAACTGGGCAAACTATTGTGTATTGTGGGCCAATTTAAATAATTTATCAACTCCATAATACATAGCAATATGTCATGCTTTCCTTACCTGTTTTACCGACTCTGTAAGTTGAATGCAAAGTAATTTCTTAGTATAAGGAATACTCGAGGAAACTCATCCTAACATGCCATTATATATGCTTCAGGTTCAAAGTACAGCCCAGGTGATAAAATAAAGGTAAATATCGATCTCCGAAAGGCTTTGATTCCTTATAGAGCAATAGAATTGACAGCGCATCGGTTTTTGCAGGTGTTAAGTTTTCATTTATTCCACATTCAAGCTTTTGTTTAAGACACTGTTGCAACAGATTGTTATTATTATATGTATTGCATATAGCCATAAAATCAAACCGTGGACCGATTCAAAGTGCTCTATTGCTTTTCAAAATATTTTCCACAAAAACTGATGCCATTAGTCAGTGGAGACGGGGATAGATTAACTAAAACAGATTATAGGTAGCGCCACTTAGTTTTACGTACGGAGGCTGAAAACTAAGAAAGGAGTTTGCGCGTTCGTCAGCGCATGCGTTTACAGACTTCTCGAAAAACTTACCGAAACAACGATCTAAACTAATGAAGGAAGGAAATATCTACAAATACAAAATAAGATATCGGAAAATAGCTAATTTGTATATTGTAAATTAAAAAAAAACGACAGGTAATTAACAAGTAGACTGTTACGTGTCCGTAACGTTCAACGCTTCATCACGTTATTTTGTAATATAATCAATGATATCTTCAATATATTTTACTCTATTTCCAACGAACCTACCTGTATAGGTATCGTTATTCGTTATTCTAATATTTATTTAATCTCTTTCAAGTTTTTTTTCTTTTTTTCTCGAACCTTTGTGCTCGCTTTTTTTCAAAAGAAAAGTACGGGACTCGCTCTAGACACTCCGTCTTTAAAACGTGGTTACGTTCTCTCCCATTACCGATATTGATCGATGTAGCCTTGCTGTAATTGTTATAATTACGGCCCCGTGAGGGATTTAATCGATCTTTATATCGAAATTATTCGCTAATGCGATATCTCACTTAGAGGATTTAAAGTGATGGGATAAGAAATATATAGCACGCTAAACAGCACCTCATTAATTTCACCGCCATCGAACGCATTCTTCGGTATGCCTTCTTTGGTTTTTCTTCCCATTCGCTTATTTCGTTGTTTATTTCTTTATTTAGATGGTGTACCCGACGGGCGAGGAATAACAAAAAAACCACCTGATTGTTCCCGCAAGTGACGCATTTTTGGAAAGGGAGAAGGGACACAATCGCCGTTCTACTCGACAGATAAGCTTTCGTTTTGTAATTTACTTTTCTCTTGTCATTCGCCGTTTTCTTATTTTATGTCATACATATATTCTTATTACCATTAACTAATAGATCGTTGTTATAAATTCCCCGGTGTTTTCCAAACGAAATAACCTGTGTTGCCTGACCTGTTTTTTTTTGGGTCATTTCTTATACTTTTCTTCGTTCGATTCACGAACTGTTGTAAACTTTTCAATATCAACTTGCTTTTATTCATGTATATTATTTGAGTACTTTAATGGTATGCATTACATATTTTTGCTAATTGATTTGAATACTTTAATTATATGCATTACATATTTTTGCTAACTTATTTGAATACTTTAATTGTATGCATACATACTTTTGCAAATTGATTTGAATACTTTAAGTATATGCATTACATATTTTTGCTAACTTATTTGTATATTTTAATTGTATGCATTACATATTTTTGCTAACTTAGGACCAAAATTCGTAGTTCGACCGCAGATCTGTTGTTGAGCCTTACATTTGGTATTACACACAAAGTATTTTACAAGTACAGTTATTTGGCACTGCACCTGTTAAAAAAAATGTATACTTACCGACAAAAAGATGGTAATATTATATCATTTAATACGATTTGACAATGTTACAACATATATCAATTTTTGTAAATAATCCTTGAAAAGAAACACAGACGAATTTAACATTTTTGTATTAATATTTCATCTCAAAATTCTCCAAGGAACCACGCTGCGTAAAACGTTAACACAAATTTTTACGCACCCTGTATATGTGTAAATGTTTGTCATTTCCTAGCGTATTTTTGTTATTTGCTTATTTGTTATGCACTATTTTATATTTGTTTATTTTTTTTTATATTTGACATGTTTTATGCTAGTGATGGAACGAAATATATTATTATTATAATAATACAGAAATCTTGACATAAGTAATTACTGTACGACTATGGTATTTCAAGAAAATGTAACTTTACAAAAGTTTATTTGAATTCTCTCTCGAAATTAAAGTTCCTTACTTTCAAATAATAATACAACGTTTTCGCAAAAATGAACTAATGTATTCGTCGTAGATTACAAACGACAAAAATCTCTCGTCTCAATCTTGGGACGAAAAATTCATAGCCATTTCCTGAACGAACGAACGAACAACGTAGCGAGCCTATTTCATTTAGAGAGTTAATATGATGTTTATCAGTTTAGTAAATTCCAGAAACGTATTTTCTGATGTATATTTAAAAATAAATTTCAAACAGTACATAGACAGGATTTTTCACGGAACCCGTTCGCTAGAAGTTTTCTGTTAATGAATGCCATAGGACACTTTTGAAAATTTGTGGCACGTAATCTTGATACTTGATGTGTTAAAATAAAATATTTACATTCACGAACCACTTTTGGTTATACCGGAAGTCATAGCCAACTTTTATAATTTAAATAGAATGTTATAACATTTTATTGCTTTTTTAGATTTCCTGTAAAGTACTATAACACTTTATGTTAGAGTTTCTTTTGCAAATTAACTGTTTTTGAATTATTTTGATTTTTGTGAAATTTTTTGTATTTTCAATGTACTATTTAAAACCATATATCTCAGGCGTATTTGATCTAAACTACGTCATATTTCTACTGCAGACAGCGAAAGGTATAAGATTCCGAGTAATGTCGAAAGATTTAAGAAATCTCTTACAGAGTGTTCGAAATTCACGTGAAATTCAAAGCTCACGTGAATTATGTAAACCAACCTCAGGCAAATATTGGGTATTACAGGCATTGCTACTGCAAATACACAATATATGTCTTCAGGGTATATATGTGCTCCGAGAACCTGACACAGCAAATCTGGGTTATGCAAATATTGCTTTTGTTTAAGCTGAGAATATCTTTAATATACCCGCTACTGTTACAAAATACGAGATGCTATAGACTTAGACACAAATATATACCAACACACAGAGAGCGCGGTCGTAAATATCAATTTAAAGTTCGAGAAAACAATTGCGATGTCAACGAAGCTTGTCTATTGTATTTACTTGGTTATTTAAGTAATTTTTAATTAAAGAAAATATTTTTAAATCGAATACCTGTAAATGAGCACTCCATAGTAAGTAGATAAATATTTTGTATCGTATAGGTATAGTTTTCCCTGCTTCTATCTCTCATAGTTTTACAATTATTAATGATTATTTTCTAAATTGAGCATTATCAAGCAAAATCGTTGTAGTAAGCCTTGAAAAGTAAATCTGATCTGTCAAAATTGTCACAAAGTGTATTTCGTGTCAAACTGGTTTTATATTGTTCACAAATATCCAAGACAAATTAAATATATATTCTAATAGAGATATTTTGAATTTATTATACATTCATGGTGAATCTCTTTAAATTATTGAAGGAACATGTCGACTTTTTAATGAAAGATACCCACATTTACCAGCAATAAATAAAACTAAATTCAAGCGAATAGAGTCAAATTCCATTCACTTTAGTATTCAAGTTAAGAAGCCAGTTACAAAACCGATTACGAACGACGAAGGTAATGAAATCATTGTTTTGGGATATTTTCATGTACATCCAACCTGTTTTATACCCGCAGCGTCTGTAGATGTAGGAATTTCATGTACATCAAAGGCTTTTAAAGAAAAATAAAATGCTTCCTTATTCTTTCCAATCAGTTTAGACTTTTTGACTAGGGGACCAAGAGCTAGTTCATTTTGCGAGTTTATTTTAACTAAAACACAAGAAAATCCCAATTTTTTGTCTAAAATTTTAAGGATTTTTAATAGAAGAAATTGTCATCATTGGACACAACAAAATCCACATGTCACTAGAGAAGCAAATTTTCAAGATACTTTTAGCTCTAATGTTATTACAATAATTATACATATCCACGTTGAAAATGAAATTTATAACGAGAATTTAACAAGCGTCAGGTATCTGCAATTGTTAAGGAAAGTAGTACTGCCATTTTTGAATAACCTATGTTGGTTTAAAATGGATCGAGCACCCGCTCACTCTTCACATGAGGTATATCTGGAATTAACCAATATCTTTGAGGATAAGTGGATTGGTTGCAATAGTTTTGGCCACCTAGATCCCTTGATCTGATTCTCTTTGATTTTTATTTATGGGGACAAATAAACAATGAAGTTTATGCGTTCCCCGTTCAAAACAGAGAATAGCTTATAACTAGAGTACGAGACGGTTTTCGAAACTTGAACGCTGAGCAAGTAAGAAAAGCAACTACAACAGACTTGAGAAGAGTCAAGGTTTGTAAGAACATTTGCGAATATCATTATTAACGTTTTATGTGTCTTTAATGTATTGATTTTATTCACTTTTTCGTTTGTTAATGTGGTTATTTTTGTTATCTCATATGATATAAAATATTTTCGCAGTTTTGAAATTAGATAACTATTTCGTGACCTTTGTATGTTATGGTAAATTCAATTTGTTGGCGATTTAAGGTCCATCATAATATATGTTGCTGTTATATAATTATATATCTTATGTTATTTAAATATCTATACATTTGCTTATTATGCTCACAGTTCCGTATTTTGATCCCTATCTGGTTGTCCGAGTAGGTTTTCGCTGTTTTTCTTCTCGTTTAAGGCGAATGCCGACAGCTTAACATCTTAAGTCGCTCCACGGGCGCATACGTAATAATAACTCATATCTTGTATTTCCTTGTTTTTGTTGTCTATCTATCTTAGAATACTAAGGCATGATTTATTACTATTATATTGGAATGTATCTTTGAATAATTTTATCCATAGCAACTACAAATGTATACGTATGATATTAATATAATGTCATTTATATTTTATATTCCTTGAAAAAGGCATCATTTGCCGAAACATGTAGGATTGTTTTAAATATATACATTTTGAAGTAAAACCAGACCTTAAATCGCCAACAAATTGAATTTACTATATATATATATATAAATACTAAATTAAGAATATGACATTTATTTTCTCAATGAAAAAGACTCAAAAAAAGAGAGTTACTTTGAATACAAGTGTCAGTTACTCGTGAATTAATGTGAATTGCATGCGTCAATTAAGACTAGTTTTTGAACTTTTAGGTTATATTTTGTGTCGACCATGTCAAATATGGCAGTCAATTAATATTAATTGTAATACAAGTGTGTAACGAACAATTACAGATAAAAAAAATAATTAATACACAAAAATGAAATGAATTTATCAGAAAGCAGTTTTGGATAATTGGAATACGTGAAAACAAAATTGTAAAAAAAAGGATAAAGGACAAGAATTTAGAATTAAATAGTTTATAATTAAAAATAAATGAATATCTTATACTGTTGTTTATACATAATAAATATAAATAAATATATATATATATATATATATATTTATATATATATATATATATATATATATATATATATATTAAATTGAGAGTGATTATAAATCTTCACAGCGATTTTTTCACTAGAAGTTAAGAGCAGAAAGATCTACGAACTAGACGTAAGAGATTATAAATAATAATTTTAGATTTCCGTATTTGTAGTAATTAGCAAATTGTTTTAAAAAATTTAACCGTCGATATCATAATATCATATATATATATATATATATATATACATATATATATATATATATATATATGAAGGGTTTTTTTGGGAGAATCCAGCAAAATTAAACTCTATTAATTAAGTCAGTTCTTTATTCTTTAGCCCAATATTTCGCACCGAAATTCGAGTGCTTCTTCAGGGGATGACTTTAAGAGTAGATAGATATTAATTTATTACTTAGTAACAAAAAAAAATTTTTTAATACTTACAAATGTGAACTTGTTTTGTCTGGAGGAAATTACTCATATGTTTATAATATTGTAAATTGATAAAACTAATGTCAACGGACTTACACTTAGTTGTTCTGAGATTACATTTTAAAAAACACAGCTAAAAGGGAAGCAACACACGTGCATTATTGACGAACAAAATAATTAATCGCACGCAACCATGTTGATGTCACAAAGTTAAAACTTGCAATGTTAAAGGATATTAGTGTAAAAGATCCGGTAAAGTTTTTTTTGGATTCCAGGAGTGTAACATTAATTTTGAAAAAGTTACTATTCATCATCATAACTTAAGTACAAATTATGCTTACTTGCTAACAATAAACACAAACTTTAAACAACATAATAAGTTAACATGCGAAGATTGTAATAAGGTATACATAGGACAAATGGAGAGGACATTCAAAATTAAGATGAAAGAACACGAGAGAAGCCATAAAGAAAAGAAAATAGATTCAACTTTCGCAAGTCATTGTATAGATATCAATCATAGATTTAATATAGATTCCAAAATTTTACACATTTAAGAAAAAAGTAAAAAACTTAACCTGTTAGAAAACTTAGAAATTAATAGATACAATAGTTTAGGATTAGCTTTAAATGACCAACTAGATTTAAACAACCCCCGTCTACTGAATTTAAAATTGTAAAAATTTTACCACCACCATTTCTCCAATAATTTTCACATAAATATTCAAACTTGTATTGTACATATTCAGTATTTCATCCACCTGAGGAAGCCATTGTATGGCGAAACAATATTGTAGTGGTATTTACAATAAAAGAATTTTTCAAACTAGAAGTTTAATTACTTATATCTTAGCGTTAAAAAAAGAACCTTTTTAGAAATGGTCCACATTTACAGAGACACAAATAACATAAATTATAGATCTGATACTAATGGACTAAATATAATTTATTTTAATATATTCGGTTGACCATCTTAAAATTGTTTTGTTATTTGGTCCATATATTGTTAAATTTATATTGCATTATATTTTTTATTTTTGATGTTTTATCTTTTACATAGGTATACATGTTTTTTAAAGGTTTTAAAGGCTTGTTTCTATAGTTACTTTAAGTTTTAAATCTAATAATTTTTATTTTTTATTGTACGTCAATTTTATTATTTTTCAACTCTACATTTTGTAAGTATTTTTACTACTGCTTTATACTCTTATTTATTTTATATTATTTTTCTCATTAATCTTGTAGTATCCCCAGAAGAAGCAACAAATTTGTTGCGAAATATGGGGTTATTTAATAAAGGAGTTTTTTAATTGACAGACCGCTTACCCGATTTTAATTTATTATATTATATATATGTAAAAATTAATTAACGAGTGAGCGGTCTGTCATGTAAAAAAAAACTTCGTTATTTCACTCTATATTTCATAACGAATTTGTTATGTAATTTGGAATGTAATTGAGAGTTAAAATTTTAACTCTCAATTACACTCCTGAGGAAGTAACAAATTCGTTATGAAATATAGAGTGAAATAAAGGGTTTTTTTTTACTTGACAGACCGCTCACCCGTTAATTAATTTTTACTTATGCAGTACGGTCGATAATACTTAATAGTCTATATATACATATATATATATATATATATATAGTTACAGAATCAAAAGTAATGACATCACTTACCTGGCAAAGATTGTTGCAGCATTAAGTGGTTTGTGGCTCTGACGTTTTCGGTTAGACAACACCATAGCACTGTAAAAGCAAATGCCGACAACTGTTTGATCCTTTTCATTACGACGGGAAGCAGATTGAAAGCGGAGGTACGCTACTAATGATGAGGAAACGAAGTTTGAAATGCGATAGATTTACGCGACGTGAGTATTTTGATGTGATGGGGGCCGGTTATGCCCGTAGTAGTACGTTGATTCTTCGTCAATGAATATTCTCTTTACATCACATTCTAGACCAATTTGCCCCTTGTTTGCCATCCATATTGTATCTGTGCATGTACAGCGATTATTATTAGACAGGGGCAAAGATGCAAGACCAATCACATTTTTAAGTGGCGTAGTGAGTGCGGTTGAGTCTCCGGTACTTGTGGCGGTGGCAGACGTCGATGATTGTGTGCGTGTTTTCTATTGCTGCTCTCACATCGAGAGTGCTTTTCGCCGTTCCCGGATTGGATATCTAGTGGCTGGACGACGAGCCCTTGTTTGAATACGTATAGTGTATGTGAGAAGAGATCACCTACGAGAAAAAAAAGAAAGAATAGAAAATGATAGCAATTGCGTTTCGCATTGATCCAGCAATAAAAGAAAATGTGCTTTTGGTGATGGAATGCTAATAGAATGGCCTTTTTATAAAATGAGATAACATGTATGTGGCTATTTTATATGTGGAAAATATACACTTTGATCTATGTTGTATTTCCTTTTCTCCCACATCATTTTATAAAATATCTAGCTCAGATACGATGTTTCGTCATAAATCGAAATTTATTATATTGTATACAAGGTGACATTGAAAAAACTGCAATGCATAGTACTACGTGATAGAAGACAATAAAATATTTAAAAAGTTCTTATAAACTAGTGTCCGCTCGCCTCTTGTTTTCAAGGCAAAAGATCTTAAAAGTTTGTCAGAAATTTTTTTTATAATTTTTTCCAAGACAGCTATTAACCTAATTATTCCAATACTTTATTAAAATTTGACGTATTGCTGATTAAAAGAAAGAATATTAACATACTTCTTTAGAAAATATATTTTTCTTCAATAGCTCGCAAGAAAAAAAATCGCTACTTGGTCGACATGAGCTTTAAAACCAACATAACATAACAAAAAAAAGAAAACAACAACTAAATTAAAAAAATATGTTTAAGGTATAGCAAACGCCAATTAAATTGGCGCGAGGAGGGGTAAGTTCGCGCAGGATTAGAAGTAGTGGGGAGATTTGTATTTGGTTTTACATCAAATTGCAAGATAGCATAGGCAGCAATGCCAGATAATTCTAACCTCTTCGAAAAAAAAACATAAACATATTAAAGAAACATAAAACACAACATTTGATATAAATAATGAGATTGTAATGTATAACCAGGTTTTTAAGAATATTTTTATAAGCATCGTAACAAAATCTGTAAGCCTCGTAAGTCGGGAAAGTACAAAGTGCAATTCTAAAGCGCGCGTAGCTTACGATTTCCTATAAACTCTAAGGATGTATCGTAATGAATCGTATAATGAATCCTTTTGAATTATCTGAAATACACTTCCAGCAGTTATTTCGTTTAGACAAAAGGTTTGCTACCAATTTAGTTAATACTTTGGGAGCAGTTACGGATTTGCGTGGTCATATTCCACTGCATCTGAAGGTAATTATGTATTTATAATTTTAGAAATTTGTTGTATATATCTGTCTTGAATTGTAGCTTTTAACAACATTACATTTTACAGACACAGGATCCTTTCTAAATCCAGTAGGTTGTAATTTTTGGATAGCACTAATCCAAAAATCAGTATGTCAAATATTAAATGAAATTTGTTCTGTGATAGCTGAACATTTGTTTCCTAATTATGTACAGTTTCCAACAACTGCAGATATGAAAAATAAAATAAAAAGAGGTTAAAAAATTAGTTGACCATATAATGTTTTATGAAATATATCTCTATTATAGTTTCTATGAAAAATGGGGTGCTCGAGAAGTTGTGGGTGTAATTAACGGAACTCATGTTGACATGTTGAGATACCTGCTCCCCCAGTAAATGATGTGTATCAGCCACTGTATGTATATATTAACAGAAAAAGAAGATATTCTATAAATGTAATGCTTGTAAGTAAACATTATGTGTATAAACATATATTGGTATAGTGGAGAGTAAAATATCAAATTAAGGGCTAATTCTAAATATATTTCATCTTTAGATTGCAGATTCCAATTGCAAGATAATTGGATGTAGTGCATGAAATCCAGGATCAGTGCATGATGCTGCTATATGGCAAACAAGTAATATTAGAGATTACTTAAGAGACCAATACAAACATAGGGATACCTTAACACATTTAATAGGTAAACAGTTACATATATGCACATATACTGAACTGTATTTATTTTCAATTCCAAACAGGGGATAGTGGTTATCCTCTTGAAATGTTAAACATTATTGATACATGTTGTGTACTTCATAATATTGCAATAAATGCTGGAATATCAATACAAGGTCACGAAATTGAATACAGATAAAATGATGTTAATAATGGTAAGTCCATTGTAGGTAAAGAAAAAAAAATCACTGTATGCAGTAACAATGAATGTAACTAATGCTTTACTCCTTTGCAGATGCTGCTATTATTAATAATGTGTTACTAGTAGGACAAGCTTCACGAAATACATATATTGAAAATAACTTACTTTGATTATGTATAGGAACTCATTAAAATCTGCAGAAAAATATATAGGTACTCAAAAATATATTTCAAGTCAAGAAATACAACATAAACTGCACAATCACCATAATTTAATTTGTATTTAATGCTATAGTGAAAGAATTACAAGTAAACCTAATTACTAATATTTTCAATGTTTTTTCAACTTCTTTGAAATATATTTCTTAAAAAAATATTACATACGCATGTTTTTAGAAAATATATTCTTTTTTAAATTCTAACATTAAATTTATTTGTAATTATGAAATATTCAATTGTTTGTCTCATTTATATTTCTCGTATCCTTGCCTAATAAAATTCTGTTTACATGTCTGATATAATTAAAAATTAATACTAATGATATATTGTATAGTGTCCGTCATGTGAATACAATATTTAAATTAAATATTTTTTTGAAACGTTCAACCAAACAATTATAAAAACCTTGTTTATATATTCTTTCTGGCAATAAAGATTTTGTCTGACTATATATTTATATTAACGAGGTGAATAAATTAGCATTAATATAGTTCAATCGTTTTGTTGCACTGTACTCTTTCATTGTCATAAATTTTTCTATGCAGACATTACACTGCTTGATCATTTGATTTATTCTTTTTGTGACAAAACCAGCCACGCAAGCAGCAATATTTTCTTTTAATTTTGTGGTAGAGAGATTCACAGGTGGTGGTGATATTTGAATCTTTTTTGTTTCCTTCACATCTTTGCTAACTGCCTTTAAACATTAAAATTATTATTATTTACATGTACATTAAAATATCATCAAAAAGTACTATGATTGTTATTGTTATAAGATATTAACCTATTTGAACAAATTTTTCCAGAGTTAAGAAAATAACAGTGTTATCATTTTCGCAGTTGCTGCCCACTGAGTGTTTCAGGGCAAAATTTTTAACCAAAGGTGTAAATAAATAAAATGGTGTAAATGCTGCAACCATAGGATTCGTAAATCGTACTCCTCTTTGTAATTTTATGTTTATAAAAATAATTGTAAACTTAAAAACTACTTCTCGCGTTTGAGCGTGTATCACTTTATCCCCTAGCAAATACATTATGTTCCGTCAAACGCAATGACAAATGTATTCTGACAAATACTTGAGTAGTGGGGGTGGACGTTTTTGAAAACGACTTCTGCGCATCCCCTCCTCGCGCCAACTTAGTTGGCGCTTGCTATACCTAGGTCTAAATGTATTCAAATTGATGGCCTTGTTCTTGGATACACTTTTCCAAACTTAATCTGTGTTAATGATTGACGGCATTTTTGATAAATGCCTGGATAATTTCGGAATCTATTAGCAGAGCTCTTCACTATTTATTTCTACGACATATACTTCTGTTTTCATAAACTCCCAAAATAAAAAATCCAGAGGATTAAGATCAGGACTACGAGCTAGCCATGGTATAGATTCTCCGCGACCAATCCACCTATTTCCAAAGCTTTGCTATATGCCCGGTCGAGCAATAGTGTTACGCCTGCTCACTTACCGTAATACCTAATTCAGATCTATCAACCTACCCCAATAACATGATTACCCCGAAGATCTTAGACTAAAGGAACTAACTCAGTTTAGAGGGGAGCTGTGGGGGGAGTTCTTATTTTTTATGAGGGCGCCACCATGTTTATATACGTTATTATATACCAATAAAACAACAACAATAGAGGATTTATTTATAACCCAAAATAACAAACAAAAAGATATGATACACCCGAATGTCAAATCCGTGTTACGCCCCTTGGCTAACGTTAATAATAAAATATTGAAAATGGTATATATAAGATTAAACTTTAATGAATGAAGAAAACTATATATAATATTGACCAAAGCGATAATTACTTTAAAATAGCGATATGATTGCTCAGTAAACAAAGTAATGTCTGGTCATGAATAAAAGACTCACCCAGTATATGCACCAAAAATCGGGGATTATAGATAAAGTCTAAAAGTAGATCATACGATTTAACAAACATAAGGTCAACGTATGTAATCATTTGACCAAATTATGATAAGCTATTAAATTAAATAAGAATCTTAATCTAAAAATTGCATAAATAATTTATCCAAGATCTTGAATAAATCTAACATTGAGTCAATTAATCGATAAGAGAAGAAAGGCATGATGTATAAATCTAAAATATGGAAACGTAAATAATAAAGATGACATTATAGCATCGGACGTTAGAGAAGGTCAGAATAAAAAGTCATTAAAACAGATATCATACGGTTTCTAAAAAAAAAGGAACACTTGAAAATTAAAATAAGAACGCATGTAAAATATTAAAAACTTAGGAAAAACTAAATCAATATAAGAACAAAAGTTTTTAAATATGGAATATCATTTGAAAGAGTATATTATAACTTACAAAAATATATTTGAAAAAGAATTGACGTCACAGGTCGTATATATAGAAAATTGTTCAAGAAGAGGACATTTACCGAAAGATCGTCTTAAAGCGGTAGTAACAAATAAAAATTTGTATTGTAAATTATATTGAATTTAATTCATCATTAGAATTTAATATTTTTAATTTAAAGAGAATTATTGCTTTACTTTCATATAATAATTAATTCGACAGGTCAATAATGTAATAAAGACATTCATGACTTTGAAGTTCATTAAAATAAATTTATAAGATCATTTGTTTACATGGATATCAGATTTGAAAACAAAAGATATAACACAGATATCTCTTAAATTGTAAGTAGATTAAGGTCTCACGAACATTTAAGGATATCTGGGTTTTGAACTCGTAATTAAGATTTTTATTATATACTTGAAATATTGAATAAAATAAATTGTGTTATATTGAGTAAGGTAAGGTCTCGTCACATAAATATGAAATAGTACATTTCTCTTTTGAAATATTATCACTTTATAAAACTTGAAAATCCTTGAACTTCGCAATTCATCAATTTTAAATAAAAACACTGTGTCATACTTAAGTATTTTGTAGAGCAAAAGTCTCACTGGTCTAAAGTGATACACAGTTGTATTTTGGAAGATTTATTAAGATTAAACAAAGATGTTCAAAGTCATATTTTTAGATGTAGATATAAGTATATTTTGAGTAGATATAAAGATTTACATACCATGTTTTATACAAAAGTATTTTTAATAATATGAAATATTATTAAAAATGGGAGTGTGAAGAACACAATACAAGTTCATATATTTGTGAATGTATCTTCTCCAAAGACGCAGATACGTATTTCACATTTCTACATGATCGTCGGTGCGCCCCTGTTGGAGAAGAGACACATTCAACAAAACATAACTACCTTACTATCTACCAGAAATTATTAAGACACAGCGTGAAAGAATATTCAGCGCTGTCTATATAATAGCCACAGACCTAGCAAGGTGTTTTTATAGTCGGTAACATACCTATCTATAAAAACTGTATTCTCGTGTCTTCACTACTTGTTCGGCGTTGTAATGGGACAAATTACAGCTATCTTATCTCAAAGCATTTATATCAAATTAAAAGAAAATATTAAAAGTTAATTTATTTAAACCAAAACAGACACACTGTATAATTTCTAATACGTTTCCCGCCATATAAAATAATATTGCAAAACATTTCACAATTATATTACGTAGTTATTTCAATCAGTTCCTTTTAATGCTACATCATTATTTTGTTAGAATAAGTATGTATAGTTAGCCATATCAAAAAACTCTATAAAAGAACCTAGTGCTACATAGATGAATCAAAAGGACCACTATATTACATCATCTACCAAACCCGTGCGCTCGAGAACTTTAGAAGGAACTGGGGAATTCACCGATAGAAAACAAAAGTTAGGACGCATCCAAGAGTCCGAAAGGGACTCACTTGATTCAAGTCAGTATTGCGAATCCAACGTGCTACTCCCGGACGCAAAATAAGTACATATTGTATAGCAACAAGCCTCACTTGCCTACAAGCATAGTTTTCATATAAAAGTGAAATCCCACGTTAAAAGCCATCAGGGCTCTCGTCTGGATATCAGGCACCCTGAAACGTGGGGAAAAAGTGCTAAAATAAGTGAAGTAGTTAGTGCGTCACCCCAGAAGCGTCAAGTCAGCGACAAAGGGAATAGCCAGTAGTGCGGCGTGTTAAAGGTTAGTTTTTTATAAGAACTGTAATAATCTGATCAGAATTAACAGTCTAAACCGGCGCCAACATTACGGTATCTCGCCCCCTGCGTAGTTTAGTTTTATTAAACATGTCCGATTAAACCTAAGTAAATTTGTAACTAATAATTTATAAAAGTAGCAAGCTTTATTTATTAATATAGGTATATTTTGTAACAATCTGTTTTTTATTTCAATTCTTGTAATATAAAATCCATCACAAGAGCATAACAATCAAAAGGAATTGATTGAGATATTTATTAAGTATTTTAGAGGGATTCAGTTATTTACACCTTAGTTTACTTTCACGCTCTGAGAGAGAAAGGCGTAAGTCACATCTTGACTTACGTGCTTTACCTAGAGTCTGTTTATTGTTCTCTCCGCTTTAGTTTAGCAAACCGGCAATCTTTAAAGTCATTTATACCTTAGAGGGGGTTCTACCTCTTGGCGCCCAGCAAGAGTAATTAAACAAGTTAATTTCATAATATTCAAATTAATCTATTCTCAATATTGGATAACTGCGGTATGTAACTCTTTTTATCGCCAAAGTTATCATTTGTCAGCAGCAACCTCGGATCCCTCGACGCACGGGCTGTTACAATATAGCATCGTGTGGAACAAAAGAAGAGGACTGTTACAGCGTGAACCGACTGTATATAACAACATAATTTGAAACATACTTGAGTGGGTACAACCCACCAATTTTGTATAATACAAAAGTATTTTTAATAATATAAAATATTATTAAAAATTTTTAATAATATTTTATATTATTAAAAATAATTTTGTATTATACAAAATTGGTGGGTTGTACCCACTCAAGTATGTTTCAAATTATGTTGTTATACCATGTTTTACTGAGAACGATAATATAATTGATGATATTTAACACATTTGAAAATTATTGTATATTTTTGCAAATTGTGAACAATAAATATATTAAATTTAACATGCTATCGTATTATTTCTCTCCTTATTACATTGGATGCTAGGTCTAATTGCAAGGAACCCCTTTTGAAAACAAAAGCCCTGAGAACAATTTTAAGTGTCTAAACGACGAATATGTGTGTATGATGATTCATGTTTAATGTTTCATGTTTACAATTACTTTATGTTGCTAAGGCCGGAAATATTTCAAATATCCCTCGTAATAAGATCTTTCAAATATGTTAAAACTTTGTGTTCCGCGATCACCTCATTTTTTTTTTAATTTTGGCTTTTAACTTTCATTTATTTTAATTTCTCTTTGCTTAAAACTTGTTTTTGTTAAATTTTTTAATTCGCACCTGGGTGACTTTCTTAAAGCACCATAAAAATAAAATTATAAAATACTGGAAATAGCTAATTCCATATGCCGTGTTCGTTATTGTAAAATATTTTTACAAAATAGATGTAACTCCTTTATTAATTTATGTGAAATAGATTTGAATCTGTTAACATGTAGTTTCATAAAATTAGGTCGGTCAGCGCAGGTGTCTCTAATTATATGTCGATACCATAGCGTGAAAATTATGTTAATGACAGCTCTAACAATTAATATGTAATAAACATAGAGATAAATTTACAACACATGGTCGGGTATATTTTCACATCAATTCAGTAATGTTGCCACTAAAAATTATACATAATTTTATCTTATCATTAACACTTTACTAACTACATCAACATACGAGTAACAGTCGGGAATTTTCGAGCTGTGAAGTAAATATTTAATTAGCAAATAAACGACTTTACTGTTTTTGGAAATATTCACCATTATATTCTATGCATTCTTTTTATTCGCTCTGTTTAATCACATATTAAACAACATTATTTCAATCTATTTAATCTAGTTGGGCTTCATATTTTATATTGTAACTTACTGTATATTTTACTTTTTATATTTAAGCAATCTATTCTTCTGTAAATAGTTCATGTGCTTAGTCTGCTTATTATTATTAATAGTAAAGTCAACAGAAAATGACACAAACATGGGCATAAATATTATGAAATCCTAGAGCTACTATAACGTAAAAATGCATTATAAGCTTCTGTTTGAATAAAACGAAGAGGTACACCAGTGACTACCCGCAACAAATATTGTATGCCTTAGATTTCAACTACATTTACTTAATGTACAGTCGGCTCCCTAAAAATCGGGACACTGAAGTTATTATGTTGTAATTATAGCTGTTAGCATTGATAAACTTTGAATATTGTGTGACAGACATATGCTTGACAGGTAATACTACAGCGATCATAATAAATATGGTTGTGTCTTGATTTAATAAGTGGTTTTATCCTAAAGGTTATCAGAAAAAACAAAATAAACAAATGATAAATAATAAAAATAAATTAAAACACTTGGCTTGTTTCACTATGAGATTTATTTAAATTCTCTAACAATTGTTTCGGCTGTTATGCCATTCTCAAAGAGATCTATAAATCTAACTTAAAGACTATCGCACTTGTTCTTATATGTTGTCTGTTCTTGTGTGTAGTGGGGGTGGTATTATATTGTGTATTACGGTGTCTATAAAGGGTGTATTGGCATATTCTATCTGTGTGTTGGTGATTAATAACCGAACACTGTATAGAACTCAACCACTTCCCCGATATAGATAACTGCGACTTAATACACAATATGACAAAAAGCAAGAGATTGGACCTCCTAGAAATATTAGAAATAAAAATAGCGAAAAAACAAAATCTATGAATCACCAACACACAGATAGAATATGCCAATACACCCTTTATAGACACCGTAATACACAATATAATACCACCCCCACTACACACAAGAACAGACAACATATAAGAACAAGTGCGATAATCTTTAAGTTAGATTTATAGATCTCTTTGAGAATGGCATAACAGCCGAAACAATTGTTAGAGAATTTAAATAAATCTCATAGTGAAACAAGCCAAGTGTTTTAATTTATTTTTATTATTTACTGTATGAAGTTAAAATGTTTCACCAAGAAGTATCTGCAACAACAGCCGAGAATATTAAATGATAAATGTTTTTACTCGAGGACAAAGATGATTATTATATAACACAAACAAGAAGTAAGTTAATTACTATTAATACTAATTAATAGACAAATTTAAACAGCATATAATATCTTCTTATTGCTCCATTTTTAGCAATCGCTGTGGGATAGAATATATTCCATTTGCTACAATATTCGGATCTAGATTTTTCCAATGATGTAAAATGTTATCACGAAGATAGTTATAATTCCTAGGATGAAAACTATTTTTATTCATTCTCTTCGCCAATAACCCCCAAATACTTTCAATAGGGTTTAGATTTGAACACTTGGAGGGCCATTTTAAAACACTAATATCATTATTTGATAACCAAGACCGGACCACATTGGCAGTATTAATTGGAAAGTTATCATGTTGAAAAGTGAAGTCTCGATACAATTGTTGTACTGACGGTAGCATTATATTCTCCAAAATGTCAACGTAAAAACTATTAATCGTTCCCCAATATTCCAACAAATTCCAGGACCCACAGAACTGATCCACGCCCGCATATTTACTCCAAAAATATCGCTTCTGCATATTTCATGCACTTGTCTCTCATCATAACATATATTTACTGGTAGATAAACTCTAACTAACTATGACACGACTAATACATCTTTTCGTCACTAAAAACGACAGTATTCCAAAATGCAGTATCTTTTTTAATAAATTCGTTTGCAAATTCCAACCTCTGTTGCTTATTTTGCTCTGTTAAGAACGGTTTGTTTGCAGATGAATAATTTCTTAATTCACTAGCTTTTAATCTTTTTTATGCAGTTCTAACGCCGCCAGGAAGATTCACTGCTTCTACTGCACTGCTTGCGAACTCGAATGGATTGTTTCTTATAAAATTTACAAGCGTTTCATCTTGCTCCGGCGTGGATATTTTTCTACAGCCTGTTCCTAATTGTCTTCTTAATGTATGCTGCTATCTTTCTTATTGTAATATTCTATGCACAGTACTTCTTCCAAACTCAATAACTAACTGTCACGTACCATCCATCTTGAAGTCCCTAAAGTATTCTTGCATTCGTTATTTCATTAGCGTGATGTGCCATGATAAATTCTAAGAAATACTGACAATGAGTAACATACACTTAATACTGACATATAATACTAAATATACTGAAAACCATAACAACAGCATACGTCCTGTTTATACGATAGCAAATACATCAAATTATGTTATACATTAAAACAACATTTTGAGAACCACTAGAATTAAGTTGTAAATATAATTTGTAGATATACTGTAATTTTGTTACAAATGAAACAGACATGTAATATACACATCTGTAACTGTACAACATGGACAATACACCTCGTATTTTACAGCACTTACTTCTGCTTAAGACACGTGTTTCTGCCATCTATAGGCGTCAACAGTCAAGCTAGTAAAGCAATGTATACAAAATAATACAAATCTATTTAAAAAACAGATTTGTATCTGTATATAGATTTAAGCTTAAATCGCCTACAAGACATAACAAATTTCTTCCTATCAGGTGGCACTATATAATAAGTGACATCTGACGGACGAAAGAGACTATGCCGAAAAAGGCAACCCTTCCCTTGTTGTTCCCAGGTTGCCTTTTTCGGCATAGTCTCTTTCGTCCGTCAGATGTCACTTATTATATAGTGCCGCCTGATAGGACGAAATTTGCTATGTCTTGTAGGCGATTTAAGCTTAAATGTATATACAGATACAAATCTGTTTTTTAAATAGATTTGTATTATTTTGTATACATTGCTTCACTAGCTTGACTGTTGACGCCTATAGATGGCAGAAACACGTGTCTTAAGCAGAAGTAAGTGCTGTAAAATACGAGGTGTATTGTCCATGTTGTACAGTTACAAATGTGTATATTACATGTCTGTTTTATTTGTAACAAATGCGTAGTTCGTGCATAACGTATTGATATACTTAAACTTTTTTGTATATTTGCTGCCATCTGGCAGCGTGTTAATGGACTATACCTATAATACGTATTTTCTTCCTTTCTGTACCGACTTAGTCGGTCAAGGGAAGAGTTACCTTTTTCGGCATAGTCTCTTTCGTCCGTCAGATGTCACTTATTATATAGTGCCACCTAATAGGACGATATTTGCTATGTCTTGTAGGCGATTTAAGCTTAAATGTATATCCAGATACGAATCTGTTTTTTGTATTTTTGTATTATTTTGTATACATTGCTTCACTAGCTTGACTGTTGACGCCTATAGATGGCAGAAACACGTGTCTTAAGCAGAAGTAAGTTCTGTAAAATACGAGGTGTATTGTCCATGTTGTACAGTTACAGATGTGTATATTACATGTCTGTTTCATTTGTAACAAATGCGTAATACGTGCATAACGTATTGATATACTTAAACTTTTTTGTATGCCTATGTAATTTTGTTAAGTAAATCATTAAAGTATGTTCTGTTCTTTAATTAATATTCACGCACAAACCAATCATTCAAACAGTTGCGCCTTTCTGAAGTTGGTATATTCAAAATGTGTGACTTGAATGCAGTGATGCAGTCATAGATTTGATGGTTTTACTTCAAAAATAATCTACTGTTGCCCGAGCGTTATGGGGAGTAATACTATCTTGATGAAGGATGATTGCACATTTAAGATTGCTTTTTAGCCGTTCATCAATAACTTTGGGCAAGCAAATTGTTGTATACCATACCACATTTACAGTTCGATGGTTCTCCAGAAAAATCGTAGCAACATGACCAGATCTTACCATGAAACACGTAAGCATCTGTTTAGAAGTGTTTCGCATGCAAACAGCTTTTGTTGACAGAAGTTTATTTATTACGTATCAGAAGCGAAATAGAAATCTAGATATTACTGTATAAATCACTTTTATAACAAAAAATGATAATAACAGGAAAACTTCTGGGGCATTTATTATGTGGGCCAGAGTTTGTTTCGAATTTTGGCATTCATCGGCTAGTTTCCATTTATACGCCATTGAGTTGTGGCCTGTGCGAAACCTATTTAACTGGGACCATTTCAGAAAGCAGAAGTTCTGAACGATTAGAGATTAAATCTATATTATATCTCGAATTTAAAATATTGTTTCAAAGTTAGATATTTTCTTTGTATATTCGTAATCTTTCTAGAGAAAGCCTTTCTTTTGTTAATTGACCCTTCCAAGAAATCTACCAGATTCGTATTCAACGTTAATTTCAAATTTCTACATTTCATTTTAAAATTAAGTTATTTAATTTAATTACGTACTCTTTTTTATAATTATGCCATGTCGCATATCGTTTTAAAGCTTTCTTCATAAAGAATATTTTAATGATATTTGTTTCATCGATATCGCACTCTTAGCTCGCGCTTTTGATTAATTCATAATTCAAAACATCGTCAGCTTCATGATCCCTCTCCACCTTTAGCCATAAAATAAACCTACCCGTTTCCAAACCAGTGTTCTCTTCCACACAAATTCCTTCTTCTATTTCAAAGTAAGTTATACATCGTTCAAACTCGACACGTGCTGTTCCAGCACCCAATCGTCGTCCGGCCTTGCTTCCACATGTCCGATCGCGACATTCTCGCAACTCAAAGGTAAGCTGTATTTTTCAATATTTATTATTATCTTTAGTAATTCACGTTTAATTTACTACATAACTTAACTTTCTTTCCAGTCCACATTTCTATATCAATTTTAGTTACTTATCAAGGTTCCTTGTATATATTACAGTTATTTAATTACTATAGAATATAGCAACGCTCAATTTCTTTCTTGTAAATATTAAAACAAACTTTGAGGACAATGTTGTTGTGTTTTATTTAGTTAATAAGTTGTAATATAGTTATTTCAGCATACATTATACACGTCTTGGAACTTTGATCCTCATCATTTATTATTTAAACATTAGGACACTTCAGCTATATCAATTTAACGCTCCCATGTGTTCAAATACAATACACCTTAACCTCGTCTAGCGTTTTAGTAATACAGGGTACTCTTCGAGGTGGGCTATCAATAAATCATTGGCATTCAGAAAGCCAAGTCATCTGCATGTCTAAACTGTCGATTGTTGTTTTATTTCGGGTTCATAAGAATATATCCACGGTTATTCATCTGCAGTGACGTCATAGCCATGTTTAGAAAATCAGCGATTGAATTTTTCTAACATTTATTTTCCCAATTTTATGCGATTGTCTTTTTGAGCCCTGGAAAAATTATGCGGTATCCAATTTTCTCTCAAATTAAATTTATGCAGGTCCTAGAAATGAGCAAGAATCTCATCATAAATAACATGACGTTCTTCTTCAATTATTCGACATACGGCGTCGATATTTTCCGCAACAATAAATATTGCAGGGCACACTTCTCTTAATTGACCCTGAAGCGAAGTAAGCCCATACTTGATTTCTTGAAATCACCGCCGATATAACGTTGTCTTTGATCGTGTGTCATCTCCAAATGTGGAAATAAACCGTTGCATGCACTAGTATTGAGCTAAACTAAAACAAAAATCATAATAATTCATAACGCGAATATTTCCACGAGTTAACTCTATTTTCAATATGATTAGTAAACTTTAAAACTGTACTCTGCACAATCTGATTGATATTTTGATAATCGGACAAAAGCGTTCTATTTTTGACACATGTAATGTCCCCTTGTCCTTGTTACAGGTTCATCTCCGAGGCGGACTCATTAGAGACCGGTTTTATTGAAGTAATAAATAATATACTCGGCCACAATATAAAATAACATTTAATAAATACATAACAACATTACATTACGGTGTTCACAGGCACAAGAATAATTAGATTAGATTCACAAGACTGACTCGTTCTCTGTCTTCAGCATATATATCATGTTAGCTTACTTAATAACCTATTTACTTACTTAATGTTATATTAACCTAGTTACTCAACTAAACTGGAATCTGAAAGATACAGCTATTATTGAGGATGTGTTTCCTTAAATGTATTACATTGAATATGAAGAAATAGGTATCCTACTTTAGTTATTACACCAGTGCATACGTCATTTATAAAATTAAACAGCGTCGCCAGATTCCCGAAATTTTTCGACTGTCCCACGTATGTATATTACATAAAATTTAAGGGAATTTCAATGATTTCATTATGAAACAGACATGTAAATAATTTACATATCTGTAACTGTATACTTGGACAATACCTCGTATTTTCAGCATTTACTTCTGCTTAAGACATATGTTTCTGCCATCTATAGGCGTCGTCAGTTAAGCTAGTGAAGCAATGTATACGAATGATACAAATCTTTATAAATAGATCTGTATCTGTATATGACATTAAGCCGAAATCACTTACTAGATAAAGCAAATTTCATCCTATAAGGGGCACTTACTTAATAAGTGACATCTGACGGAAGAAAGAGACTTTGCCGAACAAAGCGACCTTTCGTTTGACCAGCTATGCTGATACGAAAAACGAAACAATACGGGTAGTCCATCATAAACGAGCCAGATGGCGGTAAATATACAAAAAAGGTTTTAAATATATCTATACGTTAATGCACGTATAACGCTTTTGTTTCATTATGAAACAGACATGTAAATAATTTACATATCTGTAACTGTATACTTGGACAACACCTCGTATTTTCAGCATTTACTTCTGCTTAAGACATATGTTTCTGCCATCTATAGGCGTCGTCAGTTAAGCTAGTGAAGCAATGTATACAAATGATACAAATCTTTATAAATAGATCTGTATCTGTATATGACATTAAGCCGAAATCACTTACTAGATAAAGCAAGTTTCATCCTATAAGGGTCGCACATATTTAATAAGTGACATCTGACGGAAGAAAGAGACTTTGCCGAACAAAGCGACCTTTCGTTTTACAAGCTATGCTGATACGAAAAACGAAACAATACGGGTAGTCCATCAAAAACGAGCCAGATGGCGGTAAATATACAAAAAAGGTTTTACTTATATCTATACGTTAATGCACATGCAGCATGCACATGTAGCATAGCTGGTCAAACGAAAGGTCGCTTTGTTCGGCAAACTCTCTTTCTTCCGTAAGATGTCACTTTTTAATTAAGTGCCACCTTATAGGATGAAATTTGCTTTATCTAGTAAGTGATTTCGGCTTAGTGGCATATACAGATACAGATCTATTTATAAAGATTTGTATCATTTGTATACATTGCTTCACTAGCTTAACTGACGACGCCTATAGATGGCAGAAACATATGTCTTAAGCAGAAGTAAATGCTGAAAATACGAGGTATTGTCCAAGTATACAGTTACAGATATGTAAATTATTTACATGTCTGTTTCATAATGAAACAAAAGCGTTATACGTGCATTAACGTATAGATATATTTAAAACCTTTTTTGAATTTCAATGAATTTACAAATAACATTAACACATTTGTAGGTATACGCCATTAAAAAAAAAAATCTAGTTAAACGCGAAGCAAATTAGCAACCCATTTAACATATATTACATGATGGCAGGCCTTCCTTCTCATATTCATTACGTATTACAAGTAATTTGTGGAAGCAGAATTAAATCAACCTAGTTAGTATTGCGTGGGTATACAATTTTAGATTCTTCTAGAAAGGCAACCGGAAATGAGGGAGTTTTTATAACTGACTGAATAAATTATGTTGCTTGTTAACTAGCTCATACTTATTTCAAACCGAGTCGTGTAAAGTTTGTAATGAATCTTAAAATAGACCTAAGGAACAGTTAAGCAATTGGCATTATGAAACTACATTATTCAATATTAAGGCCGTGTATGTCAGTACAACCAAATCGATCATGTATTACTAGAGAGACAATACACAAGTGGTGACGGATACCACACGCTTGTGTGGTATACAATCTGCATAGGTGTTTACCTATGCAGATTCTATTGGCGCCCCAATAATAATTAAATTGAAAGTAGAAATATCTAAAAATCATAGAAGTTTTTCCTATACTCTTATTTATAGAGTCGGCAAAGAGAGCAAGTTTCATTGCAGTGCGGAGAACAACGTGGAGGGGCTAGCGACCGCATAATTTATGTCGTGACTTTCATGAGTGAGCATAGGCGATGCGGACGCATGAATGTTTACCCATAAAATAATGATAAAAGATACAACGGGCCATCGAAAATATTCATAATTGGAGTAGACTGTGAAATTTGGTTGGTACTTTAGTCACTTCCACATAATGACATTTATTATTTGACATTGAAACTATTTTTATTTATTATTATTTATATTTGTGTCAAACTTTTCAAAACTCTTATTAAGAAAATTAAATTTATTTAAAAAATGGTATTCAACATAGAACAAAAAGCAAAAATTATCGAATGTTACTTCCGTACAGGTGTGAAAGTAAATGGCGAGTGGCAGTATTCAATTACGGAATGCATGGCTGATTTTAGTGAAGAACATCCTGAATTAGTGTTTGACTACAATGATTTTTACAATGTTTTGACAAATTGTGTAAAGTTATTCAGAGAGACTGGTAGCGTCGGTCGAAAAACTGGAAGTGGACGGCCATCTAAACGTACAGCTAATAATATTGAAGCCCTTCAGCATATTATTGATGAAAATCCAAAAACATCCATTTCAGTAGTGACCCAACAAACAAATTTATCTTATGGTACATGCCAATTCATTCTTAAAAAAGTCTTACAATGTCATCCATACAAGCTGCAATGTATTCATGAACTTTATCCAGTGGATTATTTAAGACGAGTGGAATTTTGTCAATGGTTTCAAAATAATCTACACAATCAGGATATCCTTAACACAGTTTCTTTCACGAATGAGGCCTGGTTTTATCTTTCTGGATATGTTAATTCACAGAATATGAGGTGGTGGTCTTCCGAGAATCCTCATTTTTTTTGTTGAAAAAACTTTGCATCCCCAAAAAGTTGGTGTTTGGGTTGGAATATGTCGAAGAAGATTGGTGGGTCCTATTTTTTTTGAAGGTACACTTACTGCTGCACGATATCGCAATGTGATACTCGGCTCATTCATAAATCAACTGGATGATGAGGAATTACAAAAATTGGTATTTCCAACAAGATGGTGCAACAGCACAATCGCCCAGAGAAACACTTGAATATCTCAGAGAATTTTTTGATAACAGAATAATAAGCAGGAACACTGAAATCCCATATCTAACTAGGTCTTGCGATTTAAACATATGTGATTTTTTCGTATGGCCATACATCAAAAATTCGATTTATTCAACGCCAATTCATAATCTAGAACAACTGAGAATTCGCATAACAGAAAAGTGTGAAGAGATCAACAACTCTCCGCAAATGCTGCATAAAGTTTTTGCTCGATTGTGGAGAAGAGTTGGTTTGTGTTTAGATGTAAATGGACAACATTTTCAACAACTTCTGTAGCTATATGTAAATTTTGATTATGATTTCGATATTAAATAAATTATTTGCTTTCTTTTTTGTTGTGGTATCATTTCAATTCCATAACCTTTTTTTACAATATTTAACAAAGAAACACAACTATAAACTATTACGGCATGTAAATAAAAAATAATGACAACAAAACGATATAACTGACAACAAGATAACAACTAATAACGAAAAAACGGAAATTGATAATTAACTAGCCGAACTTAAATTATAACAATTAAACGCTGTTACAGCAAAGAGGAACTACATAAAAACACTTTATACGGAAATTTGAAGTAGATATTTGACGTTTGGTTACACAGCAATTTTTGCTTAATATCATTTCATGGCCAACCAACCAACTTTTAGATGCAGCACCGCATATTGAATACTATAAACATAGGTATATCCCATTAAAGGGTTATAACTTCGAAAATACTAGAAATAAGTACTACGTTATTGGTATCATTTTAACGACAATTTTACAAGGAATTTGCTGACTAATAAAAAAATTATAGGTTAAATTAAAAAAAAAAAGAAAAAATAGCCTTTAAACTTCGATAACTTTGTTGTTGTCACGCTGTTAGTTTTCATGCTAAGCTCCGGCGACACACTATTGCCGCAACGGGTATATGAACACTTGACTTCATATAAAATTAATAAAAGGAATAAATGAAATGCTATTTACTACAACGGAAATCTCTCTTGCTGATTTATAATTAATAGAATTCTCAGAGCGATTTTGATTCATGAACGATGTTATAACTGTAGCTCCTTTTATTTAGGTTGAAAACAATGTATGTGAATGCGTTCAAGTAAAATCTGAAATAAATTTTGGAGCCATAAATTAATAAAAAAGACCAACATCGTTTTAAATTACTTAATGCACGTTCACGTTCCACGTTGGAATTAGAAAGATTTTTTACTTTACGTTCTCAAAGCTCGCATAATCCTGTCTCCGAAAAAAAATGGACCATACTTCACAATTTTAACGAGGATCGCAGTTTTAATCCGCAAAATGTGTGTTCCAGATAACGGACGTTTTTGTTCTATTTTCGAACGATTTTATATTCTTTCCGACTCACAAAATTTCTTTTTCTACAGTATATTTCCTCCTCCCCCACACCGACTGACCTTATTCTATCTAGGTCCTTGCGATTTTAAATCTTACAGAGCGATTGCATTGAATCGTAAATATTTCTTCTTTCTGCCCTTCTGCGCACACAGAGAAGACGAAAAAATAAATTCCCTTTTTCGTTTCTTTTTGTCGGATTATATTAAGCGATTTTCATAACAAGGAAGTAGATATTGATTTAATAATATTAATAATATTAGTAATAATAATAATATGAATAATAATAATAATAATAACAATAATAATAAATAGGCGTAAGGAAGGTGGCGTTCCCAGCGCCCAAGGACAAAGATCCTTACAATAGCCACGGCAGAGGCAGCCCATTAGGCTGAGAAGGGGACTATTTCCGACCGCCCATTTCCGACCTCTGATCGATCACTAACACCATCTATCCTGCTTCCTAAAACCAACCCAGCGCATTGTCGAAGTTCCAATCCTTGAAAGAGTTACTGGCCATACCGGTCAGCCCACCGAAGGGACCAGTAAGAGTAAGCGGTTGAGATGGACAAATGAAATGAATGAATACCTCTACCGAGCTTACTTGCAAATACCATCCATATCAAGCAGGATAGATGTTGATATGCTTGCCTCGCGGCCGTGTTTCAACTTTTTCCCTTTCCCCCGAAAGGAGCGCACACATCAATAATAATAATAATAATAAAACCCGCACAGGGTAGCCTAGAGATAGGTTACTGGGGACTAGCGACCCCACGGGTTCCTGAGCTAACCGTTGAGTTGGGTTAGCAGGATGAAAAGGATACTGTGGTGGGTCGGAGGGGCAGGATCCATGTAGGATTAACCAGCAAAGACTGAAACAGCAAATTGGAAATGAAACGCAAACATGGCATGCTTCAGTAGAAACAAGGAACGCAGGCGATGATGTTGTTGAAATATCTTCATCTCAACCCACTTCGTCAACATAACAACTAAAGCGCCGGACCCTATGGGCCGTGAAAATGAACCCCCCCTACATGGTGGGAGGTGTTATTATCTGCTTACTAAGAATGAAGCATGCCATATGGAGGAGAGCTGCATAGTTAGGTTACGGAAAAATACCTGGAAATAAGAAATAATAAACAACAATAATAATAATATTATGATAGTTATGCCAGCCATCTTGTTCTCGCGAACCGATGGGTTAACACACTGGCAACCAAGGACAAAATGAATGTTCTTGTGAATGGAGGAAATAATAATAATATTATCTGCTTACTAAGAATGAAGCATGCCATATGGAGGAGAGCGGCATAGTTAGGTTAGGGAAAAATACCTGGAAAAAAGAAATAATAAACAACAATAATAATAATATTATGACAATTATGCCAGCCATCTTGTTCTCACGAACTGATGGGTTAAAACACTGGCAACCAAGGACAAATTGAATGTTCTTGTGAATGGAGGAAATAATAATATATAGGAAAAAAATTCTTAAGGAGAATCTATCTGACATTAAATGTCGTGTATGCGCAGATAAGGAAGAAACAATTGATCATTTGATGGCAGGATGCTCTGTACTTGCCCCCAAACAATACCTCGAGAGACACAATAGGGTTGCAAAAACATTACACCAGCTGCTCAGGCAGAAGCACTTGTCGTATTCTGAAAATGTCCCGTATTATGAATATGAAGCACCTTCAGTTTGCGAGGACGAAAATTCTCGATTATATTGAAATCGCCAAATAATTACAGATAAAACAATTCCCAACAATATTCCAGATATAATACTGACACTGAAGAAGGACAAGGTAACGTACATCATTGACATTGCTGTTCCGTTGGCAAAAAACACTGCAAGGAACTATAGTGAGAAGGTAAATAAATATTTACGTCTCAGCGACGAAATCAAGAGTATGTGGAAGATGGACAAGGTCCTAATAGTCCCAATTGTGATTGGCGCAACTGGAGAAATTCCACAGAAATTACACAAGTCCATAAATACTTTGGATCTCTACCAAAAACTTTATTTAAAAATGCAAAAAAGTGTCTTGTTAGACACGGCTGCAATAATACGTCGCGTGCTAAACTGATGTTGCAGCGCGCGAACG
Organism: Melolontha melolontha; assembly: GCA_935421215.2. Classification (NCBI taxonomy): domain Eukaryota; kingdom Metazoa; phylum Arthropoda; class Insecta; order Coleoptera; family Scarabaeidae; genus Melolontha; species Melolontha melolontha. Next base: position 19,158,343 of record OW285236.1, on the reverse strand, counting down.
CGGGCAACGTGGCCGGGAGGCGAAATGACGGAACGGGTGGGGTGCTGATGTTGTCCTCTACTGGGTTGTAGCCTAGCACATGCGCTACTAAACTCTAGGGGGGTCTGCCCGATGGGCGGACAGGTGCTATTCCGCCTTTCCAGCAGGGGGAGAGGAACCAAGCTACGCGGCGCAAAACACGGCGCCGCGCAATGCACACACCATTAGGACCGGTCCTGGGCGGCAACTTGGCTAGGCTGCCGTTAACAGCACACACACGTTCGCCGTGTGTGCAGTGCCCCCGCAATGGCGGAAAACGTTAAGATGGCACAAAGTGTGACCGTCGTCGACCGAAGTAGCCGCTAAGAGTGTTCCCTCGGTTGGCGATGAGCAACCCCGTGCAGGGTGCGCTTCGCTGGTCTGCGCCTTGCCTCGATGGGGCGAGGGTCGGGCCGTCGAAGTACTGCACGGAAAAGTAAAGAAGTTGCCGGGAAAGGGTTGGCGGCCCTGCGCAACGGCTGGTTCTCCGATCTCTCAAAATTAACGCGACCGGTCACTAAACACACGCACGAGCGCGCCAACATACAACACCCTACACTTGCGCGCTCGCACAAACACAAACCACACACCCAGAGAGAGACGCAAGCTGCCAGCAGCAACCAACACACAAGTTCATACCCAGAAAGAGACACAAGCTGCTAGCAGCGGACAACACATATGTTCACACCTTGAAAGTACTGGTAAGTAGCTACTATAATCAATATTCATATAAAATAAATGAATGATGGATAACTATGCCATCCATCTTGTTCGAATGAACCGATGGGGTAAGATAATGGCCAAGAACGAATGGTTCTTGTGAGTGGAAGAGATAATAATAATAATAATAACAATAATAATAAAACCCGCACAGGGTAGCCTAGAGATAGGTTACTGGGGACTAGCGACCCCACGGGTTCCTGACCGTTGGGTTGGGTTAGCAGCCCCAATGAGATTGCTCCAAACACTTGATGAAAAGGATACTGTGGTGGGTCGGAGGAGCAGGTTCCAGGTAGGATTTACCAGCAAAGACCGAAACAGCAAATTGGAAATGAAACGCAAACATGGCATGCTTCAGTAGAAACAAAGAACGCAGGCGAGGGTGTTGTTGAAATACCTTCATCTCAACCCACTTCGTTAACATAACAACTAAAGCGCCGGACCCTATGGGCCGTGAAAATGAACCCCCCCTACATGGTGGGACGTGTTATTATCTGCTTACTAAGAATGAAGCATGCCACATGGACGAGAGCTGCATGGTTAGGTTTCGGAAAAATACCTGGAAATAAGAAATAATAAACAACAATAATAATAATATTATGATATTTATGCCAGCCATCTTGTTCTCACGAACCGATGGATTAACACACCGGCAACCAAGGACAAATTGAATGTTCCTGTGAATGGAGGAAATAATAATAATAATATACCAAAACGGGAAAAAATAAAATTGCGGCAACTAATTCATTAGCAGTGCCAATAGACACGTATTACTTCAGCGTAATAAAGTGGATTGAGGAGGCATTAAACAACTTAGACAGCAACGCGAAAAAGGTAATGAGCGAACATCGATCCCACCACCCCAGATCATCGGTCCAGAAAGTATATCGTCCAAGAAAAGAAGGGTAAAGCGGAATTGTTATCTTAAAACAGGCACACGATAAGATAGTAATATTGACACATCTTGATTTATTAAACACCACAGATCCCCTTTTGCGCATAGCAGCCGCGCACGTGAAGATTAGGATGGGCGCTTTTCTCCAATCCGCAGTTCAGCCTATAATTCGCGAATTCTAGATAAATTGCGAGTTAAGATATATTCGAAATCAACAGCAAAGGAACGCATTACTGTCCACCTTAAAATTATATATGACAGAGATTATGTTATCAGAACATCAAGCAAAACCGTGGCATGGAAAATTCTATGAAGATATGTCAGAAAACAGAATATCAAGAACGTAAACCTTTTCATTCTTGAAGTCTGCTAACTTGAAGTCAGAAACCGAGGGCTTCATCAATGCAACTCAACTCCTATATCAGAAGAAGAACATGAAGTTGCCCATAACCGGCACCACCTGTAGAACGTCTGGTACCAAACCGGAGTCCCTTTCACATCTACTTACAAACTGCCCTAAATATGCCAAGACTCTGTACATAGAAAGGCACAACAACGCAATAAAGGAGCTGTATAGTCATCTCAGGATCAAGATCAATTTCGATCAGACTAAACGATCGTCTTATAAGCTTGGAGAGGTTGAACCCATTATCTAGAACGATAAATGCACACTATCCTGGAACCATGCCTTCGCGACCACAATGAAAATCCTGGCTAACAAACCGGACATGGTGCTATTGCTGAGGAATGAAAGATCAATAACCATCATAGAATTTTCGAGCCCAAGCGAGTACACCATCGTGGAAAAAGAAAAGGAGAAGAGAGAGAAATATAAGGACTTCCAATTCGAACTCTAGAAGACTCAAACCACAAAATAAAAACAGTTCCAATTATCGTAGCGGCCTTGGGGGGCGCACCTGCCTCTCTCGTGCAAAATCTAAGGGAAATTCCTACCTGTGAGAACGAGGCGGATCATCTAGTCGCGCGAATGCAGGAGAGTGCGCTTCTGGGCTAACTCCGTCTGTTGCATCTAATCGCTATAATGGTAAGATGCTGGTGGACTTCCGAGTGCCATGCTGGACGACGCCATAGCCGAAGATGCATTGCACGAGGAAGTTGTTCTTCCTTTTATTGTAACATTTTTTGAATAAAGTTGACAGGACAATGTTCTGTATTGTGGGCGTGGGCGTGACCGTCGGGTTACGACTTGCGTGCTTGTCGATTGTGCGGAGTGCGTGGCATATAAGGTGGTAGGTGGGGTTAGGAATAATAATAATAATAATGTAATAATAATAAACGAAGCATATATCTACCTAGGTGTACCCAAACACCAAATGAACAACATTGCGGATGTGCAAAAACAAAAATATACTAAGGCCCTATCTTCAAAGAGTAAATAAGATATGGTCATCACAACTCAATGCAGTGAGCAAATGTAGGGTAACAAACTCGCGTTTACATTAATATCTTACACTCTAGGTGCGTCAATTGGAATGTGGAACAGCTGCTCAAGATCTATAGATAGACTCGTAAAACCATGGCGCGATACAGGAGTTTATATCTAAATTCTTTCGCACAACGTATATATCTACCTAGAGTCAACGAAGAGCGAGGTGTGATGTTATATAACAGACTTGTAATAACAACTGCTTGCAAAACACCAAGGACTCCTCCTTGAATTCGTCAGACACCATGAACTTATTTCGGCTGTGAAAAAGGCTCTATATATCGAACCAAAACGTAAACAAAATTAAATATTGTTTTAATTACAAGGAAGAAACACTTATTCTTTATCTGGTAACCACGGCAATTCCTTCAATATATATATATATATATATATATATATATATATATATATATATATATATATATATATATATAATAGGGCATTTTCTTGTTCGGCGATTTAAGGTCTATTTTAATTAAATGTGAATTTATTCAAGATGATTAACCTCTTAAATGTTTCGGCACTAATGGCTTTTTTCAAAAAGTTATATTTAAGATGTGAACACAATTATAATTATAAAAAGTGACAGTATATTACAGTTTGTACTGTCATATTTTAATATGTTACGTTGTTATGGATTTTACCTAATTAGTAAAAATTACATTGCTATGTTAAATTTTACACATTTAAATTTAAATTTTTATGTGAAGGTAAATTGCAAACCGATACTTTACATTATTATATTATAATATATACTACTTAGATTTTTTATCTCGTTCCTATTGTCAATTGAATTTTTTTCTTGTTTAATACTAATCATTTCCTTAATTTCCCTTTTCATTGTGTGTTGTTCTCTCGCGATTATATGTGTGTTTTCGAAATCGAAATGGTGATCGCGCTGAAATTTGTGTGGAAATAAGGCAGTTTTGTCTATTTTGGAGTATTTTGGGCTGGTATACTTTTACATACATATTGTTTAGTCTGACCAATGTACTAATTGTCGGAATCGCGACATGGTATTTTATAAATGAGATATGTTTCTCGATTTTTTTCTATTTTAGGTTTTAGTTTTGAGAATTGACGTTTATTTGCATTGCTAAGTTTATATGTTGTAGTTATATCATATTTTTTAAAAGTATATTTAATTTTTTCTCATAGCTGTGGAACATATGGAACTGTGATGTATGTTGTTTCATTACTCAAATTATTATTGGTGTCTGCAGTGTTATATATTTTGTGGATTCTTTTTTTAATTGTTTGTTCTATAAATTGTGGTGAATAGTTGTTATCTGTTAAGAACGTTTTAATTTTTTTATGTTATCTTTTCTGTACTGAGTATGCGAGAATTTTATTGCTCTATTAGTCAGATAACACGACTCTACAAAAAAATTTTCGTTCTTTGTCCTAAAGTTTATTTTATGATTTTTCGGTTAATTATGCACAAAAACGAAAAGAAAATAGCTTTTTTGGTATAAAGTTTGTTTTTGTGATAGTTATAGTAATAACAATCATTTTTGATTTTTTTTATAAATTTTAATTAATATTAATACATTCAAAAATACCACGCGATCAGAGTGGGGTTTTTACGTTCACATAGTGCCGCTAGATGGCACTCGAGTGATAAACAACGATCAAGTTTTGTGCAAGTCTAGAAAAACTTAAAATGTCGTCGCGAAAGTGTAAATATGATGCCGATGCATTTTGTTATATATGTGGTCAATTTATTAAAGTTCGAGACGTAAAATATGAACTAAAGACATGTGACATTCTCTGTGAAGCCTACGAAGCATATTTTGACTGTCCTGTTCGGCATTAAGACAAGCCATGGGCTCCACATGTTGCTTGTACTTATTGTAAAAGATGTTTGGAAAATAAGCAATTTGTAATTAAGCGGTGAATCAAATATAATAGACATTAATTTTTATTTCTACATTTTAGGTTGGTATCGAGGTGAGAAGAGGTCTATGAAATTTGCAATACCAAGGATCTGGCGACAACCAAAAGACCACGTCAATGACTGCTACTTTTTCATTGTGAATCCGAGTAAACGACGTAGAGGTAAAAATACAAAACCTATCGAATATCCTGACTTTCAATCTTCTTCTGCTCCAATTGCACACGACCTGACATGACCAGTACCTGAGCCACGGAAAAGATTATCGCAGAAAAGTAGCTCATCTCTTAGTTCTAATAAAAGTAATTCCGTTAAGGAGTTTTCACTTACACCAGAACAACCAAAACACCATCTTATTACTAGAGAAGATTTTAACGACTTGATAAGAGATTTAAATTTGCCAAAAAATAAAGCAGAGCTTTTAGGCTCTCGCTTAAAACAGTGGAATTTGCTTGATGATGTTAATATCAAGGATCAGCGGACTAGGCATGAAACATTCTCAACGTTTTTCACAAAAGAAGATGGACTTTGTTTTTGCAATGACGTAAAAGGTATGTTCGAAGAAATTGGCAGACCCTGTGTTCCTAGCGAATGGCGTTTATTCATTGACAGCTCTACAAAAAGCTTAAAAGCTGTTTTATTGCACAACGGAAATAAATTCACATCTCTTCCAATCGCTCACTCAGTACATCTAAAAGAAAATTATGACAGTGTTAAAATCTTGCTTGAATCTGTAAAGTATCGCGAGTATAACTCGCAGCTGATTGGAGATTTTAAGATGGTGGGATATTTAATGGGACTACAGAGCGGATATACAAAGTATACGTGTTATCTGTGGTTATATGTTAGCAGAGCGGATGCTAAGCACTATATTCAACGGTCACGGCCTGTAAGAACAGAACTTTATGTCGGAAAACAAAACGTAACATTTGAGCCGATTGTTGAAGCGGAAAAAGTGTTAATGCCATCTCTGCACATTAAGTTAGGGTTGATGAAACAATTTGTCAAAAAACTGAATGAAACTCCGGAAGCTTTTGCATACTTGAAATAGTTTTTTCCGAAGTTATCAGAAGCAAAAGTTAAAGCTGGGGTTTTTGTTGGTCCGCAAATTAGACAGATTTTCGCCAATGAAAAATTTCCAACGTTGCTGAATTGTACTCAAAAAGCGAGTTGGAACAGTTTTAAAGCAGTAGTTTCTGGATTTTTAGGAAATAACAAAGCTGAAAACTACGAAAAGTTAGTTGCGGATATGCTAAAAAATTTTAATGCCATGGGCTGCAGGATATCATTAAAAGTACATATGCTGCATGCTCATTTAGATAAATTTAAAAATATCATGGGAGCGTATTCAGAAGAGCAAGGAAAATGTTTTCATCAGGACATTATGAGCTTCGAACAACGTTATCAAGGCCAATACAATGAAAACATGATGGGAGACTATATTTGGGGTTTATTGAGATAAAGTACTTATGAACATAAAAGAAAAAGTAAAAGCGTGAACTTTTAAATTATTTTCCACTTTTTTGTAAGTTATTTTGATAGTAAAACTTAATAAAAATAATAAACATATTTATTTGAATGGTTTCATCTTCAATTAAAAATCGTTTCGCACCAACCTGGGCTTCGTCAGACATATAACTAACGTATTTACAAAATATTTTTTTATATTAAACACAAGTAAACGACAACAAGCAATAACACATGTTTTATTTTAAAAAATAGTCGGAGGGATGGGTGCTTTTTATTACTGGATGTCTATGCACAAAACTTTCGCTACGGTTTATACAATATGTACTGTTCTTAAGTAATAAAGCTAGAGGTTTACATTATATTACAGGGAGGTAAAGAATTCTATGGAAAAATACAAAAATACAAAATACAATATGTAACTGTCTGCATATCAAATAAATAGATTGAGTAAGGGTGAATTATTTGTTTCTAATTGATCATTTAAGATCTTGTCAGCTTTCTTTAACTTATTAATTTCAAGTGACTCTAATAAATTAAGTTTTTTGCCCTTATTTTCTACATGTAATATTTTAAATTCTTTGTTAAAATTGTGGTTCGTTGAATTGATATGAAACGCATATGAAGAGTCACTTTTATTATTCCTAAACGAAAAAAAATGTTCTTTGACGCGTATTTCAAACGATCTGCCTGTCTGTCCGATATAAGTCATAGGGCAACTACCGCAGGTTAACTCATAGACCCCTGACTTTTTATTGTTGTTTGTTAAATCCTTATTGTTTTTTATAAATTTGGATAAATTGTTATTAGTTCTATACGCTGTATTAATGTCAAACTTTCTTAAATATTTACAAATTTTTGTGCTTGAAGAGCCTATAAACGTGATCATTTTAAATTTTTGGGTGTTATTATTTAATATTGGGTAAACTTGTGATATGGCTTGTGTAATGAGTTTTTTATTTAAGTTTAACCAATATTAAATAATAACACCCAAAAATTTAAAATGATCACGTTTATAGGCTCTTCAAGCACAAAAATTTGTAAATATTTAAGAAAGTTTGACATTAATACAGCGTATAGAACTAATAACAATTTATCCAAATTTATAAAAAGCAATAAGGATTTAGCAAACAACAATAAAAAGTCAGGGGTCTATGAGTTAACCTGCGGTAGTTGCCCTATGACTTATATCGGATAGACAGGCAGATCGTTTGAAATACGCGTCAAAGAACATTTTTCTTCATTTAGGAATAATAAAAGTGACTCTTCATATGCGTCTCATATCAATTCAACGAACTACAATTTTAACAAAGAAGTTAAAATATTACATGTAGAAAATAAGGGCAAAAAACTTAATTTATTAGAGTCACTTGAAATTAATAAGTTAAAGAAAACTGACAAGATCTTAAATGATCAATTAGAAACAAATAATTCACCCTTACTCAATCTATTTATTTGATATGCAGACAGTTACATATTGTATTTTGTATTTTTGTATTTTTCCATAGAATTCTTTACCTCCCTGTAATATAATGTGAACCTCTAGTTTTATTACTTAAGAACAGTACATATTGTATAAACCGTAGCGAAAGTTTTGTGCATAGACATCCAGTAATAAAAAGCACCCATCCCTCCGACTATATTTTAAAATAAAACATGTGTTTTTGCTTGTTATCGTTTACTTGTGTTTAATATAAAAAAATATTTTGTAAATAAGTTAGTTATATGTCTGACGAAGCCCAGGTTGGTGCGAAACGATTCGTTACAGTGATAATTAAAAAGTGAAATTCATAAAATTTGATTTATTTTATCTTAATAGTTATAATGGAATTTCATCAAGTAAAGGCCGAAACAATCATATAGGTGCATTTGAGTGGTAGTTCATATATTTAAAAGAAGCTGTGAGTTTGTTGTACTAATTTGCATAAATAGTATCCTGTCTATCATAGGTTAATGAAACATCAAGAAAATTAATACTGTTATTAATTTCTTTTAATAATTTTGCGTATACAAGATATTATTTTCATTCTTCAATTATTAATTTTAATTTGTTGTGAAATTCGTTAAATTTCTTTAAAAGATAGTCCACTCAAATGCTCGTTTCCATGCGTCAGTAAAAATAAATATCTTTAAGGCAAGGTTGATAATTGTATGTAATAGTCTAGGAACGATAAATCTACAATCTAAAATCAGAGAACTTAACAATCATCACCAGCTATTCGTATTTTTTCTAAACAAAATATATACTTTAAATTATAAATAAATTCCATTGCCGGTACCGTTAATTAGCCATTTCAGCTTGTTAAAATTAATTGAATTAAACCCAGTTTTCATTAGTGCAAATGCACAATTAAATTTTTAATTAAATATTATCATTTATTTAAGCACTAAATTCAATATTTAAATGTAATTAAATAATTAAAATGTGCGTAAAATGCGCTCTAATTGGATTCAGTTTAGATTAACTCGTTTTATGATGTACGTATACAAAATACATTACATGAGCAGAACGTATAGACAAATACTTGATTTTTACGAGTTTGGAACCGCAGATGTATAATAGAGAATAATGGTGAATGCGCGTACAAACTTCATTAACAAAAGACCTACGCAACTCTATTGATTGCATTATATGAAGTGTACTTCATACTTTGATTTCTATTAAAATATTGTTTCAATTTATTTTTCAAACTGTGTATTTCTAGGTAAATAATGCCAATTAATCTTTGAACGCTCTGCCACCATTTTATTAAGGGTTTGTGTATACGCAATCAAAATTCATATAGTCATTTCATAAATTTTTATACATCCAATTTTTAATGTTCTTTATTTAACCCTAAGATTCACCAACTGGGCATACCAGGTAATATCTGATTGTTTATAATTTGTATTAAATACTATTAAATGAATCCAGCATTCTCATATGTATTTTTAATTATTTTTTAAACTTAAAAAACTATTTTTCCTATTTTGCGTTCGAAATGAACTCATTATGAAACCCAAAACAGTATCGAAATGAGCTTCATTTCGATACACTTTTTTTCATTTTTCAATGTTGGCGTTGTTCGAATACAGAAATAAATATCATTTCTGTCATTTGATTTTAAGAATTTATGTACATTTGACAGATATGATATATGTCCGTATTTTACACAAACAACGTATGTTGTATACAATTGACAACAACATATATATGTTTCTATGTCACTCATGTTTATATTTTTAAATGAAGTATCAAGTAATGTTAACGAAAATTAGTAAATAATATGTAATATATTATACTTCGCGGATAGCAAGATTTAAATTTGAAAATGTCAAGTATCAATGTGACTAACTGCATGCTTTATATAAAAATTAAACTCTGAACTTTCAAATTAAATAATTCCAATTTAAGCAATTTATTAATGTAAAAAACGCAAAATAGAAAAAATAGTATAAAAAATTCGTTTCATAAGGCCTTTTGCCGCACTCGCTCTTTAGAAAACTTGCCGCTATCGCGGCTCGTTTTCTAAACTGATCTCGTGCGGCAAAATGGTGTCTTATGAAACTTGTTCTTTAATATACTATTATACCATTACTATCCTGTATTTATATAAACGGGGCTTGCGAGGCCAACAAGCAATTTGTTTAGTATTAGCACGTCTTTACTTGTTATTGCTGGGGTATGTTGTCACACAATTTGAGGTAAACGAATCTATATGTTTGTGGAAGTTGGAACCTGCATTATAACAGGATACCTAAATACCCGTACTGTATACTTTGTCACTCAATTGTATTGAGCAAAGTTATAGTACAAAGCAATAATGGCATTGAAAAAATATGAATAAACTGTAATGTTTGGAGATTCGAAATTCGGACGGCAAACGTTATTGCAATGAACAAATTAGTGGACCTTCGATAGAAACTGATGTTTCAGAAACAAAAAAATGATGACATAACGTACAGAGATTTCAAAGTAAATTGTGATGAGTTCTCTGGATCCAGTAGCGATGACGATGATGATAAATCAAGGCCGGATTATATGAATAAATTTACATATTTGAATAATATATATGCATTTGGCATATTATTTGCAAATTTTGTAGTAATTCAGCATTTTTGTATATTTTAACTATCCGAGTTTTACTTATTTACTAAATCAAATTTATTATAGGCATTTCTAAAAATATGTCGTAGGTGTAACAAACAAACACAAATTAAACAGCCCTCTTTAAATTAAAAATAGCATTTTATTAAGCCTCTTCCTGTTACTTTTCCGATAAGCATGAAGCAAGAAGGTATTAATTTCATACATCCAGGCCGAGACAAAATTCCAGGAAAAGCTAATACCTTAAAACTTCTAAATAAATACAAAAATATTACCAGAAAATTAGGAGTATATGTGTTTCTTTGCTATTCGGAGAAATTTATTCCCATACTCGAAAGTAATTTTATTTTAAACGTTATTTTACGTTGGACTTTCGAAGTGCAAACTTGTGAGTTATCATATATAAAAGCAAACATGCCGAAAATAGCGACTGTGCCTAGTATTCAGAATTTCGTATGGATGGAGAAAAAGTGTTTGCGTAGCATGCTGCAAGATTATGAGTAAAATTTTAAGTTTATTTCCTCTTATTAATTAATTAAGTTTTCAATTATTCCTTTATCTTTTACTAACATTTATTTTATAAGAAAACAATCGATGATGTGATATGTTTCTTTGCAGATTACAAGTGAGAGAAAGTTCCAAGTCGACCAACATATGAAAACTCCATCTCATGCTGGAAAACTAACATAGATGAAATTGTCGAAGAAGAGTCGGCAAACATTTCCGCAATGTTTGCCATCTACTTCCAAAAAATCCATACAAGAACAATTTAATGAAGATTTGTGTCAAATATTTGTGTCGGCAGATATTTCACTACATAAATTAAACAATTTAAATGTCAAGTTATTTTTGCAAAAGTACATATATACAGCAAATATAACATTCTCAACGAGAGCACGTTAATAACAAATTATAATCGCTGTATCTATGCAGAAACATTGAATAGCATTAAGAAGGTTGTTGCAAACAATTATCTTTATATATGTATAAATGAAATTACTGACAGTGTGGGCCGATACATAGTTCATTTAATGATTGGTATCCTTAACGTATCGGTTCTAGCTAAATCTTAATTTCATCCAAACAGTTGGAAAAGGCAAATATTTTGACAATAACAAGGTTTGTAAGGAAGAATTGGCAACTTTCTTCTTGCCGGAATCGATTCCAACAGAGAAAATTGTTATTGTTTTTGACGGTTGCTGTACCATACATGGTGAAGGTAGTTTTAAACTTGAGAATCTTTTACCTAAATTTAATTCACACAACTTGCTTGGCGCACGGACTAAATCGTGTTGCAGAAGAAGTTAAAAGCCATTTTCCATTGGTAAATACTTTAATTAGTAGTGTTAAGAAAGTATTTTTAAAGGCCCCAGTACGAGTTCAGTTTTACAAACAACATCTACACGGTGTTCCGTTTCCTCCTCAACCAGTAATCATGGGGAACGTGGTTGGAGGCTGTTTTTTTTATGCAAATCATTATGAAGGAGTAAAGACAATTTTTATGGATCTTGATAGGGATGCACAATCTGTGATAGACGCCCAAAAAGTGTATCTGAGAAAAGAAATACCTGAACAATTAGCGTTTATTAAAGCCAATTACAGTTTTATTTCTACTTCTATATTGCAGTTGGAAAAACAATTTATATCGCTAATCGAGAGCGTTGAAATAATAAACAAATTTGAAAAGTCATGTTTTAATGTTAAAGGAATAGTGGGACAGACAGTGTATAAAAAATTTTTAAGTCTAATAGGAAAAAATGAATGTTTTAAAAAGCTAAAGGACATTGCTAAAATCTTGTGTGCTGATTCAGCAGAAAATATTGAGTTGACAATAGATGATATTTCTAATTTTCAATATGCTCCTATAACAAGTGTCGACGTAGAAGGAACCTTTTCAATATATAAATACATGTTTTCAGGCAAGCGTCACAATTTTTCTGTTGAAAACTTTGAGAAATATGTGATTGTAAATTGTTTTCATAGTTAATTATGTTGTAAACTGTTCTAAATAAACTTGTAGCAAACTTAATAGAATATATTTTTCTACAGGATTCCATTTTCTAACATTCCTCGTATTTTTTACCTGCATATTTTTCATAAGGAAGTACATATTTAGGCTAAAACATCTGCATATTTATGCGCATATTTTCAGTTTTTTTTAAGCCTATAATCGGCCTTTAGTGATAATTTATGTAACCCAAATACGCAAAGCGCATATTTTGCATATATTACACATATGTATATATCCTCAATAAATAGCATATTGCGCATAATTGAAAGAATTTTGAATGATGTAGATCATTGGCAGGCGTTTCAAGAGTTCAAGATAAACAATTTTATAAATCTTCCATTATGAATTAATTTATTTTATTATGTTTGCAATTCTCAAGAAAAAAAAAAATTTGTGAGGTACAAGAATATGGGTATTCTCAGTCCTAAACTACGAAAATTCGATATAGGTCGTTTTAAACCGTTAATAGGGGTTTTATTGTACATATATTTACACAAGTAGGTAAATAATAATTCGATATATGAATTTTATTTCTGATTGTGCGTTGGAAGAGATAACATCGATTTGTGTTTTGTAGTGTTGTGGTTTTTTATTTATTTTTATTAGTAAAATGCCCAAAGTCACTAGACCATCAGCGTGGGTTAAGCCATACAAAGAACTACGTATGGATATGACAAAAGTCTACTGTTCTGCGTGCGTTAAAATTTGAAGTATATTCGATATAGAGGGTGGTGCGAAATTGGTCGATATCTGTTATTTTTTTAGATGCAAAAAAGTGTAAAGCAAGTTACATTCTTTTCGAGGGACATACACAATGAAGCATAATACTTTAACTCTTACATGTTTCGGCACTTATGGCCATTTCCAAAGAGCTTTTTAAAAATGCGAACATTCAATTATATTTAATTATAAAAAATGACAGTATATTATATTTTGTACTGTCATATTTTATATGTTTAGTTATCATTATTTTTATATAATGATTTAAAATTACATTAGGATCTTTTCCTATAGTAATTTATGTAATGTCACATATTACTAATTCTTTAATATTTGAGGATAAAATTCGGAGAAAAAAATATGTCTTCCTTGTCTTATTGGGATGCACTAACTTGCAGAACTATCAAACGTAGTTATCAGAAAATCCTAATGTGTTTGTTAAATATGATCTTCATTTAATAGAGGATAATATGGATTTGGATGATATTATTATCTACAAGACAAATTATTATACCATTATTTTCTTAAGAAACAATAAAATATTAAATGTAGACTATATAAATGTTTTCTTTTATGAATAATTTTAAATGTAATTTAAAAACATATATTGACAACTCTCAAAATGGTTTTAATTCTGTTTCAAAAAGTTACGAACATAACTTTTAAATTCGTTTCCAATATATTAAAACTTATTTAAAATATAAGCAATAGATAGTAGAAATCTAAATTATGCATCGAATCCATTCATTCTAAAATCTGCTTAGCCCAGATATATTGCATTCTTTCGGTAAGTCTCTTCATGTTCCCAGTTTACTCATTATTATTATCTTGACGTGTAGGCTATGTATATGTCACGAATCATACATATATATATATATATATATATATATAATATCTTCGTGACCTTGGTATGATAAGGTAAACTTAATAAGTCGGCGATTAAAAGTCTGGTTTACTTCAGAGTATATATATTTAAAACAACTCTACATGTTTCGGCAATACGCCTTTGTCAAGAGAATACAAAATATAAAAAAAAACAACATATATATATATATATATATATATGTATATATATATATATATATATGTTTAGTGTTTATAAGAATTTTATTTTTCTTATTTATTTTATATTTTGTATTCTCTTGACAAAGGCGTATTGCCGAAACATGTAGAGTTGTTTTAAATATATACTCTGAAGTAAACCAGACCTTTAATCGCCGACTTATTAAGTTTACCTTATATATATATATATATATATAGATATATATAATAATCACTCATATATATATATATATATATATATATATATATATATATATATATATGTTTAGTGTTTATAAGAATTTTATTTTTCTTATTTATTTTATTGGCCGTGTTTAAATATTAAAAATAATAGACTTTTTATTGGTTTAGCGACCTTTTATTGAATTTTGATGTTTTATTCTACGACGTTTCGACTTTTATTATTATTCAGTCTTTTTCAAGTAACTAGAAACAAGAATTAATACAATGAAAACATGAGAACTGTGTTTGCTTTTGTGAGACTGAATTAACAATTAAATTAACAATTAAAATTAAAATTAGATTAAAAACTGAATTACCAATTAAATTAACAATTAAAGTTAAAATTAAATTAAAATTAGATTAATGATAAGTAAGGGAAAATTAAAGTGATTATATCTGTATAAATGAATAGGGAATTTGAATTGAACTACAAATACAGTAAAGACAACATTGAATGACAAAAAACTCACCGTTTTTTTGGGGGGTTTCAAAAACACGCATTCTGTGCAACATGTGTTATCGGGGACATCCGAGACCTTTTTCATCGAACATATTGGTGAGTTTTTTATCATTAAACAAAATGTGTGTTAATTTGAGTTTTAGAAATGTAGGTGTTAGTGATTATAAGAATTTTATTTTTCTTATTTATTTTATTGGCCGTCTTAATATTAAAAATAATAGACTTTTTATTGGTTTAGCGAGCTTTTATTGAATTTTTATGTTTTATTCTACGACGTTTCGACTTTTATTATTATTCAGTCTTTTTCAAGTAACTAGAAACAAGAATTAATACAATGAAAAAGTGAGAACTATGTTTGCCTTTGTGAGACTGAATTAACAATTAAATTAACAATTAAAATTAAAATTAGATTAAAGACTGAATTAACAATTAAATTAACAATTAAAATTAAAATTAGAGATTTGTAGTTCAATTCAAATTCCCAATTCATTTATACAGATATAATCACTTTAATTTTCCCTTACTTATCATTAATCTAATTTTAATTTAATGTTAACTTTAATTGTTAATTTAGTTTTTAATCTAATTTTATTAATTCAGTCTCACAAAAGCAAACACAGTTCTCATGTTTTCATTGTATTAATTCTTGTTTCTAGTTACCTACTTGAAAAAGACTGAATAATAATAAAAGTCGAAACGTCGTAGAATAAAACATCAAAATTCAATAAAAGGTCGCTAAACCAATAAAAAGTCTATTATTTATATATATATATATATATATATATATATATATATATATATATATGTATATAGATGTGTACTTTGATAGGCGATACGTGTACAATTTTGAAGGGTATGGCACCCGAACAACGTGATGGGAAGGAAATTAATTATGCATCTTAAACACCACAAGGCTGTTGCATTTATAAGTTGTTCTGGGGTAGGAATCTCAAACTTATTGTAGGAATTTTTGTAGTCTTTATGTTAACGAAAAATTTAATGTTGGCTATCTTGGTCGATTAGTATTAGCCGTATCTAAATTTTATAATCGCATGTCCGTGTTATATGTTATAAAGTTATAAACTTTCGTTGGATTTATTGTTTTGTAAGTAGCATTAAGTAAGTAGCATTAAGGGATAATAGTGTAGGTATAGTTTTACCATTTTTTGGTTATTATTAGTTGTAGATTTTTTTAGATTAATATTAACTGTATAGTGTCGTATTCTGAAACGTCAAATTATTCAATTTTCGAAAATACTACTGTATTTTTTTAAATTCATCTGACATAAATGTTGGTGTAGGTCCTAAATATAAGAATTATATTCGTTTGAATTTACATTTCATGATATATTTTGAAAATATTCAAGAAATTGGAAAAGAATTAAATAGAGTATGGAGAAAAATAATGTTTCGTTCGATTAAATTCTGCATTGAATATGTCTAAGAAGTTTATGTAATGGGTTTTAAATTACATATATTTATTTCAATAACAGAAGTTAATCGAGGGAAATATTATTTATCATTTATACATAAAATTTGAATAACCCCAATAGTAATTTAAATACATCTATGCTGTTTCCATACACAATTATCCCTTTTCTCCGTACGGTGCCCAGTCCACAAACTGTACATAGGGATCTATTTTACTATTAAGTTACACACTTATATTATTACTAGAGACCAGACGCATCAGGCCGAAATTACGGTGGACCATATAAATAGTCTATAACATCGCTAAGTACAACACGCAGTTATTGAGTAGCACTATTCATTCGGTTAGCCGCACGTCTGGTTTTTGTCATTGAATTGCAACGCAATTACTTCAATACTATAGTGAAATTCCTTTCTTCATGGGCGTAGATAGTGGCGGGGTTTTTATAATTTATTTATTAGTTTATATTTCGTAAGATAAATAAAATACGGTGAGTAAGTTTCTTTTTGTCATTGTTTTAACTGTTAATTACCATACTACGTAATTTTTGTAATAAACCCTGTTTAATATCGTTTCATCGATTCTACTTCTCCCAAGTATTGTCACCTAATATTGCAAGACTTGCCGTTTATATTTTATTATGGCAGACGATTGCTTCTACGATTGAATACTGACTTGATTTGACTCTGCAGTACTGATTTTAATCACATGCTTTGAATTTGGCCTTGAACTAGAAGCAAATATTTTAAGACCTACCCCTATTTATCTATCTATCTATCTATTTATCTATCTATTTATCTACCTATTTATCTATCTATCTATCTATCTACCTATCTATCTATCTACCGTGTGTCGCATTTAAGATGAAGACACTCCCATATTTTATATACAGATTTGAATTTTTGCAGTCATACATGTTGATGGGTCACATTGAAACCTAAACAAATTTACAAACAGGATCAATTCTTGATATTTTTCTTCGCGTTAGAGACACAAAAAAAATATTAAAAAAAGTTGTCAAGAATTCTATTCTAACCCCATATACCGAGTTTCATGACAAAATTCGCATTTTTTTTTTGGTCTCTACACAAAATTATTAAGTTTGCTTTTCCATTTGATAATAATTAGAGTGCCATGGATAGTAATAATTTGACACTAGTGCTAAATGTCAGTCAGATCAAACTTTGAGTCTATTGCGTTAAGTTCTAATCAGTGGTCACAGAACTAAAATGCTATTAACATTAAGAGAAAAAATAGAAATAATCCGGTTGTTTGGTAATCATGCTCGTAGTAGCAGAGAAGTTGCTGCAGAGTTTAACTTGAGACATCCCAACGTGCTCCTATTACGAATGGAAAAGCAGCCGCTGTAAATGCCTATTCAATGAAACTGGCCGTGTTAATAAAATCTATCGGAATGTTCAACCTCGTCGAATACACCCGCATCCTGAAGATAACGATTATTGGCGACAAATCGAGCAAATCCTTGCATGAGCCTTCGAGATTTATCGTCTCAACTGAATATTAGCAAGGATAAAATCAGAAGATGTTTCGTTCGGCACAAAATCAAGCCCTATAAACCGAATTTCTTACACACATTGAAAGAAGGTGATGGGAATAAAATATTAGACTATTGTTATTACGTCCAAGATTATTTTTTAAATGTCAGACATTTTCTAAAGAAGAATGTGTTTACTGATGAGGCTACATTCACCACGAATGGGGTTGTATCGTCTCAAAACGATAGATGCTGGGCCAGAGATAATCCTCACTGGATTATAAATTGTACAGACCAATATTCCCAGAAAGTCAGTGTCTGGTGTGGGATTTTAGGAGACCGAATAATTGGTCCTTTTTTTCTTTAATGATTCATTGAATGCTGGTCATTTAGTTAACTTCTACGATAGGGAATTTTGGAATGCAGTTGAAATTGGCAGTTGGATAGGAAGAACCAGTCTTTTTGAACTGTGGCCTCCGAGGTCTCCCGATATTACACCCCTCGATTTTTATTTTTGGGGAATTGTAAAAAATAAAGTTTATAAAATAAAGCCCAGAAATCGAGATAAACTTTGTGCCAGTATAAGGCAAAGTCTGTCAAGAAATCAGCATCCCGGAACTTAGACGAGTAGCTAAACACAATCGTAAAAGAATCGAAAAATGTATTCGAATAGACGGAGGACTAGTTGAGACAGATCACAAATCGTAGTTAATTACACAGGCCTGCATGTTTCAACTCTTTGAATGTTGATTTAAAAATTTTAACTGTTTTCTAGTAATTGGGTAGCGCTGATTTCAAATCTGCTTTTATTTTTTTTTGTATCACGTAAGGTTATTTCTCAAACCAGTAAAATCAAAAAATATAGAAAAAACACGATTTATTTCATTTATAAGCTAGTTTTATATTATATTTAAAAAAATACAAAAATATACACATAGAAACTATTATAAATAGTTATTTATTCTTTATGCTTCTTAAAAAAACGTTTTCGTTTTTCAGAAAAGCTTCGTTTGGTTGTTTTTCTTTCATATTCAGCTAAAGCAAGATCTAAAGGTAGTTTCTGGGGCAAGCAAATTTTTTGTTTCAACCTAGACCCCAGTACTTCAGAAAGATCTTTTGAAAGTCCCAAATCTCTTACTAAATCATTCAGTTCGGCTTGTGAAAATAGCTGAGGTTGGTTTTGACCTGAGGTTGATAGTTCAAAATCACTATCCATCTGTACGGAGCCGGAAGTTGAAGAGGTTTCAATATCTTCTTGTAGTACTTTGGGGGGTATAGGTATAGGTACATGATCACTGTGAGGAACTGGTCTGATAGCTGATTTAATATTGTTTGGATACAAAATATGTTTCATAGTTTTTCTATTATTCCCCTTAATATCACAAAGACAAAAGTAGCAATCTTCATGATGATTTTGCGGTTCTCTCCAAACCATCGGTATTCCAAAAGGAAGGCTTTTTCTATTCCCTTTGATCCAATGTCTTAAACCTTCTTCACATACCTTACAAACAACGTGCGGTGCCCAATCTTTATCTTGATCTCCTAATTTGATTTTGAAATAAGCATAATATACATTTTTCACAAATTCACCTATTGGTCTCTTAAACTTTTTCAAAACGAAATATCCACAAATATAACAGAAATCATCTGGTTTGTTTTTGCAACACCAGCTAGACATATTTTTAAGCAATGTTTATTTATCAAATACCACGCACAACACTAAAGACAAATTAATTTTACTTGTTTACTGATCGACACCCAGAGCTATAATGAAGTAAATGACATTAAAATATACATTTTGTTTGGAGTGATAAACTTGAAATCCTTCTTCGCAGAACTAATAAAGTGAAAGCATAATAAATAGGATTTAGCAGGTAAAAATTTCCGGAAATCTTGTCCAAAATTAATACATGTAATAAAAATAAAAAAATTTACATCAGGTAATGAGAGCCTATTTAACAAATTTCTTTAAAACCACAACAGAAAATCATTTTTGGGTTAATACCTAGAATTTGAAGTAGTACATTCATTTTAAAATGTATTAAAACGCCTATTATAAGATTTTGTTTATATTTTTTTCTTTTTCTTTTGTGCCAAAAAAAAATCTGGGTGGTAGAGACCAACTGTATTTTAATTAGTTATTGCTATATAAAAACTGACCTTAACAAACAAAAATCACGTCATCACAAATTTTATGCAGGCCTGTGTTATTTGTATTATCAAAATTATTGCTTACTTTTTTCTAAATTTAATCAATTTAATCAACGATAAATTGTTTTCCCAAAACAATAAAATAATTATTTCTTTGTAAGTGCTTTTTATTTTACTGAAATATTTGAATACATTACACTACTAAATTGACAATGTTTCAAATTGTTACTATCCATGGCACTGGCGAATTTTGTCATGAAACGCGGTATATGGGGTTAGAATAGTATTCTGAACCACTTTTTTTAATAATTTTTTTCGATCTCTAACGGGAAGAAAAATATCAAGAATTGACTCTGAGCTTAAAGTTTAGATTTCAGTTGAGTATCTTAAAAAATGTGACCCATCAACATGTACGACTGTGCAAAAATTCAAATCTATATTCCTTCAAATAACGAAACTATGGGGGTGTCTTCATCTTAAATACGACACACGGTACCTATATATCTATCTACATTATCTTCAATAAAAAAGAAAAAATATAGCGTATAATATGAGGATATATCCCATGCAATAATAAGTATTGAATAGTAACAGAATGAGACAAAACAAACCAAAATAAACTAAACTACATATAGCAAAAGACAAGAACACATTCGTTCAAACATACAAAAATAATAAATTGCATCTATAATCTCATGATGAAACACATTAAGGATATTTAAGTCACAATTCGTAATTTAACTTGTGAGAACAATACGTGATTATAACAAGTGAAATCGTAATTAGAAATAAAATTACCACGGACAAGAACACCAATAAAACAAAACCAATATTATCTAATCCAGCGGAGTTTCATTAATTAACGTGCAATTAATTTAGAGGTACTTGATCTCTATTACCTTAATCAGGAACGGTAATACCCTTGGCCTTTAATCCCGTCTGGAAATTATATTGCATTAAGTCGAAAAGAGCACGTTATTATTTCAAACTCTATGAATGTAAAGCGCACTTGTACCGTCTGACTGTGTTGATCCGACTACCGACCGCACGAGCACCGTCAAATGGAGCGCCGCGCCTGCGGAAGATGTAAGGAATTCATAACACACACACAATACTCGACTCCGGGTCGTCGAGAGTTACTTCGAAATCCCTGATCGCCGGAGTCCGTACTACACTATGTGCAATTTATTGTCTTAATGAAGCTGCCTCGATGATAAATTTACTGAACGTTCTTGAGCGAATAAATGATCATTTTTCGTTAAACTTAAGAATAAAGCGCGAGTAATAGCATGCTGTATTGTCCAATGAATTGCTATTTTTCGTCGTGCCATTAAAAAAATGTAGTAAAATGTATTCAAAAAATCTGTCAAAAGGGATATAAAATTAATGAAGGGTATAAAAATAGGCTGAATGTATGTGCAAGAGTTTTATGCGAAAATAATTTTTTATCTATTTATTTCAGCAAAAGGAAATTATCGCTTAAAAAGAAATTACATTCATACATTCATGAATTTCTCGATAATAATTCATTCATAAAACTTAAATCTGATCCTACTAACAAATTTCAAAAACAGATTAAACAAACTATAGAAAAATCAGGTTCTCTTTTTAATAACACTCAAAAACGTATATTAACTACTATGAATCTCCTACCTCCCAAATTATACGGTTTAATTAAACTACATAAAGACAATACACCTATACGACCAGTAGTATCGTAGTAAAAGCACCTTGTTGCAATGTGTCCAAACACTTAATAGATTTAATTCTTACACACACTAAATTCAAATCTAAGTTCTCCGTTAAAAATTCCCAGGAATTAATTAACAACATTTCAAACTTGCAATTACCAAACAAATGTAAACTCATTTCTTTTGATGTCTCGAATTTGTTCACTAGTATCCCACCCCAGGAGGTAATGAATTTAATTACTTTACAACTAGAACGTAGAAACACGAACATTGTCACAAAGACCGAAATTTTACAGCTCTTAGAAACGTGCCTGGAACAAAATTATTTTCAATTTAAAAAGAAATTTTATAAACAAACAGAGGGTTTAGCAATGGGAAACCCACTAAGCATTAGCGGAAATTTTCATGAATAATTTAGAAACTATAATTAGTACACATCCCTTGTTTGGTAATTATGTATATTGGTTTAGGTATGTTGATGACATATTAGTTAGCTTTAACGGTTCATATAGACAATTAAAAACTTTACATAATTATATCAACACTATTCACCCCAAAATAAATTTTACTATAGAAACAGAAATAAATAAATGCATTAATTTTCTAGATTTAACCATATCACACAAAACTAATAAACACGAGTTCGCTATATACCATAAACCAACACATACAGATACCACAATACACGCTAATTCTTTTCATCCTATAACACACAAATTATCAGCATCCCAATCAATGGTATATAGATTAATTCATGTACCTATGAGTAAAAGTAATTTCGACCTTGAACTAAATAGAATATACACAATAGCATTAAACAATGGTTACTCTATAAATATTGTCAATAACATCCTAAATAGACAACAAAAATCTAAAACCCTTTCCTTAGTTTATCCAAAATTAAAATACAAGATAATTAATTCCTATAATTCAATCACTTACTTAGGAAAAATTTCGGAAAAAATTGGTACTTTCATTAAAAACTTAATAACGAACATATATCATTTAAAACAGACAATACTATACAGAACATTATTAAAAACAACAAAGATAAAATAGACAAAGAATCAAACTCTGGTGTATATAAGTTAACATGCGAAGATTGTAATAAGGTATACATAGGACAAACGGGGAGGACATTCAAAATTAGGATGAAAGAACACGAGAGAAGCCATAAAGAAAAGAAAAAAGATGCAACTTTCGCAAGTCATTGTATAGATATCAATCATAGATTTAATATAGATTTCAAAATTTTACACACTCAAGAAAAAAGTAAAAAACTTAAAACTTAGAAATTAATAGATACAATAGTTTAGGATTAGCTTTAAATGACCAACTAGATTTAAACAACTCCCCTCTACTAAATTTAATATTGTAAAAATTTTTCCACCACCATTTCCCCAATAATTTTCACATAAATATTCAAACTTGTATTGTACATATTCAGTATTTCATCCACCTGATGAAGCCATTGTATGGCGAAACAATATTGTAGTGGTATTTACAATAAAATAATTTTTGAAACTATAAGTTTAATTACTTATTTCTTAGCGTTATAATGAAGTATCAACAAGTATCTCCTTCGTCAATTAACTATTTAGAAATTACACTGGTAAACACAGTTTGGTTTTCTTATACACCAATACGTGTGGTTTATGTCTTTTATGATGCTGATTCTGAATCTGATTTAAAGCTTGCTCCATCACGTTAGGATTTTGAAAAATTTTTTTAAATAAGCTTTTACAAAATTTCAAAGTTACTTTTATATAAGAAAGATACTACAAAACTATTGTTCTATCGAACAACACGTGGTACTTGGACAAGTACGAAGAAGATGACGTTCAAACCATGGCAGCTAAGACGAAACAGCGTGAATTTGTTGTTTTATGACTCAGAGTTAAGAGAGGGATCGAAGTTGCAAATGCCTAAGTATTAAGAATTAATCAAAGACGCGACCTAAAAAGTTACGATATCGATGAATTGAATTAAATGTTATTAAAATAGTCCTTGTGAAAAGGCGTAAAAATTGTATCAAACATAGATATAATTATGAAGAATTGTACGTAATTAATTAAATAACTAAATTTAAAAACGAAATATTAAATATAGAAATTCGAAACGTTAGATACTTGAGTTGAACGTTCAGTCACGTAGATTTCAAATCTTTATGATCACTGTCATTTATGAACAAATGAGAGGTTTCTCCTTGCATACAGGGTTAGTTAAAAGTATGGAGACGGCGATTTATTGTCGTTAATATTCATTTTAGGGATTTATGTTCAATATAAAAGTTTGTTAGGATATTTTGATCTACATTTGAGAATATTTGAATTTTGTTTTTCTTCAATTTTTTTTTAGTTACGCCTGTCCGCGCATTTTTTTTTAATGGGAACTACTAAACTTTACTCTACCATTCGATAGAGATTTTTTTTCTCTTTACAATAATATTTTTGCTTTTTTAAAATTCATTTTAATAACTTTTTTATAAGAAAAAGCCGGCTCATGTGTTTTCATGGATGTTTAACAGATGTTCGGTACATTGCAGATAGACAGAAGCATAGCGATAAACAAACTTGAGCGACATAATTTTATCAGTGGTTATTGTGTACGTCAAATCTTTGACAAAAATAATTCATTTGTGCAATTTGTTGCTGTTAATATTAACAATGACGAGTCTAAGTGAACATGAACGAATTGAAATACTTATGATATTGGGTTATGGAGATAGACGCCGAAGTTTACAAGACGTTTGTAATTTATTTAATGATACGCATCCAAATAGAAATCCAATTTCTAAATCCGTTGTTGGTAAAACTTTAAGACGCTTTGAACAAACGGGTAGCGTTAAAGATTTGCCAAGGAGTGGTAGACCTAGAACAGCAAAACGCGATGATAACAAACTGGATATTTTATTGGCTGTATATGAATATCCCCATTTATCAACCAATCAATTAGCGGCCAATTTCAATATTTCACAGTCATCGATCGTGTTATTTTTAAAAAGTGAAACGTATACACCTTATAAGGTACACCTTGTACACGAGTTACTGGAATATGATTTTGATATGAGATTACAATTTTCTGAAGAAATTTTAAATATTTGCAATAATAATGAAAATTTTGTCAACAATATTATTTTCTCTGACGAAGCTACTTTTTGCCTTACCGGTGAAGTAAACAGACATAACTGCAGATTTAACTTCTGCTCTGTATTTGCAGTTATTGCAAAATGAAATAATACCTGCTAGTGCTACGCTCTATCCTCATGAAAACAATGAATACCTGGCTAATGACAGTATCTGGTTCCAGCAAGATGGCGCCCCACCACATTATGGTGTAAATGTTCGTTAATATCTGGACAACGTTTTTCCCCACAGATGGATTGGAAGACGAGGAATCATTGAATGGCCAGCCCGTTCACCGTATTTAAGTCCTCTAGATGTTTTTCTTTGGGGATACGTAAAAAACAATGTTTACAAAGAAAAGCCCGATAACATCGAAGATTTACAAATCCGAATTACTAGAACGATACAAGAAATTCCGCGAGATTTTTTACAGAACTCTGTTCGGGGTTTTGTAAATCGATTGGGTCATTGTCAAATTGCTAATGGACGACAATTTGAACACTTACTTCAATTTACTTTGTTATTAATTTGTTTAATTTTTCTTGTAAAAAAGTTATGAAAATGAATTTAAAAAAAACAAAAATACTATTGTAAAGAGAAAAAGAATCTCTATCGAATGGTAGAGTAAAATTTACTAGTTCCCATTTAAAAAAAATGCGCGGACAGGCGTAACTAAAAAAGCAATTGAAGAAAAAAAAAATTCAAATATTCTCAAATGTATATCAAAATATCTTAACAAACTTATATACTGAACATAAATCCCTAAAATGAATATTAACGACAATAAATCGCCGTCTCCATACTTTTAACTAACCCTGTATATAAAATGGCTATGTTTGAATTAATATTTTAAATTCGGGATATACTTGTGAATGTGATTTATAATGAAATTAAACATTCTTATTATATACGAAATGCAACAATATTTTTGCTCGTCACAAAACTTTCTTGAAAGAATGTATAAATTTATCTGGATTCGGGTAGCTTTTTCTGACTTCCTCTGATCCTCTATGAAACATCTGATATGCGTCACACTACTATATATTTAATTTAAGACCCGACCAAGAGCCTTCAAGTATGCACCTCCACATTGCTGTATATTTTCGCTTTTGAATATTTAATTGAATATAAAATGAATGTGCGTGTATATTTTTGTCGAGACCTTGTATAATATTGGTATCTCAGAGCAATCTTTTTGGGCTCTACGTAACTAAGCCTAGCGTCCAAAGTAAATGTAAAGAAATAATACAAAATGAGATAACTGTTTAAAAATTATTTTATTGTCTGTTTGTATGTTCACATCTTATTTTATTGTAACTTAAGATATTTCATTCTTAACTTAGAACTTAACTAATCAATGAAACTGTATACAAATATGATTTTGTGAATCACACACATATAGTCTTGGAGTTTTGATTTCTGATTCTTTTGAATCTCTCAAACAATGACTTTTTAGGATTTCACTCACAAAAGGGGGTATTTGCTCTCCTAATGTTGAGACTAGTATCCAAAGTTTATATTTATCTGAAATGTTGACCTATGGCGCATGCTCACGCCTTTGATATGCGCTTGACACCTGCTTTTGCCTGTTTACATCTCGGAAATTTTGAAGGCTTTTATTGCCTTATTTCTATTATATAAAGTTTGTTTGTTTCTTGTTACTGATATTTCCATTGTTTTTAGATTTTCCTGATCATGGTTTTGCCCTTTTGGATGGCATATATAATTAATTTTCTTATTTTAAAATGTCGTGGATGTCTTATGTTGGTTCATACGTTTTGGCAAGGTTATTTATAAAAGTATAATGAATTGAAATTAGATGTTATTACTAACGTTACTAGTGCATAAATAAAAGATTATTCTGTATCCTTTTACTATATTACTGGTACGTGCAGCATGTTTTATTAGTTTACTTATACTCTAAGCGTTTAATAATCAAGCTAGCCTAAAATTTATTGACATATCATTAAATTATTTACACCTAAATTCTAGTAATATATATTTAAATTTTAATACTAAATTAGAATATGATATACGAGGTGCATTTAAAAAGACACAACCTCAGTTAATTTCTTTTTCCTTTCTCTTTGCTTAATCAAGGTACGTTTAATAAATTTGTACATTATTAATAGAGACCGGACACGAGAGGTTCATGACTCATCGCCCACAAGCGTACTATTGAACATTTGTATTTTTAAGGTTTTTAATTTTATTTATATAATTATACTTATAATAATAAAACGGATACATATCCGGCTACAAAATACGAAATACATTTTTACTTGTTCATTTTGTAGTTCAAGTCGTGTAAAGGAGTATTAATATTTACTGGCTGTACTTTCTCAAGGTTCTCTTCTGTGAAATTTGTTCTCTTTGATTGAAATACATCCTTGTAAGTAGAAAACGTCCTTTCTACATCGCAACTGGTTATAGGTGCATACTAGAAATATTCTTTTATTTCCGCGTATTTAGCAGTTAGATGTTGTGGCATTGTCCCCATGCACAATTGCCGCAATGTTATTAAATCTGGATTTCTATTAAACACTGCGTCTAACTTTTACCGAAAACCACATCCGAGGTCACTTGGAATACTTTACAAATTATTAGTAGCCACATCTAGTGTCGTTAAACCGTCATTTAATTTTAGATTTCGATTTTCTAAATAAGTGATTAGTCTTTGCAAATTTCCAAAGTGCTCCTGAAGAAAGTCCAACTGATTTTTTAAATGTGGAATTTGTGTTAGCTCCTTACACTCAGAAATACTCCGAGCATCGTCATGCAATAAACATGCAACGAAATTTTGTAAACTATCGAAATTCTCTGCATAAAAACTAATAGCTTCCAACCATATCTCCCTTCTAGTTATTACTGGAGAGGGAGGCAATGACAAAGATGGCAGTTTTTCCCTGTAAAGAGCTACTCTCAATGGTGCTTTTCTGAAAACCTTTTTAAAAGCGGATACAAGTCTATCAATTTCTGCAAGGTGTCTCTGATATATTCACAGATTCTGTGGAGAGCATGTGCCACACAAGTAATATGCAGCATATTAGGATATGTTTCTTTAATAGTGTGCCTGTTTTTAGCATATATGCAACACTGTCACTTACAAATAAAAGTACTTTTTCTTTGTATCTGTCGTCCGAATGAAGTATATTTTAAATATTCTCGTTAATGGTTTTAGCAACTGTTTCCGCATCAACTGTATTAATACTGTAATATATCGACAGTTTCGTCAGCACTTATCCAGAGGTACTTATTTGGAAGATGGCTTCTAATGCGTTCTACTGCTTTCGTGTAACACTTAAAAACATAATACGAGGCTCATTTTTAAAGTAAGAACCGTTTGTGCATAGCAACCGCGCAGGCTGTCACGTGACGCCCGCTCTAGGTCAGCCACTCTTGCCCGGTCCCCAACTACGCAGTCAGTTGATTTCATGTCTCTGCCACTGTTGGTTCTATCGTAACACTGCTTTGTTTTTCGCCATGTCAATCAATGATCCCGCCGATTGTGAAGTGCGCTCAGTTATTCGGCTTTTAAACGCAAAACAAGTTCGTCCCGCCGAAATTCACCGGCAGCTTGTTGAAGTTTATCGTGAAGGTGTAATGAATGACAGTAATGTGCGTAAATGGTGTAGGCTTTTCAATGAAGGAAGAACAAATGTTCATGATGAAGAACGATCTGGCCGACCAACTGTCATTGATGAAGACTAGGAAGAAAAAGTTGATGAGGAAATTCGCCAAAACCGATGCTGTACGATTGACGAGCTTCATGGGAAATTTCCACAAGTTTCAAGATCGGTTGTTTATCACATTGTTTCCGACAAATTTCATTACAAGAAAATTTGTGCGAGATGGGTGCCAAAAATGTTGACAGAAGAACACAAAAGGAAGCGTTTGGCATATTCTTTGTCATTTTTGGAGCGCTACGATAAGAGTGGTGATGAGTTCTTGAATCATATTGTTACCGGTGATGAAACGTGGGTAGCGTACTACACTCCATAGACTAAATGTCAATCCAGTGAATGGCATCACTCAAATTCACCAACGAATCCACGAAAATTCAAACAAGAACCTTCGACACGGAAAATCATGGCCACGGTCTTTTGGGATCGGAAAGGCGTTCTTCTGATTGACTTTCTGCCAAGGGGAATGACCATAAATGCTGAGAGATATTGCGATACACTAACTAAGCTTAGGCGCGCTATTCAAAATCGCCGGCGGGGACTTCTGTCTAGCGGCGTCGTGCTGCTTCACGATAACGCTCGGCCTCACACTGCAGCAACGACAAAGACGCAACTGGACAAATTTCGATGGAAATTACTGGACCATCCCCCCTACAGCCCTGACCTGGCACCATCAGACTTTCATGTTTTTCCTAAACTCAAAGAATATCTTGGTGGAAAGCGATTTGAAAATGATGACGTGTTGAAAGAAACTGTTACTAACTGGTTAAATGCTCAGGCGGCAGAGTTCTATGGTGAGGCGATCCAAAAGCTAGTGCCACGACTTAACAAATGCTTAGATATTCTTGGTGACTATGTAGAAAAGTAAAAATATGTTCATACTTCAGCTTTTGATACAATTTATGTTCATAAATAAATTTGCTGTTACTCCACTTAAAAACGGTTCTTACTTTCGTATTTGCGTAAGGTGGATTCATCATGAACATTTCGACCAGTATATTTTTGGAGAAATATTTTTAAAGTGGGATTGTTAAGTTTATTTAATGGAATATTAGCCCCCATAAAAGTTTCACAGAGTTCTTCGTTAAAATTGTCAAATTCCAACTGTTCCAATTTCTGTGCATGTGTTTACGATGCCAAGTGACATTGTACGTGCGATTTCATGGAATTTTTTAACGATATTTTACAGATTTTGCCATAAATTTCGGAATCACTGACAATGGACATACAATCAGTATTACCGTCAATACAACTCGCCATTGTTTTACGATGTCGTTCTCGAAGTTCTTCCATATAATATCTGAAAAAGTAATTAAAACAATGCTCTAGATCTAAGTAAATGAAAACTAAAAATGTATGCGTAAGTTATTGCAACTGAACGAAATTCAATGCACACTTACGTCGAAGTAATTGAGAGAAGTAGATTCACTCAAATGATATTAAACAGGATCTATCACAAAAATTACGATGTAATTAACAGTTAAAGCTATGAAAACAAGAAACTAACTCATAGCACTTTATTTATCTCAAGAAATATAATCTAAATAGACTAAATTATTAAAACCCCACACGCTTCTATCTACGCTTATGAAAACAGAAATTTAACTGTAAATATAAAAAAAAAAACGTCGCAATTCTCGATGAAAACAGATGTGCGCGCTATCCAGATCAATAGTGCACTCAATGGCGTAATGTACTTACAGATGTTGTAGAATATTTACATCGTCCGTCGTAATGACGACGACATTTCAACCCGATGTGTCCGATCTCTAATTATCAAATTCTATTTTATCTCCAAAGAGAATTTCACAGCATAATGTAACATATATCAGTTATTCTTTATTTATATCATGCTTTTGACACAATAGCGGTTTCAAACACGAAGTTACGTTAAATGATATAAACTCTGCAATAGTCGTTTCGATTCTCTTAGATGCAAGTAGATGTGTACACATTATTGTGTTGCTGTCCATCACATATTTGTGCAATAGAACTCAAGTAACTAATAAAACTAAACAATAGATCGGACCGCTACAAATTCATTTAAATCCCCTCCTGGGATGGACCCCTGACTGTTGATCCCTATTTATAACTTTACTTTCCTACTTTTATAAATTTCATTTCATTATTTTTTTTATCACAACTTCTTCTCTTAAGTTAAATACAATGTATTAATTACTGTCTTTTCGTCTTTATTCTCTTTAAGCTTCAGTCTCAACGCATTACTATTTAAGTCTTTATTTATATCATTTACTTCTTTTGATGATGCCTATATATCAAACTTAGCCCCTATACAAATGATGATATATGTGCCTATATAGAAGCAATTTGGCGGTAAAGCAAACAATAGCAATAATGGTGCGAGTAATATCAAAGGTTACACAGTACGCTTTTCATATATTCACATATGTGGGTGCTAAATTACATATTTCCATGAAATAGTGGTGTATATTAGTTTATATCCTGATGGATGGATTACAATTGTTTCATAATATCGCCCGTATCCTTCCCCATTAAAAAAAGGGCAAAGTTTTATATTTATTTTTAGATATAAAGGCGATCAATTACATATTTTATTTAAGAGTTATGATAATGACGAAGAATGACAAAATTATTCTAGTAATAACCAATTATTCTATGATAAATGAATTCCGAAAGATATATAAAGGTTTCAATGAATCAAATAATACTTTCAATGCCGTTTCCGTTTCCTCACATTTCCTGGTATGCTTGAGAGGATCGCAGCTTGTATATCTTACGTAATAAGTTATAAGGG